>CM077092.1:115951114-116551114 GCA_039513925.1 Platanthera zijinensis
TTTAGCTGCCTTGAAAGTTAAACCTATCAAGTGGTATCAGAGGGAGGTTCCTCAAAAAGGACTTAACAGTCTGAGGGTAGATCTGGTAGGCAGATTCAAGAATCAAGAAGATGGGTTCTGGAGAGAATCATAAGGAGCTAGGGTCAATGAAATTACCCATATGCAAGAAGGAAATCATTTGGGATCTGGAAAGAAAGAGTCAGATTGTTTATGGAAGCATCTGACCCAAGGATTTACATCACAGTACAGGAAGGCCCCTTCATACCAATGAAGATATCTGTTCTTGATGCAAATATCCAAACACCAAAGACTTATTCTGAAATGACCAAGGATGAAATCATCTTGGCAACCATGGACAAAAGGGCACAGAACATCATTGTTCAGTGCCATAGATGATTCAACATTTCAGAATCTGATTCACTGCAAGACCTCCAAGGAGATGTGGGACACATTGATTGTCTACATGGAGGATCAGAAGAAGTAAGGCTGGACAGAAAATCTATGCTAAATCAGGAGTATGAAAGTTTTAGACAAGGAAAATCTGATAGCATAACTGAGTGCTATAAGAAATTCTATAGAATTGTGAATGAGCTAATTTCCTATGGAAGAGTCTTCAGTACCTATGAACTGAATGACAAATTCTTAAGATCCTTATCAAAGGATTGGGATACAAAGATCTGTGCCATAAGAGAAATGGCAAAATTGGCAGAGATATCTCCTCCAACTCTGTTTGGAAAGTTGCTATCCTATGAAATGCAACTTATGGCAAGGAAGGAGGAGGAAAGAAACTCAAGAGGAGAGCATTGAGAAAAGACTGTGGCATTTAATGCTGAAGCCACCAGAAAGAATAGGAGGAAATCACCATCTCCTCCTAAGGAAGTTGAAGAAGGTAGTTCTGAAAATTCAGATAAGGGTTCAGTCAGCAGTGATTCAGATGCAGACTTTGCTGCATTCACTAGGCAATTTCAAAGGTTCTTGAAAAAGAAGCAATGGAAGTCTAGGCCTTCCTCATCACAGCAAGTAGATGACTATTATCAGAAAAGAAGGTCATCTAGGAAAGAGAAAAGCAGGTCAAAGCCCAGCAAAGCCACTACTTCAAAGATTGTCTGCTATTGTTGCAATAGGCCTGGACATGTAGTGGCTGATTGTCCTGACAAAAGGAAGGAATCTTCAGAAAAGAAGAAGACTTATCAGAAAGGCAAGAAGGAGAAATCCTTTGTAGCAAAGAAAGATAAAAGTCTGTCAGACCAGTCAACTTCAGAATCAGGATCTGAAGCTGAAGCATATATTGGATTATATGCTGCATCTGAGGAAGAGGAGTTTATGCAGTTGCTAGACTCCATCAATGAACATCAATGCATGGGTTTGATGACTAGATCAGAAGAGGACCTATGCCAGAATCAGTCTGGTCCTAATGAGGTAAACTGTCCTTCCAGTACATATGTTTGTAGTACAAGTGAAGAATCAGCTACATCTGCATCAAGTGATGAAGATGCATCTGGATCTGAAGGAGATGTCTATCAATTGATAGACAAGTATGGGGACTTGTTGCAGGCCCTTAAGAAAAGCAAGAACCTGGTTAAATCACAGGCTCAGGAAATTGCTGATCTAAGGGTTGCAACAACTGAGTTAGAAAAAGTCCTTGATCAAAAGTTAGCTGAAATTGCCAAGCTGAAGAATATAACTATTATTCAGATGGGCACAATTAATTATACTAATGATCAAGTAAAGAGTCTGGAGGACAGACTTAGAATTGAAAGGGATTTAGTGGCTAGTTACTCTAAGCCAAAATCTGTCTTACCCTTGATAGATGAATTTGTCACTCAGAAGGGTAAGGCTGGATTAGGATTTAAGGGTAACTCCAGGGCTGGCAGATTCAAGAGGAAAGGCAAAGCCCCTATTCAGCCACTAAACCTTTCAGTCCCCATAAGGTTTGGTAAGGAGAAAGTGCCTTCTAACATATATGATCATGAAGACATTCAGGATCATATCAAGACAAATGTTCTGAAGAACAAGGGTGTTAAGGCAAGCAGGCCTACCTATGGTCATAAGCCCTATGGTTTTAAGAAACCAGTAGGAGAAGTTGCAACAGCACCAGCAATGAACAGAAATGCTTCTGACAAGGATGTATCTAGATCTAGATACAATAAGTTTGAATGTTGGTGCTGTGGCAAGAGGGGTCATTTTGCATTGGACTGCTGGTATAACACAAGTGTTATAAAGAATAAGAGTCTACCTGTTAGAAGAGGTTATGATAACTTTATTAAGGCTAACCTGAACCAAGGACCCAAGACTTACTTGGGTTCTAAGGGTAAGTAATTCTGTATTGCAGGTGAATCCAAGTTACCATGCCCCTATATGGTACTTGGATAGTGGTTGTTCCAGGCACATGACTGGAACAAAGGGGCTGCTGAAGGAGTATTCATCTGTCAAAGATGGACATAAAGTGATCTTTGGTGGATCTGAAAAAGGAGTCATCAAAGGATTTGGTAACATCTCTTCAAACCTAATTACTATCACCCAAGTGGCCTATGTAAAAGGTTTGAAACATAATCTAATAAGCATAAGCCAGCTGAGTGATCTAGGATATGACATTTCATTTGGTAAGGATGGATGTCATATCAAAAGGTCAAGTGATCAAGAGATCATATTGACTGGGTATAGGAAGAGAAATGTGTATTGCCTTAATTTTGAATGTGAGAATAAGGCATCCCCATTTGTCTTGTAGCTGATGACAATGCTTCTCATTGTGTTAAGTGGCACAAGAGATTGGCTCATCTAAACTACAAGACAATTGGCCAACTCTTTAGTAAAGAACTAGTGAGGAATGGGCCTCAAGTTAAGTGTATAAAGGAAGGGGTATGCTCAGCTTGTCAAAAGGGCAAGCAGACAAAAACCTCATTTCAAAGCCTTGAAAACAAGGATTCTGTGAGGTGCTTATACCTCTTGCATATGGATCTTTTTGGTCCTATGCCAGTTCACAGTCTAGGTAGGAAGGTCTACACACTAGTGGTTGTAGATGACTATTCTAGATTTACATGGGTGTTCTTTCTGAGACAAAAATCTGAAACCCCAAGTGTATTATTTAAGTTTGTAAAGCAAATTCAGAATGAACTGAACAGTACAGTGGTCAAAATCAGAAGTGACCATGGTACTGAGTTTCAATCTGAAAGCATAACAAACTTGTGTATAGACTTTGGGATTTTCCAAGAGTTCTCCTCACCTAGAACACCTCAGCAAAATGGAATTGCTGAAAGAAAGAATAGATCATTAATTGAAGCTGGTAGAACTCTATTGAGTGACACCTCTCTCCCAGAATATTTTTGGGCTGAGGCAGTTAACACTGCTTGTCATGTCATCAATAGGGCTTCTATCACCAAAAGCCACAGGAAGACTCCCTATGAGATTGTGAAAGGCAGAAAACCAAATCTATCCTATTTTAGGATCTTTGGCTGCAAGTGCTATATACTTAACAATGGTAAGTCTTATTTGACTAAGTTTGCTGCCAAATCCCAGGATGGGATATTTGTTGGGTACAGCACAAATAGTAAGGCCTATAGAGTCTTCAACTTAACTACTCAAGTTGTTGAAGAATCTGTGCATGTTGTATTTGATGAAACAAGATTAATCAATTGTGAATTGTCTTGTAGATCAAATGACTCAACAGGTATAAGCAAGAAGATGGACAAGCTCTCCATTGCTGAAGCTTCAAAGGAAGAGGGAGCATTGGAAAATGAAGGCTGCTGTCCAGGGGGAGTACAAGAGATAATGGAAGCTGATGAAAACCAAGAGGAACAGCAGAATGAAGAAGCTGGAGATGCTCAACCTGAAGGGAATCTACCTCCAGCTATAAGATATCTAAGAGATCATCCTACTGATCAGATAATTGGTGATCCAAGACAAGGAGTGCAAACTAGAAGCAGAAATCAAAGCACAGTTTTGCATTCTAGTTTCTTGTCTCAAATGGAACCTAAGAAGTTTGAAGAAGCTATCCAAGACCAGCACTGGATTGATGCTATGCAAGAGGAGCTGAATCAGTTCAGAAGGTGCAAGGTCTGGGAGCTTGTTCCTAAACCAAGAGGCCACAACATAATTGGGACTAAGTGGATCTATAGGAACAAGCTAGATGAAAGTGGAATAATAATAAAGAATAAAGCAAGATTGGTTGCAAAAGGATACAGGCAGGAAGAAGGGATTGACTTTGATCAAACCTTTGCTCCAGTAGCAAGGCTGGAGGCAATCAGAATGTTCCTTGCCTATGCAGCCTACCAAGACTTCAAAGTATACCAGATGGATGTAAAGTCAGCATTTCTGAATGGTGATCTTAAAGAAGAAGTATATGTAGAGCAGCCATCAGGTTTTGTAGATCCTCTTAAACCTGATTCTGTGTATAAGCTTAGGAAAGCTTTGTATGGGTTAAAACAAGCTCCAAGGGCTTGGTATGAAACCCTGTCTACCTTCCTCATTGAGAATAAATTCTCAAGAGGAAAGATAGACAAAACTCTATTCCTTAGGGAATCCAAAGGAAAGATCATCTTAGTCCAGATCTATGTTGATGACATAATCTTTGGATCTACTGAAAACAACCTTTGTAAAAAGTTTGCCAAACTTATGCAAGGGAAGTTTGAGATGAGCAGTATGGGAGAACTTAAGTTCTTCTTGGGACTCCAAGTAAGACAGACTGATGATGGATTGTCCATATCCCAGTCTAAGTTCACCAAGGAATTAATTAAAAATATGGTATGGAGTCATCCTCCTCCATGAGAACTCCTATGGGCACAAGTATGCCAATATGCAAAGATGAGGCAGGTAAACCTGTTGATGAATCATTGTATAGAGGAATAGTTGGGTCACTACTATATCTCACTGCTAGTAGACCTGACATTATGTATGCAACATGTGTCTGTGCTAGGTACCAAGCCTGCCCTAAAGAATCTCATTATACTGCAGTAAAAAGGATTCTGAGATATCTAAAGGGCACTCCTACTCTAGGTCTTTGGTACCCTAGGAATAGAGATTTTCAACTAACAGGCTATTCAGATGCAGATTTTGCAGGATGTAGAGAGGATAGAAAGAGTACAACAGGTACTTGTCAATTCCTGGGAGGAAGACTAATATCTTGGAGTAGTAAAAAACAGACTAGTGTGGCAATTTCCACAGCTGAGTCAGAGTATATTGCTGCAGGAAGCTGCTGTGCACAGCTATTATGGATGCAGCATCAGCTTAAAGATTATGGTATTCAGGTAAGTAGAACACCCCTTTTATGTGATTCTAAGAGTGCTATTTCTATTGCTAATAATCCAGTTTCTCATAGTAGAACTAAGCATATAGAAATCAAATATCATTTTCTTAGAGAACATGTAGAAAAAGGTGACATCTCATTGGAATTTGTAAAAACAGATTATCAAATAGCAGATGTATTTACTAAGCCTTTAGATGAAACCAAATTCAATAAATTCAAAATTGAATTAGGTATGTTAACCATTGATTAATGTATTAAACAAAATCATTAACAATGCTATTGAAATGGTTTATAAGTAAGTAAAAGTAGTAACAACATATCAAGTGTTAAAAAGGACACATTGAAGTTACAGAAATTGGCTAAGTAAGAATGTGTCGACACATTCAGTAATAATGTGTCGACTCAGAGAAATTATGTCGACAAGTCAGAAATATTGTGTCGACACAGAGAATAGGTGTCGACACTTAAGAGTTTTTATTGTCGACTTAACCAGAAATGTAATGTCGACTCAACCAGAATTATGGTGTCGACACTTACAAAATATGTGTCGACACTTGTCCTTAGTGTCGACACAGAATTTCTGTCTTTCTACTATGTATCCAAGGTGTCGACATAACCACAAATTGGTGTCGACACATAGTAGGCTGAAGAAATGTCGAGTTAATAGAAGCTTGTGTCGACACATTCCGTCTGTGTCGACACATTTAGACTGTTTTTGGCGCCTTTTGAACTTCTTTCAACAGAAGCTATAAATAGGTCAAAAGCTCTTATTGTCGACACGCTTTCAAGGTTTTCGAGACTCAAACCCTGTGTCGACAGTCTTTCTTTCTCTCCTCTCTCAAGCCTTCTCGACGACTCGATGGCGCCAAGGATTGAAGACAATGTTAATGAAGGGTATGAGTTGGTGCGCCAGGCGTTTGCAGAGGCGCAGCCCGATGTTCAAGGGGTTATAACCCTCCTCTCCGACTCAGGGTTAGAATTTCTTGTCTCAGAACCATCCAAGATCTGGAAGAAGGAGGTGCACGAGTTCTTTATCTCAGCATCAGTCCATTCTACTGAACTCAAGATCAAGTCCATTGTTCACGGGACTAAGATTAAGATTACCCAAAGAGTTTGAGAAAGTTTTTGCAATTACAAGTAGTTGAAAATGAAGAAGAGGTTCCTAGTTCTAAGACAAGGGAAGCCCTTCAATGGTGTGGTTTGGATTCAAACATGAAGATTGGAGCTGCATTCAATAGGAAGGGTATGAATCAGCAAGGAAAGTTCTTGTCTGAAATAGTTGGGAAAGTAATTCTCTGCAAAACAGGTGGACATGATAGGATTTCTGCCTATATGTTCAACCTTATGACCAGGATTGCCTTTACAATTCCTACTGATTGGTCAGTAATCCTATTTGACAAGATTAAAGAAGGGATCAAGAAGCCTAACATGGCTAGGATCATAAGTCTATATCTCAATGGAGCAATTCCTGAAGTGATGCAGCAACTGCCAGATCTAAAATCAATCATATGAGAAGGATGGACATGAGACTATTCTCCAGGTGGAAAGGGTGCTGTCTAAGGATGTGCCTGAAGAGAGCAGGCCAGACACCCCTGTGCAATCCCCTTCTCCAGCTCACGAGACTGAGCAACAACAAGAGGACCCACTTAGGATACAGAGTGAAGAACAACCTGCCTCCACTATAGTTCATCAAGTAGATACATCTGCACAGATGCAGGGGGAGCCAGTTCAATCTCCTGCTCAAAATGTATCTACCCCTGCTCAGGTACAC
Source organism: Platanthera zijinensis (assembly GCA_039513925.1). NCBI lineage: Eukaryota > Viridiplantae > Streptophyta > Magnoliopsida > Asparagales > Orchidaceae > Platanthera > Platanthera zijinensis. The sequence continues at coordinate 115,958,128 of CM077092.1, forward strand.
GTGGTACAGGTGTAGGGGGAGCAACTGTATTTTACTATAAAAGACTTTCTAAAAGTTTTTTTCTCTGCACAGGTTCAGGGGGAGCATGTGTCTTCTCCTACTCCAGATATGCAGCTGCCTGAGAATGTGCACCAGGATGCACCTAATGACTTATCTTCAGGTGCTCCAGTTCAAAAAGAATACACTCTGGATGAGTTATTTCCTAATGATGACATAGCTACTGATAGAATAGAAGAGGACCAAGATGTTGAGCAGCCTCTTGACATAGAGCTAGAACAAGGAGTGGAGAAAGTTCAAGAGATTGAAAAAGTACAAGAAGTAGAGGAGGAGCAAAGATTTGAGGGGGAGCCAGTACATGTTGAAACTGAGCAACATGGCACTGAAGCAGATAGAGTTCACATTGAGAGTACTTCTGAATCTGAAACTGAAGAAGCCAGGTTGGCTAAGAAAAGAAAACTGGTTGTATTTAAAAGAAGAAGCAAGACTTATAAGCAGGCTTTACAAACAACACCTCCACCACCACCTCCTGAAGTTGATTATAACAAGTTCTTGGTGGATTTACAGGTGAAATTGGATGACCACAGGGTGGCCATTGAGAAATATGTTGATGAAAGCAACAAAACTCTGCAGTTTGACTTAGCCCAAGATATCAAATCTATCCAATTTCGGGTCAACTTGAATAAAACTGAAATGACAGATTGCTTCCACAAGGGTGGCAATGCTGTAGTTTATCTGGCCAAACAACAGCAGGCTATCTCTACAAAGGTGGATGATATTGCTTTGAAGCAAGGTTATGTTCTGGAAAATCAAATAAGAATGAATGACAATTTAACTGAATCTCATAATGAGATCATTCAAGAGGTGAAGAAGATTGTTCCAGGGATGCCGGCAGATAGAGCCAAAGAGATGAAAGAATTTGATAAGAATTTTCAGGCTGCTATTGCATCTGTTAAGACTGCCATAACAACCTCTCAACAGGAAATATCTGAAAAGCTTCAAAAGTTAAGACCATTTTTCAAGGAGGGAGTGAATTATTTGGATGGCCAAATTCGATTTCATAAAGATGATCTTAGAGATCATGTATCAAGAGAAGCCATAAAGGGGGAGAGGATGCTCATTCATGCAGGCTCTGAGCATGCCAAGTGGGTGACCAATAGTATAAGAGCCACATTGGGATATCCACCATTGTGTGATGATAATATGGTGGCTGAGTCAGGTCTACAAACAGGACTACTTGAAGGTGACCAACCTGAGGTTGCCCAAGTCATATACCCCCCTCCAGATTTTGATATATTGGATCAGCAAGTGCAATATATGTATAGTCCTTCAAAGGAGGTTGTAAATGTTATCTTTGGAAAGGTTGATAAGCCTGAGGTAAATTTGCAAGAACAGCAAGATGCTCTACTGTCAAAGAAAAGATTTAGAGAGCAGGCTGAGCTGAAGCCAGATTTTGAGCAGTGGAGTCCTACTTCCAGAAATATAATACTCACTGCATGGAAAGCTGTCAAAGATCAAGTTCATGAAAGGGGCAAGTGGTACAATGAGCAGGAATGGCAGAAGTATGAGGCAAGACAAGAAGCCATTGTACAATTCAGAAGGAAAGCTAAGCTGGGAAGACTTCCAACTGATGCTATGGAGCCAAGCAAATACTTCCCAAAGCCTTTTCATTATTTTGAAAGGCAAAGGCTCAAGGAAGAAGCTAAGAAGAAAGCTGATCTTAAAGGAAAAAAGATGGCTGAAGAATCAGAAGCTCCTGTGACAGCTAAAATTAAATCTGGCCAAGGGATTGTTATTAGAGAGCCTGATCAATCCTGATAATGTTTTAGTTCTTTCATAATGTTTTGTAATGATGTAATGTGATCAGTCAAAGAAAAACCATGTAATCAAACATTACCCAGTAATAAACAAAATATTGTTAAATCTGTGATAGATTGTTTTATCCATGATGTTATTATTATTTTGTTTATAATTAAGTATCCCTGTGTATTGTCATATATCATCATTTTATACTATTTATAAATGGTGTATATCATTGGCTATAAGGGTTATGACTTCTCCAAATAGGGGGAGATTGTTGGGTACATTGGAAAATGTGTACCTGATTTGAAGAAGCCCAACCTAGCTCAATGATATACATCATGATGTATTTGATGTTGTTTTGAGTTGACATGTGCAGGTAAAGAATTGTTAAAGTTTACAAAAAAATTCTAAGTCCAAGTGTCGACACAAAGGAACATGTGTCGTCACATAGAAGAAAGTTGTCGACACAACACTGGGAAAGTGTGTCGACACAGAAGGTGTAAGTCGACACTACTCTGGGAAAAAGTGTCGACACATAACATAGTCTACAACAACACTGGGAAAAAGTGTCGACACAGAAGAAGTAAGTCGACACAACACTGGGAAATTGTGTCGACACAGAAGAAGTAAGTCGACACAACACTGGGAAATTGTGTCGACACAGAAGAAAAACGTCGACCTCAACATTGGGAGAATGCGTCGACACTGAAGAGTATAGTCGATCTCAAGTTTGTCGACATCATCTGAATATGTCGACACAGAAGAAAATAGTCGACCACAAGTTTGTCGTCACCAGCAGAATGTGTCGACACATAGTGAGTAAGTCGACACATTATAGCAAAGCTAAGAAATGAATGTGTCGACACCTGAAGGCTAAGTCAACACTTACTAAAGTTATGATTCTACAACAACTGTGTCGACACACAGGACTTGTGTCGACACACTGCAGAGTCAAAGATCAAGTTGTTTTCAGAAGAAGATGTGTCGACACAAAGGCAATTTAGTCGACATCACTGAAGGCAGTGTCGACACCAAAGTCAATTGTGTCGACACCAATAGACAGATGGTCTCGACACTTTCAGACAGACTGTTTCAACACTAAGGCACAGGACTTGTTTGAAGACTTGACAGCTGTGGGTTATCACCAGTTAACTGAAGTTGTCAGACTTGTCAGAAAACGGTTAGAAACCGGATCAGCCGGTTACCATGAAGAATGTCTATAAATAGACAGATTCAGAAGAAGAAGAGACAATCAACAACATATAGAACTGACCCTTTGAAATACATTGGATCAAAAAGTGGAGAAGGATTACATTCTACTCATTTCAAGAAAGTGCTAGGCACTTAAGAAGATCTTCTCCGGGAGATCTAAGAAGACTATCTAAGGGTAGATCTAAGAAGAGTTCTAATCAGAATTCAGAAGAATCATTCAAAGTTCTGGATGGAGAGAGATCAAGTCAGAATTTGAAGAAGAAGAAAGAATCCACCAGTGGATTCTCAAGAAGCTGTTTGGAATCAACTCAACTAAGTACATTTTCAAGAAGCTTTGAAGAAGGCTAAGAAATAGTTGATTGCATCAGCTGATTAAGAATTGTCATTGCCTTTTCTCTCTCAACTTGGCAAGACAAGTTAAACAATCTTTTCTATATTTCTGTAGGATCTGTTTATACAGATCTGAGTTGTAAGCCTATGTTATAAAGGCTGAGTGTAGGAGTGTTGAACTCTGAGTGGTAGGGCTGATTGCCTGAGTGTAGGAGAAGGATATTCTCTGAGTTGTAGGCCTTGGGGCAAGGCTGAGGTAGGGCAGTTGTGCCTGAGTTGTAGGAACCTGTTGGGTTCTGAGTTGTAAGATCTATTGATCTGAGATAAGTGGAAGTTTGGCCGAATCTAGCATACAGCTAGATAGGTGAAGGGGAAAGTGGATGTACCCAGACCTTGGGGAACCACTATAAATCATAGTGCAATCTGTGATGTTTTGTTTTCTGTGATTGCTGTGTTTTCATATTAGTTCATAAATTGAATTCTGTCTAGAAGTTTTAGAAAGAGAAGCAGAACCTATTCACCCCCCCCCCCTCTAGGTGTTTAGGCTGCCTTGAAAGTTAAACTATCACAAGGAACACAGTAAGGTGGAGTTAATTTCGAGGAGGACTTGAGATTGAAGTCCTTAGGTCGGAGGTAACGAAAGGGGGGTTTGGATTGCGATAAAAGAAAGTAAAAATCTATCCACTACTCCTATGCAACGCCGCTATGCGATGCTTCGCCAGGCGGGATGGAAGACTAGTCGGGCCGCTATGCACCGAATCACTAGGCGGATGGGCGAGTAGGCAAGCGGAAGAACTAGAATTTTAGGGTCGTAAGCACCTCTTCGCAATGCACGCCACTAGCAATTGCTAGTGCGGCAAGGGTGGATGGAGGTGGATGGAGCAAGGCGCACCTCAAGCAATATATAACGAAAATACAAATAACATAGACATGATTTCATATAAAAGTATTCTACAATTAAGCGTACATCATCTATAAATGAAGTTTACAACAACACATAAAAAAACAAAGGAAGAACAAGACAAGAGATCGACCGTATCTGAAGTCTTGCTGAGGATTTACGGTTGGAATTGTCGGGTTGTCAATCCGCATCCAAGCTCAGTCCTCAATTGCGTCCAGGTAGATAAGGCTGTCACCACCTTCCAATGGCCCGTCTTCTTCGTCTCACTATAGCGGAAGAAAGTTGCAAGCTTCCCCTTGCTTGGTGTCCATGCATTAAAGCTTTAAATAAGCTAAGGAGATGATGGAGGAGGCCGAGAGGATGCTCCGGCTTTGATTTGGCGGTGAAAGCTTGCCCGGAGCTCCTCCCTAAGATGGAGGATGAAGGGAAATGGCAGAACCCTTCGTCGGGGACGAAAAACGGTGGAAGAAATTGGGGGCTTTTAATTAGGGCGAGACCTGCGCTATTTATTGAAAACAGAATTAAACACTGCGCACAATCACAGGCGCACGACCAGTGGTCGTGCGCGCTATGGCCCGTGATCGTGCGATATGGCGGCAAGACTTGCACAAAAGAAGGCATGACTGCGCACGACCGACAATGCACGAGCAGTGATCGTGCGCGGTATAGCTGATGACCGTGCGATATGGCGGGGCAGAACTTTCACAAGAGAAGCCAGACTGTGCATGACCGATTATCGTGTGCCAAAGAGGTCGATGGTCATGCGTGGGTAAAAACACACGACCATTGACTCCTTTGCAAAAAAATTATGAAAGCCCTATCCCGGACACCCACACGATCCCCGAACCTGCAGGAAAACTGGACGGGTTGTCGATCATGGACGTCACAAGTATTAATAAAATGCATAGCAAGAGGGAAATACACACACACACAGAAATAGGCTAAAAAAATTGCACAAGACGTGGAATGTCGCAGCGAACCTAAAGGATTGCTAATGGCGCTAAATGGTAGTGCAAAGACATGCAAATTAGCCCAGATGAGTCCGGAATTAAGTATAAAATATGGACTCATCACACACCCAAACTTAACTGTTTGCGCGTCCCGAGCAAACACAATCTAAGAAGGCATGGAAAATAATCTAGCTGACATAGAAATTGAAATACGGAGTACCATGCGATGTCGCATGCTCGCGTGCATAAAAATACAATAGAAGAAATTCCAAAGTATGCAAAATAGTTTTTATTTTTCACAATGCGTATCAACATTTTATTACTACTCAAAAATAGAATCACGGTGAATCAACCGGTCACGCATAGGAAGAAAGTAGACTTGCCACAAAGGTGAGCTTTGCCAAAGATCGGGGCTCAGGATCACCTCCAAAGGAATCCACCAATGTCGGGGACCATACCCTTGCCCGTTCACACTCTCTCCACGGCACTAGTTAGACTCAAGCGCAAATCTTTAGGACTTTAGGATAATCACGGGGCTTGGGTTACGGTGAGGTAAACAATGATAAAATAGAAAGGCTTTGCACCTAACCAAAATGAGCTAGCCTAAAAGAATCCCTCAGCAAACCACAATATAACCAGGTGCACCACACCCCCAGACTTGGATTTTGCAACATGGGTGTGTGCACCGCCTACTCCAAATCAAAATCATCTCCAAAAAGATTTTCAATCAAACTTTTTCTTTTCACTTTTCATTTTCACCTCTTTTTTTAAAATCATTTTCTTTTCTTTTTCATCTTTTTATTTTCATAATTTCAGCAGATATAACTCGGAAGCACTTCCGCATTTTCACAAATAATAACACCACATCACAACCCAACATGAAAATATAAAACACTAAGCTCGACTTGGGTGTGCGACTAGGATCGGCTCTGAGGCTTTGGTGAAATAATGGTGGAGCTGAATCAAAAGAAGGGTAGGCACAATGGGGCTTAGCGAGGATATGACGTTAGGAACGGTACAAAGCTCAACCGGGCCAAAATGATGGCCTACATCACGCTCACGCTAGAAAAACCATGCACCAATGCTTCGAAAGTAGCTTGTGACAAGTTCTTAGCCACCAAAAAAGATAATCCTTCCTCCCGACTCGAGCAAAACGAGTCTAGTGATGGCTACACACATCCCTATACTACCGTTTGATTCACACCGGATTCACCAACTTTTGAGTAGAATAAAAAGTATTTACACAAATAGAAAATTATAAATCTATAAGCATACAGAAAAATTAAATCTACTCAAATTTCTACATGAGACGAGAGCAGTTGGCTAAAAGCATAGCAAGGTCAACATTTTACTCTGTCCCACAATCCTAAGCAAGCACCATAACTTTCTTAAATCTATCAACGACACGAGCTTACTCGCAACATGTAAAACAGCTAAGCGCGCGCGTATGTGGGTGCAGTGGTCTGCAATGTAGTGAACTAATCAAAATAAAAAATACAAAAAGAAATACTAAAGCTAAAACGAGACATGAAAAATAAAATGCAGGAAATATAAGATAACTACTGGGGTTACTGTCATCCCAGAACGACTTTCTTAAATTCTATACAGTTCTAGCTAATGGGCCTATGAAAAGAAAAATGAACAGGAAACTGTTCCATTATCCGTTGCGGTAGCAAGTACCGATACGGAGAAAGAGCAGTTACACCTCATCCTAAAAAATCGTACCTGCTCCTCGCAGGCAGAGGAAATAGGAAGTAAGATGAGGAGGAGGCCTGGTCCTCACTCATCTCACCACAAAAAATATCCTTGCCTAGGAAGGTATCGTCCACCACAGGTTTGTAGGAAGCGGCGGCAGCGGCAAAAATGCCAGGCGCATCGACAACCTCACATACCCGTGGAGATTCAACCTGTACAGGCTCAGATAAATGAAGGGGGATCAAGAAATAAAAAAGACGAAGAACATATGGAAATAATCGAGGGAGTGGTCCCGGTCTCACTCCCCAAAGGCTGAGGTAGAAAAATATTGTCGGCATTGTCGACAATGCTACAAGACTCGGCCGGATCCTTAGAGGTCTCCACCAAGACTTGGACTTTCTCCTTTAGTATCGAGGGAAAATCCTCGACACCAGGAAGGTTGTCCTCCTCCATGGGAGTAATAACAATCCATGTATCATAAGCCTCAACTTGTGTTGCATCGTCGAAAATATCGTAAGAAACGACTGAAGTAGAATGCACAAAAAGCGGAAGAACTGTGCTTGGATAAAAGTCAAGTGCAGGTTCTTCACAAAGAATCGGCTACACGCTTGGAGATATATGCACAGGAGAGATAGGCTCAGCCTTGTTGAAGCCTAGATCAGCCACACATCTGGTGGTTGTGTCCACATCATTCCCTTCAACAGATGAAGGTGACAGGGATACAAAACCAGACGATGAAGGTGTGCAACCAAGGGTAGGAGTCGGGATGATCCGGATGTCTAGTTCATCATCCTCTTCCAAAACACAGAGGTACTCGGCACAGTCCTTCAGGACATGATCTGTTCCATGACAATACAAACACTTTCTCCCAGTACTCTGCGGTCCTTGTGGGGACGGAGAGGAATAAGAGAACGGTGTATGAGGAGAGGATGAATGACCATAAGCTCGGGGGACAGTGTTTGAAGGGCTGTACGAATACAGCATCTCATGCATTGTGCACTGAGGCTTATGCTCAATATCTCTCGTAGGGCATTCATGACTAGCGTGGGAGGAATTTCCACACCAATGACATTGGGCATAAGAATATCCCCACATGGTGTCGAAATAGCAGATTCAAAATAAATTGTGCAAATTACAAAATCCAACAATATATTACTACAGTTTCCTAAACAAACAAGAAAAAGGAAAGCTAAACAGAAATAGAACAAAACAAAAGTGATTTACAAAGGAAAAGGAAATAAATTTCAGGTCTCCCTCTCCAGCAACTCGCACGACTGTGTTCCCCGGCAACGGAGCCAAAATCTTGATGCTAAAGATCACGGCAGTGAACCGGTCACACAAGTAATATAAAATGGGCGAATTTCCCAGAGTATCGATCTCTCAAGGAACACAGTAAGGTGGAATTAATTTCGAGGAGGACTTGAGATTGAAGTCCTTAGGTCGGAGGTAATGAAAGGGGGGTTTGGATTGCGATAAAAGAAAGTAAAAATCTATCCACTACTCTTATGCAACGCCGCTATGCGATGCTTCGCCAGGCGGGATGGAAGACTAGTCGGGCCGCTATGCACCGAATCACTAGGCGGATGGGCGAGTAGGCAAGCGGAAGAACTAGAATTTGAGGGTCGTAAGCACCTCTTTGCAACGCACGCCACTAGCAATTGCTAGTGAGGCAAGGGTGGATGGAGGTGGATGGAACAAGGCGCACCTTAAGCAATATATAACGAAAATACAAATCACATAGACATGATTTCATATAAACGTATTCTACAATTAAGCGTACATCATCTATAAATGAAGTTTACAACAACACATAAAAAAAAACAAAGGAAGAACAAGACAAGAGATCGACCGTATTCGAAGTCTTGCTGAGGATTCACGGTTGGAATCGTCGGGTTGTCAATCCGCGTCCAAGCTCGGTCCTCAACTGCGTCCAGGGTAGATAAGGGCTGTCACCACCTTCCAATGGCCCGTCTTCTTCGTCTCACGATAGCGGAAGAAAGTTGCAAGCTTCCCCTTGCTTGGTGTCCATTGCATTGAAGCTTTAAATAAGCCCAAGAGATGATGGAGGAGGCCGAGAGGATGCTCCAGCTTTGATTTGGCGGTGAAAGCTTGCCCGGATCCCTTCCCTAAGGTGGAGGATGAAGGGAAATGGTGGAACCCTTCGTCGGGGACGAAAAACGGTGGAAGAAATCGGTGGCTTTTAATTACAGCGAGACCTGCGCTATTTATAGAAAACAGAATTAAACACTGCGCACGATCACAGGCGCACGACCAGTGGTCGTGCGCGCTACGGCCCGTGATCGTGCGATATGGCGGCAGAACTTGCACAAAAGAAGGCATGACTGCGCACGACCGGCAACGCACGAGCAGTGATCGTGCGCGGTATAGTTGGTGACCATGCGATATGGCCGGGCAGAACTTTCACAAGAGAAGCCAGACTTCGCACGACCGATTATCGTGCGCCAAAGAGGTCGATAGTCATGCGTGGGTAAAAACGCACGACCATTGACTCCTTTGCCAAAAAATGGTGAAAGCCCTATCCCAGACGCCCACACAATCCCCGAACCTGCAGGAAAACTGGACGGGTTGTCGATCATGGACGTCACAGATATTAATAAAATGCATAGCAAGAGGGAAATACACACACGCACAGAAATAGGCTAAAAAAAAGTGCACAAGACGTGGAATGTCACAGCGAACCAAAAGGAGTGCTAATGGCGCTAAATGGTAGTGCAAAGACATGCAAATGAACCCAGATGAGTCTGGAATTAAGTATAAAATATGGACTCATCACACCCCCAGACTTAACTGTTTGCGCGTCTCGAGCAAACATAATCTAAGCAGGCATGGAAAATAATCTAGCTGACATAGAAATTGAAATACGGAGTACCATGCGATGTCGCATGCTCGCGTGCATAAAAATACAATAGAAGAAATTCCAAAGTATGCAAAATAGTTTATATTTTTCATAATGCGTATCAACATTTTATTACTACTCAAAAATAGAATCACGGTGAATCAACCGGTCACGCATAGGAAGAAAGTAGACTGGCCACTAAGGTGAGCTTTGCCAATGATCGGGGCTCAGGATCACCTCCAAAGGAATCCACTAATGTCGGGGACCATACGCTTGCCCGTTCACACTCTCTCCACGGCACTAGTTAGACTCAAGCGCAAATCTTTAAGACTTTAGGATAATCACGGGGCTTGGGTTACAGTGAGGTAAACAATGATAAAAAGAAAGGCTTTGCACCTAACCCAAATGAGCTAGCCTAAAAAAATCCCTCAGCAAACCACAATATAACCAGGTGCACCACACCCCCAGACTTGGGTTTTGCAACATGGGTGTGTGCACCGCCTACTCAAAATCCAAATCATCTCCAAAAAGATTTTCAATCAAACTTTTTTTTCACTTTTCATTTTCACCTCTCTTTTTTTAAATCATTTTCTTTTCTTTTTCATCTTTTTATTTTCATAATTTCAGCAGATATAACTCGGAAGCACTTCCACATTTTCACAAATAATAACACCACATCACAACCATACATGAAAATATAAAACACTAAGCTCGACTTGGGTGTGCGACTAGGATCGGCTATGAGGCTTTGGTGAAATAATGGTGGAGCTGAATCAAAAGAAGGGTAGGCACAACGGGGCTTAGCGAGGATATGACGTTAGGAATGGTACAAAGCTCAACCAGGCCAAAATGATGGCCTACATCACGCTCACGCTAGAAAAACCATGCACCAATGCTTCGAAAGTAGCTTTGGGCAAGTTCTTAGCCACCGAAAAAGATAATCCTTCCTCACGACTCGAGCAAAACGAGTCTAGTGACGGCTACACACTTCCCTACGCTACTGTTTGATTCACACCGGATTCACCAACTTTTGAGTAGAATGAAAAGTATTTACACAAATAGAAAATTATAAATCTATAAGCATACAGAAAAATTAAATCTACTCAAATTTCTACATGAGACGAGAGCAGTTGACTAAAAGCACAGCAAGGTCAACATTTTACTCCGTCCCACAATCCTAAGCCAGCACCATAAATTTCTCAAATCTATCAAAGACACGAGCTTACTCGCAACACGTAAAATAGCTAAGCGCGCGCTTATGTGGGTGCAGTGGTCTGCAATGCAGTGAACTAATAAAAATAAAATATAAAAGCTTATAGTATGCACATGAAGTGTGTGCATGCAAAAGGTAAACTTACTCTCCCTCAGACTTAAACTAAGCAACATAGCATACGATATAGAAATTTAAATCAAAAAGAGCTAAGGGAAGAGGTTACCTAATGCTCAGCTAGTGAGCATACCAGAAGACGCATGAAAAGTAGAAGCAGGCCCGCCAAACGAAGAATCACAACCCCGCCAATGCGTAGTTTCCATGAATACCTGCAGGGGTGAGCTTTGCAAAAACAAAAGAAAAATATACAAAAAGAAATTCTAAAACTAAAACGAGACATGAAAAATAAAATGCAGGAAATATAAGATAACTAATGGGGTTACTGTCATCCCAACACGACTTATTTAATTCTATATAGTTCTAGCTAATGGGCCTATGAAAAGAAAATTGAACAGGTAACTGTTCCATTATCCGTTGCGGTAGCAAGTACCGATACGGAGAAAGAGCAGTTACCCCTCATCCTAAAAAATCATACCTCCTCCTCGCAGGCAGAGGAAATATGAAGTAAGATGAGGAGGAGGCCTGGTCCTCACTCATCTCACCACAAAAATTATCCTTGCCTAGCAAGGTATCGTCCACCAGAGGTTCGTAGGAAGCGGCGGCAGTGGCAAAAATGCCAGGCGCATCGACAACCTCACATACCCCTGGAGATTCAACCTGCACAGGCTCAGATAAAGAAGGGTGATCATGAAATAAAAAATACGAAGAACATATGGAAATAATCGAGGGAGTGGTCCCGGTCTCACTCCCCAAAGGCTGATGTAGAAAAATATTGTCGGCATTGTCGACAATGCTACAAGACTCGGTCGGATCCATAGAGGTCTCCACCAAGACTTGGACTTTCTCCTTTGGTATCAAGGGAAAATCCTCGACACCAATAAGGTTGTCCTCCTCCATGGGAGTGGAAACAATCCATGTATCACAAGCCTCAACTTGTGTTGCATCGTCGAAAATGTTGTAAGAAACGACTGAAGTAGAATGCACAAAAAGCGGAAGAACTATGCTTGGATAAAAGTCAAGCGCAGGTTCTTCACAAAGAATCGGCTCCACGCTTGGAGATATATGCACAGGAGGGATGCGCTCAGCCTTATCGAAGCCTAGATGAGCCACACATCTGGCGGTTGTGTCCACATCATTCCCTTCTACAGATGAAGGTGACAGGGATACATAACCAGACGATGAAGGTGTGCCACCAAGGGTAGGAGTCGGGATGATCCGGATGCCTGGCTCATCATCCTCTTCCAAAACACGGAGATACTCGGCACAGTCCTTCAGGACAGGATCTGTTCCACGACAATACAAACACTTTCTCCCAGTACTCTGCGGTCCTTGTGGGGCCGGACAGGAATAAGAGAACGGTGTATGAGGCGAGGACGAATGACCATAAGCTCGGGGCACAGTGTTTGAAGGGCTGTACGAATACAACATCTCATGCATTGTGCGCTGAGGCTTATGCAATATCTCTCGTAGGGCATTCATGACTAGCGTGGGAGGAATTTCCACACCAACGACATTGGGCATAAGAATATCCCCACATGGTGTCGAAATAGCAGATTCAAAATAAATTGTGCAAATTACAAAATCCAACAATATATTACTACAGTTGCCTAAACAAACAAGAAAAAGGAAAGCTAGACAGAAATAGAACAAAACAAAAGCGATTTACAAAGGAAAAGGAAAGCAATTTCAGGTCTCCCTCTCCAGCAACTCGCACGACTGTGTTCCCTGACAACGGCGCAAAAAACTTGATGCTAAAGATCACGGCAGTGAACCGTCGCACAAGTAATATAAAATGGGCGAATTTCCCCAAGTATCGATCTCTCAAGGAACATAGTAAGGTGGAGTTAATTTCGAGGAGGACTTGAGAATGAAGTCCTTAGGTCGGAGGTAACAAAAGGGGGGTTTGGATTGCAATAAAAGAAAGTAAAAATCTATCCACTACTCCTATGCAACGCCGCTATGAGATGCTTCGCCAGGCGGGATGGAAGACTAGTCGGGCCGCTATGCACCGAATCACTAGGCAGATGGGCGAGTAGGCAAGCGGAAGAACTAGAATTTGAGGGTCGTAAGCACCTCTTCGCAACGCACTCTACTAGCAATTGCTAGTGCGGCAAGGGTCGATGGAGGTGGATGGAGCAAGGCGCACCTCAAGCAATATATAACGAAAATACAAATCACATAGACATGATTTCATATAAACGTATTCTACAATTAAGCGTACAACATCTATAAATGAAGTTTACAACAACACATAAAAAAAACAAAGGAAGAACAAGACAAGAGATCGACCGTATCCGAAGTCTTGCTGAGGATTCACAATTGGAATCGTCGGGTTGTCAATCCGCGTCCAAGCTCGGTCTTCAACTGCGTCCGGGGTAGAGAAGGGCTGTCACCGCCTTCTAATGGCCCGTCTTCTTCGTCTCACGATAACGGAAGAAAGTTGCAAGCTTCCCCTTGCTTGGTGTCCATGGCATTGAAGCTTTAAATAAGCCCAAGAGATGATGGAGGAGGCCGAGAGGATGCTCCGGCTTTGATTTGGCGGTCAAAGCTTGCCCGGAGCCCCTCCCTAAGGTGGAGGATGAAGGGAAATGGCGGAACCCTTCGTCGGGGACGAAAAAAGGCGGAAGAAATCGGGGGGTTTTATTAGGGCGAGACCTACGCTATTCATAAAAAACAGAATTAAACACTGCGCACGATCACAGGCGCACGACCAGTGGTCGTGCGCGCTATGGCCCGTGATCATGCGATATGGCGGCAGAACTTGCACAAAAGAAGGCATGACTGCGCACCACCGGCAACGCACGAGTAGTGATCGTGTGCAGTATAGCTGGTGACCGTGCGATATGGAGGGGCAGAACTTTCACAATAGAAGCCAGATTGCGCACGACCGATGATCATGCGCCAAAGAGGTCGATGGTCGTGCGTGGGTAAAAATGCACGACCATTGACTCCTTTGCCAAAAAATGGTGAAAGCCCTATCCCGGACGCCCACACGATCCCCGAACCTGCAGGAAAACTGGACGGGTTGTCGATCATGGCAGTCACAGATATTAATAAAATGCATAGCAAGAGGGAAATACACACACGCGTAGAAATAGGCAAAAAAAGTGCACAAGACGTGGAATGTAGCAGCGAACCAAAAGGAGTGCTAATGGCGATAAATGGTAGTGCAAAGACATGCAAATGAGCCCAGATTAGTCCGGAATTAAGTATAAAATATGGACTCATCAGAACCATGCATAGATTGATTGTCCAGCAAGGAGGGTCGTTCTGAGATATAGCGAGACTTACCCGACCTTCGAAAGTATTGTCCCAGCTTCTTGTCTTCTACTATCCTCTATCCAGGTCGTCAAGTCCCATCTGTAGGGGACGAAGTTTACCAGGTATTGTTGGAGATGGTCGAGTCCAAGGACTTTATTACTAAAATCACAGTGGTGCGGGGCTTTCCTGACATATTCCCGGAGAAGCTGCCAGGATTGCCTCTGCAGTGAGTGAAGGATTTCTAGATATAGTGGTGCGGGTCTCCGAAGGAGTTAGTAGAGTTTTAAAGCCAGCTACAGGAGATAGTGGAAGCTGGAGTTTGGGTATTGTATCCACAATAACCCAGATTTGTATGAAGTCACCCTTGAACTAAGATGAATTAAGGATGTAATTGATGCATCTTTTAGTTGAGGGCTTGCAGGTCAATATTGCTAAGTATAAACTAGTGTAAGTTTACAATGAGTCATTAAACACAGGACCATGCAATGTAATCCCTCATTGTGTGATACAAGGTGTTGACTCATGTGTAAACTCTCTATTGGGATACACTTCATTTTCAAGTTCTAAGAAAATGAAAGAAAGGAAGGGTTGCTGGTTTCAACTTAGAAGAAAAGAAAAAGTTCAATAAAAATTCCCTAAGTCATTTTCTCGAGAAATGGCATGTATTTCTCGAGAAGTCGAAGTTAATTTCACGAGAAAGCATTGTTGTTCTCGAGAAAGTACAAGAAATCTCGAAAATTACCTGAAATATATGCTAAGTCATTTTCTCGAGAAATGTTTAGTATATTTCTCGAGAAGGCAGGTTGTTCTCGAGAAAAGCACAAGTTATAGAGAAAGAAAAGCCTTCCCCTCGAGAAATCTGTCTTCAGATCCAAAAAATTTCATTAATTACATTTCTCGAGAAGCCTTATTATTTTTCGAGATAGCTTGTTCTTCCCGAAAAACAAGTTCTTCACTTCTTGAATTTTGCGCTAAGTCAATTTCTCGAGAGGCTGTATTGTTTCTCGAGAAATAAAATTGTCTTCTCCAAAAATATTTTCCTTCCGAAGAAATCAGTGGAATACTTCACAAAAAATTTTATTAAAGTTTTTTCTCGAGAAGCCAAATCTTTTTCTTGAGAAAGCTAGTCATTTCTCAAAAAATATACTTCTTCTTGAGAAATGGACTTACAAATTTTTCATTTCAAGTTTTCTATCAGGAATTCAAATAAACCTAAGTTTAGTAAGTTTGATCTTTCCTTAATTAGGTGGATCTTGTCTTAATGACGATTGACTGTTGGTCGAGGACAAATAAAAAGACATTTTAAGGATTCTCCAAAAAAGAAGAAGAAGATTCATTCAATCAGAAGAATAAATTTTCATGGAATTAGAATCGCTGAAGTACTTTCCATTTTCGGGAGAAAAGCCGATCATCTTCATCGTCAACCCTTTTTGTCACTCACTCCAGATCAAGCGCTTCAAAGCAAGACAAGATTCGACCAATCCTAGATCATCAGTTTCTTATACTTCTAAATGATCGCGGCAGATCCTAGCTTTCAGATCATTCTTCTCTGGTTTCTTCCTCAACCTTCTTCATCAAGTTATTCTAGTTTCAAAAAGGAAGATTCAAGAAGATTTCAGATCTGAAGTGTAAAACATTTTTGAAAGTATCTAGTGTCAACCTAATCCACCTATAGGGGGGAATAGGTGTCGTGCAGTCTTCTGCGGAATTAAACTAACCTGCACAAGTAAGCAAACAAAATACAGAAAACACATAAATAATTATAGTGGTTCCCCGATCTGGGTACGTCCACTTTCCCCCTTCGACCTATCTCCCACCAAGGGACGACTCAGTCACTTCTCTAAACGGATTGAAATACAATCCTTACACTAGGAGCAACGCTCCCCTAACCACGGAAGGAACCCTTCCAACAACGGAGTCACAACTCCACCATAACGTGTTGCACTCAACCCTTACAAATAAGAATGAAAATTCCTTTACAACAAAATTGAAAGTAAATAAAAATACAAACAATGCTTTATGGAGATTCCAATTTCCTTCTTCGTTCGTTGAAGCTTGCATGAAAAGTACGAAGAGTCCACAACTGGATTTCTCACATGGAATGGATCTTGTCAAGATCGGCGGCGGTGATGCTTTGCAAATCCAAACTTCTTGACGAAGCAAGCTAGGTCTTCGAGCGATCTCAGTCGGATCAAACGTCTCAAACGATTCGGAAGGGAGAATAAGTCTCGTTCAACGAATCGGAATACAAGAGATCTTGAGAGACGCACGTGAGACTGGCTGCTTGCCTCGGTGCTATCGTCGAGCGATCACAGACGGGTTGAGATCAGCGGCGGCGACTACTTCCGATCGGCGACGTGCGTGGGGGCGGAGATCGCGATGCGCTAGGTCACAGCCAATTTTTGTATTCCGGTGGGTTTGTGTGTACTGTATACAACGGGAATAAGTATGTATTTATACCCAAAGGCAAACCCTAGAAGACCTTTGTGGGGCCCACCACGGAAATCCCGAGATTTGGTCGAACTGAGCACGGCGACCTGGACCGGTCCAGCGAGCGGTGAAATCTGCCTAAGGCAAAATCGGTGGGAGTCATTGGTTATTCCCGCCGATGTCGGCGGGAATTACTCCCGACTCCCGTCGATTCTATCTTGGCAGAATTTCTGACTTTTGCCAGCCTGAAGTAGTCGGGGGGAGACAGTTAGTGATTCCCGTCAAAGTCGGCGGGAATCACTAACGACTCCCATCGAAGTCGGCGGGAATTACAAGCGATTCCCGTTGATTCATACTTGGAAGGATTTTCCTCCTTCCTTCTTTTGATAGCTTGGTCTTTGACCCATCCTTTCTCCTTCTTCTGCTCTTGATCAACCTTGACCCTGTACTTGAAAATCTGTACACTCCAATAGAGAGAGCACACGTGGATCAACACACTTGTAACATCCCATTTCCAACTAAACCCCTAAGAGTGGTTTTGTCATGACAAAACCCTAGGAAGACCAAGGAAGAGTCAAGTGGACATGGTGGTGTGGATAGGGCCACTATGGTCTGCACTTAGCAGATTTCTAAACCTTGGTTAAAGATGATCATGGGGATTCACCAAGACTCCAAGACCCCACCCATACCCTTATAACCCTAGAAGGGGGTCAATGGGTCACTAAGGACCCATTGAGAGCAATCAAAGGACCTAAGTTGACCAAAGTCAACTATAACCCTAGCTAGGTCAAATTGACCTACACAAGGGTCCATTGCAGTCTATTAGCCAAATATACCCCACCCATACCTCCATAACCCTAGGTAGGGGTCAATGGGTCACAAAGGACCCATGGAGGGTAGTCAAGGGAGATAAGTTGACCAAAGTCAACTCTAACCCTAAATAGGTCAAATTGACCTACACAAGGGTCAATTGCCGTCCCTTAGCCAAATGGACCCCACCCCTACCCTCATAGGACTAGGGAGAGGCCAATAGGTCACCAAGGACTCATTAGGACCAATCATAAAGACTAGGTTGACCAAAGTCAACTCTTAACCTAAAATGGTCAAAGTGCCCTAGTTAAGGGCCAAGTGACCTCCAAGGGCCAATCCAACCCCACCTTGACCCTAGGGGAGGCTAATGGGTCACCAAGGACCCATTAAAGAAATCTCAAAGACCAAATTGACCTAGGTTGGCCCTAGTCCAACTTTGGGTCAAGTTAGCCCAAATGGGCTAACTCAAGCTCAAGCCCATTTCAATTGGGCTAACCATGACTTAAGTGACCAAATGGACTTGTGGGCTGCCATGGGACATGTAGGAGCCAAAAATTCAGGCTTGGTGACTAGGAGAGAGAAAGTCACCCATGGAGGAGAGAGAAAGAGAAGAAAGAAGAAGGAAGGAGGACTTTGTACTCCTCCTTCCCCCTCCCCAACCTCCCCATTCATTTCAGAAGGACAAGGGGGAGTGCAGCAGCCATTGTGGATTGGTTAGAGCAAGCTCCACCCCCCTACCAACCTAGCCGCCAAGATTGACCATGGCCAAAAATGGCACATGGCAATTCAGCCACCTAACTCCCTCCTCTCCCTCTTTAAAAGCTTCAGTGAGGTCCAAGGAGTATTTCCCACTCTTTTCCTGAAGAAGCCGAGCCCTTTCCTCCATTTCTGAACAAGCCGGCCACCACCATTCCAATTCGGCAATCAGCACGACTACAGCCGCCACCACAGGTCCTCCTCCATTCCTTCTCTCATGGGTAGATCGTAGGAATCAGTAGAACCAAGATTGGAGCTCAATTGAGCCCAATCAAAAATTCAAAACCATGGATTTTCCACTGTTTTTCTGCTTGCTGGGATCGCCGGAATAGTGCATTCCGGCGGCCTAGCCGCCGTCTGGAGATAGCCCCGACCACCACGAAGGTGTCAGCGGCGGTGGCAGGCCGGGGAGGTGGCCGGAGCGACGGCGGCAGCCGCTGGAAGTTGGCCCAGACGGGATGAATCCAGGCCGTCAGCGGGAGGAAGACGATGACGGGATTCCGTCCATCTTGCGCCAAGATTCGTGAGGTTGATGATATGAAACTATGGATTAAAGGATTTGATTTATTTCATTTTGTCACAGATTTTGTATTTATTAGTTTTAATTATTAAAAATAGTTAGAGCCTTTTTCAGACAATATGGTCAACACAAGAAATGTAGCCCTATGGGTCTACTATCAAACAAAATTACTTTGAACCAATTTGGGTGACTGGTTTGAACAGGGCACTCATTTTGGTGGGGTCTATACAAATGACTAGGCAGTAATTAAACTAAGTGCCAACACTTCATCCTTGGTCCAAATGAGCTGAAAGTTTGGCAGGGAGTCACCCTACCGTATAGCTAGACCCTGCCCAAAAATGGGAATTTTTGGGAATACTTTTCCTATAGTTTTGTAACTAATTTAATTATGCTAGGGTAAATAAATTTGTGGGTCAAATGAACCCCAAATTCATCCAAATTTTTGTGGGAGGTATATGAGGTTATTATAGACCTCTGGTTAAAATTTCATTAAGTTTGGAGGAGATTTGAATGGGAATCAAGCAAACCCTAACCTTGCCCTAAGAAGGGCATTTTGGTCGAAAATGTAATTTTGCCTTATAGTGTCCAATTCACCTTAACAGAGGTTCAAATTTGGTACACTGGTTTTTCATGAGATTATACACCTTCCAAAGAAAAATTCGGGGCATTGGAGTTGGTTTGGTCCAAGATCCTAGGTCAAACCCTAAGGAAGGGCTTTTGTACCTTGTG
Source organism: Platanthera zijinensis (assembly GCA_039513925.1). NCBI lineage: Eukaryota > Viridiplantae > Streptophyta > Magnoliopsida > Asparagales > Orchidaceae > Platanthera > Platanthera zijinensis. Next base: position 115,977,709 of record CM077092.1, read on the forward strand.
AAGGGCATATGGCCAAAACACCTTGTATGGCTATGAAATTTTGTAGGGATAGTATTATGGTAACTATAACCCTCTGGTGAAAATATTAGGGTATTTTGGAAGGTTTAGGACCCTCAAAACCCTAACCCTAGTTTAGGGCACAAATGTGGTGGGATAGGAATGGGTTAGCTAAACCCCTTAAAATGATATGAAATTTTGGTAGGATGGTCATAAGGATATTAAGAAGCTTTGGTGATTTATTTAGAAATTTTGGAGTAGTATTTATAGCACTTCATTTTTAACACAGGGAATGCCTCAATTTAGTAAATTAATTACAATGCTCCCTCTGACCCTTGGGAGGTCATGAAATTTTGGAAGAGGATGTTTTGAATCATTATGAGATTATTTAAATTTTATAAAAATTCTTCGACACTTATTTGAGGTAGTTACTTCACAAGCTTGTTAAATGATGGGATTATGCAATAATTTAATTAAGTCCATTTACTGATAAATAAATTATGAAATTTATCCCAAACCATATACATGCCATTAGAATCATACTTGAATTTTCTCTGAAATTTTGAAAGTAATATAGTATTTTATATTTTTTAAATGAATTTTCAAGGATTAAAATGAAATATTGATTTAAGGATAAAACCTTACTGAAAAGAATTAGATATTTTGGAAGATGATGTATATCCTTATTTTGAGTAACATATAAAATTTGTAGAATGATATCTTGACTGAAAATGGTACTTCATGTTCATTATTGGAAATTTTAGACATTAAAATAATTAAATAAATTATTAAATAAGTAAGGAAATTTTTGGAACTCTGGATTTAGGATTTAAAGATCATAATGGACCTTCATTAATTATTATAGGAGTATTGGATGATTATTTGATATACTTCCCATTTTACATGAAGTTTAACCTTGGTGGTCTACATTTAGCAATTTTCTGAAAATTTGTTTATTGATTTGTTTAAAGCTTATCACTCCTTAATCACTTATGATATTTGTCCCAGAGCATTTATATGCCCTTTTTATCATGTTAGAGGTTTCCTTGAAATTTTAGGAGTAATATTGCCCTATTTACTTACTTTAATGAAATATTGTGAGATAATTTAAAAATAGAATCAGTGGCCTAAATTTTGCTGAAAAATCAAGAGATCTTGGACATTAGGCTAATTGTTTATATTGAGTATAACATAAATCTAAGGGAATTTTATCTTGTCCAAATTTGGTATCTCATGTTCAATCTTGGAAACTCTGGCCACTATGAATATTTGATAAATTCCTAGATAAATAGGAAAATTGTAAAACTCTGGATTTGTGCAATAAAGGTCATAATGGACCTCCGTTAATTATTATAGGAGTATTGGATGATTACATGATATACTTCCCATTTTACATAACATTAAACTTTCGTGGTCTGCATATAGTAAATCTTCAGAAATAATCTGGAGTACAAGTTAGGCACATAAGTCAAAATTAGTGGAATGAGTTCATCACTCAGGGTTGGATGAGCTAGGAATGAGTTTGACTAAAGGTTAGGTGGTGTTGGGATCGACGAAAGATCGTCTTCCCCATAGAGTGGAAGGTCAAAATCACCTTAGGTTTAGTTTACTGTAATATGAGAATGAAATGGGTAAAACCTAAGTCGTGGGCATAAAGTAAATTGAGGAGTAAATAGTAAACTTAGGGTTTCACACTCTCACACCCCAGTGTCCCGGGAGATAGTTTGGGTTACTCGGGCAATAAGCCCAGTGGTTATGGTATTGGGTATGATAGCCTGGCGAGCTTCGCCTCGGTTGTTGATTATGACGGACGGGATTGTCCGGTGAGCTTCGGCTCGGTTGAGGGTTATGACGGACGAGATAGTCCGGGGAGCTTCGGCTCGGTTGTAGATTATGACGGACTGGATAGTCCAGGGAACTTCGACTCGGTTGTTTGTTTGACTCATATCTATTTCATGTGCATAAAAGGTTTAAGGTGGTGGGTCTTTGATATTGGGGAGTTCGATGCACCGACACCAATATCGTTGGCTCGGCAAGTGTGGTTAGCACTTCGCTAACAGAAGTCCGGTGCGCCAGCCGGCAAGAGTACGCAGGCATCCGCTTAGTGTACCAAGCGTTGAGGCGTACGATAGGTCTGACCGGTAGTGCTTTACTGGTTTAGAGGTGGGCGAGGCCCAACCCACCGCTTCCGTCTGCCACTACAGAGGTATCCTGGGAGGTAACGGCTCCGAAAGGGGGATCTAAAGGTCTGTGTACACAGAGTCGAGTGGGTGTGTTGCACTTGCATGTTCACATCATAGCATATTTGCATTTCATAGCATAACCATTGCATATAACCTGACACCTAATGTATAAGCGGTATGGGACGCTCTATACATTAGGCCTTGCAAAACAACCTCTTGGCCTATAAGTTCGTGCGAGCGTGCTTATAAGTTAAGGTCCTATTTCAGTATTATTTATATGTTATGCCTGCTAGTAAAACCAACACCCTATCGTATAAATCGGTATGGGACTTTTTATACGATAGGAGCCCTGCAAGAGATCCCTTAGCTTATGTGTTTTCACATAAGTTAAGGTTACTTATTTAGATTTTGTATAATTATTATCACACTTAACACTGTTAGTTTAGTCCGCTTCCATCTGCAATTTGACATTCTCCACCTTCATGTCCTTTCCATTCCTTCTCCCCGCTCGGTGCTTAGGAGCCATGAGGGAAGGGGTGGGGGACGATAGGACTTAGTCTTTTAGACTAACGGTTTTCGAACCACATCATTTAGGGGATCACGGAGCCCAGCATGGAGGGGCAGCCCCGGAGGTCGGCACGCTTGGAGATCGGACAGTCTAGCACTGGAGTCCAGACAACAGGGACTGTGAGTCCCGAACACCAGTAGTTGTATTAGTTTGCTTCCGCGATGAGTGATTTGTAGTGAAGACTTGATGTATCGGGCATAAGCCCGAGATTTTCATTATATGTACTATCTGTGGACACTCCCTTCGTGGAGTTTATTTTCTATATATGTGATTTCTGTGGACTTGCTTTTATATTTATGCTACAGTAGAGATTGATTTGGCCGGCAGAATCGGCGTCTTGTACTGATGACCTTCCTGGGTGAGAAGGTATTACCGCAAGGCGACGATTTTGGGCCTAAGACCCCGGTGTCGAAAAAGAAAAAAAATGGGGGTCTTACAAGTGGTATCAGAGGAAACCTCGATCAGAAAGGTAGCAGTCCACTAACCCTGGGACACCCCCGCTCGAGTTTAGTTTGGGGACAAACTAAGCAGCGGAAGCAGTGGTAGGCCCATATGGGAAATCATATGAAAATTGTCCACTTTTAGTTAAATCTGTGAGACTTCTTATATTTGACTTCTATTACGCAGCCCCCAGCGCAGCCAACACCACAAGGCGGAGTTCAGCAGACTCCGACTGTTGCACCACCTTCCCCGGTCCCCGCTCCATTCCTACACTCGGAGATGGGTCAAACGTTGACGGCCATTCTAGATGCTTTCAGGGCTCAGCAGGTTCCGGCTCCGCAGCCAAACCCGGGGGCCAATTGGCTGAGCATCTTTCGAGGACTCTCTCCTCCATCCTACCTGGGGACAGAATCCGCCGTACGCACAGAAGAATGGCTAGATATTATGTACGAAATGCTGACTGGGATATGGTGTCCCTGGGAGGAGAGGGTGGCCTTGGTTGTCTCCTACCTGGAGTCCCATTCCAAGAGGTGGTGGAAGACGTTGCTGGACACAAGGTTTGCTGATAGGGAGGTTGTGGAAGTTACCTAGGAAGAGTTCAGGACCGCGCTGCTGGAGCATTTTGTTCCACAGTCGGCCAGGGATGAGTTGGAGGAGCGGTTCTTACAGCTGAAGCAGGGCACCCGGATAGTGGTAGAGTACCATCGGGAGTTCGACCATTTTGCTCGATATGCAGATTCTTACCAGCTGGATGAAGCGGGATACATCAAGAGATTCTATAAGGGCCTGCGGGAGGACTTGAGGGAGGCTTTGTAGTTTGTATCCGACGGGCCTATCTCCCGGATTTTGGAGATGGCAAAGAGGATCGAGGCCGATTGGCACACCACTCGGGGCCAGAAGCGGCAAGCGGAGGATCAGGGCCGGAGAGCCCGAAATGATCAGCGGCAAGGTGCTATACCAGGTGGAAGAAGGACAGAGGACCAGCCTCGCCAGGAAGTGAGGCAGGAGCCGAGGGAGCCGGTGGTAATGGCTCCTCAACCTCTTCAGATGAGGGAGGCACCAAGACCCGGGGGCATGACGTTTCCACCACCAGAATGCTACAACTGTCATCAGATAGGACACATTCAGAGAAACTGCCCCATGAGGGAAGCACCTTTACCAGCACCCCAGGATGCCCCGCATGCCCAACAATTTGGAGGACGAGGACGTGGTCGAGGATGTGGTTTCTTGGGTGCAGATCGGAGGCAGCAGGGGGAGCAAATTTATGCACTGGATCTGGCTCAGCCCCGAAACCCGGAGCAAGTAATCACTGGTACGTCTGAAAATTTATTTTTTAAAAGTTATTTCCTCATGAAGTTAAATTTTATATAGAAGTGACAATCTAGGAAAGAAAACCATAGCTAGATTCTAAGACATTTAATTTTTCCCAAAACCCTAGGAATAGTTTTCATCCGCGACAAACCCGCTTATACGCTATTTGATACGGGTGCTTCGCACTCATTTGTATCGGAGGCCTTCATAGAAGGGTTGGAAGCCGTGGAACGATTCACGGGTCTGGTGATGAGGATACGATTACCCGACGGATCAGAGTTGTTCACCTCTGCCCACTACAATATGGAGGCGGAGATCGGCGGAAGGATATTTGAAGCTCCAGCAACGATCATAAAGATTCCAATCTTTGATTTGATCCTAGGAATGACGTGGTTGAACTGGAATCATTCTCAAATTGACTGCACGTCCAAGAGAGTTACCGTGAGACATGGAGATTCCTACCTCGTCATTGAAGGTACTAGATCTATTCCCCCTCTCATGTTGTCATCTGTACAGGCCATCAAGGCTCACTTATAGGGGTAAGAAGTGTATGAGGTAATATTTGAAATGACTGAGGCTAAGGTCTCCACCTCGGATATTCCGGTGGTACGAGATTTTGCCGACGTATTCCCAAAGAAACTGCCTGTGCTACCCCCGCACCGGGAGCAGGATTTCTGGATACAGCTGGTGCCGGGGGCTAAGCCGATAGCTAGAGCCCCTTACCGGATGGCCCCAAAAGAGCTGACAGAATTTCGAAGCCAACTCCAGGAACTGGTGGAAGCCGGATTTGTTAGACCGAGTTCCTCGCCATGGGGAGCCCCGGTCTTATTTGTGAAGAAGAAGGATGGGACACTTCGCCTGTGCATCGATTATCGAGCACTAAACAGGATGACCGTCTGGAATACCTGTCCGCTCCCACGGACAGACGAATTATTCGACCAGCTGGAGGGAGCCCATTATTTCTCGAAGTTGGATTTAAGGTCGGGTTACTACCAACTACGGATCCAGGAGGAGGACATTCCAAAGATTGCTTTCAGTAGCAGATATGGGCTATATGAGTTTACAGTGATGCCCTTCGGGCTCACAAATGCTCTGTCGGCATTCATGAGCCTCATGAACCGGGTTTTTGAGGCCTACTTGGATGTGTTCGTCATAGTATTCATAGACGACATCCTGATCTACTCTAGGACGGAAGAGGAGCACACTCGGCATCTGACGCTGACTCTGGAGAGACTACGGGAGCACAAGCTCTATGCGAAGATCAGCAAATGCCAGTTTTGGTTGAAGGAGGTGGCCTTCCTAGGCCATATCATCAGTGGTGCTGGGTTGACAGTGGACCTGGCCAAGATCCAAGCAGTCCGGGACTGGCCACAGTTGAAGACGGCCACAGATGTACGAAGTTTCCTAGGACTCGCCGGTTACTACCGGAAGTTCGTAGTGGGATTCTCTCGTATCGCCCTTCCACTCACATCTCTGACAAGGAAAGGTGCCCTTTATCTGGACCCCACAGTGTGAGGCAGCCTTTCAAGAGCTAAAGGGGCGACTCATTTCGGCTCCTATACTTGCTCTCCCTTCAGGGAAAGAAGGATTCCAGGTCTACACCGATGCCTCCTACCAGGGCATGGGTGCAGTGCTTATGCAGAATGGCCATGTGATAGCTTACGCTTCTCGGCAGCTGAAGAAGCACGAGCAAAACTACCCAATCCATGACTTAGAGATGGGAGCTGTCATCTTTGCACTAAAAGTCTGGCGTCACTATCTGTACGGTGTCCACTACGATATATACTCCGACCATAAAAATTTGAGGTATGTGGACACGCAAAAAGAGCTGAACATCAGACAGAGACGATGGGTGGAATTTTTGGCAGACTACCAGTATGAGATGCACTACCACCCGGGAAAGGCAAATGTGGTAGCAGATGCACTGAGCCGAAAGACCGCAAATGCCGGAATAAGAACACCATTGATGGCCTTGGAGTTAATACAAATGTTTGATAAGATGCAAATATCCCTGGTGTCTGAGGATCACCCTGAGTTATACCGAGAATATCTGTCGTCATTAATCGCCACGGATGACATACGAGAACGGGTCAAGGATGGACAGAGGCAGGATACCCAGCTAGAGCCAATATTCCGGGTCTTAGAAGCAGGCACTGCAGGAGATTACACACTGAGGGATGATTTAGTGTGCTTCAGAGGACGGGTCTACATACTAGAGGGAGGCCAGATCCGGGAGGACGTCATAATGGAGGCTCATTGCAGTCGATATTCGGTACACCCAGGGATTACGAAGATGACTGCAGATCTGAAGAAGACTATGTTCTGGCCTGGCATGAAGAAGGATATCACCTACTTTGTGACCCATTGCAAGGCTTGTCAGTTAGTGAAAGCAAAGTGCAGGAACCCCGCAGGACTATTGCAGCCACTCTCAGTACCAGAGTGGAAGTTCGATGATATCGCCATGGACTTTATACACGGACTTCCTCGATCATGGACAGGGAATGATTCGATATGGGTGATCGTCGACCGGCTGACAAAGGTAGCAAGGTTTATTCCAATCAGGAAGGATGACACGGTGGGCGTGTTAGTCCGAAAGTTTGTGGAGCAATTCGTCCGCTACCATGGCATACCCAAGTCGATTGTGTCAGACTAAGATGGACTATTTACATCTAGGGAATGGAGGTCAGTGCAGACTTACTTAGGCCCTCGACTAACATTCAGTACGGCTTTCCACCCCCAGACGGATGGACAGACTAAACGAACCAACCGGACTCTGGAGGATTTACTACGACTCTGCATATTAGATTGCAGAGAACCTTGGGAGAAGTTGTTACCGTTGATCGAGTTCTCGTATAATAACAGCTACCAGTCTAGTATAAAGATGGCTCCTTATGAGGCGTTGTACGGACGGAAATGCAGGACTCCGCTGTCATGGATACAGGACGAGGACCCTAAGGCATTGGATTCGGAGTTTGTCGAGGACACCGAGGCTCAGGTGAGATTGATACGGGACAGGATGCTAGAAGCACAGAGCTGGCAGCTAAGTATTACGACGCTCGGCACCGTCAGGTGGAATTCCAGGTGGGAGATCAGGTGTTCTTGAAAATCCGACCAATGTATGGAGTTACTCGGGTACTCGGACAGAGGAACAAGCTTAGTCCAAGATACATGTGGCCTTATAGAATCCAGGAGCGGATCGGTCCCTTGGCATACAGGCTGGAGCTGCCACCGGAGCTAGCGAGTATGCATGACGTATTCCATATATCCTCCCTTAGGAGAGCTCTACTACGCCCAGAGCAGCAAGTTACAACCATAGATGGACCGATAGCATCTGATCGGTCAGTTCACCTAGAACCGGTCCGGATTGACGACAAGGGGGTACGAGTTTTACGCCACAAGAAGGTTCCGTTAGTCAAGGTCCTGTGGATAAATCACGGAAGAGAGGAGCACACATGGGAGCCCCAGGACTTGATGCGACAAAGATACCCGGAGCTCTTCAGTCAGGTATTCCTCACAACCACTCAAGATGTTCAATTTACCTTCCTATTTTAAACTAGTAGAACTGAAATTTCAAGGATATGGGCTAAACTTTTGTTTATTGGGGTCTAGACTTTGCCAATTGGGGGATTTGGTCTTAAATTTGACTATCACCTTTAAACCTCATATAATCAAACATGGTGTCGTGACGTAAACCTTTCAACTCTCATGGGATGTTACAAGCTTCTTCCTTCCCGATAGGAGTCCCCGTAGGCTTAACCTTGATTTCGGGGACGAAATCTTTGTTTTGTTTATTGGGATTTGTAACATCCCATTTCCAACTAGACCCCTAAGAGTGGTTTTGTCATGACAAAACCCTAGGAAGCCCAAGGAAGAGTCAAGTGGACCTGGTGGTGTAGATAGGGCCACTATGGTCTGCACTTAGCAAATTTCTAAACCTTGGTTAAAGATGATCATGGGGATTCACCAAGACTCCAAGACCCCACCCATACCCTTATAACCCTAGAAAGGGGTCAATGGGTCACTAAGGACCCATTGAGAGCAATCAAAGGACCTAAGTTGACCAAAGTCAACTATAACCCTAGCTAGGTCAAATTGACCTACAGAAGGGTCCATTGCAGTCTATTAGCCAAATATACCCCACCCATACCTCCATAACCCTAGGTAGGGGTCAATGGGTCACTAAGGACCCATGGAGGGTAGTCAAGGGAGCTATGTTGACCAAAGTCAACTCTAACCCTAAATAGGTCAATTTGACCTACACAAGGGTCAATTGCAGTCCCTTAGCCAAATGGACCCCACCCCTACCCTCATTGGCCTAGAGAGAGGCCAATAGGTCACCAAGGACTCATTGGGATCAATCATAAAGACTAGGTTGACCAAAGTCAACTCTTAACCTAAAATGGTCAAAGTGCCCTAGTTAAGGGCCAAGTGACCTCCAAGGGCCAATCCAACCCCACCTTGACCCTAGGGGAGGCTAATGGGTCACCAAGGACCCATTAAAGAAATCTCAAAGACCAAATTGACCTAGGTGGGCCCTAGTCCAACTTTGGGTCAAGTTAGCCCAAATGGGCTAACTCAAGCTCAAGCCCATTTCAATTGGGCTAACCATGACTTAAGTGACCAAATGGACTTGTGGGCTGCCATGGGACATGTAGGAGCCAAAAATTCAGGCTTGGTGACTAGGAGAGAGAAAGTCACCCATGGAGGAGAGAGAAATAGAAGAAAGAAGAATGAAGGAGGACTTTGTACTCCTCCTTCCCCTCCCCAACCTCCCCATTCATTTCAGAAGGACAAGGGGGAGTGCAGCAGCCATTGTGGATTGGTTAGAGCAAGCTCCACCCCCCTACCAACCTAGCCGCCAAGATTGACCATGGCCAAAAATGTCACATGGCAATTCAGCCACCTAACTCCCTCCTCTCCCTCTTTAAAAGCTTCAGTGAGGTCCAAGGAGTATTTCCCACTCTTTTCCTGAAGAAGCCGAGCCCTTTCCTCCATTTCTGAACAAGCCGACCACCACCGGCCACTACCATGCCAATCCGGCGATCAGCACGGCTACAGCCGCCACCACAGGTCCTCCTCCATTCCTTCTCTCATGGGTAGATCGTAGGAATCAGTAGAACCAAGATTGGAGCTCAATTGAGCCCAATCAAAAATTCAAAACCATGGATTTTCCACTGTTTTTCCGCTTGCTGGGATTGCCGGAATAGTGCATTCCGGCGGCCTAGCCGCCGTCTGGAGATAGCCCCGACCACCACGAAGGTCGGCGGCGGTGGCAGGCCGGGGAGGTGGCCGGAGCGACGACGGCAGCCGCTGGAAGTTGGCCCAGGCGGGATGAATCCAGGCCGTCAGCGGGAGGAAGACGATGATGGGATTCCGTCCATCTTGCGCCAAGATTCGTGCGGTTGATGATATTAAACTATGGATTAAAGGATTTGATTTATTTCATTTTGTCACAGATTTTGTATTTATTGGTTTTAATTATTAAAAATAGTTAGAGCCTTTTTCAGAGAATATGGTCAACAAAAGAAATGTAGCCCTATGGGTCTACTATCAAACAAAATTGGTTTAAACCAATTTGGGTGACTGGTTTGACCAGGGCACTCATTTTTGTGGGGTCTATACAAATAACTAGGCAGTAATTAAACTAAGTGCCCACACTTCATCCTTGGTCCAAATGAGCTGAAAGTTTGGCAGGGAGTCACCCTACCTATAGCTAGACCTTGCCCAAAAATGGGAATTTTTGGGAATAATTTTCCTATAGTTTTGTAAATAATTTAATTATGCTAGGGTAAATAAATTTGTGGGTCAAATGAACCCCAAATCATCCAAATTTTGGTGGGAGGTATATGAGGTTATTATAGACCTCTGGTTAAAATTTCATTAAGTTTGGAGGAGATTTGAATGGGAATCAAGCAAACCCTAACCTTGCCCTAAGAAGGGCATTTTGGTCCAAAATGTAATTTTGGCTTATAGTGTCCAATTCACCTCAACAGAGGTTTAAATTTGGAACACTGGTTTGGCATGACATTATACACCTTCCAAAGAAAAATTAGGGGCATTGGAGTTGGTTTGGCCCAAGATCCTAGGTCAAACCCTAAGGAAGGGCTTTTGTACCTAGTGAAGGGCATATGGCCAAAACACCTTGTATGGCTATGAAATTTTGTAGGGATAGTATTATGGTAACTATAACCCTCTGGTGAAAATATTAGGGTATTTTGGAAGGTTTAGGACCCTCAAAACCCTAACCCTAGTTTAGGGCACAAATGTGGTGGGATAGGAATGGGTTAGCTAAACCCCTTAAAATGATATGAAATTTTGGTAGGTTGGTCATAAGGATATTAAGAAGCTTTGGTGATTTATTTAGAAATTTTGGAGTAGTATTTATAGCACTTCATTTTTACTTCATTGTCTGATATCAAATACCCAAGATAAAGGAGCAGAAAGGTTTATCTCTATAACGTAAATACTTGAAGCAGAGGTCATACCTCCCTTCATTTTCTGCAGACCCTCAATGTACGAAGGACAGTTCCTCCTCCAATGACCAGCCTTGCCATAGTGGTGGCATTTCCCCTCCTTCACCGTGCTCTTCTTCTTCATCAGCGCAGAAGACTTGGGCTCAAGATGTGACTTAGGTCCCACCTTCGTCTTCTTGAAGCCTTTGGCCATGCCCTTGCCCTTATGCACCATCAGTGTGGGCCTGGCAGGCTTGGCCTTCTTCATATTGATCTTGGCAATTCTCAACATGCCTAGGAGCTCGGGCAGTGTCTTGTCTATCTCATTCATGTTGTAGTTCAAGACAAACTGCTCGTAACTGTCCGGCAACGATTGCAGGATCAGATCTGTAGCCAACTCTTGACCCAGAGGAAAACCCAGTCTTTCAAGGTTCTCTATATACCCAATCATCTTGAGTACGTGAGTCCCTACTGAGTCTCGAACTCCCATCTTGCACTGAAATAACGCTTTGGTGACGTCAAACCTCTCTTGACGAGCTTGCCCTTGAAACATTTTCTTGAGATGCCCGTCAATCTCCTTGCACCCCATGTTCTCTTGTTGCTTCTAAAGATCAGAGTTCATGGTGGCAAGCATAAGGCATTCGACGTCCTAGGCGTCATCAGTATACTTCTTATAAGTATCTTTATCAGCACGGGAAGAATTCCCGGTCGGCACCTCAGGGGCTTCTTCTTCCAAGACGTAGAGCTTTCGCTCTTGCCTGAGAACAATTCTCAGGTTCCTGTACCAGTTCATGTAATTAGTCCCGCTGAGCTTATCCTTCTCAAGGATGGCTCTCAGAGATAGAGTGGAGTGTGAACCACTTGCCATGGAATTCTACAAGAATTCATGCAGAATAAATCAGTACCAAAATTTCAAAATAGAATTATTTTTCTTAATTTGGACTTCAATTAAAAACTCCCACTATTTTATTCAAAATAATAGCCCTCACTATCAATTCGGAGAGTTCATGCGAGCTACTCTCTTAGCGGACAAGATCCGTATTTCACCAACACTATGAGTCAGCTTTGTCTTTCCTCTCACAATGCGGTTATTTAGGTAGGCAACGCTTGCCAATTGCATCCTCATGCAATTCTTGTACGGTTGGTGAATAACTCCTTATTCGCATCCATCATGTGGTGCATGCCAACCCCATGCCTCTAGGCACTCAACCTTTGAGGTCACCTAGTTAAGTTAGACCCGATGTCGACAGTGGGATATCACAATTATCCGCTCGCACCCTTACCAAGATAGATTAATGCACCTTGCTTTGGCAAGCCCACACTTCATCGATCGAGGCAGGAAGATTGTCATCCATCGGAAGGCATCCGAACACTTAATATTAGAGGAAGGGATTTTTATTATGGGTTAACCATTAACCATGATCAACATTTGATCAATGTGAACATCCACAGAAAAAACAATTTCTAAAATCCACATGCATCCCTTATGTGCACAACCTGACACTATCAACATTTGATAGAAGAAAAGGGATAATCTGAACATCTGGACACTTCCAAACCTTCAGGTTTACATGCATTGGACAAGGGACAAAGGCAACTCAACTTAAAGCAGTAGACAAGATCATCTCTCCTTGTTGGATTCAAAATCCAAAACAAAATTGAGGGATGGTTACTGCTAAGGAGACAGTAATTCCTAACGATTAGAAATTACTACAAGATTCCAGACGTTTCCGGCGGGGTGCCAAGATTAAATCTAGACATTTAGAACACTTATAAATCCCTAGGTTTACACGTACTGGAATACCCTAACTTCTAATAAAACAAACATGGCCAGAACCTGCCTCTGATACCACTGTTGGGTTTCTCTATAAGGATGGCACAACGCTTGTGCATGCAGCGGAAGGAATAAAACATCAAGACAACCCAAAAGAGATGGGATCGGGCCACGAATGTTGAATCAAGAAGTAAACAAAATTATTAGGCAAAATACCTTAGTGGCGTTGAGTCACAACTCAACGGAGATGCTCCAAGCTTCGAGTCCTCGTCGGTGGTGAGTTCTTCGTGGAATAACGTCCACGTCTCTGCAGAAATCCACACGAGCAGGAGAACACTGAGATTCGTTATACGAAGGGTCGGGAAGGAGATCAACCGCACCTTTGCACTTCCACGGACTGCTAGGTCCGCTCCAGGAAAATCAACGCCAGCGACTGTCGCCGGAGAGGATGAGGTCGGCGGAGCGAAGAGGCGGCGGAAGCGGAACTCTTCCATCCGGCGGGGCTCAGGATTTGGCGGAGCGAGTGGCGGAACACTTCCGTCGGGTTCGATCCAGCTACAGTAGAAAAGCCCGATCTGTCGAGAGCCTTATGATCCCAAAACCCTAAGTCCCCTTTTATACAAAAAGCATAAAAGTATTGCTATCCGCACACCGCACAGGACAAGGCTTCTGGAAAATTCGGCGAGAATCACTTACAGGTTCGGCGAGAATCAGTCGGCGAGATCAACAGGCAGATTCGGCGAGAATCAGCAGCCAGATTCGGCGAGAATCAGCAGACAGTCTCGACGACACTATCTTCGATTCTCGACGATTTCAGCAAATTGATTCTCGACGATTTTGCCTTAGTCGGCGAGACAGGCTCGACGAATCCCGTCGATTCTCGACGACTTTGCCTTAGTCGGCGAGATATACTCGACGACACCCTTTGATTCTCGACGATTTTTCCTTTGGAAACGTTTGCCCAACCTATTCTGGGTGGTGATTGGTAACCCTTACCAACACAATCAATCTTCCAACTTCTCCACATGCTCTTATGTGCAACCCTGCAGGCTCATATCGCGTTGGCAATGAGATTACATGTTTGACCACTTCTAGATCACCATGGTAACTCCAACAGGTGGGTCTTCGGTATTGGAGGGTCGATGCACCGACACCAATACGCTGACTCGGCAAGTGTGGTTAGTACTTCGCCAACAAAAGTCTGGTGCGCCAGCCGGCAAGAGTACGCAGGAGTCCGCTTCGTGCACCAAGCGTTGAGGCATACGATAGGTCTGACCGGTAGTGCTTTAATGGTTTAGAGGTGGGTGAGGCCCAACCCACCGCTTACGTCTGCCACTACGGAGGTATCCTGGGAGGTAACGGCTCCGAAAGGGGGAACTAAAGGTCTGTGTGCACAGAGTTGGGTGTGTGAGTTGCACTTGCATGTTCCATCATACCCACTTGCATGTCATAGCATAATCGATTCATTTAACCCTGAGACCCAAAGTATAAGTGGAATGTGTTGGAACACCCTATTACTAATTTGGGTAAGGATCACTATGTTTGTCTTAGGAAACCAGGTTGACCTAGTTGTATAGTTGTAAAGGTCAACATTAGAATGTGTCTAGGGCTTAGAATTTAGGTTTGAGCTACCCCCAGGACCATTCAAGGAATCAGACTTAAAGCTGAGGCAAAGGCAATTATCGTTGAGCTCAGGTCGACGAAACGTCGAACTCCGTTCGACGCTCTCTGAGCTCAACCTTGCTAAAGTCGTCGAGCTCTGGTCGACGTTCTTCGAGCTCAGGTCGACGATCTCTCCTCAGTTTATTTCTTCAGGTCGCTGAGCTCTGGTCGACGATCTTCGAGCTCAGTTCGACATTTTCTGTTTGATTGATCTTTTTCATCTCAGAGCTCAGTTCGACGATCGTAGAGCTCAGATCGACGATTTTCTAAGAGATCGACATTTTTAAGGATTCAAAAGCTGTCATTCTTTGGAATGTTTTTGAATTCTCTCAGCATTTATGTCAAGAAGATCTGCCAGTCGTTTTTCTTTATTCTGGAGCAAGTTTCAAGGAATTATTCAGAGAATGTTTTATTGGACTTTCCTCTAGAAGACAAAAACTTTTATGGAAGACATTTATGACTGCCAACGGCTATCTTTGTCAAGAAATTCTTCAGAAAATTAGATCCTTCCTTTTGTCTTAAGTCATATAGATACACAAGATAGAACATATAGAAGAATAACAAGAGATTAACAGTGACAGACAATAAGTGATCAATTCTGAAGAATCAGTAGAACAATCTCTTTGCTTACTGAAAAGTAGTCATAGCTTCATCATCAAGAACTCCAGACACCAAATATTCCAGTATCTACTGGAATCATCTTCTGCTGGAGATCTGAAGCCTCTGAAGACCTATCACCCTGTGCAAAGCTTCCACTTCTGAACCATTCTACATCTCAGGGGGAGCTTTGACATCTTCATCAAATCCACTTGTGCTTCTCTCTTTTGTTTGAGAACAAAGAAGACACCTTCAACTCCTTTTTATTTTACTGATGTAAAAGGGTTATCAAGACTCCCTTCAAAAGTTTTGAGTGTGGTTTTGAGAGCCTTGTCAAAACTCAGTGGTGGCAAGACACCTGATCAAAAAATCTAGTTTTGGTTTTTGAGCACCTTGTCAAAAGCTCATTAGTGTCAGGACACCTGATCAACTCATCCTAAGTGGATTCCTACCAAGGGTGGTAGAAGAGTGGATGTACCCAGGCTTTTGGGTAACCACTATATTTTCCTTGTGTCTTCTGGCTTGCTTGTGTGATTGTTTTGTTGTGTGCTGTGCTCTTTATTTCTTTGTTTTTTAATTCATTACTGGCACTCTACACTATAATATAAATTGAATTTTATATGTGCAGATTATTTCAAAACTGTGAAATTAATTTAAATAAACTCTATTCACCCCCCCTCTAGAGTTGAGATAGATCTTGCTCTCACTTTCAATTGGTATTAGAGGGAGGTTGGTTGCTCATACAGGCTAATACCTGAACCAAAAGATCCTTGATAAGATCAGTCTCTTAAGAGGGTTATCTTCACTATATCTATCTATTTATATAGACATGGCACAGAACAATGATTATGCAAGCACCATACCTCCAGTGTGCAACCTTTCCAAGTTTGCACTCTAGAAGACAAGGATTAAATTATACATGAATTCTATTGACGAAGATATTTTCAATTCTGTGTTGACAGTTTGGCCAAGTCCTCCAGCAAGCTCAAGTACAAATGTTGTTCCACCTCCTTCTAGAACAGATGCAGACATAAAGAAATGGAAAACTGCAGATGCAAAGGCCATGAACATCTTAGCTCAGACAATGTCTGATGAGATATTTCAGAAGGTAGCTGACTGCAACTCAGCCAAAGGAATTTAGAAAAAGCTCTCTGAAATTGTCTCAGGGTCTGCTGATGAAAGGAAAGACAGGAGATCCCATCTGATAAGCCAATATGAGAACTTCAAAAAGGGAGAAGCTGAATCAGTGGCTGACATGTACAATAGACTAAGTCTGATTGTCAATGAGTTAAAGACTTTGGATAAAGAAATCTCATTGACTGAGCTGAATGACAAAATCTTAATGTGCTTCCCCAGCACTTGGGATTCAAGAATCTGGCCAATCAAAGATGCCAGAAGTCTAAATGAGATTACCACGGAAGCTCTCCTGGGCAAGCTCAAATCCTATGAGCTGCTCATTAAAAATAGAGAAGAAGAACAAAAGGCTACTTCTCCAGTCACAAGGAAAGAAAAGACCATAGCCTTCAAAGCTGCAGAAGAGGAGCCTAAAGATAAAGCTACAGGAAATGATGAGCTCCTAAGTCTACTGGCCAAAAGATTCTACAAGATGACCAGAAAAGACTTCAGAAAGAGATCATACAAGGGTCATGATAAACCAAGGTATGATAAATCAAATAACAATAAAGAAATCATATGTTTTGGTTGCAGGAAACAAGGCCATATTGTGCCTGACTGTCCAGAAAATAAGAACAAGGACAAGAAAGATAGAAGAGAAAGAAGAAAGGAAAAAAGACTTCAGAAAGAATAGCTCAGACAAACCCTCCTTCAGCAAGAACACACATACAAGGAAGGGATTTGTTGCTGAGACATGGAGTGAAACTGAAGAGGACTCTGAAGCCTCATCCAGCTCCAGTGATGATGAGGATGATGCTGATGAAAAGGAATTCTGCATGATGGCTATCAATGCCTCTCAAACAGACTCAGAAGCAGAAGAGTCAGAATCAGATTCAGAAGCTCAACTAGAAGAAGATCAGGTAATCAATTCATTTGATTTCAGTTCTGAGGATTTTAAACATGAGTTTAAGGTACTATGCCTAGATCTGTTGGAGTCTAAGAAGGAAATCACTTCCCTCAGAAAACAACTATCTGAGTATAGCACTATAAAATCAGAGAACCTCAAACTCTCTGAGGAGTTAGAATGCTGTAGGGAGGAGATAGCTTCACTGAAAAGTGAACTATCAAAAGCAAAAAAGTTTGAAGAATCCCTAAATTGGAGAAGTATCAGACTGATGGACATTACAAGCACAGTGAACTCTAGACTTAATAGTACACTGGGCTTGGGTGCTTCATCCTGCCAACCTACAATATTAACAACTCCAATCAAATTTGTCTCTGACAAAGGGAAGGAAGTAGTAGAGGTAGCTAGGAAGAATGCAGATCTGCCAAAGAAAGTTACAGTTCAACAGATTGCGTCGAGCAAAGCTCGACGATCGTCGAACAGAGCTCGATGATCTAACCCAAGATCGTCGACCTCAGCTCGACGATATCCAAACTCTGAACTCCAGTATAATTGATCTTCGAACAGAGATCGACGATCTGACCCAAGATCGTCGACCTCAGTTCGACGATCGTCGAACAGAGATCTGGTCTGTGAACAATCCTTCAATGGTACATCTGGATTCAATCCTAGAAGTCCCACATCCCAAGGCTTTAACCACTATACTGAATGGATAGTAACTCCTAGGAGATACCATCCTGAAGGTTATAAGAGTTAACCTGGGATGTCTTTCATTTCAGATTTCAAAGGCTATCAACCCAGGCCCAAGGTAAACTAGGTCAAAAACAAATAAAATGTT
Organism: Platanthera zijinensis; assembly: GCA_039513925.1. NCBI lineage: Eukaryota > Viridiplantae > Streptophyta > Magnoliopsida > Asparagales > Orchidaceae > Platanthera > Platanthera zijinensis. The sequence goes on from CM077092.1 coordinate 115,995,549, forward strand.
TATGTGCAGGTAAAGACCTATCCAGTATCTATCCAACAATGGTATATGGATAGTGGGTGCTCAAAGCACATGACAGGGAATAGGGAGAACCTATCATCCTTCATAACCAAACTTGGACCCAAAGTGATTTTTGGTGATTCAAATTTTGGCCAAACCAAAGGATATGGTGCTGTTCAGATAGGCTCAGTCACTTTCAAGAAAGTGACATATGTTGAAGGACTGAAGCATAACCTGATAAGCATCAGTCAGCTATGTGATGAAGGATATAAAGTGACCTTCAACAAATCCCTGTGCAATATCAAGTCAGAAAATAACACAACTGTGTTAACAGGTAAAAGGAAAGGTAACATCTATCTAGTAAATTTTCTTTCAGCCCATACAGACATTTGTTTATTCAATTCAGTATGCAAGCCAAATGATTTATGGCATAAAAGATTAGGACATTTAAACCTTAGAACCATTGCTAGGCTCTGCAAGGACAACCTTGTTAGAGGACTACCTTCTGGCCCCTACAAGAAGGAAGGACTCTACAGGGCTTGTCAATTAGGCAAGCAAACTAAAAATAGCTTTAAGTCACTTAATAAGAGTGACTCACCTAGGATTTTGTATCTGCTACACATGGACCTTTTTGGACCCATTACAGTACAAAGCTTAGGAGGGAAATCTTATGCTTTAGTGATTGTAGATGACTTCTCTAGATTCACTTGGGTATTCTTTCTGAGGAAGAAGTCTGATAACTTTAAGTGTTTGACAGAGTTTCTCAAATGCATACAGATTGAGTTCAACACTCACATTGCCCTGATCAGAAGTGATCATGGGACAGAGTTTGATTCTCTTCTTATGCAAGAGTTCTGTCAAAGTGAAGGGATCAGGCACACTTTCTCAGCCCCTAGAACTCCTCAACAAAATGGGGTAGCTGAAAGGAAAAATAGAACCCTAATTGAATCTGCTATTACATTGTTGACAGATGCTCACCTACCTCTATCCTTTTGGGCTGAGGCAGTGAACACCTCCAACTATGTGTTGAATAGAAGTTTAATACATAAACTGAAGGGTAAGAATCCCTATGAATTGCTCAAAGGGAAGAAACCTAAAGTAGATTATTTTAAAAATTTTGGCTGTACTTGTTATATTCATAATAATGACAAGAAGTATCTAGCAAAATTCCAAGCTAAAGCTGATGAAGGAGTGTTTCTGGGATACTCCATGATCAGCAAGGCCTATAGGGTATATAATAAATCTTCTTGTAAAACTGAAGAATCTGTTCATGTTACTTTTGATGAGACTAACATGTGTTATAAGGAGAAGTCTACTTCTACCATAGAACCTTTGCAGGTACACTCTATTTCAGAAAATATGGACAGATTACATGTACAACCCCATATTCGCTGGGTAGGACCCAGAAGACTAAGACTTCAGGGGTCGGGGTTGGGCTAGTCCCGGGTTAGCCCAAGGGCAGACTGGCAGAGTTCTCGCCTTTAGGGAGCTCCCGCCAACCAGTAGGCGAGATCGTTCGCGCCAGGACTCGGGTCTTCAGGTCGGCCGTAGGCTACGGGACAGTAGAGCTCCCGCCTGGAAGGAATTCTCCCTAGGGGCGAGCGAGAGGGAGTTGAGAGAGCTCCACTCACTCAATGCCGCATTCGGCAGCAAAGGGCGTCGAGTGAGCTCCACTCACTCAACGCCGAGTTTGGCAGAAGAGGGCGTTGAGTGAGCTTCACTCACTCAACGCCGCGGTTAGCAGAAGAGGGCGTTGAGTAAGCTCCACTCACTCAAAGCCGTGGTTAGCAGAAGAGGGCGTTGAGTGAGCTCCACTCACTCAACGTCGTGGTTAGCAGTAAGGGCGTTGAGTGAGCTTCACTCACTCAGCGCCACATCCACTGACAGTGGCATCACGAATACCGGGAGCGAGAACCCTCTCGGCGGGAGATCTCGCCAAGATAAGCCAAGCTGGGGCTCAGCGAGAGCCTTCTCGCCCGGGGTTCTCGCCAAGCAGGTCCAGGTGGTGGGGCCTAGCCCCCAGGAAAGGATTATTCTAATATTATTGTCCCCGGGTAAAATTACCTGTATGCCCCCAGGATGACAGCGGGATCTGGCTATTGGCAGACCCTCCAGGGGTATTTCAGTATTTTCAGGTCAGGGGAAGACTATAAAAAGACCCATAGGGGCTCTTTGGAAGGCAGGCTTTTCATTATTCTCTAACTCTAGTGCTTTCTGAAGAGCTCCCAGCACAGCATTTGGCTTTGGAGGGGAAGCTCTCAGAGATCTTCCGGGTGTGAGGTGGGACCTCCTAGCTGAGGCATTGGGTCAGTCTTTTGACCTTAGCAGCCAGTCAAGGGTCGAGATTTGAGAGAAGTAGGCGTCGGCTGCACTTTGGTTTGTGAACATTCGTTGGGGTCAATTTTGGCTTCAACAGTTCTGGTGCGGTGAGCGTGGAAGTAGTTGGCGTAAGAAAATCTTGAGTTGAGTCCCATGGCAGGAGGTGAAGGTGAAGGATCTGGCGCAGGAGGATCGCCCACCCGGGTGGATGAGGCGACGAGGAAGATGTTTGAGGACTTTAGGCGAGAAGTCATGCAGACGATCGGCTTGGCCTTCCCGGCAAGGAACGAGTGGGAGACGCCGCAGGTTCCTGTGGAGGTGGTTCCGCTCTTAGGCGAGAATGCACCAGGGCAGTGCCCCGGGAAAGAAGTCCCAGTGGAGGCAAGCGAGAGGGACATAGCCACGCGGGAGCATTTCCCAGGCCAGCGTCCCGAGAAGGAGGTTCCGGCGAATCTGGGCGAGAAGGAGGCAACAGTGCAGGAACTCTTCCCCGGGCATGGTCTCGCGGATCGGTCCAGCCAGCCGAGGTCGCAAGACGTGCCTTCTCGCCAGGCGGGAGGCGAGACTCCATTTAGCGAGCTCATCGTCTCGGCTCCAGTGCCGGAGGGGTTCCGGGAGCCAGATATGACCTACTACACTGGGAAGGATGACCCGGTTCAGCACGTGCAGTGGTTCGAAGACGTTGTGTCGATCAGGCAAATGTCTGATGCTTTTAAGTGTAGGCTTTTTGCCATCACTTTGAAGGAAAAGGCCAGGGATTGGTTCCACCAATTGCCGGCAAGCTCCATCTACAGCTTTGAAGATCTGCGTAGGGGTTTCTTGTTGAGGTTCTCAACTTCAAAGAAGCGGAAGAAGGAGGCTGAATGCCTGTTTGCAGTGAGGCAAGGGCCGGAGGAGACGTTGGGTCACTATGTTGACCGGTTCCAAGAGGAGATTCTCCTAGTCCAGTAGGTCCCAGGGTATGCGCTGATGCTTGCCTTCACCCTGGGGCTGAGGTCAGGATTTTTTAGCATAGAGTTGAAGAGAGTGCCCCCTCTCTCTTTTGAGGAGCTCATGGAGAGGGCGGCTAAGGAGATAGACTTTGAGAGGGCAAACCCGGCGTTTGCAAGAAAGTTGGCCAGGTTGGCCGAGGACGATGCGAAGGAGCCGGCTGCAGGAAGGCAGAGGGAGTTGAGAGAGCAGAGGGAGCAAAGAGAGTATAGGAGAAGGGAAGAACCCCGGGGGCAGGGGCATCAGCATGGGGGGGCCAGGGAGCCAAACAACCGATTGGGTTGGAGGCCACAGGAAGGTCGCCCCCAGGGCCAAGGGGTCCTCAAGGAAGAGACATTTACCGGGAACCGAGAAGGTTGGAACAAGGAGGATGGAGGCAGGGACCGAGGGGTCACTTCCCACCACCACAAGAAGCCATGGAGGTGGGAAGAGGAAGAGGAAGAGGAATTCAGGGAGCCGGGAGAAGGGGAGGAGGAGTAGGAAGAGGGGGCAGGGTGGCGTTGCCCTATTGTGACTTCCATCAGGAGGAGGGCCACGCAACGGCCACCTGTCCGGAGTTTCTGGAGATGAGGGAGGCCAGAGGTGCTGGGAGGCAAGATCTTCCCACAAGGATCGTGGAGGTGCAGCGAGAAGAGGTTGAGGACAGATGTGAAGACAGGGTCGACGTGGGGACCCGAGGGGGGATCGGAGTGATCCATGGGGGAGTAGAGATCGAGGCAACCCGCAAGGGGAGCCTGCAAACCATGTTCTGCAGAGGGGTCGCCTCGACCTCCTTAGCTCCCCCCCCCCAGAAGTGAAGATCATCTTCTCATCCGCAGATATGCCAGACTATGAGGATCCGTTCTGCGACGCGTTAGTGATCCAGACAGCGGTGGAGAACTTCACCGTCTCCCGGATACTGGTGGACAACGGGAGCTCGGTGAATGTGATTTTCAAGAATGCCTTTGACGAGATGGGGGTGGAAGGGAAAAGGGTCCTAGCTTCCGATGGACCGCTTTTCGGCTTCTCTGGGGAGAGAAAGGAAGTAGAAGGGGGAGTAGGCCTGCATGTAAGGCTTGGGGGCATCTCACGGAACTGCAGGTTCGTGATTGTGGACGCCCCAAGTAGTTACAATGCCATCTTTGGACATCCCCTCATCAGTGCCTTTCGCTGCGTACCCTCCTCGTTCCATCAATGCCTCAAGTTCAACAATGGAGGGGTGCAGGTTAGGATCAGGGGGGATCCAAAGGTGGCAAGGCAGTGCTACGTGACGGCGGTCAACACCGTGTCGTGGATGGGGGAAGCAGAAGAGCTGGAGAAGGAGATGGCCGGGCAGGAAGGAGGTGTTGGAGAGGGGGAGACAAGCCTGGAGGAGGCGATGGAGGTTGTCGAAAAGCAAGCGGAAGAGGTGCAGGAGGCGAGCCCGCAGGAAGCGGAGGAGTTGGTGGTAGAAAAGGTGGAGGTAGAGGAAATTGGCCTGGAAGAAGCAAGAGGGGCGGCAGGAGAAGGAGAGCAGAGGCAAGGTGAGAGCTTGGAGGAGGCGATGGAGGTTGGTGAGCTTGGAGGAGAAGAGCTTGAGCTAGAGGAGGCAAGGGAAGGTTGGGAACGGATGGGATTGGAGCCGGTCGAAGAGGTGATAGAGATGGAGGTGCACACCAGGGTGGGGCAAGTACAAAGGGTGCGGGTCAGCGGAGGCTTAAGCCTCGAGGATCAGGAGCGGATGCGAGCCTGCATCCAAAGCAACGTCGACATCTTCGCTTGGAGCGTGGCAGACATGCCGGGCATTGACGCGGATGTGGCTTGCCATTGCCTGAACCTGGACCCCAGGACTCGCCCCATATGCTAGAAGATGAGGGCCATCGCCACCAAGCTGGAGTAGCCGATCCGGGAAGAGGTCAAGAAGCTCTTGGAGGCTGGCTTCATCTCGGAGATCCAGTATCCAGGCTGGATCTCCAATGTGGTAATGGTGAAAAAGGGGGGAGGAAAATGGCGCATGTGTATTGACTTTTCCTTATTAAATAAATCATGTCCTAAGGATTTCTACCCCCTGCCTCAGATCGACGCGCTGGTTGACTCAGCCGTCAGTTTTTCTCTCATGAGTTTTTTGGATGCTTTTTCAGGTTACCATCAGATTCGGATGCATCCTCCCGATGTCAAGGATGTTTCCTTCATCACAAGAGACGGATGCTTCAGCTACAAGATGATGCCCTTCGGGTTGAAGAACGCAGGGGCAACGTACCAACGTATGATGGATCGAGTCTTTCGGGATCAAAGAGGGAAAAATCTAGAGGTCTACGTCGACGATCTGATGGTAAAAAGCAAATGCCTGGAGTCCCACCTACGGGACTTGGAAGAGACGTTTGCCACCCTACGGAGATTCAAGATGAGGTTGAATCCCTTGAAGTGTGTCTTCGGGGCCAGTCGCGGGAATTTCCTTGGACACCTCCTGACCCCGGCAGGGGTAGAACCTAACACAGACAAGGTAAAGGCCGTCTTGGACTTGGAATCACCTCGCAATGCCAAGGAGGTCTAGCGCTTAACCGGAAAGCTGGCCGGGCTAAGCCGGTTCCTCCCTCGGTCCGGAGATAGGTGTTCCTCCTTTTTTAAGGTGCTCCGTGGTAATCAAGTGTTTGAATGGACGATCGAATGCGAAGAGGCTTTCCAAGTACTGAAGAGGCAACTCTCCCGGGCTCCGCTACTCCAAAGCCCCAAGGAGGGAGAAGACCTGACCTTGTATCTCGGTGTGGGGGTAGAAGCTGTGAGTTCCGTCTTGGTAAGAGAAGAAGGGAAGAAGCAGCTGCCAGTTTATTATGTAAGCCGAATCTTAAAAAAGGCGGAGCTCCGCTACCCCATCCTGGAGAAGCTGGCTTATGCCTTGGTCGTTTCGGCAAGGAAGCTCCGTCCATATTTCCAAGCGCATTCGATTAAGATTGTGACCGATCATCCTCTTCGCAAGGTCTTCGAGGGGGTGGAGCACTCGGGAAGGTTGGCAAAGTGGTCCATCGAGCTTAGCGAGTTCGACATTTCTTTTGTTCCAAGGCTCTCCATCAAAGCCCAGGCCGTGGCAGACTTTCTGGCGGATTATGTCACCGAGGCTGGGGAAAAGAAGAGCCGAGGTCACAGGAAGCATGGAGAATGATCGTCGACGGAGCTTCAGGAAGGCACTCCCTGGGAGGAGGTGTGGTATTGATAAGCCCTCAAGGGGTTATCATAGAACAGGCGGTGGCCTTCCACTTCCCTTTGACCAATAATCAGGCAGAATATGAGGCCGTGATAGCTGGCCTTCGGTTGGCCAAGGAGCTGGAAATTCGGGATGTGGAGGCCTTCACCGACTCGATGGTAGTTGCGTCACAAATCCGTGGGGAGTTTGAGGCTCGGGAGCCCACCCTCGCAAGATATCTATCCAAGGTAAGGACTATCATCGGAGGTTTCCGTTCTTTTTCTATTCAACATGTTCCCAAGGAGGAAAGCATGGCCGCTGACCGGTTGGCGAAGCTCGGGCCTCGGGGAGGAGGAACCCTAACTGAACTTTTCCGACCGGCGATTGAGGAAGGTGAGCTAATGGAGGTGGGTCGACGATCCTCATGGGTGGACCCATTGGCGGCATTCCTCACCTCGGGCGAGCTACCTGAAGGGATCAGGGACGCGAAGAGCTTTAGGCGAAAGGCAGCCCACTACATGATGAAGGATGGGAGCTTACACCGAAAGATGTTGTCAGGGCTCCTCGCGAGATGTGTGACCGAGGAGGAGGTCCCAAGGATCCTAGAAGAGGTGCATTCGGGAGAATGCGGCAGTCACTCAGGGGGCAGAACATTGGAGGCAAGGGTGATAAGACAAGGGTATTTCTGGCAGACCTTGAGAAAAGATACGGTTGAGTTTGCAAAGAGATGTCAAAAATTTCAAGTACACGCTCCCCTCCAGCTCCTGTCCGCCCAAAGGCTCCGAAGCGTCATAGCGCCGTGGCCCTTCGCTATTTGGGGGATGGACCTAGTCGGGCCCTTTCCTCCAGCCAGCGGGCAAAGGAGGTTCCTCCTCGTCATGATCGATTACTTCTCGAAGTGGCTGGAGGTCAAAGCTCTAGCAAAGGTTACCTCTCAGGTCATCAGGAACTTCATTTGGGGGGAAATCATCTGCAGGCATGGGTTACCCCAAGCAATAGTGACGGACAACGGTCCTCAGTTTGCCAGCGAAGAGTTCATCAGTTTCTGCGCCCAATCGGGGATTGACCTCAGGTTTGCCTCTGTCCATCATCCTCGGAGCAATGGCCAGGTAGAAGCGGCAAACAAGATTATTGTCAACTTGCTCAAAAAGAAGGTGGAGAACCTGAAGGGCAACTGGGTGGAGCAACTCCCTTCAGTCCTGTGGGCCCTGCGAACAACTCCGAACACAGCCACAGGGGAGACCCCCTTCAAGCTCTCTCATGGGTGCGAGGCAGTCCTCACGGTGGAGTTCGAGGTTCGGTCTCCGCGGGTCGCGACCGCAGGTGAAGGAAGCGAAGCTTGGAGGCAGGAGAACGAGGAAGGGTTGCGCCTCTTGCTGGACATGGCGGAAGAGCTACGGGACGTCGCTGCCATCAGGCAAGAAGAGATAAAGCGGCGGATGGCCAAGAACATCGATAAGCATATTCGGGTCAAGCAATTCGCCAAAGGGGACCTTGTGCTGAAGAAGGTCGACGCAGCAGGGAGATCGGCCCCTGTTGGCAAGCTCAACCCTAGCTGGGAAGGGACTTACATAATAGAGAAGGCTCTGGTTAACGGAGGTTACTACCTCCAGGATGTGGAGGGAAGGACCTTGAACCATACTTGGAGCGGTGATGATCTTAAGCGCTTCTACCCGTGAGGGGAAAGAAGGATTATAATGTTGTAAATAATTATTGTCGTTTCTATAAGTTCATTTCGAAATATTGACTATCTCCAAGAATACAACCACAATGCTTTTCGTTTTAACCGGCTATGTCTTCTCATCTTAATGATAAAATAGGCTCGGTGGAAAGAAGCTTCATCAATACCCCGGGCTCGGCTCGGCCCCAGGTAGACCCGCTGCGCAGGCTCTCATCTTGCTGGCAGGTCCGAAGGCTCGCCTGTGGGGGAGAGGTTTGGAAATCTTCATCAATACCCCGAGCTCGGCTCGGCCCCAGGTAGACCCGCTGCGCAGGCTCTCATCTAGCTGGCAGGTCCGAAGGCTCGCCTGTGGGGGAGAGGTTTGGAAATCTTCATCAATACCCCGAGCTCGGCTCGGCCCCAGGTAGACCCGCTGTGCAGGCACTCATCTAGCTGGCAGGTCCGAAGGCTCGCCTGTGGGGGAGAGGTTTGGAAATCTTCATCAATACCCCGAGCTCGGCTCGGCCCTAGGTAGACTCGCTGCGCAGGCTCTCATCTAGCTGGCAGGTCCGAAGGCTCGCCTGTGGGGGAGAGGTTTGGAAATCTTCATCAATACCCCGAGCTCGGCTCGGCCCCAGGTAGACCCGCTGCGCAGGCTCCCATCTAGCTGGCAGGTCCGAAGGCTCTCCTGTGGGGGAGAGGTTTGGTTCAATCTTCATCAACACCCCGAGCTCGGCTCGGCCCCAGGTAGACCCGCTGCGCAGGCTCTCATCTAGCTGGCAGGTCCGAAGGCTCGCCTGTGGGGGAGAGATTTGGAAATCTTCATCAATACCCCGAGCTCGGCTCGGCCCTAGGTAGACCCGCTGCGCGGGCTCTCATCTAGCTTGCAGGTCCGAAGGCTCGCCTGTGGGGGAGAGGTTTGGAAATCTTCATCAATACCCCGAGCTCAGCTCGGCCCCAGGTAGACCCGCTGCGCAGGCTCTCATCTAGCTGGCAGGTCCGAAGGCTCGCCTGTGGGGGAGAGGTTTGGAAATCTTCATCAATACCCCGAGCTCGGCTCGGCCCCAGGTAGACCCGATGCGCAGGCTCCCATCTAGCTGGCAGGTCCGAAGGCTCGCCTGTGGGGGAGAGGTTTGGTTCGATCTTCATCAACACCCCGAGCTCGGCTCGGACCCAGGTACACCCGCTGCGCAGGCTCTCATCTAGCTGGCCGGTCCGAAGGCTCGCCTGTGGGGAAGAGGTTTGGAAATCTTCATCAATACCCCGAGCTCGGCTTGGACCCAGGTAGACACGCTGCGCAGGCTCCCATCTAGCTGGCAGGTCCGAAGGCTCGCCTGTGGGGGAGAGGTTTGGTTCGATCTTCATCAACACCCCGAGCTCGGCTCGGCCCCAGGTAGACCCGCTGCGCAGGCTCTCATCTAGCTGGCAGGTCCGAAGGCTCGCCTGTGGGGGAGAGGTTTGGAAATCTTCATCAATACCCCGAGCTCGGCTCGGCCCCAGGTAGACCCGCTGCGCAGGCTCCCATCTAGCTGGCAGGTCCGAAGGCTCGCCTGTGGGGGAGAGGTTTGGTTCGATCTTCATTGTTGGGTATTGCATCCACAATGTACCTGATTTGAAGAAGCCCCTGTGCAAGCCAAGGTAAATAGACAATGTATTTGATGAAATATTTCTAGTTGTACTTGCAGATATTCCATGCTAAGTACACACCAATGTCAGGGTGCAGTGGGTCAATATACACGGGTCTGTGCAACGTAATCCCTCATTGAGCAGATCAGTGTGTTGGCCTACGTGTACTCTCTCTATTGGGGTGTACTTAATTTCAGGTACAGGGCTATGATAAAGCAAGAGCAGACAAGGAGCAAGGATGGGCCAAAGACCAGCTCAAGGAAAGAAAGGGGAGAAACAACCTAAGTACAAATCGACGAGAATCACTAAGTGATTCTCGCCGATTCGGCGAGAATCACCAGTGATTCTCGCCGAGTCGTCGAGAATCACTAGCTGATTCTCGCCGGTTGAAGCCGGCAGCTTCGTCACAGTCAGGGAAACTTTCTAAGGCAGAATCGTCGAGAATTACTTATGATTCTCGCCGATTCGTCGAGAATGACCTTGCATTCTCGACGATTCGGTGAGAATCAAAAGTGACTCCCACCGATTCTCCCCGGCTTCTGTATCTGTGCAGTCAGATTTCGGCTAAGCAGAAGTCGGCGAGAATCGTAAGTGATTCTCGCCGATTCGGCGAGAATCATCTACGATTCTCGCCGATTTTGACTTGGCAATTTTTCTGAAAGTTCTGGACCGGTCCAAGTTACCTGCAGCTGTTTGAACCGGACTTTGGTCCTTACTTTGGTGGGACCCACAACGGTCATCTTCTTGACCTAGGGTATAAATACGATACATTGTGAACAGTAAAAGATACGCATATACGGTATTTCAAAAAGAACGAGCGGCCGACGACAAACCCTAATCTCGCGATCTTGCTCCGCCGGTCATCTCCGCCGCTCGCTCGGTTGTCGCCGCTGCTGATCTCAGGGTCTTCCAGATCTCCGGCGACAGAAGCTTAGGCTAGCATAGCGTCTCACGCGTCTAACGAGAGATCCCTTGTCTCTTGATTCGTTGATCGGGAAAATCTTTCCCCTTCCGAATCGATCGAGACGATCGATCCTTGTGTGACCGTTGGTAGATCTTGCTCCCTTTGCTACGAAGTCTGAATCAAGTTGGCACTGCTGCTGCTCTTCGTCGCCGCTGCTGATTTCGAGAACGTTGCCGCCGCCTCAAGCCGCCGCCGGTCTCAGGAAAGATTCACTCCAAGTGAGATCTAGGGCTGTGGACTCTTCGTTGACTTCAAGAGCACGTCGTCAAACGAAGAGGGTCACCTTCTCTCCAAACGTTGTTTGTATTTCTTACAAGCTAGTTTTTAATTTCTTTGTAACGGACCAATTGGTCCCTAGTTGTAAGGGTTGGGTGCAACACGGACTGTGGGAGTGTTGACTCCTACGTGTGGAAGGGTTCCTTCCGTGAGTGCAAGGATTGGATTTCAATCCTGTTGGTGAAGTGACCGAGTCGTCCCGTGTTGGGAGATAGGTCGAAGGGGGAAAGTGGACGTACCCAAATCGGGGAACCACTATAAATTGTCTGTGTATTTTCTGTGCTTGGTTGTTTTGTTTTCTTATGCAGGTAAAATCATAATTCCGCAAATACGCGACAGAGACACCTATTCCCCCCCCATAGGTGAAGATAGTTAACACTAGGTGAACTTTCAAGTGGTATCAGAGGGAGGTTGCTCATCAAAGGGGTTAACACCTCGAGTAAGCTCCTGTATCTAGTGTCAACTAGAAGATTAGACTCACGCATGGAGTTGGACTATGATGTCCATCCTCTAAGACTCCCCTCATGTACAAAGGAGTATTATCCTATCTGGAAGATGAGAGTTATGTTTCATCTGGAGGCCATCGACCCTCGGGTGTCAATCATCTTGGAAGAGGGTCCCTTCATTCCCATGAAGGCTTCTGAGTCTGGAGAGGATATCCTTATCCCCAAGAGTCCCGAAGAGATGTCTGAGACCGAGCTCTCACTGTACAACTTGGATAAGTTAATACGTCAGATCATCACTGACGTCTGGTCTGGTGTATCTCGTTCAAGAGTGGACAAGTGTAGGACAGCCAAGTCCATGTGGCAAACCATCTCAGACCTCATGGAGGGATCAGAGAAAGCTGGTACCGGTTGTCAGCAAGAGGATGAAGCCTATGTAGGAGTCCTTATTTCTGAAGATGAAGGGCATGATCAATATGTCAATATCAGGGCTCCTGTGTCCTTGTCAGAGACTGAAGAAGAAGCTGAGGAAAGCAGTTCTGATGAAGCTAACACAACAGTTTCTGCCAATCTGGATGGTAACCTTGAACAACAAAGTCTGACGCAGGTAACTTCTTCCTCATGCCCCTCTCCTCTTGAAGTTCCTGAAGACAGGAATAGTTTTGAGAGTAGTCCTTCCAATGATGCATGGGATACACATAGCTTCACTCAACCGATCGATAATCGTGATTCCCTTGAGAGTGCCCTTCAGACGAGCAACTTACTTGTTGAGGAACAAGCTAAGGAGATTGCTCAGCTGAAGATTTTGATGAATCTCCAATTGGAATCCATCAAAGTAAAGGACTCTCAGATCTCGGATCTAGAAAATCGTCTAGAGACCGAGAAGAGGATAGTTTCCAATTTTTCCAAGATTGATGCTATCAAGAGGAAGGCAGAAAATGGGTGGATCTCCCAAATCATTAAGTCATGGAGAAATGGGGAAACGGTCTTCAGACCCCCCACCCCGAGTAGGAAGGACACTCACCATGCCTTCAGGTATGACCATAGGAATAACCATGGTCACTGCAAGAATGATCAGTCCTCTTGTGAGAGCACTCAGAATGCAAGGGCTGTCATGGCCCCCCAGAAGAGAATACCTCCGGCTTCCACCAAGCCCTTTGTATTCTCGGCCACAGCCCCTACTCGTCATGAATCTGCCTGCATCAGCTCACAATGCGCCTCTCACCTCCCTAGGACTCTGGAAAGGAGGGATAGAAATCATGTTATTAGGACTCATGAGGTCCTTGGAAGGGGGCTGACTGAAAGGAAGGCACCACCTCCCAGGCCTCATGACGCCTGCCATATGCATTCTTTCCACCCCTCCAAGAGTCACGGTGGAAGAGACAATTCTGTGAGCATATCTGGCTCTATTCCGTTTAGACCCAGAACTATGACTATCTCTGTCATGGGTTCAGGTCACAAGCGGCGATACAACATTCATGAGTGTTGGTGTTGTGGCAAAGTGGGTCATTTTGCCATAGACTGTTGGCACAACCAATCTGCATCAATGGCAAGGGGACTTCCACATCCTCGGGGCAATGTTAGTCTTCCCACCAGGATTCCTGAGGGGAGGCACTCAAATTATTATGCTAACAGGAACCTAGGACCCAATACATATTGGGCTCCTAAGGTAAGGTAATATTCTTTGGTGCAGGGTAGTCTAGACTTCCGAGTCATGATGGGAGCTAGACAGAAGATGTTCCTAGAATAATCTGGAACAAGCATCTGGAACGCAAGAAGTACTATCCTCAAAATTGAACACCTGGTATGCTCTTCAAAGGATCTCAATGATGAATCTTACAATCTCAGGTATCATTGATCAGCCTAAATAATTGAGTCATATTGTGACGTCATATATATATATATATATATATATATATATATATATATATATATATATATAAATATACTTTTACACATCTATGTATGTTCTCCTAAGGGCAGATCAAAGCTGTATAATTAACCCTTAGATATATTACTAACGATGTGTCAGTAAATCTCTGAAAAATTCTAGAAGGCACATCAATAAGCATATATTACAAGTTGAAAATTAAAGTCGACACGTCATTAGGAGTCACTTAGAATGACAACTAACTTCATGAATATTGCATGTATCGATCTCGACTCAAGTTATGAAATCTGCCAGCCTATGTTAGTAAGTTAGAAATGTCAAAGTTGCTTTGACTCCTAAGTTGTGTGGTATGGTAAAACACACCTGGAGTAATAAAGGATCTTCTCGATTTCGTTACAACCTGTGACAAAAACGTTATGGTGGAATATAGGTGGACTTTCAAGTGGTATCAGAGGGAGGTTACTCATCAAAAAGGTTCACACCTTGAGTAGAATCCTGCCCCCAGTGTCAAGAAGCAGACAGATATCCTCCATGGACGGACTCAAGCACTCCGACAAAATCCCAGTATGCACCAGACTGAACTTTCCTATCTGGAAGGAAAGAATCAAATTCTACATGGAAGCGGTCGACCCTCGGCTCTTCATGATAGTGGAGGAGGGACCTTACATTCCCACTAAGGCCTCCACCATTGATCCTACCAGGAAAGTACCCAAGCAACTTTCGGAAATGGACAAGGACGAAATGGTGCTGTTCGGACTCGACAAGAAAGCTCAGAACATCCTGGTGAGCGCAGTTGACGACTCTATGATGCAGAACTTCAGCAATTGCAGGACAGCCAAGGATCTCTGGAGCTGTCTGATTGTCTTAATGGAGGGCACAGATGAAGTGAGGGACGATCGGAGATCCTTCCTCAATCAGAAATATGAGGCCTTCAGACAAGGGTCAAAGGAGGAGATCGGAGTCACCTTCGAAAACTTCCTCAAGATCGTCAATGCACTCAAAGGATATGGAAGAGTGTTCACTGACGGTGAACTCAATGATAAATTCCTTAGGTCCCTCACTAAGGAATGGGACACAAAGATCTGCGCCATCCGCGAGTTTGGCAGACTTGTGGAAACCGACCCTCAGATTCTATTCGGGAAGCTCATGTCCTATGAGCTTCAGTTGAACACACGGAAGGCTGAAGAGGAAGCAGAGAAAGCCGCGGCCAAGGAAAAGACGGTGGCCCTGAAAGCCATTCACTCCAGAAAAGGTAAGGATGTCGCCTCCTCCCGGGCATGGAAGAGGGATGAAGAGGAAGACTCTGAGCCAAGCTCCTCCGGATCAGAGTTATCTGAGGAAGATTTATCCCTTATCACAAGGGAATTCAAGAAGTTCCTCAAGCTGAGGAATCAGAGAAAGAGAACCGGCTCCTCCTCAAGGGATCAGAAGAAGAACTATTCCTCTGACAGGTATGTTTCCAAACCGAATAAACACCGCTCTTCTGACATTATATGTTTTGGTTGCAACAAGCCAGGACACGTCGTGGCCGACTGCCATCAAGGCAAGAGGGAAAAGGGAAAGGGAGAGGAGCACAGGTCCTCAAGAGACAAGAAGAAGGAGAGGAGCTACATCGCAAAGAAGCCAAAGACGCTGAGTGAATCTGACACGTCAGACACCAGCGATGATGAGGAGGCCTACTTTGGGCTAATGGGTCGCTCTGACTCAGAAGGAGATTGCCCCCCATTTACGGGGAAGGTAAAAGATCACAGCCCTCTCTCCGACTCTGACTCTGATCCTGAGTCTCAGGATGATGATGCTGAGGATAGCTCTTCTGCCCGTGAAGCTGAGCTTCTCGATAAGTATGAGCTTCTGCTCAATACTTTTCTGGAATGTCGAAAGAGAATGAAGGCTGCGAAGAAGGAAGTAAAATCCCTTAAAAGTGAAAGTGTATCCCTGAGGGAAGAGATCACCAGTTTGATCTCTCTCCGACAGGAGCACTTGGAACTAACTTCAAAGCATTCAGAGTCTCTTAAGCTCCTTGATCTCAAGCAGGAAGAAGTCGACAAGTTGGAAGAACTACTTGCGGCAGAAAGGAAGATCGTCAAGAGCTTCTCTATGCCAAAAACTGTTCTCCCATTAGTTGATACCTTCTCTGCTCAGGCCAAAGGAGCTGGCTTGGGGCATGTAGGTGTGTCCAGTTCCTCGTCCAGGAGAAACAGGAAAAGGAGAAAGAATAAGGCTGCCAAGAAAGCCTCTGCTGATGAGAAAGGAAAGGCCCCACTCAGTCCTGTTGAGTTCAGAAAGCCTAGCTTTCCCTGTAACCAACATGACTTTGAGTCAACATATGGGCATCACTTCAGGCCCTCGGTTGCAAAGCCGAAGAGCCGATATGATGGGTGGACCTTTCCCCATAACTTCAGTGAGAGTGTCTTCAAGGCACCCTATGAGGAAATCCACTTGGGAAATTATGGTCAATTCTCTAGCGGCCATAATAGGAAGCTGGCACCTAAGGCCAAACATGTTACACTGAAAAGCCAAGAGGTGAAGAAGTCATGTGACTGTGGTCATCATGTTGCCTCCACCTCCAGGTCTTCGGCCCCAGTTGGACACCATGTTTCAAGGGTAAAGCAGGCGCCTAAGAGGAAGTATAACATGTTTGACTGCTGGTGCTGTGGCAAAATTGGTCACTTTGCCATGGATTGTTGGTTTAATCCAAGGTATAACGAGACTCCTTATGTTAGCAATGCGAGGCCGACCACTCGTAGAGTTAACCAATCGAGGGGGAGTATGCTAACAAGGAATCTAGGACCCAAGTTTGATTGGGTTCCTAAGGCAAATTAATTCTGTTTTGCAGGGATGTCCAAAGGCCAACAAAACTCCTATTTGGTATTTGGACAGTGGATGCTCCCGTCATATGACTGGGACAAGAAGCCTGCTGCGGGAGTACACCCCAGTCGAGAATGGACCCAAAGTCATCTTTGGGGGATCTGATCGGGGAGTCACCAGAGGTTACGGTATGATTTCCAACGGTATACTCTCTATCTCTGACGTAGCTTATGTTGAAGGGTTAAATCATAACCTGATCAGCGTAAGCCAGTTATGTGATAAAGGGTATGACGTTAAGTTCTGCAAGGATAAATGCCTGATAATATCATGTGACTCTTCGGAGACCGTATTAACAGGCATTAGGAGCAGAAATATTTTCTGTTTAGACTTTCTTAGTTTAGACTCTTCTACCCCTGTATGCCTAGTAGCAAAAGGCAGTGCATCTCTTTGCGAACAATGGCACAAGAGATTGGCACACATTAATTACAAGACAATTAATATGCTATTTTCAAAAGACTTAGTAAGGGATGCTCCCATTATTAAGTGCATTAAAGATAGTCCATGTCCTGCATGTCAAATGGGCAAGCAGACTCGGGCTACCTTTAAGAGCATCCCAGACAAAGATTCCTCCAGATGTCTTTACTTTCTACACATGGACCTGTTTGGTCCTATGCAAGTTCATAGCTTAGGAGGGAAGTCATATACGCTAGTGATTGTAGATGATCACTCTCGGTTTACGTGGGTGTTCTTCTTAAAACGCAAGTCGGATACGTTTGACATCTTCACTAATTTTGTCAAGCAGATACAGAACGAACTTACCTGCTCGGTGGTCAAAATCAGAAGTGACCACGGAACAGAGTTTGAGTCTGGGGCTATGACAGAGTTCTGTGAAGAACTTGGTATCTTTCATGAATTCTCCTCCCCTCGCACTCCTCAACAGAACGGAGTGGCGGAGAGGAGAAATAGAACACTCATTGAGGCAAGCACGACAATGTTGAATGACGCTTCTCTCCCAGAATACTTCTGGCCGAGGCTGTCAATACGGCTTGTCATGTACAAAACCGGGCATTGATTAACAAAAGCCATCGTAAGACTCCCTATGAGCTACTGAAAGGCAAGAAACCAACCATGTCCTACCTGAGGATCTTTGACTGCAAATGTTATGTACTGAATAATGGGAAGTACCCGCGTACTAAGTTCGGTGAAAAATGCTTCGAAGGCATATTTATGGGTTATAGTAGCCGCAGCCGGGCTTATAGAGTTTTCAACAAAAAAACCCTAGTGGTAGAGGAGTCAATCAATGTTGTATTTGATGAAGGAAGTTTGCTTAATGGCAAGACTTCTAGTCTTCTTCCTGAAGATGCAGGTGACAGACTCGAAAGGTTGCAACTGGATGAGCCCGAGAAAGATGCACCTCCAACATACGTCAAGGTATCCACTTCTACGCAGATCGGAGAAGTTGAAAATCAAAATGGAGCAACTCCTTTAGAAGAAGGCGATGTCCAAGAAGTAGTCGACGCTCCTGACGCTAGACTTCTACAGCTCAGACACATGCGGGATCATCCCAGAGATCAGATCATCGGAGATCCTCGTGACGGAGTCAGAACTCGCCGAGGTACTATTAACGAGATTCTGCATCTTAGCTTCCTGTCACAGGTTGAGCCAAAGAAGTTCGACGAGGCAAGCAAAGATGCTGCATGGATTTTGGCCATGCAAGATGAATTGCATCAGTTCGAAAGATGCAACGTTTGGACGCTTGTGCCCACACCTCACAAGCAAAATGTGATTGGCACCAAGTGGATCTTCAGGAACAAACTGGATGAACATGGTGTCATCATAAAGAACAAGGCCAGGCTAGTGGCTCAAGGTTACCGTCAGGAAGAGGGGATTGATTTTTACCAGACGTTTGCACCAGTAGCACGGCTCGAAGCTATCCGGCTATTCCTAGCTTATGCCTCCCACAAAGGATTCACAGTTTATCAGATGGACGTGAAATCAGCTTTCTTGAATGGAGAGTTGAAAGAGGAAGTATACGTCACTCAACCTCCAGGTTTTGTCAATCCTACTTATCCTAGTCATGTATATTTTCTTAATAAAGCACTATATGGCTTAAAACAAGCTCCTCGAGCTTGGTATGAGACATTGTCTAGTTTTCTTCTTGAGAACAAATTCTCTCGAGGAAAAATAGACAAGACATTGTTTCTCAGGGAAGTCAAAGGCAAGATTTTGCTAGTGCAAATCTATGTTGACGACATTATATTTGGCTCCACGGACAACAATCTTTGCAAAAAGTTTTCCAAACTCATGCAAGGAAAGTTTGAGATGAGCAGTATGGGGGAGCTGAAGTACTTCTTGGGACTTCAAGTGAAACAGTCTGAGGAGGGAATCTTCATCTCTCAGACAAAGTTCACAAATGAACTCCTCAAGAAATTCGGAATGGAGAATGCAACCTCTATGAGGACTCCAATGGGATCCACTATGTCTCTGGATAAGGATGAGAAAGGTAAACCTTTCGATGAAACCAAATACAGAAGCATCATTGGATCCCTGCTCTACCTTACTGCCAGTAGACCAGATATCATGTTCTCCACATGTGTTTGTGCCAGATATCAGGTGAACACTAAGGAATCTCACTATGTCGCTGCAAAGCGAATTCTTAGATACCTTAAAGGTACTCCAAATCTTGGCTTGTGGTACCCGAGAAACAATGATGTCGAGCTAATAGGTTTTTCAGATGCTGACTTTGCAGGGAGTAGGGATGACAGGAAAAGCACTTCCGGGACGTGCCAATTCCTCGGAAGAAGGCTTATCTCCTGGAACAGCAAGAAGCAAAATTGTGTCGCAACCTCCACAGCAGAGTCTGAATACATCTCGGCAGGGAGTTGTTGCGCACAACTCCAATGGATAAGGAACCAGTTAGCAGACTATGATCTTCAGTTCAAGGAAGTACCCATGTACTGCGACTCCTCAAGTGCAATTGCCATCGCAAACAATCCAGTATCGCATAGCAGAACAAAGCATATTGAAGTGCGCTACCACCTCATTCGGGAGCACGTGGAGAACAAGGACATCTCTCTCTGCTATGTCCCCACGGACAAGCAGATTGCAGATATTTTCACAAAGCCCTTAGACGAGGCCAAGTTCAGTCTCTTCAAAACTGAATTGGGGATGCTCAACTATGAAGAATAAAGCCTCCAGACGCTCCTGGCTCGTGCCTCTAGGGGGAGCATCTGCCAGCATTTCAAGTGACAACATAAGTGCACGAACTGAGGGGGAGCATGGTGTCCGGTGCACCAGACCCAAATTTGCAGAAGCCGAAAAGGGGGAGATTACCCTCTCGGCTAAGGCTAAGGTAGCTCAATGCTCTCGTTTGCTCTCAAGTAACGGGTAATGCTTATCCCTATCACCTCATTTTTAAGCTTCGGTTTTTCATTCCTATATGCTCTATTCACCTTAGCTTGTAGGGTTTAGGCTTCTTCAAATAGGGGGAGATTGTTGGGTATTGCATCCACAATGTACCTGATTTGAAGAAGCCCCTGTGCAAGCCAAGGTAAATAGACAATGTTTTTGATGAAATATTTCTAGTTGTACTTGCAGATATTCCATGCTAAGTACACACCAATGTCAGGGTGCAGTGGGTCAATATACACGGGTCTGTGCAACGTAATCCCTCGTTGAGCAGATCAGTGTGTTGGCCTACGTGTACTCTCTCTATTGGGGTGTACTTAATTTCAGGTACAGGGCTATGATAAAGCAAGAGGAGACAAGGAGCAAGGATGGGCCAAAGACCAGCTCAAGGAAAGAAAGAGGAGAAACAACCTAAGTACAAATCGACGAGAATCACTAAGTGATTCTCGCCGATTCGGCGAGAATCACCAGTGATTCTCGCCGAGTCGTCGAGAATCACTAGCTGATTTTCGCCGGTTGAAGCCGGCAGCTTCGTCACAGTCAGGGAAACTTTCTAAGGCAGAATCGTCGAGAATTACTTATGATTCTCGCCGATTCGTCGAGAATGACCTTGCATTCTCGACGATTCGGTGAGAATCAAAAGTGACTCCCGCCGATTCTCCCCGGCTTCTGTATCTGTGCAGTCAGATTTCGGCTAAGCAGAAGTCGGCGAGAATCGTAAGTGATTCTCGCCGATTCGGCGAGAATCACCTACGATTCTCGCCGATTTTGACTTGGCAATTTTTCTGAAAGTTCTGGACCGGTCCAAGTTACCTGCAGTTGTTTGAACCGGACTTTGGTCCTTACTTTGGTGGGACCCACAACGGTCATCTTCTTGACCTAGGGTATAAATACGATACATTGTGAACAGTAAAAGATACGCATATACGGTATTTCAAAAAGAACGAGCGGCCGACGACAAACCCTAATCTCGCGATCTTGCTCCGCCGGTCATCTCCGCCGCTCGCTCGGTTGTCGCCGCTGCTGATCTCAGGGTCTTCCAGATCTCCGGCGACAGAAGCTTAGGCTAGCATAGCGTCTCACGCGTCTAACGAGAGATCCCTTGTCTCTTGATTCGTTGATCGGGAAAATCTTTCCCCTTCCGAATCGATCGAGACGATCGATCCTTGTGTGACCGTTGGTATATCTTGCTCCCTTTGCTACGAAGTCTGAATCAAGTTGGCACTGCTGCTGCTCTTCGTCGCCGCTGCTGATTCCGAGAACGTTGCCGCCGCCTCAAGCCGCCGCCGGTCTCGGGAAAGATTCACTCCAAGTGAGATGTAGGGCTGTGCACTCTTCGTTGACTTCAAGAGCACGTCGTCAAACGAAGAGGGTCACCTTCTCTCCAAACGTTGTTTGTATTTCTTACAAGCTAGTTTTTAATTTCTTTGTAACGGACCGATTGGTCCCTAGTTGTAAGGGTTGGGTGCAACCCGGACTGTGGGAGTGTTGACTCCTACGTGTGGAAGGGTTCCTTCCGTGAGTGCAAGGATTGGATTTCAATCCTGTTGGTGAAGTGACCGAGTCGTCCCGTGTTGGGAGATAGGTCGAAGGGGGAAAGTGGACGTACCCAAATCGGGGAACCACTATAAATTGTCTGTGTATTTTCTGTGCTTGGTTGTTTTGTTTTCTTATGCAGGTAAAATCATAATTCCGCAAATACGCGACAGAGACACCTATTCCCCCCCCCCCCCCCATAGGTGAAGATAGTTAACACTAGGTGAACTTTCATTCATCAACACCCCGAGCTCGGCTCGGCCCCAGGTAGACCCGCTGCGCAGGCTCCCATCTAGCTGGCAGGTCTGAAGGCTCGCCTATGGGGGAGAGGTTTGGTTTGATCTTCATCAACACCCCGAGCTCTGCTCGGCCACAGGTAGACCCGCTGCGCAGGCTCTCATCTAGCTGGCAGGTCCGAAGGCTCGCCTGTGGGGGAGAGGTTTGGAAATCTTCATCAATACCCCGAGCTCGGCTCGGCCCCAGGTAGACCCGCTGCGCAGGCTCCCATCCAGCTGGCAGGTCCGAAGGCTCGCCTGTGGGGGAGAGGTTTGGTTCGATCTTCATCAACACCCCGAGCTCGGCTCGGCCCCAGGTAGACCCGCTGCGCAGGCTCCCATCTAGCTGGCAGGTCCGAAGGCTCGCCTGTGGTGGAGAGGTTTTGTTTGATCTTCATCAACACCCCGAGCTCGGCTCGGCCACAGGTAGACCCGCTGCGCAGGCTCTCATCTTGCTAGCAGGTCCGAAGTCTCGCATGTGGGGGAGAGGTTTGGAAATCTTCATCAATACCCCGAGCTCGGCTCGGCCCCAGGTAGACCTGCTGCGCAGGCTCTCATCTAGCTGGCAGGTCCGAAGGCTCGCCTGTGGGGGAGAGGTTTGGAAATCTTCATCAATACCCCGAGCTCGGCTCGGCCCAGGTAGACCCGCTGCGCAGGCTCTCATCTAGCTTGCAGGTCCGAAGGCTCGCCTGTGGGGGAGAGGTTTGGAAATCTTCATCAATACCCCGAGCTCGGCTCGGCCCCAGGTAGACCCGCTGCGCAGGCTCTCATCTAGCTGGCAGGTCCGAAGGCTCGCCTATGGGGGAGAGGTCTGGTTAGCTTCATCTAGTTGGTTGAAAGATATACGGGCAAGACTCTGGCCCGGACCGGAGGCAAGGCCCCCAAAGGTCTCGGCCCTAAAGGGGTCTCGGCCCAAAAGGGTCTCGGCTGAAAGAAGCCTCGACTCGAAGGTCTCGGCTAGGGGGTTCTCGCAAAAGAAGGCTCCCTGGCAGACCTAGGCAAGATAACTCAATCAATAGCGCAAGGCTCCCGCCTGGTCGATCCCCAAGGAAGGTTAGCTTAAAGAGACTAAAGGTCTCGGCAGAAGCCCGCGCGGAAGCCATTCGGCTGACTAATCTACTCGTTCGAACACACACCGGCAATAAAAATAAAACTTTGCATTATACTCAATGATTACAGGGGTTTAGAGCTTCTCGCTCGTTACAAAAGAATATCAAAAATAAAAAGGCGCTTCACGGGGATGCGCTGTAATCCCCGCTAGTGCTCTCGCTAGAGCTCGCTTCAGACGTCTCGTCGGCCTCGGTGGAAGACTTCGGGACATCTGAGGGAGGAGAGTCTGGCGCGCCCGGGGGCTTCGGCACTGGGTCGAACAGCCAGGGGAGGAGTTGGCGAGCGTTGATGGTTGCGCCATCCTCCCGAAGCATCTTCGCGTCTCGCAACGTCTCGATGGTCAGCTTGACGGTGGCCTGAGCATTCTCCTACAGCAGCTTGTCGATGTTGTACACCGAGAACTAGCGGCTCTCCAGTCTTTCGTCAAGCGTCGAAGGTGGGCCTCTCGCCGCTTCTACACGCTGGAGTTGGTCCCTCAGCAGGACGTTCGCGTATCGAGCATCAGCCAACTCCGCGCGAAGCGTCGCGGCTTGGGCGGAATCCTGTGAAGAAGAAATCGGCTCAGTAAATATCGTGCAAACGAGACTTCGAGAAGCGACAGCGGGGGCCGAGGAGATCTCGCTTACCTCGACGGCGGGACGCAGAGACAACGCCTCTAGGGCTTTCGCCAACTCCTGTTGAGCACTCGCAAGCTCTGCCTCCGAAGCGCGTGCTCGGGCCACCGCCTCTTCTCTCGCCTTGTACATGTCGGCGAAGTTCTTGTCGATGCTGATGCTTCGACGCGCGCACATATGCGCAAGCTCGAACCCGCGTAGTAGGGCCCGGATAGAATCGAAAGCCAGGAGCCGGGTGGGCATCTGGTCGAAGATACTGGCATCCTCTCAGCTGTAGAGGCCATAGCCAAGCACGAAGGCTTCGCCAGTAACCTCCTCCCGCTCCACCCAACTGGGAAGGAGCGTTGAAACCTTGACCAGGTTGGCTTCGGGATCCCATTGGAGTAGGGGCTTCCCCTCGGCGTCAAGGTGCTTCACGCCGAAGCCGTAATTTCTGTGCCCTTTCGGCACTTCCTTGGGCGGGGTCCGGGCGGAGGTCTCGACGACCGCTCCCTCTCCTTCCGCCGCGTCAGCGGCCGGTGGGTTCTCGGCAGCGGCCTCGGTACGCCTCCTGGAAACAGCGCCCATCTCGCTGGCGATCCGGAGCAGTCCTTCGAAGGACTCGCCTGGGGCGGGAGGCCGGGCATGCGAGACGGCCAAGCCCTTACCCTTATCCGCAGCGGATGGCTTCGGCCTCTTCAGCAGTCGCGGGGCGGGAGCGGGGCCTTTCCGCTTCTATGCTTCGGTCGACAAGGTTGGAGCAGGCTCATCTCGGCAGGCGGTAGTGCTAGCCTCCGCGAGAGCGAGAGAGCCTCTCACGGCTAGACCCTCGGCACCTCGGGCTTCAGCAAAGGGTTGGCGCAGGGGGACCTCCCGCTCTCCTGCAAAGTTAAAATACTTCAACACAAGAAGATCCTTGTTAAGGGATTGAATCTGGGGCGAGACCGTACCTTCGCCCGGGTGGACGGGTGGAAGGGAGTCGACGTCTCGCCTGAGGAAGAGAACGTCAAACTCCTTGGTCCCAAAGAGTTCTAGGATTGCGCTCTCGCACGATCCCAAGGTAGGCGGTTTGTAGGCGGCGTTCTCATATTGTACAGGCTGAAGCGGGACATTACCGAAGTCCCCGCTGACATAGACGAACTTCTCGCCCCAGTGATGATGCTTGTTGGCGAGACCGGTGGTCTTGAGCAGCTGCCCGGAGAAGAAGACCACCCCTCCCTTGGCGCGGAAGTTGAACAGCTTCCGGAAGATTGCCAAACTGAACTCGATCCTCTCGGATCGCATGTAGCATATGAATGATACAAGGATCGCGACTGAGTTCGGGTTCAGTTGGGCGGGAACCACCCCATAGTAGCGGAGAGCAAGCCGAACCTCCGGCCAAAAAGGAAGGCGGAAGCCCACCTCAAAATGCTCGAGGGGGATGGCGAGCTCTCCCGCCTCCGGAGTATTCACCTTATCGTGATTACCCGGGTTCCGCGCCGAGAAGCCGGCGGGAAAGTAGCGGCTGACGATCAGGTTATATTCATCTAAGGTGAGCGTGCAGGAAGGGAAGAGGTGTTTTCGGAAGGCTTCTGCGCAGTGGGCGCGACCCTCATTCTCGCCAGGCATAGTGGGTTTGCGAGTGAGAGCGAGAGCTGAAGAAAGGTGAAAGCGGAAGCAAGAACGCGAGAGCAAGAAAAGGGGGTTGAGATTCCGGATCGGAGAAATAAATGCGGTTGGTAGGCATCCCTATTTATAGGGAACCATGATCATGGCGGCTCCGTCCGATAGAGAGAGAAAATGACGGCGGAGCGCAGCTGTCACGATCTGAACCGGCGACGCCTCGGTTTTCCCCCTCAGAATGACAGCAGTCGACGATCGCCTCTCATAGGTGCGAGCCTCTTGGTTTTGGCGCAAGCTTCTTAGCTTTGGCGCAAGCGACCTAATTCTAGCATGTTCTTAAAATTCACAGCGCAATGAAGGGAGAGATAAGTAATAGCGTGCCCTCGCGGCCGAGAGCTGGATAAAGTTAACAATAGCAGTTATTACATTCAGGGAACATGGAGGAAGGGAAGGCTAAAGAGGAAGAAGGGGCAAGACCTAGAAGAACTAATACGGCTCCCAGCGCCATCGCCCTCATTCTCGCCACCTGGTTCGCGGAGGGGCCAGCGGGTTGAAGTAAGAGGACAGCGTGGTGCACCCCAGGTTGATCCGCCTAGCGTGATCCCGGATCTACGCGATGCATCTCCCTGGCGAAGACTGGGCAGAAGGTCCTCCCGGCCGATCAGCCTCGCCCAAGAAGAAATCCCGTTCCAGGGCCTCTAGCCTTTGTTCCACGGACTCGCGAAACGCTCTTGCCGCGGCAGCATGGGCGTGATCTCGCCAGATGAGCTTGGCCAAAATGGCCGAGATCTTCTTCCTCCGCTCCTTCGCATTCCCGGCGCCGTTCAAGGTTTCCTCTATCTCGCCAGACGAAGGAGGAAGGGAATCGTCTTCCTCTTCTTCTTCTTCTTCTTCTTCTTCTTCCTCTTCTCTTTCTTCTTCTTCTCCCTCCTCGTTAGCTCCCGGCCGAGAGCTGGGGTTTCCTGCGAAAAGTACGCTCAAGGTCATGATTAAGGCTTAATGATCAGCCGACAAAAATGTCTCGCATACCTGTAGTCTGGCGAGAGCCATTGACTGGCAACAGATGAGAAGGCCCGACCCCTCCGTCGGTGCCATAAAGAAGGTGGAGAGGCTTACCCCGCCCTGGGCGAAAGGGTTTACGCACAGGGGTCCCGGCCGGGCCGGAAGCATGGAGAGGGTTGTCCTCTCCCGAGGGATGATCGGCATCCTTAGGGGTAGTGGAGGGCTCGAGGGCCACCCCTCCCACCGGCAGGGCGGGATTTGCCGCAGAAGAAATCGCCGCACCGGTTCTCGCTTCATCTTCCCGGGTGGCGAAACCCGGGAGGGTGGAAGCTGGATCTGCGAGAAGGCAGTTCAGAAAGGGAAAGGCATGATTGAACTAGCGAGAAGTAGCGGAAAGCGTACCTATCACCTGGGTCCCGGCCGGAGGAATTTCCTCTGAGACCCTCGTTCGATCCTCGGGAGGGGGATCTGACAAATCGGGGGGAATCGGGGAAGACCCGACGTCGTCGTTAGGAAGGAATTCCTACGAAAGGCCACGTTAGCTGTCGGGCCTGTAGCATAAGCATCTTGGTAAGCTTGGCCGGAAGGCATACCTTCTGCGGGGAGGGGGCCTCCGCGGGATTGGGAGTAGGAGAAGGTGGGTTCCTGTTCTCGCAAGCAAGGTCTCGCCGGACCACCTTCGCTTTTCATTTTCCCTTTTTCTTTTTCGGCTCCGAAGGACCGGCATTTGGAGATTTCCTCGATAGCCAGGGCGCCACCGCAGCGCAGTTAGCCAAGGCTCGCGCATGAGCCGCGGCCAACCGATCCTGAAGGTCTTGCGGAAGTGGCTTGCCGGCGCGCTTAGCATACATCTTGGTATCGCACAGAAAGCCCCAGGCGAGAGCTCAGTAAAGAAGCAGTAGATCGGAGGCAAGAGTTATGGTCGCCCGACGGCGTGTATTTATAGCCGCAGTAGGGCCCGCCAAAAGATTCTCTTGGCTATCAGGCACGTGTCCTACGAATATTTTGGGGTTGGACTTGTATTGTCGAGCGCAGAGCTAGCTCGAAAAGAGTGGGGATTGTGTACAACCCCATATTCGCTGGGTAGGACCCAGAAGACTAAGACTTCAGGGGTCGGGGTTGGGCTAGTCCCGGGATAGCCCAAGGGCAGACTGGCAGAGTTCTCGTCTTTAGGGAGCTCCCGCCAACCAGTAGGCGAGATCGTTCGTGCCAGGACTCGGGTCTTCAGGTCGGCCGTAGGCTACGGGACAATAGAGCTCCCGCCTGGAAGGAATTCTCCCTGGGGGCGAGCGAGAGGGCGTTGAGAGAGCTCCACTCACTCAACACCGCATTCGGCAGCAAAGGGCGTCAGCTCCACTCACTCAACGCCGAGTTCGGCAGAAGAGGGCATTGAGTGAGCTCCACTCACTCAACGCCGCGGTTAGCAGAAGAGGGCGTTGAGTAAGCTCCACTCACTCAATGCCGTGGTTAGCAGAAGAGGGCGTTGAGTGAGCTCCACTCACTAACGCCATAGTTAGCAGTAAGGGCGTTGAGTGAGCTTCACTCACTCAGCGCCACATCCAGCGACAGTGGCATCACGAATACCGGGAGCGAGAACCCTCTCGGCGGGAGATCTCGCCAAGATAAGCCAAGCTGGGCTCAGCGAGAGCCTTCTCCCCCGGGGTTCTCGCCAAGCAGGTCCAGGTGGTGGGGCCCAGCCCCAGGAAAGGATTATTCTAATATTATTGTCCCCGGGTAAAATTACCTGTATTCCCCCAGGATGACAGCGGGATCTGGCTATTGGCAGACCCTCAAGGGGTATTTCAGTATTTTCAGGTCAGGGGAAGACTATAAAAAGACCCATAGGGGCTCTTTGGAAGGCAGGCTTTTCATTATTCTCTAACTCTAGTGCTTTCTGAAGAGCTCCCAGCCCAGCATTTGGCTTTGGAGGGGAAGCTCTCAGAGATCTTCCGGGTGTGAGGTGGGACCTCCCAGCTGAGGCTTTGGGTCAGTCTTTTGACCTTAGCAGCCAGTCAAGGGTCGAGATTTGAGAGAAGTAGACGTCGGCTGCACTTTGGTTTGTGAACATTCATTGGGGTCAATTTTGGCTTCAACATTACAGGTTAAAGAAGAGGATACAACCGCTCAACAAAAGAATGAGAGCAGTGATGATGAAGAAGAAGTTCAACCTCTTGAAGAAAATCATCCTGAAGAGCTAGTTGTTATTCCACAAGAGGAAACAACAACACAGGTTGGTGAACAATCAACACCCCCTGTTGATTTAATAACAACAAGAGATCATCCAATCACCTAAGTAATTGGAGACATCTCAGCTGGTGTGCAAACCAGAAATCAGGCCAACCAGAACCTGATGCACACTTGCTTCCTATCTCAAGTTGAGCCTCAATCCATTCAAGATGCAGAGCAAGATCCACACTGGATCATTGAAATGCAAGAGGAGTTGCATCAATTTGAAAGGAATAAGGTTTGGGAACTAGTGCCTAAGCCAAAGGATAACTCCATTGTTGGAACAAAGTGGGTGTTCAGAAACAAGTTGGATGATCAAGGAGTTATTGTCAGAAACAAGGCAAGGCTAGTTGCTCAAGGCTACTCTCAACAAGAAGGAATAGACTATGACCAGACCTTTGCACCAGTTGCAAGGTTAGAGGCCATTAGAATATTCCTAGCTTATGTTGCTCACAAAGGTTTCAAGGTCTACCAGATGGATGTGAAGAGTGCATTTCTCAATGGGGACATCAAAGAGGAAGTCTATGTTAGACAACCTCCAGGTTTTATCTCTCTAACTCACCCTGATTATGTTTTCAAATTGCATAAAGCATTATATGGTCTCAAGCAAGCTCCTAGAGCATGGTATGAGACTCTAGCATGCTTTCTTCTGGAAAAATGATTTTGTTAGGGGGAGAGTAGACCAAACTCTTTTTATTAGAACCCATAAGTCTCATACCCTACTAGTACAAATTTATGTAGATGATATCATTTTTGGATCTACTGATTCAAACTTGTGCAGAAGGTTTTCCAACCTGATGCATTCCAAATTTGAAATGAGTAGCATGGGTGAGCTCTCCTTCTTCTTAGGATTGCAAGTAAAACAGCATGCTGAAGGCATATTTATTTCCCAAACCAAGTATGCCAAAGAATTGGTTAAGAGATTTGGTATGTCTGAGGCATCCTGTATGAAAACACCCATGCCTACCAATGCTGTATTGGATGCTGATGAACATGGGAAACTAGTTGATCAGACAACATATAGAGCAATGATTGGCTCTCTATTGTACCTTACAGCTAGTAGACTAGATATAATGTTTCCTACATGCATATGTGCTAGATTCCAAGTTAGCCCTAGAGAGTCACACCTAACTTTAGTTAAAAGGATTCTTAGATATGTAAAAAGTTGTCCAAATCTTGGACTCTGGTATCCAAATGACTCAGGATTTGAATTAACTGGATTTTCAGATGCTGATTATGCTGGATGCAGAATAGACAGGAAAAGCACCAGTGGAACTTATCAGTTCCTTGGTGACAGACTTGTCTCTTGGTTTTGTAAGAAGCAAACATCTTTGTCAACCTCAACTACTGAAGCTGAATATATGGCTGCAGGCAGTTGCTGTTCACAAATATTGTGGATACAAAATCAGCTCATAGACTATGGCTACAACTTAGAGAAGTCTAAAATTTTCTGTGATAATACTAGTGCTATCTCTATAACACAAAATCCAGTCCTCCATAGTAGGACAAAACATATAGAGATTAGGCATCATTTTCTAAGGGATAATGTAGAGAAAAACAAAATAGAACTTCAATATATCCCAACTGATTTGCAAAGGGGAGATATTTTCACCAAGCCCTTGGATGAAAAGAAGCACAATTTCTTCCTAAATCAGTTAGGAATGTTAGATGGAGGCTGTTTAAAATAAACTCAAGATTTTGAAAAGTTAAAACAGACCAAGACTAGGCTAAAAAATCAGTTCTTTTTGTGTCTGTAGAATAGGCTTTGTCTCTGAACTGCGCTCGACGTTTTCCCAGAAATCGTCGAACGTAGATCGACGTTTCTCTAAAACAAAACGTCGACCGATGAAGATGTCATCAACATCTTGCTTTACGTGGAGACCAAGAAAGTAAGACAGCTCACCCATACTACTCATCTCAAACTTAGAATGCATCAAGTCAGAGAACTTTTTGCACAGTTTGGGATCAGTGGAACCAAAAATAATGTCATCCACATACACTTGAACTAACAAGATTGTGTCCTTGTGGTGCTTGATGAAGAAGGTTCTATCAACTACTCCCCTAACAAAGTTGTGCTCTAACAGGAAACTAGCTAGAGTCTCATACCAGGCTCTGGGTGCTTGTTTGAGTCCATAAAGAGCTTTTTGCAACTTGAAAACATGTGAGGGCTGAGTTGAAGAAACAAACCCAGGTGGTTGTTCAACAAATACCTCTTCCTTTAGCTCACCATATAGAAAGGCACTTTTGACATCCATCTGAAAGACCTTAAACTTCATATAGGCTGCATAGGCTAGAAAGATCCTTATTGCCTCTAGCCTTGCAACATGAGCAAAGGTTTGGTCATAATCTATACCTTCCTCCTGTCTGTAGCCCTGAGCTACAAGCCTAGCTTTGTTCCTTACAATGATTCCATTTGCATCCAACTTGTTTCTATACACCCACTTGGTGCCTATGATCAGTTGGCCTTTAGGTCTTGGAACCAAAGTCCATACTTTACATCTTTCAAACTGATTGAGTTCCTCTTGCATAACAATGATCCAGTGGGGATCTAGCTCAGCATCTTTAATGGTGAGGGGCTCAATCTGTGAAAGGAAACAAGCATGCATCACATCCTGTCTTAACTGATGTCTTGTTTGAACACCAGCTGATATGTCTCCAATCACTTGAGATGTTGGATGATCTCTAAGTGTGACAACATCAGCAGGTGGGATGTGATCTTTAGCAATAGTTGGGATTAATTCATCAGGAGGAATTTGATCTACTATTGGTGGTACAGCAACAACTTCAGCAAAGTCTTCATCACTGTCTGATTCAGTGATATGAAGAGTTGATAAATGGAGAATCTCTTGAGTGACATCTTTACTAGATACTGGTACCTGCAATGAACTTGAGGAAGGGGAAGTTTCCTTCTCCTTGTAAAACATCTGAGATTCATCAAAAGATACATGCACAGATTCCTCAATTTTAGAAGATGATTTATTAAATACCCTATAAGCTTTGCTTACTTGGGAATATCCAAGAAAAATTTCCATTGAAACTTTTGCTTCAAATTTTCTAAGGTATTCTTTATTATTGTTATGAATATAAACTACACAACCAAATACTCTAAAATAATTTATTTTAGGTTTCTTTCCTTTAAGCAACTCATAAGGAGTTTTACACTTAAGCTTGTGTATCAGACTTCTATTCAAGACATAGTTGGTTGTACTAACAGCTTCTGCCCAATAGGAAAGAGGCATATTAGCATCTGCCAACAATGTGCTAGCAGCTTCAATTAGTGTTCGATTCTTCCTTTCAACTACCCCATTTTGTTGGGGAGTTCTAGGAGCTGAGAAGCTATGTTTGATACCTTCTCTCTCACAGAATTCTTGCATGAGAAGAGAGTCAAACTCAGTACCATGATCACTTCTGATCAAGGCCACATGAGTAGAGTACTCAGTCTGCACACATAATAGAAAATCTGTAAGGCTTTGAAGTTATCAGCCTTAGTTCTCAAAAAGAACACCCAACTGAACCTAGAGAAGTCATCTACAATAACTAGGGTGTAATACTTCCCTCCTAAACTCTGTACATTTATTGGGCCAAATAGGTCCAAATGTAATAAGTATAGGATTCTAGGAGAATCACTTTTATTTACTAATTTAAATGAATTCTTGGTTTGCTTGCCTAATTGACAAGCCTTGCATAGGCTCTCCTTCTTGTAGGGGCAAGAAGGTAAACCTCTAACAAGGTTGTGTTTAGATAACCTAGATATATTCTTGAGGTTAACATGACTAAGCCTTTTATGCCATAAGGTATTGTTATTTGTTACTTCATTAAATAAGCAGATTTCAGAGTGAGTTGAGTTAAAATCTACTAAATAAATGTTAACTTGTCTAATACCTACTAACACAACATTATTATTTAAAGTAATATTACAAAGAGAGTTAGAAAATGATACCTGGTATCCAACATCACATAACTGACTTACTGAAATGAGATTATGCTTCAGTCCAGTTACATAAGCAACTCTCTTGAATGTTACAGCTCCAATTATCATCCTGCCATAGCCTTCAGTTTGACCATAGCTTGAATCTCCAAAGATTACCTTTGGGCCAAGCTTGGCCTTGAACCTTGACAGATGTTCCTTATTTCCTGTCATGTGCTTGGAGCAGCCACTATCCAAATACCACTTATTCTGAGTGATAGAATAGGTCTTTACCTGTAGAAAAATAAGTTAAACATTATGGACCCAGGTAACCTTGGGTCCCTTATTTTTCACATAAGAAAAACTGGAAATAAATGAAAAAGCAGGTTGAGGGTGATAACCTAACGGGTAAGATATCCTAGGTGGGATTCTCCATGCAGATGATGGGTCAATGAACCTAGGGTTTCTATTTACATTCGGGTTTCTAAAGTTCTGGTTGAAGTTTTGAAATTCATGTTGAAAACGTCGATCAACGTTCGACGATGGGTGCTCAGATCGTCGATCTCCGTTCGACCACTGAGCCTGCGATCGTCGAGCAGCGTTCGACGCTCTTTGTATTTCCTTAAACTTTTGTTTTCTTTTCTCTCTCTTAGCTTTATTTAAAGCTTTATTAACCTGATTAACTTGCTCAGTGTTTTTTATTCCACTAGCTGAAATAAAATTCACTGGAGTTGAAAGATGGTTTTTAAGAATAATTGGGGGTTCACTAGATGAAGCTCCTAAGCCTAATTTGTTATTGCCTGACCTAGTGTTAGACATGCTGGTTATTTCAAGCAGCTTAAGGCTTCTATCATTCAGAGATTCTTCTAACCTTTTGGACTTAGCTAATTCATTCTTAAGGAATTTTATTTCTTCACTAGAATTAGTGAGTTCTGCTGTTAACCTAATGTTTTCAATAGAAATTAATTCAGATTCAGCTAGTTTATTTCTAAGCTCTTTTATTTCCTTTTCAGAACTAATTAAATTTAAACATAAAGATTTAAAATCTAATTTAAATTCAGCAGATGTAAAATCATAAGATGACAATACCTTATCTTCTGTTGGCATTTCTTCATCAGAATCTGAACTCTCTGCAGCTGAGTGATTGCTGCAGGCATCAATTGCCATCAGACAAACTTCCTTTGCCTTCTTTTCTTCCTCATCCTCACTGGAGCTTGAGGAGGAAGATTCCTCATCAGAATCGCTCCAGGTTTCAGCAACAAAACCTCTCTCCGTTTTGTTCTTGTAGGTGGATGGCTTGGAATGCTTCCTGTGCTGATCCTTGTCTTTCCTTTTCTCTTTATTCTTTTCCTCTGGACAGTCTGGAAGAATATGTCCAGGCTTCCTGCAACCATAGCAAATTATTTCTTTAGTAGGAGTACGATCATACCTTTGTTTTTCTTCATATTTTGAAGATTTCTTTCTGAATTCTTTCCTTCCCATCTTGAGAAACCTTTTGGCAAATAATGCCATCAGTTCCTCATTGGACTGGCTTCCTTCAGAAGCATCAGCAGCTTTGAGAGCAAGGGTTTGCTCTTTTCTTATGGGAGTTGGAGTCTTTGCTTCAAGCTCAGCTTCCCTGGTCTTCAGCACTTGCTCAAAAGACTTGATCTTGCCAAGGAGGGCTTCTGTTGAGATTTCTATTGTGCTTCTGGCCTCCTTGATAGGCCAGATCCTCAGATCCCATGTGCTAGGGAAGCACATAAGAATCTTATCATTAACCTCTGTCAATGATATATCCTTGTCAAGAGTCCTCAGCTCATTGATGATTGAGCTGAGCCTTGTGTACATTGCTTCACCTGATTCAGCATCAGTTTTCTTGAAATTTTCATACTGGGAGATAAGGTTGGACCTTTTGTCCTTCCTTTCATCAGCTGAACCAGCTACAATCTGGTTCAGTGTATCCCACATTGCTTTTGTTGAGGAGCAGTCAGCAACCTTCTGGAATACTTCATCAGACATTATCTGAGCCAGAATGTTCATTGCCTTAGCATCTGCTATCTTTGCCTTTTTTGTATTCATCATTGTAATCTGGAGGAGGCACTGTACTCATATCTGTTGAAGTTGAGGCAGTAGCTGCAGTAGGTGCTCTTGGTGGTCCTGTCAAAATAGAAGCAAAAATACTCTCATCAATAGAGTTCATATATAGTTTAATCCTTGCCTTCTAGATGCTGAACTTGGCTAAGTTACATGCTAGAGGTCTGGTGCTAGAGTAATCCTTGAACTGGGCCATGATAGTGAAAGTGAATATCTATAATCCTTGGTATCTATCAGGATCTTGTGACTTAGGTGTTAGCATATACAGTCAGACAACCTCCCTCTGATACCAATTGAAAGAAAAGGGATAAATACTACTCTAGAGGGGGGGTGAATAGAGTAATCAAAAATTGCACTAGCAAAGTTGACTGTCTACTCAACTCCCTTGGAGTTAATTGCGGAATGAAGGTTATAGATATTTGAGAAGTAACCTTAAAGCTTAACACAAGTGTTGTGCACAAAAGGTAGCCAACTATAATTACAGTTAAGGCTTGGAATCCTAAACAGCAACTAGCAAGCCTAGTTAAAACTAATCACAGCCAACAGCACAAGTAATAAATCAAACAACCAGACGGCACAAGGGAATTAATAGTGGTTCCCCAAACAAATTGGGTACGTCCACTCTTCTACCAACAAGGTAGGAATCCACTCAAGTTTTTGATCAGGTGCCCTGCCACCAACAAGATCTGCTTCAGGTAGATCTAGAAACCCTTTAGACTTTTGATCAGGTGTCTAAAAACCAACACAGGTTTTTGATCAGGTACCCTGCCACCAAGGTATACTTTTGAAGGGAGTAATAACCCTTTACAGGAGGGGGGAAAGGAGGTTAAAAAGTCTTATCTATTTTAAATAGAATTAGAGAAGCTCAAGAACTTGCACTGAGCTAGAAAGCTCTAAAGAGTCAAGGCTCCCCCTGGCTAAAAGAATGTCCAGGTGAAGTCTTGTTTCAGTGCAGAAAACACTTCAGAAAATCTGAAGGAAAAAGCTATAAGAAGATAATAAATATGAAATGAAAATTCTTCTTCAGGCAGCTATCTTCTTTTTCTTCTTCTTCAAAAAGCTCTGAGTGAAGATCATCCTGGAGGCAGGAGAACTCAGGTTGAAGAAGAGTGAAGAGTTAAAACTTCTTCTCAGTTGGATTTGAGCGAGCTGAGAGCAGTTGTAAACTGTAAGTTGTAAGCTTGAATGCTGCTGTTAGCTTTTGAACTCCTTTTCCTGAATGAACTCTCTTTTTCTATATGAACTGGTTTTAGCTATCTGAACTAGTTGATTTCTTTCTCCAAAGAATTCTTTATATAGCAGCAGCAGCAACAGCTCTAATTTGAGTTTGAATCTTGTCTTCTACTGAAATCTGCAAGCTGGGCTGCAAATAGCATAAAACAAGAACAAAAAAACTGCAGACAGATATCCTATAAGAGGATAAAGCTTTCTAAGAAGCTGCAAGTAACTCTGATAAAATAATACTAGAGAAAGTCATATCAGAAGAGACTCTTTACGGCCAAAGAAGACTTTTTGAGTCTAACGGCTATAAAGGACAGCCTGGCAGATAAAGCAGAAAACATATTTCAACTAATAAGACAAACAACTTTGTCAGAAAAAGATTGGCTCATGCATAAGGAATGGAGCAGATATTGCATGGAAATAATATCATAAATTTATTCAAATAATATTTTATAAAATATGCCAAAATAAATATGAAATAAATCACATCATAGAAGATGACAAAATTACTCAAGACATACAGAAAAACGTCGAACGACCCTCAGAGATCGTCGACCGAAGCATAGAGATCGTCGACCTATTAGACAGATAGTCGAACGATACAGATAGTCTAACTATCAAAGAAGATAGTCGAACTACCTCAGCAGATAGTCGACCGATCAGAACAGATAGTCGAGCTATCAGATAGTCGATCTATCAAGGCAGATAGTCGAGCTATCAAGCAAAACTGATAGTCGACCTATCAAACAGATAGTCGAACTATCAAAGAAAACAGATAGTCGACCTATCAACAGATAGTCGAACTATCAAAGAAAACAGATAGTCGACCTATCAACAGATAGTCGAACTATCAGATAGTTGAACTATCCAAGCAGATAGTTGAACTATCAAGAAGAGCAGATAGTCGACCTATCAACAGATAGTCGACCTATCAACAGATAGTCGACCTATCAACAGATAGTCGAACTATCAAAGACAGCAGATAGTCGACCAATCAAGCAGATAATCGAGCTATCAGGAAGATGATCGTCGATCGGCTGATCGACGATAGTCGAGCGACGTTCAACCATAGTCGAACAAAAAACAACTTAACCAAATTTTCATCTAGAAAAGTGAAAAATCTAAACTAGAGCAAACTAACTAAACAACTAACCTTTGACCATAGATAAATCTTGGGTCAAGAGACTAAAAGTGAAGACTGAACTCAAATAAAAACTAGGGTACCAACAATCTCCCCCTATTTGAGTTAAGTCTCTCAACAACTAAACACAAAACTAACTACTGAAAATAAATAAAATGCATGAAGGAAAATAATTAAGTAGATAACATCAATCAATCAGATAAGCAAATAACTATTAATCAATGAAATTTTAAGATGCTTCAGAATTAGGTTTAGGTTCAGAAGAACTAGGAATAAAAGTAATCTTCCTAGAAGGATCTAGAGCTTCTTTCCTTGATAGCTTTAGGTCTTGATCTCCAATGATTTTAGTTTCTGATGCCCTTGGGACAACTGCTTCAGGATGCTTTTCCATGTATTTTGAAGGGTCAAATACCTCAGGTCTAACCTGGAATTTATCGAGCTCCTTCATTCTGAATTTTGACATAGTGGTTAATCTTGCAGTGTCTTTGCCTTCAGCTTTAGCTTTCTTGATTTGGGCTGAACCAACAAGTTCAAGAAAACGAGCCATCCTGAAATCAGGATCAAGCTCTGGGCTTTCATACACATTTTCAGAGGTTGTATCAACAGGTTTCACAGCTTTAAACTTAATAGACATATCTAGCAGACTTTCAGCTGGCTCTTTATCCTGAATAACTAGATAAGAAGGAGGAGCAAACTCAGCAAATTTCTTGCTAGATTTTTCATAGAAAAAAATTCATTTACCTTTTGAAACAACCTTCATTGCATGATCTGGCATTGGAGAGGTTATGCTCTTGAATTCTTTGGAAGGAGGAGGAGAAAAGTTGGTCTTTGATACACCACCTCCTTTACTTGTTCCTTAACATTAGCATCAAGTCTTTGATAGCCAGATTGAGTTCTACCTTGATATCCTTGAGAACTTTTCCTTTGTGATTACTGAGATGGATTAAACCTGTAAGACTGAGCAGAAGGATTTGCAGATAGGTTTCCAGAGGCTCCTGCACTGGGAGGTGGAGGAGGAGGACCTCTAGGAGTCCATCTTGGGGCAGGACTGTCATATCTCTTCGACTTCTTCCTTAACTTCTGCTGATTCTTATAAAATTCCATCCAGTGCTGGAATTCTTTAGATTTAGGATCAATGCCTTTCAAGATATAGTAGGGAACATCATGGTCAGGATTTGGAGGAGGAGGAGCCACAGCTTTCCTTTTCTTTTTAGCAGATCTCTTTCTCTTAGACTCATCAGATTCATCAGAATCAATCTCATCCTCAGAATTTGAAGAAATAGGAAGATCATATGGATCAATTGCCTCTTGCACAGCACTTTCCTTCTCTTTTAGGGCAGCTTTTTCTAATTCTTCTTCCATGGCATCCTGTGCCAGAAGGGTATCTAAATCCAATCCAGGAGAGTCATCCAAAACAGTAGACTTTTTAATTTGAATTTCTGAAGCCTTTTCTTGTTGATCAAAAACTATCATGGGGACCAGTTCTACTTGCACTACTTGTTGAGCTGGCTGAGCAGCCTCAGAAACTTGAACAACTGGTTCTGGTTCAGTTTGAACTTCTGGAGCTGGTTGGTGATCAAGCTCTTGAACATCTAATACTTCTTCCATTATATCTGTAGTATTATGAACAAAAATTTGCTAAATGACATCGAATCATTCCTTCCAGGTATTCCCATACTAGCATATCAGTTATCAAGTCTAAAATGTGAGTAAAAGGGATACCTTCAGAATTTTCCTATGAATGTCCTAACTCCCATAATTCATCTAGGAAGGAAGTAATAACTCCTTCTAGGTATAGGGCGACCAGGGGAGTGGAGCATTCTTCTAGGCAAACTTTGACAATGAATTCAGACTTCATTACAGCATCAGAAATTTCTTTTTCAGATAATGGAGGAGGAGCTGATTCTTCTATCTCTTTCTCTGCAACTGCAGGAGGATCTGCTGGAGGGGAGGCCAAGGGCAGCTTAGAGGCATCTTCATAAAGCATCTCCCCCTGCCTGATTTCAGTAGATACTGAAACCAGGCCCCTAGATGAAGAGGGCTCAAGCAGATTTTGATAGGGCTTCGATGGCAGCAGTCAAAGAAGAGATGGAGGATGCAAGGGGAGCAATTTCCGCTTCAATCATAATTTTGATTGAAGGAGTACTTAACTCCAATATGCTAGAAATGAATGCTGGAGTGATTTCAAATGATGATGCGGGAATCTCAGTGGATGGATGATCAGCAGGAATGGTGTATTCTTGATGAACTGGAGATGGAGAGTGAACTGGAGAATGATGGGTGGATGCAATATGATCAATGTGATCTAAAGAAGGAATTGGAGAATGAGGAGGAGTAGGAACCTCAGAAGCTACTAGATCAAAACTAGGATGAGATATCCTAGCAAGATGAGAAGGGAGAGGAGATGCATGAGGTGATGCATGGAGAATTGTAGATGAATCAGGAAGATTAGATGCAGAAGGTCGTACTTCAATTGAAGTTGATGGAACTTCAACTGAAGTAGACGGTAATGCAGACGAAGAAGATGGAAGGGAGAGATTTGCTGAGCCAGCTTCTTGTAGGAGAGGAGTGACTGAAGCAGTCCTGGTGCTCTCAGATACAGCTGGAGCAACCCCTGCTGGAGCGGGCTTCAGAAAAGTCCTTTTCCACTTGGCGAACAAGGTTGGATCCATCTTCTTGCTGGCATTGATGGAAGTAGCAGCTGAAACTAACAAATGGGGATATTTTTCCTTCAGAAAAATCCCAAGCACCCTACCTAGGGTGACTTCCTTCTTGCTGTTCTTTTTCCTAATTAAATCAAACAATACTCCTGCCCAGTTAATCTTCTTTTTGTTCACAATTGCACACATTAGGGCAAACTGTTGCCTTGTAATATTGTCATGGGCAGAGTGCTTTCCCAGTAGCACTTTTCCGACGAGTTCAGCAAGGAACTTAATCTTCAGCGGAAAATTCACCTTAAGCAGCTTAAAGGGGATGCCTTTGCATGTCCTAACCCTGTCAGCATTCTCCCAAACTCTGGGGTATCTTGCTCGTAATCTTCTTCCCCATTCAATAATCCAAATATTTCAGTTAAAATGGCGGGAGTCAAAGTTACCTCTTCTCCGCCAATTGTTCCGGTCATTGATTCGTCATTGGAGGATGAAGTGAAAGCCCATTCTTTAATCTCTTGAATGTTTATCTTTATCCTGGAGGACATGAGCGTTTCCAAACCTTGATCTTTGCATAGGTTGAGAATTTCCACTATTCCAGATTCGCAGCAACTGAAAGAATCGTAATCCACACTGAAGCCAGCATCAAACTTCACCACTGTCAGGAGAGCTGGAGCTATCGCCATCGAACGGGCTGGAGAAGACGAGGGAGACGGCGAAGGCAAAACGACAGAAATCGCGAGATAAAGAGCAAGCAGGAAGACGGAATGCGAGAAGACGCTCTCCGTCGACGATAAAAAGAAAGATCTCTTAACCTAGGTCGACCATCGGCTTTATATTAAAACAACGATCGTCGATCTATTTAAAAGATACTGGAGACGATGGTCGAACGGTCGTTCGACGATCGTTCCTGAAGCAGAGTAGTCGATCCATCGTTCGACTATTTCTGTCTTCACAAACAACAAGCTGTCGTCAACCATAGATCGATGATAGGCTCGACCTGTTCGACGATCTTCGAATGCCGGTCGACGATCTTCAAGCAGATAAGCCATCATCAACCATTGGTCGACGATAGGCTTGATCTGATCGACTATTTTCGAGCGTCATTCGACGATCTTCAAGCAGGTTTCAACAGGGCAGACATCACACTTAGTCTCTTCCATTAATCATGCCTAGTTGAACCAAAAAGAACAGATGCTTCTGTACATCTAAGGGCTTGGAGGATATATCACCTCTCTGAAGGTCAGTGGATATGAACTCAAGGCTGATCTTGTTCTTTTCCACACAATCTCTCAGGAAATGGTGTCGGATCTCAATGTGTTTCGTTCTAGAGTGGTGCATAGGATTTTGTGCAATAGAGATAGCACTGGTACTATCACACATGATTTTTGTGTTCTTGTGTGTGTACCCATAATCCAAAAGCTGGTTTTGTATCCACAGGATCTGTGAACAACAACTAGCAGCTGCTATATATTCAGCCTCTGCAGTTGAAGTTGAGAGAGAAGCCTGCTTCTTACAGAACCATGAGACCAATCTATCTCCCAAGAACTGACAAGTTCTCGAGGTACTTTTCCTGTCAACTCGACAACTAGCATAGTCAGAATCAGAGTATCCAATTAACTCAAATTCTGATTTTGCTGGGTACCAAAGTCCTAGATTTGGACATCCCTTCAGGTATCTCAAGATTCTCTTGAGAAGAATCAGATGAGATTCCTTGGGGTTGACCTGGAATCTAGCACAAAGGCATGTAGCAAACATTATATCTGGCCTACTTGCAGTTAAATACAATAGGGAACCAACAATGGCCCTATAATTCTTTTGATCAATAGGCTTTCCCTGATCATCAGAATCTATAACTACATTAGTAGCCATAGGTGTATGCATTGCTGAAGCATCAGCCATCCCAAACTTCTTTACCAATTCCTTGGCATATTTGGATTGGGATATGAAGATGCCATCAGCATCTTGCTTTACTTGGAGACCAAGAAAGTAAGACAGCTCACCCATACTACTCATCTCAAACTTAGAATGCATCAAGTTAGAGAACTTTTTGCACAGTTTGGGATCAGTGGAACAAAAAATAATGTCATCCACATACACCTGAACCAACAGGATTGTGTCCTTATGGTGCTTGACGAAGAGAGTTCTATCAACTACTCCCCTAATAAAGTTGTGCTCTAACAGGAAACTAGCTAGAGTCTCATACCAGGCTCTGGGTGCTTGTTTGAGTCCATAAAGAGCTTTTTACAACTTGAAAACATGTGAGGGCTGAGTTGAAGAAACAAACCCAGGTGGTTGTTCAACAAATACCTCTTCCTTTAGCTCACCATTTAGAAAGGCACTTTTAACATCCATCTGAAAGACCTTAAACTTCATATAGGCTGCATAGGCTAGAAAGATCCTTATTGTCTCTAGCCTTGCAACAAGAGCAAAGGTTTGGTCGTAATCTATACCTTCCTCCTGTCTGTAGCCATGAGCTACAAGCCTAGCTTTGTTCCTTACAATGATTCCATTTGCATCCAACTTGTTTCTATACACCCACTTGGTGCCTATGATCAGTTGGCCTTTAGGTCTTGGAACCAAAGTCCATACTTTACATCTTTCAAACTGATTGAGTTCCTCTTGCATAGCAATGATCCAGTGGGGATCTAGCTCAGCATCTTTAATGGTGAGGGGCTCAATCTGTGAAAGGAAACAAGCATGCATCACATCCTGTCTTAACTGATGTCTTGTTTGAACACCAGCTGATATGTCTCCAATCACTTGAGATGTAGGATGATCTCTAAGTGTGACAACATCAGCAGGTGGGATGTGATCTTCAGAATTAGTTAGGATTAATTCCTCAGGAGGAATTTGATCTACTATTGGTGGTACAGCAACAACTTCAGCAAAGTCTTCATCACTGTTTGATTCAGTGATATGAAGAGTTGATAGATGGAGAATCTCTTGAGTGACATCTTTGCTAGATACTGGTAGCTGCAATGAACTTGAGGAAGGGGAAGTTTCCTTCTCCTTGTAAAACATCTGAGATTCATCAAAAGATACATGCACAGATTCCTCAATTTTAGAAGATGATTTATTAAATACCCTATAAGCTTTGCTTACTTAGGAATATCCAAGAAAAATTTCCATTGAAGCTTTTGCTTCAAATTTTCTAAGGTATTCTTTATTATTGTTTTGAATATAAACTACACAACCAAATACTCTAAAATAATTTATTTTAGGTTTATTTCCTTTAAGCAACTCATAAGGAGTTTTACACTTAAGCTTGTGTATCAGACTTCTATTCAAGACATAGTTGGCTGTACTAAAAGTTTCTGCCCAATAGGAAAGAGGCATATTAGCATCTGCCAACAATGTGCTAGCAGCTTCAATTAGTGTTCGATTCTTCCTTTAAACTACACCATTTTGTTGGGGAGTTCTAGGAGCTGAGAAGCTATGTTTGATACCTTCTCTCTCACAGAATTCTTGCATGAGAAGAGAGTCAAACTCAGTACCATGATCATTTCTGATCAAGGCCACATGAGTAGAGTACTCAGTCTGCACACATAATAGAAAATCTGTAAGGGCTTTGAAGTTATCAGCCTTAGTTCTCAAAAAGAACACCCAACTGAACCTAGAGAAGTCATCTACAATGACTAGGGTGTAATACTTCCCTCCTAAACTCTGTACATTTATTGGGCCAAATAGGTCCAAATGTAATAAATACAGGATTCTAGGAGAATCACTTTTATTTACTGATTTAAATGAATTCTTGGTTTGCTTGCCTAATTGACAAGCCTTGCATAGGCTCTCCTTCTTGTAGGGGCAAGAAGGTAAACCTCTAACAAGGTTGTGTTTAGATAACCTAGATATATTCTTGAGGTTAACATGGCTAAGCCTTTTATGCCATAAGGTATTGTTATTTGTTACTTCATTAAATAAGCAGATTTCAGAGTGAGTTGAGTTAAAATCTACTAAATAAATGTTACCTTGTCTAATACCTACTAACACAACATTAATTTTTAAAGTAATATTATAAAGAGAGTTAGAAAATGATACCTGGTATCCAGCATCACATAACTGACTTACTGAAATGAGATTATGCTTCAGTCCAATTACATAAGCAACTCTCTTGAATGTTACAGCTCCAATTGTCATCCTGCCATAGCCTTCAGTTTGACCACAGCTTGAATCTCCAAAGATTACCTTTGGGCCAAGCTTGGCCTTGAACCTTGACAGATGTTCTTTATTTACTGTCATATGCTTGGAGCAACCACTATCCAAATACCACTTATTCTGAGTGATAGGATAGGTCTTTACCTGTAGAAAAATAAGTTAAACATTGTGGACCCAGGTAACCTTGGGTCCCTTGTTTTTCACATAAGAAAAACTGGAAATAAATGAATAAGCAGGTTGAGGGTGATAACCTAACGGGTAAGATCTCCTAGGTGGGATTCTCCATGCAGATGATGGGTCAATGAACCTAGGGTTTCTATTTACATTTGGGTTTCTAAAGTTCTGGTTGAAGTTTTGAAATTCATGTTGAAAACGTCGATCAGCGTTCGATGATGGGTGCTCAGATCGTCGATCTCCGTTCGACCTCTGAGCCTGCGATCGTCGAGCAGCGTTCGACGCTCTTTGTATTTCCTTAAACTTTTGCTTCCTCTTTTCTCTCTTAGCTTTATTAACCTGATTAACTTGCTCAGTGTTTTTTATTCCACTAGCTGAAATAAAATTCACTGGAGTTGAAAGATGGTTTTTAAGAATGATTGGGGGTTCACTAGAAGATGCACCTAAGCCTAATTTATTATTGCCTGACCTAGTGTTAGACATGCTGGTT
This sequence comes from Platanthera zijinensis, assembly GCA_039513925.1. NCBI lineage: Eukaryota > Viridiplantae > Streptophyta > Magnoliopsida > Asparagales > Orchidaceae > Platanthera > Platanthera zijinensis. Next base: position 116,039,229 of record CM077092.1, read on the forward strand.
ATTTCAAGCAGCTTAAGGCTTCTACCATTCAGAGATTCTTCTAACCTTTTGGACTTAGCTAATTCATTCTTAACGAATTTTATTTCTTCACTAGAATTAGTGAGTTCTGCTGTTAACCTAATGTTTTCAATAGAAATTAATTCAGATTCAGCTACTTTATTTCTAAGCTCTTTTATTTCCTTTTCAGAACTAATTAAATCTAAACATAAAGATTTAAAATCTGATTTAAATTCAGCAGATGTAAAATCGTAAGAAGACAATACCACATCTTCTGCTGGCATTTCTTTATCAGAATCTAAACTCTCTGCAGCTGAGTGATTGTTGCAGGCATCAATTGCCATCAGGAAAACTTCCTTTGCCTTCTTTTCTTCCTCATCCTCACTGGAGCTTGAGGAGGAAGATTCCTCATCAGAATCGCTCCAGGTTTCAGCAACAAAACCTCTCTCCTTCTTTTTGTTCTTGTAGGAGGATGGCTTGGAATGCTTCCTGTGCTGATCCTTGTCTTTCCTTTTCTCTTTATTCTTTTCCTCTGGACAGTCTGGAAGAATATGTCCAGGCTTCCTGCAACCATAGCAAATTATTTCTTTAGTAGGAGTACGATCATACCTTGGTTTTTCTTCATATTTTGAAGATTTCTTTCTGAATTCTTTCCTTCCCATCTTGAGAAACCTTTTGGCAAATAATGTCATCAGTTCCTCATTGGACTGGCTTCCTTCAGAAGCATCAGCAGCTTTGAGAGCAATGGTTTGCTCTTTTCTTGTGGGAGTTGGAGTCTTTGCTTCAGCCTCAGCTTCCCTGGTCTTCACCACTTGCTCAAAAGACTTGAGCTTGTCAAGGAGGGCTTCTGTTGAGATTTTTGTTGTGCTTCTGGCCTCCTTGATAGGCCAGATCCTCAGATCCCATGTGCTAGGGAAGCACATAAGAATCTTATCATTGACCTCTATCAATGAAATATCCTTATCAAGAGTCCTCAGCTCATTGATGATTGAGCCGAGCCTTGTGTACATTGCTTCAACTGATTCAGCATCAGTTTTCTTGAAATTTTCATACTGGGAGATAAGGTTGGACCTTCTGTCCTTCCTTTCATCAGCTGAACCAGCTACAATCTGGTTCAGTGTATCCCACATTGCTTTTGCTGAGGAGCAGTCAGCAACCTTCTGGAGTACTTCATCAAACATTGTCTGAGCCAGAATGTTCATTGCCTTAGCATCTGCTATCTTTGCCTTTTTGTATTCATCATTGTAATCTGGAGGAGGCACTGCACTCATATCTGTTGAAGTTGAGGCAGTAGCTGCAGCAGGTGCTCTTGGTGGTCCTGTCAAAATGGAAGCAAAAATACTCTCATCAATAGAGTTCATATATAGTTTAATCCTTGCCTTCCAGATGCTGAACTTGGCTAAGTTGCATGCTGGAGGTCTGGTGCAAGATTAATCCTTGAACTGGGCCATGATAGTGAAAGTGAATATCTATAATCTTTGGTATCTATCAGGATCTTGTGACTTAGGTGTTAGCCTATACAGTCAGACAACCTCCCTCTGATACCAATTGAAAGAAAAGGGATAGATACTACTCTAGAGGGGGGGGGGGTGAATAGAGTAATCAAAAATTGCACTAACAAAGTTGACTGTCTACTCAACTCCCTTGGAGTTAAATGCGGAATGAAGGTTATAGATATTTGAGAAGTAACCCTAAAGCCTAACACAAGTGTTGTGCACAAAAGGCAGCCAACTGTAATTACAGTTAAGGCTTGGAATCCTAAACAGCAACTAGCAGACCTAGTTAAAACTAATCACAGCCAACTGCACAAGTAATAAATCAAACAACCAGACGACACAAGGGAATTTATAGTGGTTCCCAAAATAACTTGGGTACGTCCACTCTTCTACCAACAAGGTAGGAATCCACTCAGGTTTTTGATCAGGTGCCCTGCCACCAACAAGATTTGCTTCAGGTAGATCTAGAAACCCTTCAGACTTTTGATCAGGTGTCTAAAAACCAACACAGGTTTTTGATCAGGTGCCCTGCCACCAAGGTATACTTTTGAAGGGAGTAATAACCCTTTACAGGAGGGGGAAAGGAGGTTAAAATGTCTTCTCTATTTTAAATAGAATTAGAGAAGCTCAAGAACTTGCACTGAGCTAGAAAGCTCTAAAGAGTCAAGGCTCCCCCTAGCTAAAAGAATGTCCAGGTGAAGTCTTGCTTCAGTGCAGAAAACACTTCAGAAAATCTGAAGGAAAAAGCTTCAAGAAGATAATAAATATGAAATGAAAATTCTTCTTCAGACAGCTATCTTCTTCTTCTTCTTCTTCAAAAAGCTCTGAGTGAAGAACTTCCTGGAGGCAGGAGAACTCAGGTTGAAGAAGAGTGAAGAGCTAAAACTTCTTCTCAGTTGAATATGAACGAGCTGAGAGCAGTTGTAAACTGTAAGTTGTAAGCTTGAATGCTGCTGTTAGCTTTTGCTATCTGAACTAGTTTATTTCTTTGGCTATGAACTAGTTGATTTCTTTCTCCAAAGAGTTCTTTATATAGCAGCAGCAATGGCTCTAATATGAGTTTGAATCTTGTCTTCTACTGAAATCTGCAAGCTGGGCTGCAAATAGCATAAAGTAAGAACAAAAACTGCAGACAGATATCCTATAAGAGGATAAAGCTTTCTAAGAAGCTGCAAGTAACTCTGATAAAATAATACTAGAGAAAGTCACATCAGAAGAGAATCTTTACGGCCAAAGAAGACTTTTTGAGTCTAACGGCTATAAAGCACAGCCTGGCAGATAAAGCAGAAAACATATTTCAACTAATAAGACAAACAACTTTGTCAGAAAAAGATTGGCTCATGCATAAGGAATGGAGCAGATATTGCTTGGAAATAATATCATAAATTTATTCAAATAATCTTTTATAAAATATGCCAAAATAAATATGAAATAAATCACATCATAGAAGATGACAAAATTACTCAAGACATACAGCAAAACGTCGAACGACCCTCGAAGATCGTCGACCGAAGAACAGAGATCGTCGACCTATCAGACAGATTGTCGAATGATACAGAAAGTCGAACTATCAAAGAAGATAGTCGAACTACCTCAGCAGATAGTCGACCTATCAGAACGGATAGTCGAGCTATCAAATAGTCGATCTATCAGGACAGATAGTCGAACTACCAAAGAAAACAGATAGTCAACCTATCAACAGATAATCGAACTATCAAAGAGAACAGATAGTCGACCTATCAAACAGATATTCGAACTATCAAAGAAAACAGATAGTCGACCTATCAACAGATAGTCGAACTATCAAAGAAAACAGATAGTCGACCTATCAACAGATAGTCGAACTATCGGATAGTTGAACTATCCAAGCAGATAGTTGAACTATCAAGAAGAGCAGATAGTCGACCTATTAACAGATAGTCGAACTATCAAAGACAGCAGATAGTCGACCTATCAAGCAGATAGTCTAGCTATCAGGAAGACGATCGTCGATCGGCTGATCGACGATAGTCGAGCGACGTTCGACCATAGTCGAACAGAAAACAACTTAACCAAATTTTCATCTAGAAAAGTGACAAGTCTAAACTAGAGCAAACTAACTAAACAACTAACCTTTGACCATAGATAAATCTTGTGTCAAGAGACTAAAAGAGAAGACTGAACTCAAATCAAAACTAGGGTACCAACACGGACACTCAATGTATGAAGGACAGTTCCTCCTATAATGAACAGCCTTGCTATAGTGGTGACACTTTCCCTCCTTCCTTGAACCTTGCTTTTTTAGTGCAGAAGATTTGGGCTCCAAAGCAGAATTAAGTCCTACCTTTGTCTTCTTAAAGACCTTGGACTTGCCCTTGCCGTTATCCACCATCAGTATGGGGCTAGCAGGCATGAACTTCTTCATGTTGATCTCGATAGTTTTTGACATTCCTAGGAGCTCGGGTAGTGTCTTGTCTATCTCATTCATGTTATAGTTTAAGATAAACTTCTCATAACTATCCGACAACAATTGTAGGATCAGGTCTGTGGCCAACTCTTGGCCTAGAGGGAACCCTAGTCTTTCAAGGTTCTCGATATACCCAATGCTCTTGAGTATGTGAGTTCCTACTAAGTCCCGAGCTCCCATCTTGCACTGGAAAAATGCCTTAGTGACATCAAATCTCACTTGACGAGCTTTCCCTTGAAACATTTTCTTGAGATGCTTGTCAATATCCTTGCAACCCATATTCTCGTGTTGCTTTGTGAGCTCAGAGTTCATGGTCTCTATCATGAGACATTCGACATCTAAGGAGTCATCAAGATACTTCTTATAAGCATCCTTATCAGCACTAGACGCATTCCTCATAGGCTCATCAGGGGTTACCTCTTCCAAACATAGAGTTAGCGCTCTATCCTTAGAATAATTCTCAAGCACCTGTACCAGTCCAAATAATTCGTGTCGCTCAGCTTTTCTTTCCCAAGGATCGCTCGGAGGGACAGGGTGGAATGTGAACTACTTTCCATGGAAATTCTGTAAGGATCAAGCAAAGAAAATTAATACTGCATTTCAAAATATAATTTATCTTTCAATTAGGACTTTAATAAAAATAACTCCCACTATTTTTATCAAACTGATTGCCCTCAATATCAAATCAAAGAGTTTATGCGAGTAACTCTCTTAGTGGACAAGATCTATATTTCACTAACACTATGAGTAAACTTTGGCTTTGCTCTCACAATGGAGTTATTAAGGTAGACAACGCTTGTCAATTGCATCACAATGCAACTCTTGTATGGCTGGTGAATAACTCTTTATTCGCATTTATCATATTATGCATGCCAAACCTATGCCTCTTGGAACTCAACCTTTGAGGTCACAAAGTTAAGCTTGACCCAATGTTGAAAATTGTATATCACAATTATCCGCTCGCACCCTTACCAAGATAGATTAATGCACCTTGCTTTTGGTAAGCCCACACATTATCGATCGAGGCAAGAAGAGTGACATCCATCAGAAGGCATCTGAATACTTAATATTGCTTAAGGGATTTTAAATTTTTGATTAACATTTAATAATGGTTAACAATTAACCAATGTGAACATCCATAGAATGAAAAAACAGCAATCATAATCCAAATGCATCCCAGATGTGCACATGAATCTTCATCAACACTTGATGAACTGGGATAAATCTGAATATCTAAAACACTTCTAAATCTTCAGATTTACACGCACTAGAGATGAGCAATACCAACTCCACTTACACAGTAGACAAGCTCGTCTCTCTTATGTGAGAGATTCAAAAATATACCACATACTTGGTTTCACAAACCAACAAGAGTGACTGTTACTCTTAAGGAATAACAACAGTGTCCCTTTGATGAGGCAAACTCGATAGTCAAGCGTGCACCATGGGGAATTCCCATGAGGTCACCCATCCCAGTACTAATTTAGCCCGAGCACGCTTAACTACGGAGTTTTTCTACAACTCATCACCAATTTTTGAAAAACTCCATAGTTAAGCATGCTCGGGCTGGAGTTGTACTGGGATATGTTACCTCCTAGGAAGTCCCCATGGTGTGCGCTTGACTATCGATTTTTCCTCATCAAATGGAGGTTGTGGCCATGAACAACCTGCATGTGGGCTGGAGAGGGGTTGGGGTGCTTAGGTTGCAGCCCGGTAACATTTCGCGTAAGGCCTAGTGGTGTTGTGATCAACGAAATGTGGAACGGGACCTTACAATAAAAAGTGCACTTTAATTGTAACGTCCCCGCACCCTAACGTGTACTCTAATTTCTACCTAGTCCAATTCCAGTTACCGAGCTGCAGCTCAAGCACCCCAACCTCTCTCCATCCAAGTGGGTTGTTGGGGGCCACAACCTCCCTTTGATGAGGGAAACTCTCTGGTTAAGCGAACATCTCTTCACCAATTGAGGTGAATCAAAATTGGTGATATGATGTTGAAGAACTCCATATTTAAGCGTGCTCGGGATGGAGTAGTACCAGGATAGGTGACCTCCTGGAAAGTCCCTGTGTTGCATGCTTGACTATCTAGTTTGCCTCATCAAAGGGAGGCTATGGCCACAAAAAACCCATATGGATGGAGAAAGGGGTTGGGGTGCTTGGGCTGTAACCCGGATGGCCTCTTGATGCGTCTCCTCGGTGGAAATGAGAGTATACGAGCGAGCAGGGCTAGGGACGTCACAAAAAAGTGCACTTTTATTGTAACGTCCCGTACCACCTTTCGTGGAACACAACACCACTAGGCGTGCTTAGGCTGGAGTAGTATAGTGATGGGTGACCTCCTGGGAAGTCCCTGTGCTGCCCGATTGACTATCGAGTTTGCCTCAACAAAGGAAGGTTGTTGCCACCAACAACCTGTCGGTGGGCTAGAGAGGGTTTGGGGTGCTTGGGCTGTAGCCCGGACGATGCCAGCTGGGTCCCGATGCGTCTCCCTCAGTGGATGTGGTCCAAGTGGAGCCAGGCCTGGGTCATTATAAGAAGACTGAGTCTTCTCCATTTAGGAAGAGGCTTACTCAGAGTTTACTTCTTTGGAGTCATTCATCATCGACAAAGTCATTCTCACTGTAGGATCTTAAGTGATGTGAGTTTTAAGCCTAAAATATAAAGGCCTAATAGTAGGATCCTTTTGTTGATCTTAGTGTAGGATCCTTCTATGGATCTGAGGTAGGGCCTGTGTGCCTGAGCTGTAGGAGGGTTATTCTCTAAGGTAGGATCCTGAGGTGGATTTGAGTGTAGGGCTAACCTCCTAGCCTGAGTGTACGACTTTGAATAAAGTCTGAGGTAGGTGATCTTGGATCACTGAGTTGTCGGAGCATCATTTTTTCTGGGTGGTAGGGCCATTGGCCTGAGGTAGGACTTGGAGGAGTCTGAGAGATCTAGAGGGATCTGTATTTTAATCTCTTGGATCTAAGATTAGAGAATCTGGCTATATCTAACACACTGTTAGAAAGGTAGGAGGGACAGTGGGTGTACCCAGACCTTGGGAAACCACTTAAATACGTGTGTGCTGATTGTGTATTCTTGAAAGCTAACATAACACTAAGTCACAACACACAAAGTAAGAAGATTGTCTAAAAAGATAGAAAAACCTATTCACCCCCCCCCCCTCAAGGTGTTTAGCAACTCTTGAAACTAAAGACTTTCAAGTGATATAAGAGGGAGGTTGTTCAAAAAGGACTTAACAGTCTGAATAGATCTCCAAGGGTAGTTAAGGATTATCCTTATGGGTTCATAAGAGAACCATAAGTTGTTGGTCTCCACGAAGCTTCCAATCAAACGAAAGGAGACTTTTGGCATTTGGAAAGAGAAAGTTAGATTATTCATAGAGGCTTCTGATCCAAGGATCTTCATCACTATTCTGGAAGGACCCTTCATCCCTATAAGGATTTCTTTCCTAGATGTTAGGGTTCAAACCCCAAAGAAGTACATTGAGAGGACCAAGGGTGAGGTCATCCTGGAAACTATGGACTAGAGGGCACAAAACATCATTATGAGTGTCATTGATGACTCCATATTCCCGAATCTTGTCCACTATAAGAGATCCAAGGAAATTTTGGACACCCTGATTGTCAACATAGAGGGAAATGAAGAAGTCAGAGATGACAGAAAATCTCTACTCAATTAGGAATATAAAGCTTTCAGGCAAAGCAGTAGAGACATCATATTTGATTGCTGTGAGAAATTTTTCAGAGTGGTCAATGAGCTGAGAAACTATGGGATGGTCTTCAGCAATTATGAGATGAATGATAACTTCCTAAGATCTCTAACCTTAGACTGGGACACAAAAATCTATGCAATCATAGAAGTGGCCAAGCTTGCTGAAACTCCTCCCCATACTTTGTTTGAAAAGTCGCTTTAATATGAAATGCAGCTATATGCCAGGAAGGCGGAAACCACCAATAGGACTCATGCCAAGGAGAGGATAGTGTCCTTCAAGGCTGAGAGCTCTAAGAAGAGCAAGGAGAGGATTGCCTCTCCCCCAAGGGGGCCAACTGATTCAGAAAGCACTAAGTCTAGCTCATCTGACAATAACATGTCAAATGGATGATTTGTTGCATTCTAAAGGCAATTCTAGAAGATGATCAAGAGGAGGCAGTGGAAGAACAATCCTTCCTCATCCTCACATTACATAAAGGATCACAACAAGTCCAATACGAAGTTCTCAAAAGGAGACAGGTATGATTCCAAACCCAACAAACATATTTACTATAAAATTATTTGTTATTATTGTAGGAAGCCATGGAATGTCATTGTTGATTTCCTAGTCAAGCGAAAAGAGACAAGTAAGAAGAAGCACCTCCACCATAAGGGCAAAAAGGACAAGACCTTCATTGCCAAGAATGAGAAGAGGTGGAGTTAAACTAACTCGGCATCTTCAGACTCTTAAGAAGAAGATTAAACCTATATTGGGTTGTTTGTTGCTGCTACTGAAGAAGATGAGGATTATCGAGTTGTAAGGATGGGAATCAAGGCCCCTCTATCACACTCAGATAGTGACAATGAGGTGGATATAGATGTTTGTTATTGTTATGGAATTATGGCCTTGATAGATGTTGAATCTAGCCAGGATCAGACTGATCAACAAGAGGTACAAATTCATCCTCTCTCCTCTTTAGAATCTAATTATGAAACAAGTCCCAATTCTGATGCTCCTTCATCCTATGATGAAGATGGCTCAAAATTTGAGGAAGATGTCAATCAATTGATTTACAAGTATGGTGTCATTCTGTATGCTCTGAAAAGGAGCAAGAGGGTAGTCAAGAAACAAGCCAAGGAGATTGTCTCCCTATAGCTAGCTGTCTCCCTACAGTCTGACTCAGCACCCTTGCTTGATCAAATGAGGAGGGAAGTCAACCAACTGAAGAATATCTCACTCATCAAGATTGGGACCATCAGCTATAAGAACAAGATCATTATGGATCTTATAGAAAAGCTCCTTAGGGAGAGAATGTTTGTGGCTGAATTCTCAAAGCCAAAATCAGTGCTACCACTGATAGACTCCTTTACTTCTCAAAAAGATCAGAGAGTTTTGGGGTTTAAGTGGAATTCCAGATCCTCCCATCCCAAAGGGAAAGGCAAAGCTCTTATAGTGCCTCAAACAACCATTCATAAGGTAATTCTCCCATCAAACAGGTATGACCAAGATAGCATTTATCGTCACTAGAAAAATGGGAACTTTACTAATAAAAATACAAGGGTATCTTATAATGGACGGAGAAAGTATATGGGTGTGAGTGCACTAAAGGCTCCCCATGTGAAAATTCAAATGGCCCATCATGGACCAATTGTATTTTGTGCTCCAGCCCCCACACTCAAGGATAGGGCAGCAACCAATTCCAAGGATCCTCCAGCAAAAACACTGACCAATGGTAAGTCAGTCAGTAAGCCTGACTTGGCAGTCTCTATTGGCATCAACAGCTTACCTACTGCAAAGAAGACTGTTATTGTTGGAAACCGGAGTTTGCAAGGTACACCTACTTTCATACTCTCCTTCAGCCAGATTCTTGTTGAAAGGAACACGATTAAAGCTACTATACTCCCTTCTGAACAGATATCCTTAAGGGTTGTTCAGAAAAGAAGATACAACATCCATGAATGTTGGTGTTGTGGTAAAGTGGGACACTTTTCCAAAGAATGTTTGCATAACTCTAGTGTGCCAAGGGCAAGTGAGAATATTTCTGTCAGGAGAGCTGCAGTTAGATATATTCAGTTTCAAGCTAACAAGAACCAAGGACCCAAACCATTTTGGGGTCCTAAGGTAAACTAAATTGTGGTTGCAGGATAGTCCAAGTACTCATGCACAAATATGGTACTTAGACAGTGTGTGTTCCAGGAATATGACAGGAACAAGGTTCCATCTAAAGGAATACAGTGCAGTAAAGAATGGACCTAAGGTGATCTTTGGAGGCTTAGAAAAAGGAGTCACCAATGGATATGGTATGATCACCAATAGCATTGTCTCAATCACAAAAGTGGATTATGTGGAAGAGTTGCAACACAACCTAATAAGCATAAGACAACTATGTTATCTAGGCTATGTCATTATCTTCCACAAGGATGAGTGTCTAATTAAAAGATCAAGTGACCAAGAGGTCATTTTGACAGGCAGTAGGAGTGGAAATATCTACTGTTTAAACTTTTTATGTTTAAGTTCTGACACTCCAGTGTGTCTAATCAGTAATAAGAAAGTCTCTTACTATGTGCAATAGCACAAGAGACTTGCCAACTTGAACTATCAGACCATTAGAAAGCTCTTCTGTGAAGAGCTAGTTAGAAATGGACCTAATATAAAGTGCAATAAGGATTGCATTTGCTCTGCATGTCAAAAGGGCAAGAAAACAAAATCATCCTTTAAGAGCATTGGGGACATGGATTCTGTGAGGTGTTTGTACCTCTTGCATATAGACTTGTTTGGTCCTATGCCAGTTTAAAGCCTAGGTAGGAAAGTCTACACAGTAGTGATAGTTGATGACTATTCCAGATATGCTTGGGTTTTCTTTCAAAAGAAAAAGTTTGGAACCCTAGACATCTTTATGACCTTTGTTAAGCAAGTTCATAATGAAAAAGGCAGTTCTGTGATTAAAATCAAAAGTGACCAAGGTACTAAATTTCTGTCTGGAGGCTTGATAAAGTTCTATGAAGAACTAGGAATTTGTCAGGAGTTTTCTTCTCCAAGAACACCCTAGTAAAATGGGATAGCTGAGAGGAAAAATAGGACTCTCACAGAGGCTAGCAGGACACTGCTTATTGATACTTCTCTCCCAAAATACTTCTGGGCTGAGGCAGTGAATACTGCTTGTCATGTCTTGAATAGAGCATCTATCAACAAGTATCACCAGAAGACTCCCTACAAGATTAAGAAGGCAAAAAACCAAATCTAGCCTATCTCAGGATCTTTGGTAGTAAGTATTTTGTGCTTACTAATGGGAAGTCCTACTTGACTAAGTTTGCTGCCAAATCCTTTGAAGGGATATTTGTTGGGTATAACAATCATAGCAAAGCATATAGAGTCTACAATTTGAAAAATCAATTTGTAGAAGAGTCTGTTAATGTAGTCTTTGATGAGTCATCAATGATTAACAGTGAGCTTCCAAGCTCCTCTAGATCTACATGTGTAGAGATGAAGAAGGATAAACTAGCCATAAAGCACACTTCTCCAACTACCCTAGAAGGAGGTGATAATGTGTACATTCCAGAAGAAGGATAAAATACACAGTATATGGCTGAAGACTAGCAAGATCCAACCACTGAAGTTCATGATGTTGATTTAAGAATGCCTCCAACAGTCAGGCATTTGAGGGATCATCCCAAAAATCAGATCAAATGAGATGCTGACCAAGGAGTTTCAACAAGGAAAAGAAGCCTCAACATTGCCATGTACTCCAGCTTCCTGTCTCAGGTTGAACCTAAGGTTTGAATATGCCAACATAGATCTATTTTCGATTGTGGCTATGTAAGATGAACTAAACCAGTTCAAGAGATGCATGGTCTGGAAGCTGGTTCCCAGACCACGATGACATAACATCATTAGAACCAAGTGGATCTACATGAATAAGCTTGATGAAAATGGTGTTATAATAAAGAACAAAGCCAGATTGGGTGCCAAGGGATACACACAAGAAAAGGTATTGACTTTGATCAGACCTTTGCACTAGTTGCAAGATTGGAAGCAATTAGACTGTTCCTTGCATATGCTGCACATAAAGGATTCAAGGTCTACCAAATGGATGTCAAGTCAACTTTCCTAAATGGTGACCTAAAAGAAGAGGTCTATGTTGAGCAACCCTCAGGTTTTGTTAATCCTAACTCTCTTGATTTTGTATTTAAGCTTAGAAATGTTTTGTATGGATAGAAGCATGCTCCTATGGCTTGGTATAAATTCCTGTCTATATTTCTCAATGAGAACAAATTCTCAAGGCGAAAGAAAGACAAGACACTATTCCTAAGGAAAGTCAAGGGTAAGATCATCCTAGTCCAAATTTATACAGATAACATAATTTTTGGCTCTACTGATGATGATCTCTATAAAAAGTTTGTCAAACTTATGCAAGGGAAATTTGAGATGAGTACTATGGCTGAACTCAAGTACGTCTTGGGCCTCCAAGTAAGATAGTTTGAGAATGGATTATCTATCTCACAGTCTTTGTTCACAAGGCAGTTAATTAAAAAGTTTGGAATGGAGAGTGCCTCCACAATGAAAACTCCTATGGGGTCAAGTGTGTCATTAGACAAGGATGACACTGGGAAGCCTGTTGATGAAACCTTTTACAGAGGTATAATTGGCTCCCTCCTCTACCTCACAACTAGTAGGCCAGATAACATGTATGATACATGTGTTTGTGCAAGATATTAGGCTTGCCCCAAAGTGTCTCATTATTCTATATCTAAAAGAATATTGAGATATCTCAAGGGTACACCTAATCTTCGTCTTTGGTACCCAGGAATAGTTATTTTTAACAAACTGGGTATTCAGATACAGACTTTGCAGGCTGCAGAGAAGATAGGAAAACAAATTTGACTCCTGTCAGTTTTGAGGAAGGAGGCTTGTATCTTGGAGCAGCAAGAAGCAAACAAGTGTTGCAATATCAACAGCAGAATCAGAGTATATATCAGCTCGTAGTTGTTGTTCCCAGCTATTATGGATCCAACATAAGCTTTAGGACTACAACATCAAGTTAAGTTGAACTCCCATGTTTTGTGATTCTACTAGTGTCATATCTATTGATAGGAATCATGTTTCTCACAGCTGGACTAAGCATATAGAGATTAGGTATTATTTTATTAGAGAGAATGTGGAATATGAGGACATCACCCTTGATTTTGTCCCCACTGACAAACAAGTGCCTGATATCATCACCAAACCACTAGATGAAGTCAAGTTCAACTCCTTCAAATTTGAATCGGGTATGATGAACTTAGTCTAGCTTTAGTTTCTCTTCATTTTGTTATTGTTACTGGTAGTATTTACCAATGTAGCATAACAAGGAAATTCTGGACTGTGTCCAAGAATCAAATGTACTGAGTCTAAGGGATAAGGCATCGAGTGCACAGAGTCAACAACAGGCATCAATAGCATCAAGTGCGTCGAATCCACTCAATGCAAACATCCAAAGACTTCTATTTATGGCTAATCTATGGGATTAATCTCAGTCGTTGATCTCCTCATGATCATCGCAATAGGTACGCTGCTCTCTACATTCACAAATTAGAGGTTTTTATAAATAGAAAGGTGTGTACTTAGAACAAAAATACACTACTCGCCCTTCTCTTCCCCCCTGTGACAAAACGACAAAAGCTCAGAAAATCTACAGTAATTCACAAGGGCATTAGCGCCAAGAGGATTAGATTTCCTGTTCGAGGATCAGATTTGGTGAGAAATGGGTTCAAGGATGCACTAGAGGAAGTTCATCTTGTTCTCCGCCTCCTACAAATCACTGGCCTAGAATATGTTCTTTCATAGCCCAGTTGGCTTTGGAAAAGGGAAGTACTTGAGTTATACTCAAATGCTAAGGGAAGTACTTGAGTTATACTCAAATTCTGAGAATATGTTCTTCCATCAGTATAAATAAGGCCAAGGTCACCCACAAAAGACTGAGCATAGAACTACAACTGCCGAAGTTCAAGGTGTCAGATGAAGAAGAAGAATTGGACCAAACTAATGTCAGAGCTACTCTGAAGTGTTGTAGATTGTCCAAACACTCCACAGGATCAATCTTGAGAAGACAACTGTACCTTAAACGAAAATTCCTAGCAGATGTTGTTTGGAAGGCACTATTGTGCAAGTAAGGCTCTCATGATAAAATTTCCAAGAAGATGTCCGAGTTGATGGCAAGAATAATTATTTCCATGGAAACAGATTGGGGAAGGGTACTCTTTGACAGAATTGTAGAATGTATCCCTAAGCCAAACCTAAGCATGATTCTATCTCTATATATGCACAACATGGTTCCAGGGATCCTAAACATGTGGTTAGGAACAAAAATCCATCACATGAGGAGGATGGATTCAAAGATGCTCGATAGATGGGATAGAGTTCTATTGCCACATGAAAAGACTATTGACAAGAAAAAAACAATGTTGTTCTTAATACTGAGGAGAGCATAAAGAGCAGTTCCTATGAGAAGAGTGAAGAGGAACCATGTAATCCATAGTTGACTGAGTCTACTGAAGAGAGTAGAAGAGACATGAGTGCTCAGGTATCAATCTCTTATGAACCTGCTACAAGAAGCCAATTGGCTAGAACACAGTCAAAAGAAATCCAAGTTGAAGCCATGGACATTCTGTCTGGCCAGCTAATAGAAAATAAATGTGCAAATATTAAGGGAGAGAATGTCAGGGAAGATTCTTAAGATGAGGGGGAGCAAGTTTAGTCTAACATTCAGGACAAGCTTGAATCCCTCCTAGAAAATCTATAGAGCAGAATAAACTAGATTCCAAACAAAACTATATGGCAGATTCCCCATACTCTAGTTGAGGATGAAGAAGCTCCTCTAACAGTGACAGAAGAGGTTTAAGACAGTACTATAGAAAATCAAATTGTCTCTAAGGACAATGCTTAGGTTGAGGGGGAGATTCACTCTGAACTCCCTGCTCAAGTTATAGTGCATGATATTGTCTCCTCGAATCTAACAAGAACATTGCTGTTGCTGATGTACAAGCTGAGGTTCATTCTTCAAAATTTATGATGGTTGATTTAGAAGATAGGATTCCTGCCAGGGATAGGGATGAGGAGGTTTGTGATTAAGGCAAAACTGTTAAAGCTGATCAAATGTCATCCTCCCTCATAAAATAACTAAAAGATTTACTAGATGATCATAGATGACAACTAGAACACTAAATTGATGACTCTATTATGGAAGTGAGTCAAAATCTCTCTACTAAAATAGAGTCCATCAGGTTTGTGGTCAACCTGCTGAAAGCAAACACTGTTTCTTTCTTCATCAGGGCTATACCTACTATCACATTCACTGAAGGTATACTTCAAGAGATCTGACAAACCCAAAATGACATTCTCTGGAACCAGAATGTCACATCTAGTAGTATGGAGTTGGTCCACAATGCCTAGAAGACACTTAGTGAAGCACGCAAGATCACAATTGAAAGGAGAATGGATGTATGCACTCAAATTCAAGATGACCATATGCTCCAGGTCAAAGATCATGTAACCAAGGGTGTAAACTACCAAGATATAAAGATGGCTGAAGTCAGCACCTCCATGACTAATACTATATCTGAAGAAGTCAGAAAGGGGGAGAAAGTAATGATAAAGGCAAATACTGAGATTGCAATGTGGATTTCAAATGTAATCAGAGGCTCAATGGTACTTGAGAAACTCTCATATGAAAACATTGAGAGGCAAGATAAAGGCAAATAATGAAGACCTTCATCTTGTCTGCCTGGGATCAAATTAAAGACCACAAAACTAACAGGGGAAAGATCTACATCTCCCTAGAATGGGCCAAGCTTGAAAGGAATGAGGAACTGATAAGAATATTTAGAAGGGACAAAAAGTCAGGGGCACTACCACCAGATGCTGTGGAACCCAGAAAATACTTCCCCAAGCCCTGCAGGTACTTTGAAAGACAGAGGGAAAAGGAAAAGGACAACAAAGACAAGGAGAAGGCTGCCAATAAACCCAATAGGGGGATGGTGATTAAGGAACCAGAACTTGAGATGTTTTATATTTTCCTTAAAGGTTTGTAGGAATGTGAACTTTATGTAATAAGCACACAATCTTTTTATGAATCTTTCCTTCTATAAAATTCATTTTTTGGTATGTTTTCATCTTATTAATTTAATATTCTGTGAAGTTTACTTGATAAATTAAGAAGTGTATATCAGCGACTAAGGTCCTATTTTTGAAGAAGGTCCACAAGTCGATGGTATACACATGAATATATTTTATGCATGCCCTTAGTTCAATGAATGCAGGTAGTTCTCTATTGACCTGATTTGATAGGTATTCTGAGTCACAAAGACAGATGGGCACATGACAGGATGTTGGCAAAGCAGAAATCTGGCTAATTCCAGAAGAGTTGAGTGAAGCCAGTTGACTCAATGCCAAGAGTCTAAAACTGTCGACTGATGTTCAGGAAGTAAAAGCCTCTATTTTGCCAAAGTAGAAAATTGGCTATGTCTAGAAGCATTGAGTGAAGGCAGTTCACTCAACGCCAAGAAGCGAAAGCGTCGACAGTACATCCAACAGTAAAATTTGCAGTGTTGTTGTCACCAATTCTGTTTAAGGATAGAAGCATTGAGTGAGGGAAGTTCTCTTAATGCCTACTCGACAAGGATTCTATCTAAGGATAGAAGCGTTGAGTGAATGAAGTTCACTCAACTCCTCGTAAAGAAGCCAGGCAAAGACAGAAAGCATTGAGTGAAGAAGATGCACTCAATGCCTATATTCAGAGAAATCAATCTAAGTCCAGAAGCGTCGAGTGTTGAAGGCTCACTCGACGCCTAAGCTGTTAGACAATAAAAGTTTATATGCGTTGAGTGAGGAAGGCTCACTTAACTATCTTAACGCCTCAAGTCATAGAATTCTGCTAAGTTCTATTGCATTGAGTGACAAAACTTCACTCAACACCTGTGTAGTCTATCTGAAATTTACTAAGTCCAAAAGAGATGACTCATGTTGACATCAGCTAAAATTCAATTATCGCGGGATTTGTATGCAAGAAGACAAAAGGCGTCGCATGCCTTTAGTATAACCTTAAATGCAAAAGTGATGGTGCAGTTGCCATTTCCAGCTAGCCCATATTGTACATAGATCCGTTGAGCGGCGGGATACAAAAGGATAGTTCCGTGAAATTAGAAAATAACCTAACAGGAAAAAAATAGTCGTCTTCTTCCTCTGGTCTGAGTTGAAGCATTCGAAGAGCTTGCTAAAAATTTGTATGTGAATTACAGACAGAGTTTGCTGTTGAAGGGAATTTTCTCTAAAGATCAAATCATCTCTCAACAACAATGTCAAGAAGATTACTTCCTGAGAAAGAAGAAGCAATCTCTGCAGATTTCTTCTCATCACATGCACAACCAACATTGAAGATATTTTCTTGGTGATGTGAAGAAGATAGGACCGAGTTCTTCTCAGTTCATGAAGAGGCTGTCTCAGAGATAACTTCTCTGTAGTCATTCATCACCAACAAACTTATTCTCACTGTAGGATCTTAACTAATCAAAGTTGTAAGCCTAAAATATAAATGCTGAATGTTAGGATTCATCCGTGGATCTGAGTGTAGGATCCTTTTATGGATCTAAGGTAGGACCTATATGCCTGAGCTATTGGAGAGTTAGTCTCTAAGGTAGGAGCCTGAGGTGGAATATAATGTAGGGCTAACCTTTTTGACTGAGTGTAGGACTTCAAATAAAGTCTAAGGTAGGTGAACTGTGGATCACTGAGTGGTAGGAGCATCATTTTCTCTGAGTGGTAGGTCCTTGGGCCTGAGGTAGGACTTGGAGGAGTCTGAGAGATCCTAAGGGATTTATGTTGTTAGCTCTTGGAGACGAAATATGAGAAGTTGGCCTTGTCTAACACACTATTAGAAAGGTAGGAGGGATAGTAGATATACCCATACCTTGGCGAACCACTATAAATACTTGTGTGTTGAATGTGTATTCTTGAAATCTAACATAACACTAAGTCACAACACACCAAAAAAGAAGATAGTCTAAAAAGACACAAAAACCTATTCACCCCCCCCCCCCCCTCTAGGTGTAGCTATTCACCCCCCACCCCCTCTAGGTGTTTAGCTACTCTTGAAACTAAAGACTTTCAGCCCCTTTGACCCTGGTCTCTCTCTCTCTTTATATCTCTCTCAAACATTTCTACTAGGCCTAAGCTACCCAAGGTGACATAAAACACGCACTGGGGTCTAGCTCAAAATGGGATGTTACAAATCCTATAAGAAAATAAATTGTCCCCAAAATTGAGATTAGGTCTATGGTTAGCCAAGCACGAAGTATGAAAGATAAGTTTTGAATTTACCTTGGGGAAACAATCCCTGATAGCATTGCCGCATAAGGTTCATAGACTCCTAAATATATTCTTGTTTCCCATGGTTGGACCTCAGAACCTTTACCAAAGGAGCACTCTTCCACCTCAATCTTTATATATCAGTATCTACTATTTGTACAGTCTCTAGCCGGACAAATCTATCAGAAGCCATATGGTAGACGTAACGGTGAAAAATTTCTCAGGCAGAAGCAGTGATTTTCGAAGGGAAGACACATGAAAGACGTAATTTAAGTTTTCTAGTTCCAGTTGTAGCTTCAGCCTATTAGCCAAGGGATTGATTCTCTCAAAAATGGTATAAGGCCCCATATAATGTGGGCTAAGCTTATTCCTTCCATGAATTCGTGATACCCTGTACATTATTCTAATCTTCAAGAATACCTTGTGACTCACTTGAAATTCCACCATCCTGTGTTTGTCATCATTGTACCTTGCCTGCAGGCTCTAAACTTCAACCATGCGGTCTCGGATCAACCTAATCATAGTATTAGTATCGTCAATGTACTCTACCCCCAATGCATTTGAATCCTCATCTCGAACCCACGATAAAGACGTTTTTCACCTCCTACCATAATGTTCATCATACGGCGTCATTTTGATGCTCTCTTGATGACTGTTATTATATGAAAACATTACCAAAGGTAGAAGTCTCTACCCATGCTAGGGTTGTGGAAACCTTGGCCATTCTACATATGAGTGCACAGCTGGAGAAGCTTTTGCTAATCCCTCAGGTATATCTGCTGACGAGAGTGTGAACTTTATAAATAATAAGAACCTCGTTGCTCCTTATAATAATGCTTATAACCCGAATGCGAGAAATCATCCGAATTTCTACTGGAACCAAAATGCTCCCGGTAAAGGGTGGTAGGGAGGCCTGCATCAGTTTGATGCTCAAGCTTCTAAAAGCCAACAGTGACCACCACAATCGGCTTATAATCAGAACGCACAGGGGATGCGAAAGAGTACGTTAGAAGAGACGATGAAGAAATTCATGGAGATGGCTCAGTCCAACATGGCCACTCAGATCACCTCCATGAGAAACTTGGAGATGCATCTTGGGAACCTGTCCCATGTGTTCTCTGAGCGTACTCGCAGCGCCCTCTCGAGCGACACAAAAAATCCCCGTGAGCAAGGGAAGTGTGTTGGGGAGACGGATGAGTGTATTGAAAATGAAGTGGTCATGAAGTGTAAAATAAATGTGGTAGAGACAGTGGCCCAATGTGATTCTGGATCTTCTTGCAACATTCTTGCTTTGCAAGATATGGAAAAATTTAATTTAAATATCGAGTCGAATGTCCGTAAATCACTCGTGCTAGCCGACGGGTCGGTAGTGAAGACTGACGGTGAGATAAAGGTGGTGGAAGTGATATTGAACGGGGTTGTGGTGGTCACTAATTTCTAGGTTCTGTGACCAATGGGGAATGCTTCAAAAACCATCTTAGGGGTCCCCTTCCTGAAAGCTAGTAGGGCGACGTTGCAGTTTAACGGTAGTGGCATCACCTTGGCATCCACGGTTGATTCGCCTTTTCTGCCTTCTCTTTACCCTATGATGTCGAATGAACCCGGAAAACTGCAGGATTTGAATTTTGTGTAGTCTGATGGTTTGCCTAGTGTTGTTGAGACAAGTATGCTATAGAAAGGGGAAGACAGGGCGGTGAAATTTGCAGAAATGCTAAAGATAGCTGAAGGGGAAACAAAAGAGTATTTGCTTGGAGTGTGGCAAGTTGCGGATGAGAAAGGTAGTGGGCGGAGTGAAAGGCACATTACTGAGACTAAGGAGCGGGGCACGGCTGTTGAAAGCATGCATAAATTAGAATCAAAAACTTATATTGAGCAAAATGATTTGTGTAAAATGGTAAAACAGGTTACATGGGCTGATCTATCACCCGCCACGGGTAAGGAAAGGATGCCTCCAGGCGGAAAATCTAGAGCTACCTCTGAATTGGATGGACTGGTTGTACCACCATGGAGATCTCCATCCATGGAATTGCAAAAAAAAGAACTGTGAATGTGCAAGGGGTTGGATTTTGCCCGCCGGTGCGAGAAGGAAGAGGCGAGGGACAGGGGCGATTCTTCTTCCCTGGGCCCTAAAGCTTACGCTTCTCCCTCGTCTCACGTGTTTGGGGGGGATCTATCACAAATAAACTGTAAGTTTAGATGTGAAGGATCTCCTCCCCCCCCTTCTAGTATAATTTTTGCTTAATGTTGTGTGTGAAGTTTTAGAATTAATCATTGCGTACTACACTTCTGCTCTTGAACTATATATAAAACTGCTAATATAGGTATTTGGTCCACCTTAAGGATGGTAAAGAAAAGGGAATCTTGGGGGACAACACATTATTTTGTTTTTGTTTTTTTGCATATTCTTTAATATGGATTGTTGTGCTTGGAGTTATTTTCTTTTCAAGGTGGAGTTCATTCGGGTCATGGGCTTTCAACAGAAATTAACGCCAATCTTCTGGTATGCTCATTTCTAAGCATTGGGTAAACCCTTCTCCTTGCTTTTTTAATTTCACGATCACATTGTGGTGTTAGGATGTTTAGGCTAAGTCTGGTGGGGTTAGTTATTCGGGGTACTCACGCACGTGCATTAAACCATTATCATACTAGAAGAATATATTCATTTGTTGTCTATGATGATTGGCATTGCATACCACTGCACCACACTTGAGCATGTGCTTGAATAAGAGCACGCCGTGAGTTTTATCATCACTAGTGTGCGATTTGGAAAATTTTGGTGCTGGCCTAGGATTTCGTGAGGAAGTAAAATGTTGCCTCCATGAGTGCTTCTAATCGAGTTCTCACATCTTATTTAGGATTACATGTAGAATTAGAATCTTTTTATGCTCATAGCATATTTTATTTCTATTGGCATAAATCTTATTTATTCTACTCGCCTAATTCGAATCCGGTATGAATCAAACATTAGCGTAGGGATGTGTATCGATAACGCTAACCTCGTATTACTCGAGTCGGGAGGAAGGATTATCTTTCTCGGTGGCTAAGAACTTGCCCCTAGCTACTATCGAAGCATGGGTGCATGGTTTGTCAAGTGTTCGAGTGATGTAGGTCGTCACTTTGTTCTAGTTTGATTCTTATACCATTCCTGTCACAACCCGCATTTTCTCTGAATATAAGGATTATCTGAGTATGAGAAAACACGCGTCATGATGCCACGTCAAGCAGGGGATAACCGCTGACGCTCAGGCAAAACCAACTACAAACTTTATGCAAGAAGATCCTGTGTTTTATGAATAGAAAATCAGTTATATTTAGAGGCCATATCCCTCGACTCAGTGGATCACCTAGTCCACAACAGAAAAACTATGTTTATACGCTGCGGAAAAGTACTATAATTGGGTTTGACACCCTAAAGAGCGCATAAGAGTTCCAAGAGAACCACTTATGCTAAGCAAGACCCTACATTTAATTTATATATAATATATAAGAAAACGGTTTTCATACGTGATTTGGAAAATAGTGATTAAGTTTTATAAAACATGCTGATCATGAGCTTTATTTATAATACTAATTAGGGTTGGAAATAACTAGCAACCTAGCATAAAACCTTCTCAGAGCAAGTAGACTATCTCTAGAAAACGGTAGCAGCATAAGTAAATATATCCAGTACAATGGTAAGAAAAAACAACCAGTGGGCGCCAACAACCTGACACGAACCCACTGGCATATATGTATGTCTGCAAGAAGGTACAGAAAAACTACCTCACTAACAAGGTAAACGGAATTCCAAAGTCCGGGAGTCCACCAGCCACACCACTGCCTCCGCTAGCCACCAGACCGGCTACAACTCAGAACCTGAGGCATTCCAAAAGAAAACAGAATACCTCAGCAAGAAACAAGGTAAAAACAACTGCATGCAAGAGTCAACCAAAAGGAAGAAGTAACTGAAAAACATGCAGTAGAAAGAGTCACAACTGTCCAAGACAAGACAACAAGACAAGCACACAAGCAAAGAAAACAGCAACAACCCAACTCAGGAACATCATCCTACCGAGCTTTCTAGGCTACCAAGAGCCCAAAGTGCTGCAAGCTACTAA
The DNA here is from genome assembly GCA_039513925.1 of Platanthera zijinensis. Taxonomy (NCBI): domain Eukaryota; kingdom Viridiplantae; phylum Streptophyta; class Magnoliopsida; order Asparagales; family Orchidaceae; genus Platanthera; species Platanthera zijinensis. The sequence goes on from CM077092.1 coordinate 116,061,297, forward strand.
GGAAGAAACTTCTAACACCCTAAACTGTAGAAAGGGGTAGTAGCAAAAACAAGCAACGAGGAACCGGATCGGAGGCAAACTCAGTCCCCCATCCACCATGTCCAAGTCAACAAGCTCGAGGGTCTACACGTGAAAACACAAGGGACCTTCCACCCACACATGCCCAGCCCGTACCTGGAGCAAGAAAAATAAGAGTGGCCTTGGCTATATCACACAACTCCACCCCCCTGAAGAGCTATAAACCACCACTACTAACCACGACCCACGATTCGGCCCTTAGGAAAGTAAAGGGAATGGCCGACAAGGAAATACCAGAAATATAACAAGAAAACCACTCGGGAATGAAGAACAAGGTAAAGGAAGAGTGTTGAAAAGAATCAACACGACAAGGCGCTGAGTGAGACCCACTCAGTGCCAACCTAAACCTTGGCGTTGAGTGAGCTAGCCTCACTTAAAGCCAAAACCAAACTCTAACCACAATCCCACTAAGGTAAAACGGAGCTCGACGATCGTCAGTCAGAGGTCGACGATCGTCGATCGACTGAAGGCCAAAAGAAGTCCGACGATCATCATCCAGGAGGTCGACGATCGTCGAAGGCTAAAAGGCGAGCGAAGCTCGATGATCTTCCTCCAGGAAATCGTCGAGCGCTGATCGGCTATCAGACAAGAGCTGAGCTCGACGCTCTTCGAGCGTCGAACGGAGCTCGACGTTTTCCCTCTGGAAAAAAACGTCGAACGGAGATCGACGATAGTCGAAAAATTCTAAGTCAAAAAGAGGCAGGGAATTTCCAGTACTCGAGTAGTCGCCTACTACTCGTGTATTCAAATTCCAGCACTCGAGTAGTTAGCAACTACTCGAGTACCTCAGCCCTCTACTCGAGTAGTCGCCCACTACTCAAGTATGCAAGAAAAACCAGCACTCGCGTAACTACAATCCAGCACTCGAGTAGATGCCTACTACTCGAGTATACCCACTCCAACACTCGAGTAGATGTCTACTACTCGAGTAAACCAAACCACTGACTCGAGTATCTTAAGTCCACTACTCGAGTAACCCAAATACCCTACTCGAGTAGTTACCTACTACTCGAGTAAACCAAAACTCCTACTCGAGTAGTTACCTACTACTCGAGTAACTCAAAGCTACTACTCGAGTAATCCAAACTCCTACTCGAGTAGTTACCTACTACTCGAGTAAACAAAACCCGCTACTCGAGTAGTTACCTACTACTCGAGTAAATCAAAGCTACTACTCGAGTAATCCAAACTCCTACTCGAGTAATTACCTACTACTCGAGTAAACCAAACCCGCTACTCGAGTAGTTACCTACTACTCGAGTAACTCAAAGCTACTACTCGAGTAATCCAAACTCCTACTCGAGTAACAAAGAACACTACTCGAGTAATCCAAACTCCTACTCAAGTAACAAAGAACACTACTCGAGTAATACATTAACAGATTCGGGGAACAAATCACCCCCTCCTAACTCTTCCTCTCGGCTACACCCAAACCAGAGCAAAGATCTGAGCAAAGATAATCGGCATCACGCCGGCAACGTTGGGTTCCAACAACACAAGTAGGGGGGGTTCAATAGGAAGAACTAAATCTTATACTTAGCAAGAAAAAGAGAACAACAAGGCCTCTATCCTAGGGCTAACAGGGATTTCAAATACAGCAAGAAAGTTCAAAAAGAAACTTGACAAGGGCAAGAATACCACTTGCCTCAACTTTCAGCGAAGCTTGGACGGCTTTCCTCCTCTTCACACTGAACAAACAGCCGCAACACGTAGAACATAACTCTCGACCATTAATGGCGGAAAACTCCAGAACCGAAAACCCAAACCTCAATAAAACTACACGAAAATCGAATATCTTACCGTCGAAACGAAGATCTCGGAGAGAGCAAGACAATGCGCTTTCAGACTCGAATTCCGTCCACGAACAAGCCCGGAATCTCCGACCAAAGGAGGTACAGGACGGGCGGTTTTCTCCTCTGTTTTTCCGAGAACAAGCCTACGGTTTCTCTCTCAGGAAACGGAAGAAGAAGTGGGCCGTCACTTCTTAAGAAAAGCTTTTATACGAAAAGCTAAACACCGGTTCATCCATAACCGAACCCTAAAACGCCTAATTACTTAAGTAAATACCAAAATAAGCATAAGCCAAAAAAATGGCTGCCACCAAGGCAAGGCAATAACTGCCCAATTAAATTCTCACGCAGAATTTAACAATCGGTCAAAACCGAAAGGCTACAGGACAGCCAAATCAATTTAATTAATTGATCACAAAGACTATTAACACACCAAACGACACGAAAACCGAATCACCTCGGAATTCGACGAAATTCGCACCGTAGCTAAATACCCACGCTACGAACACAACGGCGAAGTCGAAATTAACTTTCGATGAACAGAACTTGAGTTATACCCAAATAAAGCCAAACCCAAACATCCCCCCGAGAGGCCACACCGGGTCACCCAAAAAGACTCGGCTTGCTAGGGAGATCTTGCCAACAGGCTACCAAATAGGGCACTCAGTTCTAAGGAGATAAACCATACTCCACACATGGCACAAGCCACAGAAACGCGTCATCGTAACGCCAACGAGAAAAAAAAATAAACGCATCAAAATCGGGGGCATTACAGTCACTCCCCCTAAAAGAAAGTTTCGTCCCGAAACTTTACGCACAACATTCCTACTAAAGAAGGGAAAGCAACTAATAGGAGTTACAAGAAGGAAACATACCGATCAAATCACAAAATAGGTGAGGGTAAGCCCTCCTCATAGCCGACTCTAACTCCCAAGTCGTGCTTTCCAAATCCTGATTCTTCCATAGAACCTTAACCATCGGTATGGACTTCTTTCGCAGTACACGCTCCTGAGTATCCAAAATACGAACCGGCACCTCAACAAAAGAGAGGTTGGGCTCCAACTGGGGCACAACATCCAAGAGCTGCCCACTGCTGCGTACACACTTCCGCAATTGGCTAACATGAAAAACATTATGCACACCTGGGAAGTTCGCTGGCAAATCCAATCTATATGCTGACACGCCAATCCGTTCCAAAATCTCAAACGGGCCCACATACCTTGGGTCCAACTTCCGATTCTTACCAAACCTCTTAACACCTACCATCGGGGAAACTTTGAGGAATACAAGGTCCCCGACGGAAAACTCCAAAGCAGATCTACGCCGGTTGGCGTTCTTTTCATATCTCTCCTGGGCTATACGAAGCTTCTCCCGAATACGCTTCACAGCGACTTCCATTTCCTCAAGCGCATCGAGACCCAACAAAGGCCTCTCACCAGCCTCAGCCCAAAACAACGGAGTCCTACAGCGCCTCCCATACAAGGCTTCGAACAGAGCCATCTACAAACTTTCCTGATAACTGTTGTTGTAGGCAAATTCCATGAGTCGCAGCCGCTCATCCCACGCTCCACCGTGGTCTAAAATATAGCACCGGATCATATCCTCAACAATTTGGTTCACCCTCTCCGTCTGCCCATTGGTCTGCGGGTGGTAGGCAGTAGAATACCTCAGATCCGTACCCAAACCCTCTTGCAGACTCTGCCAAAAACGAGAAGTGAACCGAGAGTCTCGATCAGAAATGATGCTAACCGGCACACCGTGGAGTCGGATGACTTCATTCATGTACAACTCCGCTATCTTCTTCATCGGGTAATCAATCTTATAAGGCACGAAGTGAGCACACTTTGTCAATCTATCCACTAAAATCCAAACTGAATCAAATCCTCTCGGGGATTTTGGTAAGCCTGTAATGAAGTCCATAGATATACTTTCCCACTTCCAAGTCGGGATCTCTAGCGGAGTCAACTTACCACCAGGCCTTCCATGATCGGCCTTCACACGCTTGCAAGTGTGACACTCAGCAACAAATCGGGCTATATCTCCTTTCATGCCATACCACCAAGCAATTTGTCTTAAGTCACGGTACATCTTCGTAGATCCTGGATGGTAGGAAACGCTGGAACCATGAGCCTCACTGCAAATCATCCTCCTAATATCCCCGACGGCGGGAACGCAAAACCTGCCGCGGTACTTCAAAGTACCCCCATCATCGATAGCAAAATCGGGCAACTCTCCCTTCTCAGTCCTGGTGAAAAGGTGCATAAGATCAGGATCGTCCTTCTGGTGCAGCCTAGTAAAAAAGATCCAGGACGGCCCTGCCACTAACAAGGTACTCTGCAAACTACAGCATTCTATTGAAATATCCATAAGGAGGAACTCCTCCACTAAACGATCGGCGGAGAGGTTAAAGATCTTTCCCGTCTTTCGGCTCAGGGCGTCGGCCACCACGTTGGCCTTGCCCGGATGATACTGGATTTCTACATCATAATCAGCCACATACTCCAGCCACCTCCGCTGACGTAGATTCAACTCCTTCTGCGTGAACACGTACTTCAGGCTCTTATGGTCAGTAAAGATCTTGCACTGAGCCCCATAAAGTAGGTGCCTCCACAACTTCAAAGCATAAATAACCGCTGCAAACTCAAGGTCATGAGTGGGATAATTCTTCTCATGAGTCTTCAGTTGCCTTGACCCATAGGCAATTACCTTTCCATCTTGCATTAATACGCATCCCAGACCTACGAGCGAAGCATCCACATAAACATCAAAATCTACTCACTCGGTAGGCAGGGTCAGAACGGGAGCAGTGCACAATCTCTCCTTTAGCTCCAGAAAAGCCTCCTCGCACTTTTCGCTCCAAACAAATGCCACATTTGTCACAACCCGCATTTTCTCCGAATTAAGAATTATCAGAGTAAGAGAAAACACGCGTCATGATGCCACGTCAAGCAGGGGATAACTGCTGACGCTCAGGCAAATCCAACTACAATCTTTATGCAAGAAAAATCATGTGCTTAATGAAATAGAAAATTAGTTATGTTTAGAGTCCGTATCCCTCGGCTCAGTGGATCATCTAGTCCACAAAAGAAAACTAAATTTAAACGCTGCGGAAAAATACTTTGATTAGGTTTTACACCCTAAAGACCGCATAAGGGTCCCAAGAGAACCACTCATACTATGCAAGACACTACACTCAGTTTATATAATATATATAAGAAAACGGTTTTTCGTACGTGATTTGGAAAGTAGTGATTAAGTTTATAAAAACATGCTGATCATGAGCTTCATTATAATAGTATTTATAGTTTAAAAATAACTAGCAACCTAGCATAAAACCTTCTCAAAGCAAGTAGACTATCTCCAGAAAAATAAATGGTAGCAGCAATAGTGTATATCTAGTACAAGGTAAAAACTACTAGTGGGCGCCAACAACCTGACACGAACACACCAGCACACATATATGTCTGTAAGAAAGTACTGAAAACAACCTCACAAACAAGGTAAACAAAACTCTAAAGTCCGGAAGTCCACCAACAACAACACCTCCAACTAGCCACCAGACTGGCTACAGCTCGGAACCTGGGGTATTCCAAAAGAAAACAGAATACCTCAGCAAGCTAAAATCAAGGTAAAACTGCATGAAAGAGTCAACCAAAAGGACGAAAATAATAGGAAACATGCAGTAGAAAGAGTCACAAATGTCCAAAACAGGACCACAAGAAATGCACAACGTGCAAAGAAACAGCAACGACCCAGCCCAGGAACCACATCCTGCAGGGCCTACTAGGCTGCCAAGAGCCAAAATGCTGCAAAACTACCACGGAAGAAACTTCTAACACCCTAAACTGTGGGAAGTGATAGTAGCAAAAACAACAACGAGGAACCGGATCGAAGGCAAACGCAGTCCCCCAATCCACCATGTCCAAGTCAAAAGCTCGAGGGTCAATACGTGAACACACAAGGGACCTTCCACCCGACATGCCCAGCCCGTACCTGGAGCAAGAAATCCATGGGTGGCCTTGGCTATATCACAAACTCCACCCCCATAAAGAGCTACAACCCCCACTACTATCCACGACCCACGATTTGGCCTTTAGGAAAATAAAGAAAACGGCCGACAAGGAAAACCCAGAAATACAACTGGAAAATCCACTCGGAAACGAAATACAAGGTAAAGGAAGAGTGTTGAAGTAAACCAACACAACTAGGCGTTGAGTGAAACCCACTCAGTGCCTACCTAAACCTTGGCGTTGAGTGAGCTAGTCTCACTCGCCGCCAAAATAAAGTTACTACCCACAAACCCACTAAAGAAAACGGAGCTCGACGGTAGTCGAACGACCAAGGCAGAAGATCCAGAACTCGAGTAATTTCCTGTTACTTGAGTATCTAAACTCCCGCACTCGAAATCAGCTAAATACGCCTAGCAAAAGGAAATATACAAAACGCACGTCAGTGGCGCACGGTCCGTGGTCGTGCGCACTCATTGGCTGATGATCGTGCGAAACGAACCTGGAAACCTGACAGAAAACCTAGCAACTGCGCACGATCTCTGTCGCACGATCAGTGGTCGTGCGCACTGTTGCCAGCGCTCGTGCGATTGCCCGAGACAGAACTTTGGAAACTGAGATTTATACGCGCACGAACAGAGACACACGACCAGTGGTCGTGCGCCCTAAAGGTTAATGACCGTGCGCGGCAAACCTCTACCGTTTGGAATTTTCCGAACGACACCGGAACGCGCACACGACTCACGCCACTGCAGTAGCAGTAGACAACTATCAACGTCGCACGCTACTACCGTATAAACTATGCCTAACCATTCGAATAATACCATAACGAAGGAAATTGGCAACCACACCCCCCTCCTAACTCTCCCTCTCGGCTACGCCCGAACCAGAGCATCAATCAAAATTAAAGGAAAACAACGGCTTCGCGCCGACAAATTGGATTCCAAACATCACAACATAGGGGGGGTTTCAGTAGGAAGAACTAAGCCCTATAGTTAGCAAGAAAAAATGAGAATAACAAGGCCTCTAACCTAGGCTAACCGGGAGTTCAATTTCAGCAAATAAAATCAAAGGAAACACTTGGCAAGGGCAAGAATACCACTTGCCTCAAATCTCAGCGAAGCTTTGGACTGCTTTCCTCCTCTTCGCACGGATCAAGACGGCCGCAACACCTAGAACAAAGACTCGGCCATTAATGGCGGAAAACTTCCAAAACTGAAAATTCCAATCCTTCAAAAACTCCACGAAAATCGAATTTCTTACCGCAGGAATGAAGGTCTCGGCGAGAGCAATCCGTATCCACTCTCGGAATCGAAATCCGTCCACAAACGCTCCGGGAATCGGCGTCCGAAGGCAAGGCTCGGCGGTTACGTTTCTCTCGTACAAGGGGCCGGCGGTTTCTTACGTGAAGAAGATGAAGATCGGCCCTATTCATTCTATATATATATATATATAATTATATAATTATATAATTAATTACAAAATTACCTAAAGCACTAAATCGACGCGAAAACCGAACTACCTCGGAATTCGACGAAATTCGCACCGTAGCTAAATGCCCACGCTACGAACACAACGGCAAAGTCGAAATTAACTTTCGACGAACAGAACTCGAGTTATACCCAAACAAAGCCAAACACAAACATCCCCCCGAGAGGCCACACCGGGTCACCAAAACGACTCGGTTTGCTAGGGAGATCTTGCCAACAGGCTACCAAACAGGGCACTCAGTTCTAAGGAGCTAAACCACACTCCACACATGGCACAAGCCACGAAAACGCGTCATCATAACGCCAAACGAGAATAAAAATAATCGCTGAAAAGACGGGGCGTTACAGTCACTCCCCTAAAAGAAAGTTTCGTCCCGAAACTTTACGCACAAGCCCTTCTACAAAAGAAGGAAGAAGTAACAAACAGAAGTTACAAAGGGAAACATACCGATCAAATCAGAGAAACAGGCGAGGGTACGCCCTCCTCATGGCCGACTCTAGCTCCCAAGTCGCGCTCTCCAAATCCTGATTTTTCCATAGAACTTTCACCATCGGTATGGACTTCTTTCGCAGCACACGCTCCTGAGTATCCAAAATACGAACTGGCACCTCAACGAAAGAGAGGTTGGGCTCTAACTGGGGCACAACATCCAAGAGTTGCCCACTGCTGCGCACACACTTCCGCAATTGGCTAACATGAAAAACATTATGAACACCAGGGAAGTTCGCTGGCAAATCCAATCTATATGCAGACACACCAATCCGCTCCAAGACCTCGAACGGGCCCACATATCTTGGGTCCAATTTCCGATTTTTACCAAATCTCTTTACACCAACCATTGGAGAAACCTTGAGGTATACATGATCCCCTACTAAAAACTCCAAAGCAGACCTACGCCGATTGGCGTTCTTTTCATACCTCTCCTGGGCTAAGCGAATCTTCTCCCGAATAAGCTTCACGGCAACTTCCATCTCTTCCAGAGCATCAGGACCCAACAAAGGCTTCTCACCAGCCTCAGCCCAAAACAACGGAGTCCTACAGCGCCTCCCATACAACGCTTCGAACGGAGCCATCTGCAAGCTTTCCTGATAACTGTTATTGTAAGCAAATTCCATGAGTCGCAGACGCTCATCCCACGCTCCACCGTGGTCTAAAATATAGCACCGGATCATATCCTCAACAATCTGATTGACCCGCTCCGTCTGCCCATTGGTCTGAGGGTGGTACGCAGTAGAATACCTCAGATCCGTACCCAAACCCTCCTGCAGACTCTGCCAAAAACGAGTGGTAAACCGGGAGTCTCGATCAGAAATGATGCTAACTGGCACACCGTGGAGTCAGATGACTTCGTTCAAGTACAACTCCGCTATCTTCTTCATCGGGTAATCAATCTTATAAGGCACGAAGTGAGCACACTTCGTCAATCTATCCACTATAACCCAAACAGAATCAAATCCTCTCGGGGATTTTGGCAAACCCGTAATGAAGTCCATAGATATACTCTCCCACTTCCAAGTCGGGATCTCTAGCGGAGTCAACTTACCACCAGGCCTTCCATGATCGGCCTTCACACGCTTGCAAGTGTGACACTCAGCAACATATCGGGCTATATCTCCTTTCATACCATACCACCAAGCAATTTGCTTTAAGTCACGGTACATCTTCGTAGATCCTGGATGGTAGGCAACGCTGGAACCATGAGCCTCACTGCAAATCATAATCTTAATGTCCCCAACAGCGGGAACGCAAAACCTGCCGCGGTACTTCAAAGTACCCGCATCATCAATAGAAAAATCTGGCAACTCTCCCTTCTCTGTCCTGGTAAAAAGGTGCAACAGATCCGGATCGTCCTTCTGATGCAATCTAGTCAAAGAAATCCAGGACGGCTCTTCCACTGATAAGCTACTCTGTAAACTACAACATCCCACTGAAATATCCATAAGGAGGAACTCCTCAACTAATCGATCGGCGGAGAGGTTAAAGATCTTTCCCGTCTTTCGGCTCAGGGCGTCGGCCACCACATTGGCCTTGCCCGGATGATACTGGATTTCCATATCATAATCCGCTACATACTCAAGCCACCGCTGCTGATGCAGATTCAACTCCTTCTGCGTGAACACGTACTTCAGGCTCTTATGGTCAGTAAAAATCTTGCACTGAGCCCCATAAAGTAAGTGCCTCCACAACTTCAACGCATAGATAACCGCTGCAAACTCAAGGTCATGCGTAGGATAATTCCGCTCATGAGTTTTCAACTGCCTTGACCCATAAGCAATTACTTTTCCATCCTGCATTAATACGCATCCCAGACCTATATGCGAAGCATCCACATATACATCATAATCCACGCCCTCAGTAGGTAGGGTCAGAACGGGAGCAGTACACAATCTCCTCTTTAACTCCTGAAAAGCTTCTTCGCACTTCTCGCTCCAAACAAAAGCCACATTCTTCTGAGTCAGCTTGGTCAATGGTGCGGCTAGAGAAGAGAAACCCTTCCACGAATCTCCTGTAATAGCCGGCCAACCCTAAGAAACTTCTGATCTCCTTAGGAGTATTCGGCCTACTCCAATCCGTCACTGCTGCAATCTTTTCTGGGTCAACCGAGATCCCATCCTTATTCACCACGTGGCCTAAAAAAGAAACCTGAGGCAACCAAAATTCGCACTTGCTCAACTTGGCGAATAACTTGTGGTTCCTCAACTCTGATAGGACCAAATGCAAATGCTGCTCGTGCTCCTCAGCACTGCGAGAATAAACCAACACGTCATCAATGAAGACCACAACGAACTTGTCTAGGAAATCCTTGAACACCCTGTTCATCATATCCATGAAGGCTGATGGTGCGTTGGTCAGACCAAACGACATCACCAAAAACTCGAAGTGTCCATGCCTCGACCTAAACGCAGTCCGTGGAATATCTGCCTCACGGATCCTGAGCTGATGATAGCCCGAACGAAGATCGATCTTGGAGAACACCGTGCTACCACGCAACTGGTCAAATAAATCATCGATCCTCGGCAGAGGGTACCTGTTCTTGATAGTGACCTTGTTCAACTCTCTATAGTCAATGCAAAGCCGCATCGACCCATCTTTCTTCTTTACGAACAAAACAGGAGCACCCCAAGGCGACGAACTCTGCCTGATAAAACCTTTAGCCAACAACTCATCTAACTGAATTCGCAACTCCTCTAACTCGCGAGGGGCCATCCGGTACGGCGCCTTAGCAATAGGACGCGTACCCGGCTCCAAATCAATAACAAACTCCACATCCCGCTCAGGAGGGATACCAGGAAGATCATCAGGAAAAACATCGGCGAAACCACGAACAATAGGAATCTCCTCCAAGCGTGGCACGCTAACAACGGTTCCAACCACCGAGACTAAACAAACACAACAATCAGAAAGAAACAATCTCTGAACACATACCGCAGAGAGAACAGGAGAATCCTGACACGGATCAGCATACACGCTGGCGGGCTGACCGTCGTCCCTGATGAAGTCCAAGCGCTTTCCCTTGCACTGAATGACCGCATCATACCGAGAGAGCCAGTCCATGCCCAAAATGACATCGAAGTCCTCTAGATCAATCATCTTCAGATCCGCCTTCGCAAGAAAATCCCCCAACAAAACCGGGCAATCCAAAATACCCAAATCTGACAACACAGATTCACCAGAGGGAAACTTGACACGGAAGGAATCCCGAACACGATCTAGAGACAACCGATGACGCTCCACCAAGGCTCTAGCCACGAACGAGTGGGTAGCGCCGGAGTCAAACAGAACACGCGCCCAGCGGTTCCGCACCTTAAATTTCCCTATAGGAACGCACAAAGCTAAGGAACTAGCACAACAGTACCGCAAACAATCTAGCAACTAAACTACCAGGCTAGAAAGAAAAACGACAAACTACTAACCTGAGATCACCTGGGTCGAAGTCTGAGCCTCCTCGGAAGAAATCACGTTCAGCTTCCCTTTTCCCTTGTCCACATGCTGAGGTGGAGGCAAAGCCTGCAATGGAACTGTAGGAAGAGCTGACTGGACCTGAGGACACCTCGACTTAACATGACCCTTCTGCCCACACTGATAGCAGACTCTAACCCTGGACCAACACTGGGCTGCATCATGCCCGGATCGCTTGCAAACTGAACAGGAGACATCTCTCCCAGGAGCACCCTGAATAGCATGAACCTGCTCCTTCTTCTGAGCTGCCGCCTTCTTGAAACACCTCTCAACAGGATGGCCTGACCGGCCACAAAAACTGCACACCACCCTGCTCCTCTTTCCCGGAATAGCATCGGGTACCAGGGGTTTCTTCTCCTCTACCAACTTCCTCTTATCCTTCCTCAACTGCTGGCCTCTGCTCTTCGCCATCTCAATGGCCTCAACCATAAGAGCAGCCTCTACAACTCCAGCATAAGTCACTGACCCATAAGCACTGGCCAACTGCTGCACCTCACTCCTCAAACCACCGAGGAATCGCTTAACTCGATCAGCCTCCACGCTGACCAATCCAGGGGCAAAACGGCTCAACTTACTAAACTCTATCTCATACTCACCCACCGTGAGCTGCCTTTGCTTCAGATAGAGGAAATCATTCATGAGGCGGTCACGCTCGACCGAGGGTAAGAACTTCCTCAACAGCATCTCCTGAACACTTCCCAAGAGCATCCAGCCACTAAGCTCTCCTTCTCTCTCAGCCACCAACTCTTAGCCAATCCTTTAAGCTGATAGGCGGCTATCATCACCCTCTGATCATCTGCAATCCCTGAGTACGAGAACATCTCCTCCATGGAGATCAGCCAGTCGTCTATCACCATGAAATCTGCCTTCCCATCATAAGTGGGAGGGCTCAGCCTCTGAAACTGCGAGATGAAGGCCATCTCTGCTGGCACCACCACTGGAGGCCTCAAGGGCGCAGGAGGAGGAGGAACAGCTAACCCCCCTGCAGGAACTTGCGCACCTTGAGCCTGCCCTGCCACAACTGCCACCAAAGACTGAATCTGGGCTTGCACTTCCTCCAACTGCCTCCCCATAGCTTCGCTACTCTGACGCAGACCCTCGATCACCGCATCGTTCTGAGCTCCAGAAGATTCACCCTCAGACAGGGGAGTCGATCGGGTCGCAGGACGCCTAGCCATCCTAAAAAAAATCAATACAACGAGAATCAGAACCAAATCCCACGACTAGAACCGACTACCAGTACAGACAATACATATGTAGATATAGACTTAAAGCTGCTAAACTTGCTCTGAGAGTTTATCTTCTTCACAATAATTAGATGATATGCCCTAACCTAGGATGGTTAACCACCACCTCACTAACTCTTGTGCCTAGATCGGATGCATGAACTTATGTTAGTTTGAAAACTTATGTGTGTACATATGTCATCCTGCAAATCTTTAGCTCGGCGCGTTGTGCTTATGCAATGATATGATATGCATGATTGTGCTATGCATTCTAAAAAGAAGGCCCTAATGCATGATATGAGCGGCGTACACATGAAAATGTTATGCATCCCATACTACATAACATTTCCATGCAACGAAAAAGAAACGTGCTAGTCGCAGTCATGTGGTGAGGTTATGCATCCCATACTACATAACCCTCACATGTAGCCCCTATGGTGGATCCATATACGAACACATATTATGCATCCCATACTACATAATATGCCCCGTATACTTCATGTTATGCTATGAGTGTAGTGTTCGTGCTTTTGCCAAGACGTGCTGATGACATATCGGTGTGTGAATGACATGATGCTGAACTACTAACAGCATCCAAGGAAGGTTGCCCAACTAACTTGTCAAGCAACCTCCCTCTGATACCAACTGTCACAACCCGCATTTTCTCCGAATTAAGAATTATCAGAGTAAGAGAAAACACGCGTCATGATGCCACGTCAAGCAGGGGATAACTGCTGACGCTCAGGCAAATCCAACTACAATCTTTATGCAAGAAAAATCATGTGCTTAATGAAATAGAAAATTAGTTATGTTTAGAGTCCGTATCCCTCGGCTCAGTGGATCATCTAGTCCACAAAAGAAAACTATATTTAAACGCTACGGAAAAATACTTTGATTAGGTTTTACACCCTAAAGAGCGCATAAGGGTCCCAAGAGAACCACTCATACTATGCAAGACACTACACTCAGTTTATATAATATATATAAGAAAACGGTTTTCGTACGTGATTTGGAAAGTAGTGATTAAGTTTATAAAAACATGCTGATCATGAGCTTCATTTATAATAGTATTTATAGTTTAAAAATAACTAGCAACCTAGCATAAAACCTTCTCAAAGCAAGTAGACTATCTCCAGAAAAATAAATGGTAGCAGCAATAGTGTATATCTAGTACAAGGTAAAAACTACTAGTGGGCGCCAACAACCTGACACGAACCCACCAGCACACATATATGTCTGTAAGAAAGTACTGAAAACAACCTCACAAACAAGGTAAACAAAACTCTAAAGTCCGGAAGTCCACCAACAACAACACCTCCAACTAGCCACCAGACTGGCTACAGCTCAGAACCTGGGGTATTCCAAAAGAAAACAGAATACCTCAGCAAGCTAAAATCAAGGTAAAACTGCATGAAAGAGTCAACCAAAAGGACGAAAATAACAGGAAACATGCAGTAGAAAGAGTCACAAATGTCCAAAACAGGACCACAAGAAATGCACAACGTGCAAAGAAACAGCAACGACCCAGCCCAGGAACCACATCCTGCAGGGCCTACTAGGCTGCCAAGAGCCAAAATGCTGCAAAACTACCACGGAAGAAACTTCTAACACCCTAAACTGTGGGAAGTGATAGTAGCAAAAACAACAACGAGGAACCGGATCGAAGGCAAACGCAGTCCCCCAATCCACCATGTCCAAGTCAAAAGCTTGAGGGTCAATACGTGAACACACAAGGGACCTTCCACCCGACATGCCCAGCCCGTACCTGGAGCAAGAAATCCATGGGTGGCCTTGGCTATATCACAAACTCCACCCCCATAAAGAGCTACAACCCCCACTACTATCCACGACCCACGATTCGGCCTTTAGGAAAATAAAGAAAACGGCCGACAAGGAAAACCCAGAAATACAACTGGAAAATCCACTCGGAAACGAAATACAAGGTAAAGGAAGAGTGTTGAAGTAAACCAACACGACTAGGCGTTGAGTGAAACCCACTCAGTGCCTACCTAAACCTTGGCGTTGAGTGAGCTAGTCTCACTCGCCGCCAAAATAAAGTTACTACCCACAAACCCACTAAAGAAAAACGGAGCTCGACGGTAGTCGAACGACCAAGGCAGAAGATCCAGAACTCGAGTAATTTCCTGTTACTTGAGTATCTAAACTCCCGCACTCGAAATCAGCTAAATACGCCTAGCAAAAGGAAATATACAAAACGCACGGTCAGTGGCGCACGATCCGTGGTCGTGCGCACTCATTGGCTGATGATCGTGCGAAACGAACCTGGAAACCTGACAGAAAACCTAGCAACTGCGCACGATCACTGTCGCACGATCAGTGGTCGTGCGCACTGTTGCCAGCGCTCGTGCGATTGCCCGAGACAGAACTTTGGAAACTGAGATTTATACGCGCACGAACAGAGGCACACGACCAGTGGTCGTGCGCCCTAAAGGTTAATGACCGTGCGCGACAAACCTCTACCGTTTGGAATTTTCCGAACGACACCGGAACGCGCACACGACTCACGCCACTGCAGTAGCAGTAGACAACTATCAACGTCGCACGCTACTACCGTATAAACTATGCCTAACCATTCGAATAATACCATAACGAAGGAAATTGGCAACCACACCCCCCTCCTAACTCTCCCTCTCGGCTACGCCCGAACCAGAGCATCAATCAAAATTAAAGGAAAACAACGGCTTCGCGCCGACAAATTGGATTCCAAACATCACAACATAGGGGGGGTTTCAGTAGGAAGAACTAAGCCCTATAGTTAGCAAGAAAAAATGAGAATAACAAGGCCTCTAACCTAGGCTAACCGGGAGTTCAATTTCAGCAAATAAAATCAAAGGAAACACTTGGCAAGGGCAAGAATACCACTTGCCTCAAATCTCAGCGAAGCTTTGGACTGCTTTCCTCCTCTTCGCACGGATCAAGACGGCCGCAACACCTAGAACAAAGACTCGGCCATTAATGGCGGAAAACTTCCAAAACTGAAAATTCCAATCCTTCAAAAACTCCACGAAAATCGAATTTCTTACCGCAGGAATGAAGGTCTCGGCGAGAGCAATCCGTATCCACTCTCGGAATCGAATTCCGTCCACAAACGCTCCGGGAATCGGCGTCCGAAGGCAAGGCTCGGCGGTTACGTTTCTCTCGTACAAGGGGCCGGCGGTTTCTTACGTGAAGAAGATGAAGATCGGCCCTATTCATTCTATATATATATATATATATATAATTATATAATTATATAATTAATTACAAAATTACCTAAAGCACTAAATCGACGCGAAAACCGAACTACCTCGGAATTCGACGAAATTCGCACCGTAGCTAAATGCCCACGCTACGAACACAACGGCGAAGTCGAAATTAACTTTCGACGAACAGAACTCGAGTTATACCCAAACAAAGCCAAACACAAACATCCCCCCGAGAGGCCACACCGGGTCACCAAAACGACTCGGTTTGCTAGGGAGATCTTGCCAACAGGCTACCAAACAGGGCACTCAGTTCTAAGGAGCTAAACCACACTCCACACATGGCACAAAGCCACGAAAACGCGTCATCGTAACGCCAAACGAGAATAAAAATAATCGCTGAAAAGACGGGGCGTTACAACATTCTTCTGAGTAAACTTGGTCAAAGGTGCGGCTAGGGAAGAGAAACCCTCCACAAATCTTCTGTAATAGCCAGCCAACCCTAAGAAACTCCTAATTTCCTTAGGCGTACTCGGTCTACTCCAATCCATCACTGCTGCAATCTTTTCGTGATCGACCGAGATCCCATCCTTGTTTATCACGTGGCCTAGAAAAGAAACTTGCGGCAACCAAAATTCGCACTTGCTCAATTTGGCGAACAACTTGTGGTTCCTCAACTCTGATAAGACCAAACGCAAATGCTGCTCATGCTCCTCAGCACTGTGAGAATAGACTAACACGTCATCAATGAAGACCATAACGAACTTGTCGAGGAAATCCTTGAACACTCGGTTCATCATATCCATAATGGCTGATGGTGCGTTGGTCAGACCAAACGACATCACAAGAAACTCAAAGTGTCCATGTCTCGACCTAAATGCAGTCCGTGGAATATCCGCCTCACGGATCCTAAGCTGATGATAACCAGAACGAAGATCGATCTTGGAGAACACCGTGCTACCACGCAACTAGTCAAACAAGTCATCGATCCTCGGCAGAGGGTACCTGTTCTTTATAGTGACCTTGTTCAACTCCCTATAGTCGATGCATAGCCGCATCGACCCATCTTTCTTCTTTACAAACAAAACAGGAGCACCCCAAGGCGACGAACTCTGCCTAATAAACCCCTTAGCTAACAGCTCATCCAACTGAACTCGCAACTCCTCTAACTCACGAGGGGCCATCCGGTACGGCGCCTTAGCAATAGGACGTGTACCCGGCTCTAAATCGATCACAAACTCAACATCTCGATCAGGAGGAAGACCAGGAAGATCATCAGGAAAAACATCGGCGAAACCACGAACAATAGGAATCTCTTCCAAGCGTGGCACGCTAACAGCGGCTCCAATCGCCGAGACTAAACAAACACAACAATTAGAATGAAACAATCTCAGAGCAAATACCACAGAGATGATAGGAAAGTCCGGACACAGATCAGCATACACGCTGCCGAGCTGACCTTCGTCCCTGATGAAGTCCAAGCGCTTTCCTTTGCACTGAATGACCGCATCATACCGAGAGAGCCAGTCCATGCCCAAAATGACATCGAAGTCCTCCAGATCAATCATTTTCAGGTCCGCCTTCGCAAGAAAGTCCCCCAACAAAACCGGGCAATCCAAAATGCCCAAATCTGACAACACAGATTCACTAGAAGGAAACTTGACATGGAAGGAATCCCGAACACGATCTAGAGTCAATCGATGACGCTCTACAAAGGCTCTAGCCACGAACGAGTGGGTAGCGCCGGAGTCAAACAGAACACGCGCCCAGCGGTTCTTCACCTTAAACTTCCCTATAGGAACACACAAACTAAGGAACTACCATAGCAATACCGCAACACTTTAGCAAATAAAACTACCAGGCTAGAAAAACAACAATCAACTAACCTGAGATAACCTGGGTCGAAGTCTGAGCCTCTTCGGAAGAAATCACGTTCAGCTTCCCTTTTCCCTTGTCCACACGCGGAGGTGGAGGTAAAGCCTGTAACGGAATTGCAGGAAGAACTGACTGAACCTGAGGACACCGAGACTTGATGTGACCCTTCTGCCCACACTGAAAGCAGACTCTGTCCTTGGTCCAACACTGGGCCGCATCATGCCCGGATCGCTTGCAAACTGAACAGGAGACATCTCTCCTAGGAGCACCCTGGATTGCATGAACCTGCTCCTTCTTCTGAGCTGCTGACCTCTTAAAACATTTCTCAACAGGGTGGCCTGACCGGCCACAGAAGCTGCACACTACTCGGCTCCTCTTTCCCGGAACAGCATCGGGTACCAGGGGTTTCTTCCCCTCCACAGACTTTCTCTTGTCCTTTCTCATTTGCTGGCCTCTGCTCTTTGCCGTTTCAATAGCCTCAACCTTAAGAGCAGCCTCTACGACTCCAGCATAAGTCACTGACCCATAGGCACTGGTCAGCTGCTGCACTTCACTCCTCAAACCACCGAGAAATCTCTTGACTCGATCGGCCTCAATGCTGACCAAAGCAGGGGCAAAACGGTTCAACTTACTAAATTCTATTTCATACTCACTCACCGTGAGTTGCCTTTGCTTCAGATAGAGAAATTCATTCATAAGGCGGTCACGCTCGACCGAAGGTAAGAACTTCCTCAACAGCATCTCCTTGAACAACACCCAAGAGCATCCAGATACTAAGCTCTCCTTTTCTCTCAGCCACCAACTCTTAGCCAAACCTTTGAGCTGATAGGTGGCTAACATCACCCACTAGTCATCTGAAATCCCTGAATACGAAAACATCTCCTCCATGGAGATCAGCCAATCATCTATAACCATGAAATCTGCCTTCCCGTCATAAGTGGGAGGGCTCAGTCTCTGAAATTGCGAGATGAAGGCCATCTCCGCTGGCACCACCACCGGAGGTCTCACGAGTGTAGGGGGAGGAGGAACAGCTAACCCCCCAGCAGAAACTTGTGCACCCTGAGCCTGTCCTGCCACAACTGCCACCAAAGACTGAATCTGGGCTCGCACCTCTTCCAGCTGTCTGCCCATAGCTTCGCTACTCTGACACAGACTCTCGATCACCGCATCATTCTGAGCTCCGGACGACTCGCCTTCAGATAGGGGAGTCGATCGAGTCGCAGGTCGCCTAGCCATCCTAAAATCATAACCACCCCAAATCAGATCCCCAATCAACGACTAGAACCCAAACACAAGTACAGACCATACCTATATAGATATAGACTTAAAGCTGCTAAACTTGCTCTAAGAGTTTATCTTTTTAACAAAAATTTGATGACATGCCCTAACCTAGGATGGTTAACCACCACCATACTAACTCTTGTGCCTAGATCGGGAATGCATGACTTTATTTTGTTTTGATAACTTATGTGTGTACATATGTCATCCTGCAAATCTTTAGCTTGGCACGTTGTGCTTATGCAATGATATGCTATGCATGTTTGTGCTATGCATTCTAAAAAGGCCCTAATGCATGTTATGAGCGGCGTACGCATGAAAATGTTATGCATCCCATACTACATAACCTTTCCATGCAACGAAAAAGAAACGTGCTGGTCGCAGTCATGTGGTGAGGTTATGCATCCCATACTACATAACCCTCACATGTAGCCCCTATGGTGGATCCATATACAATCACATATTATGCAGCCCATACTACATAATATGCCCCGTATACTTCCTGTTATGCCATGAGTGAAGTGTTCGTGCTTTCGCCAAGATGTGTTGATGACATATCGGTGTGTGAATGACATGATGCAGAACTACCAAAGGCAAACAAAGGAAGGTTGCTCAACTAACTTGTCAAGCAACCTCCCTCTGATACCAACTGTCACAACCCGCATTTTCTCCGAATATAAGGATTATCAGAGTATGAGAAAACACGCGTCATGATGCCACATCAAGCAGGGGATAACCGCTGACGCTCAGGCAAAACCAACTATAAACTTTATGCAAGAAGATCCTGTGTTTTATGAATAGAAAATCAGTTATATTTAGAGGCCGTATCCCTCGGCTCAGTGGATCACCTAGTCCACAACAGAAAAACTATCTTTATACGCTGCGGACAAGTACTATAATTGGGTTTGACACCCTAAAGAGCGCATAAGAGTTCCAAGAGAACCACTTATGCTAAGCAAGACCCTACATTTAATTTATATATAATATATAAGAAAACGGTTTTCATACGTGATTTGGAAAATAGTGATTAAGTTTTATAAAACATGCTGATCATGAGCTTTATTTATAATACTAATTAGGGTTGGAAATAACTAGCAACCTAGCATAAAACCTTCTCAGAGCAAGTAGACTATCTCCAGAAAACGGTAGCAGCATAAGTAAATATATCCAGTACAAAGGTAAGAAAAAACTACGAGAGGGCGCCAACAACCTGACACGAACCCACAGGCACATATGTATGTTTGCAAGAAGGTACAGAAAAACTACCTCACTAACAAGGTAAATGGAATTCCAAAGTCCGGGAGTCCACCAGCAACACCACTGCCTCAGCTAGCCACCAGACCGGCTACAACTCAGAACCTGAGGCATTCCAAAAGAAAACAGAATACCTCAGCAAGCAACAAGGTAAAAACAACTGCATGCAAGAGTCAACCAAAAGGAAGAAGTAACTGAAAAACATGCAGTAGAAAGAGTCACAACTGTCCAAGACAAGACAATAAGACAAGCACACAAGCAAAGAAAACAGCAACAACCCAACTCAGGAACATCATCCTGCCGGGCTTTCTAGGCTACCAAGAGCCCAAAGTGCTGCAAGCTACTAAGGAAGAAACTTCTAACACCCTAAACTGTAGAAAGGGGTAGGAGCAAAAACAAGCAACGAGGAACCGGATCGGAGGCAAACTCAGTCCCCCATCCACCATATCCAAGTCAACAAGCTCGAGGGTCTACACGTGAAAACACAAGGGACCTTCCACCCACACATGCCCAGCCCGTACCTGGAGCAAGAAAAACAAGAGTGGCCTTGGCTATATCACACAACTCCACCCCCCTGAAGAGCTATAAACCACCACTACTAACCACGACCCACGATTCGGCCCTTAAGAAAGTAAAGGGAACGGCCGACAAGGAAATACCAGAAATATAACAAGAAAACCACTCGGGAACGAAGAACAAGGTAAAGGAAGAGTGTTGAAAAGAATCAACACGACAAGGCGCTGAGTGAGACCCACTCAGTGCCAACCTAAACCTTGGCGTTGAGTGAGCTAGCCTCACTTAAAGCCAAAACCAAACTCTAACCACAATCCCACTAAGGTAAAACAGAGCTCGACGATCGTCAGTCGGAGGTCGACGATCGTCGATCGGCTGAAGGCCAAAAGAAGCCCGACGATCATCATCCAGGAGGTCGACGATCGTCGAAGGCTAAAAGCGAGCGAAGCTCGACGATCTTCCTCCAGGAAATCGTCGAGCGCTGATCGGCTATCAGACAAAAGTTGAGCTCGACGCTCATCGAGCGTCGAACGGAGCTCGACGTTTTCCCTCTGGAAAAAAACGTCGAACGGAGATCGACGATAGTCGAACGATTCTAAGACAAAAAGAGGCAGGGAATTTCCAGTACTCGAGTAGTCGCCTACTACTCGTGTATTCAAATTGCAGCACTCGAGTAGTTAGCAACTACTCGAGTACCTCAGCCCTCTACTCGAGTAGTCGCCCACTACTCGAGTATGCAAGAAAAACCAGCACTCGCGTATCTACAATCCAGCACTCGAGTAGATGCCTACTACTCGAGTATACCCACTCCAACACTCGAGTAGATGCCTACTACTCGAGTAAACCAAACCACTGACTCGAGTATCTCGAGTCCACTACTCGATTAACCCAAATCCCCTACTCGAGTAGTTACCTACTACTAGAGTAAACCAAAACTCCTACTCGAGTAGTTACCTACTACTCGAGTAACTCAAAGCTACTACTCGAGTAATCCAAACTCCTACTCGAGTAGTTACCTACTACTCGAGTATACCAAACCCGCTACTCGAGTAGTTACCTACTACTCGAGTAACTCAAAGCTACTACTCGAGTAATCCAAACTCCTACTCGAGTAGTTACCTACTACTCGAGTAAACCAAACTCGCTAATCGAGTAGTTACCTACTACTCGAGTAACTCAAAGCTACTACTCGAGTAACTCAAAGCTACTACTCGAGTAATCCAAACTCCTACTCGAGTAACAAAGAACACTACTCGAGTAATCCAAACTCCTACTCGAGTAACAAAGAACACTACTCGAGTAATATATTAACAGATTTGGGGAACAAATCACCCCCCTCCTAACTCTTCCTCTCGGCTACACCCAAACCAGAGCAAAGATCTGAGAAAAGATAATCGGCATCACGCCGGCAATGTTGGGTTCTAACAACACAAGTAGGGAGGGTTCAATAGGAAGAACTAAATCTTATAGTTAGCAAGAAAAAGAGAACAACAAGGCCTCTATCCTAGGGCTAACAGGGATTTCAAATACAGCAAGAAAGTTCAAAAAGAAACTTGACAAGGGCAAGAATACCACTTGCCTCAACTTTCAGCGAAGCTTGGACGGCTTTCCTCCTCTTCACACTGAACAAACAGCCGCAACACCTAGAACATAACTCTCGGCCATTAATGGCGGAAAACTCCAGAACCGAAAACCCAAACCTCAACAAAACTACCCGAAAATCGAATATCTTACCGTCAAAACGAAGATCTCGGAGAGAGCAAGACAACGCCGCTTTCAGACTCGAATTCCGTCCACGAACAAGCCCGGAATCGCCGACCAAAGGAGGTACAGGACGGGCGGTTTTCTCCTCTGTTTTTTCGAGAACAAGCCGACGGTTTCTCTCTCAGGAAACGGAAAAAGAAGTGGGCCGTCACTTCTTAAGAAAAGCTTTTATACGAAAAGCTAAACACCGGTTCATCCATAACCGAACCCTAAAACGCCTAATTACTTAAGTAAATACCAAAATAAGCATAAGCCAAAAATATGGCTGCCACCAAGGCAAGGCAATAACTGCCCAATTAAATTCTCCCGCAGAATTTAACAATCGGTCAAAACCGAAAGGCTACAGGATAGCCAAATCAATTTAATTAATTGATCACATAGACTATTAACACACCAAACGACACAAAAACCGAATCACCTCGGAATTCGACGAAATTCGCACCGTAGCTAAATACCCACGCTACGAACACAACGGCGAAGTCGAAATTAACTTTCGACGAACAAAACTTGAGTTATACCCAAATAAAGCCAAACCCAAACATCCCCCCGAGAGGCCACACCGGGTCACCCAAAACGACTCGGCTTGCTAGGGAGATCTTGCCAACAGGCTACAAAATAGGGCACTCAGTTCTAAGGAGCTAAACCATACTCCACACATGGCACAAGCCACAGAAACTCGTCATCGTAACACCAACGAGAATAAAAATAAACGCAGGAAAATCGGGGGCGTTACAGTTCCCGACGTCTATTCGTTATTATCCCCGTTGAGCCTATCCCTTCCTTTGGCATCCCTACGCCTTGTTACCAAAGCCGTATAGCCTTTCCTACTCGCACACCCGAATGTGGTCACTCGGTTTGTTTGTTTTATTGTAGTTATGTATCCATTATGTGTGACTGTTATGCGGGAGCTTTGTGCTGCTTGTGGTGTTGCCGTGTTTTTGGCTTGTTTTAGTTATTTGGTTAAATAAAAAAAATAAAAAAAAATTAAATTAAATGAAATGGAAATGAAAATTCCCAATGTGGAATAAAAGAAAAAAGAAAAAAAATTTGTTGTCGAGTTGTGGTTTTATGGTTATGAAATTTTGTTATATTGTGTTCGTTAATGGCATGCACGCATCGCTAAAAGTCAAAGTCTGCTGGTGCGGTGTACGTGTTTGTCATTGCGTGCAGCTGTGAGTGTTTTCAGGCGGTCTCATTTTGGGTGTGCGTATCCGTCGTGTTTATCTTTGTATACCCCACCTTCTCCTAAGCCTCCATTATACTCCAAGTCCTACGGATTCGCGCTTGAGTCAAACTAGTGTCGTGGAGAGAGTGTGAACGAGCGAGCTTATGGTCATCGACATTGGTGGATTCCTTTGGAGGTTATCCCGATCCCTTGCTTTGGCAATGCTCAACTCAGTGTTTGTCTGCTTTCTCCTTGCGCGGGACCGAATGATTCCCCTCGATTCTATAGTAGAATAGTAAAAATATTTTGATATGCCTTTAGAAATATATAGGTTATTAGTGCATAATTAGAAATTCCTTGTACGGTATTCCTATGAGCATGAGCATGCGATTTCGCATGGTTCTCCGCTGCGCAGTTATAGGCCAGCTACCCTATTTTTCTCATCCGTGTTATGGATGATTTGCTCGGGATGAGCAAATGTTTAAGTCTGGTGGTGTGTTGAGTCCGATTTATATAGGGTTTTTCAGACTCATCTGGGCTTATTATCTTGCATGTACATTACTATTTCATTAGGAAAAGTTGTATATTTGATTAGGGCTTTATTTAGCCATTGTTGCATTGTTTCAGCTCATTTTGGTTTGCGAATTGCACCGGGATGTCGGGGGGTAAGTACTTGGGTACTCTCCTTGCGGATTTGGTTATTTTATGTTTTATATTAGTGCTCTGATCTTTTACTCTAGCTATGTTTTTTGTTGTGCAGGTTGTCATATTTCCCCCAAATCAGGAATTGTGACTTGTGGAAAACGCATGGTCGTGCGTTTCCTTAGCGGATGCTTTCTACCAAATTGTGTGTTTTCTACAGGTTTCTTTGGAGGATTGACAAACCAATGTGATTTCTTCATGTGCGAAGGAGACGTATGGTTTTCCTGTAGCTGTCTAGTTTATAGCGCATTGTGGTTAATCGTGCAATTTGTTCACGTACGGGTAGAAGTGCCGGTGCGTGATTAAAATGCACGGTTCCACCTGCTTCCCGGGAAATTCAGCACTCTGTGGTTACCCGTACATTTTCCTTCACGCACGGGCAGAAGCATCTGTGCGTGAGTAAAATGCACGGGTCAACTCATCTTCCTCCGCAAGCTTTGTCCTGGAAGTTAATATCGTTCGGTTAACACACGGTCGTGCGCCAAAACGTGCATGACCATTTTTTTACCTACTCGTATTTAAGCTAAGGAGTTGACAGGAGCAGGGATGAATCCTCCATTTCCAGTCCTCTGAGCGGGAAAATCTTCCTCCTGTTGTTTTTTCCTCTCTCCTCCTTGGAGAGCTCATCCGGCCACCGTTCCTCCTCCAAACTTCACCGCAAGTGAAGATCTTCCATTTTTTTCTTCATCTCCATCTCAAGAGGAGCATTTGGAGCTCCTTCTCGCTGCCATTGGAGAGCTTTCTGGCGACTACCAGCCTTCACGGATCGTGAAGAAGATGGGTAAAACACCTTTTAAGTATGTGACAGCACTTCAAGATTCCTCGGACGTCAACCACCGACCGAGCCCGGAAAAAGACTGATAACCTTCGACTCCGACTGGGAATCAGGGCTAGCCTTCACGCGTTGGGCTGTAAATCTCCTCTTTACTCTCATTTGGATGTATTTTCTATGCTTTGGATGTTAGCTAAACTTGCTAGGAACTCTTAACAATGTTAATGATGGTTTACTATTGCAAATGTTATTATAGTACATAGTTTGACTTTACTTCCTTTGCTTGCTTTGGGTTGTTGCTTGGTGATACGCCACACAAACGTGTGTTAGGGGCTGTCTTGGCGAAGATGTGTTTTCGACCTTCAATGGTTACGACCACATGCCCTAATACTCATTGGAGTATTCCACCATTACGAAGCGGTGAAGGCAACCCGCGTAATTAATTTTAGTTGTTCTAAAACAAAAACTCAACCCCCAAAACTTTGTTGCATTTGCAATAACTTTCCAACGAGGAAGATCACACTCCCAATCTGCATTCCTCGAGAGATTCGATACTCGGAGGATAACTCCCCCAGTTTTTACTTGATGACGATCAGTGCACTTGCCGAGATTGCATTAGTAATCTGGAGGATCACTGAGATATAAGAGTAAATTTTACTCTGAGTGGTTAGGGTTTAGGCCCGAGGTAGGATTAGGAGGAAGTCCGAGAGATCTTAGGGATTTGTATTACAAGATTTTTGAGCTTAGATTTGGAGAAGATTATTTTATCTAACACATTCTTAGAAAGGTGGGAGGGAAAGTGGATGTACCCATACCTTGGGTAACACCTATAAATAAGGGTGTGATGAACCTTGTTCTTGAAAGCAAACTCACTAATCTTACTCACAACGACCCAAATCAAAAAATAGTCATAAAGACTTGAAAACCTATTCTCGCTCGCCCCTCTAGGTGTATAGCTACTCTTGCAACAAAGTCTATCACTTCTCAACTCTGAATACTCCTAATAACATGATGTTGGTGTTCTAGTAGGAGACAGAGCTCTAGTCTTCCTTGACCCTTCAGCCTTCAGAGCTACTGAAGTTTCTCTTATTGCGAATCTACTTCCTTCTTCTTCAGCTTTCCTCGTATATATTTGAAGCTCATATGAGAGAAGCTTCCCAAACATATTTTGAGGGTTAGTGTCACCATGTCTACCAAACTCCCTTTCTCCGCAAACCTTTTTATCCCATTCTTTCGTCCAGGATCTCAAGAATTTGTCGTTAAGTTCACCATTTATAAACTTGCGAGTGTAATTCCTTAGCCCATTGACAATTCTGAAGAACTTCTCGTAGCAGTCTGCTATTGTGTCTCTTCTATCTAATTTAAAGACTTTTTACTCCTGATTGAGAGTCTTTAGTTTCAAGGATAGCTGAACACCTAGAGGGGGGTTAATAGGTTCTTAAGTCTTTTTAGCACTTTATCTATTTTATGTCTGTTGTGATTAGTTTAAGTTTACTTTCAAGACAACATAATCAACACACAGATTGTTTATAGTGGTTTCCTAGAGTATGTGTAGGTCCACTGTCCCTCCCACCTTTCTAACAGTGTGTTATTCAAGGCACTTCTCCAATCTCAGCTCCAAAGAGCTTACAACACACATCCCTTAGGATCTTTGAGTCTCCTCTAAAACCTACCTCAGGCATAAATCCCTATAACTCAGAGTAAAGATTTACTCCTATAGCTCAGTGATCCAAAGATCACCTACCTCAAAATTGAGCATAATTACTACACTCAAGCTAGGAGGATAGTCATACCACTCAAAGAGAATGACTCTCCAACAACTCAGGCACAAAGGCCCTACCTCAGATTCTCAGGAGGATCCTACAACTTAGGCATAAAGGCCCTACAAATCATAGAGAATGACTCTCCTACCTCAGATTTGAAAAAATCGTACCTCAGGCAAACTTCCCTACAGTTAGATCCACACAGGGATCGTACCTCAGCCTTTATAAAATAGGCTTACAACTCAGGCACAAAGGCCCTACCTTAGATCCATAATATGGATCCTATAATCTCAGCAACAAAGGCCCTAAATCTCAAATCCAAGACCGGATCCTACAAAAAGAATGGTTGGTTGTATAGATTTGACTCCAGAGAAAAGTTCTTTGAGTCTGCCTTCCTGGACTGAGAAATACTCAGCCATAACTTCTTCTCAGCAATAAGAAACTTATCTTCAGGATGACTTGGCTTGTACTGAGAAGTATCTTGTAAATAAGTACTTCTTCCTGAACTGAGAGAGAAACTCAGTCATATCTTCTTCTTCAAAGCACAAGAAATTGTTCTTCAGAAATGACCAGCTGGAACTGTGAAGTAACTACAGCTTGCCTTGCTACTTCTTGAGCTGAGAAAATCCTATCCCTAACTTCTTCTTCAGAAATAAGAATGTTGATCTTCAAGACACTACTGCTTGTGCTGGAAGTAACTCAGAAACACAAGTTTGTGATCTTGTTGTTGAAGACAGAGGAGTAGACAGTTCTTTTTATTCTTCAAAGAACTAACTTTGACTGCAGAGATAAGAATGCTCTGCTTCTTCTTCTTTCTCATAAATTTCTTCTGAACTTGCTGTAGCAGGAGAAGATAGCTACAGCTAATTATTTGAACTCTTAAATCTACAGGTTTGAACTTCAAGCTTCAAGCTCAGTGATAATACGTTTTGTAGTCTAAAATATTATCGTTTTTTCTATTTTATATTGTACAAATCATATCTATTATTAGTTTATTTTTTTATCATTTTTATGTGAATATTATTGCCACTGACTTTTTCTTGTCTTTTTGAAGGTTTCCAGAAAATTGGCCAAAAATGACCAGACATGCCCCTTTGTCACGCCCTCCCTGGGCGTGACCTAGGGCGTGTCACCCAATCCCGAGGACTCCTGCTGGAAGGGACAGAAAAACAAACAAAATGGCTGTCACACCCCCTGACACGCCCTCCCCGGGCGTGTCACCAGGCGTGACCAAGGGCGTGTCGCTCTCTGCCGCAAAGCCTGTCGCCGCATTGAATGCAGGTTCCGCCATAGCACGCAACAGTACTGTAACGCCCCCCCGTCACGGGTGTGACCTAGGGCGTAACATCAACCTTTCCGACGACTGACGGATTTCCGACCAATGATTTCGACATGACGTGCGTGTCATGCCCCACCTACATGGGCGTGACCATGGGCGTGTCGACCGACATACAGAAGCAATCATCCCTCCCTCCAGATCCCACAACCCGAGGTCAACTTCGTACATGTCATGCCCTATGACATGCCCCCTTAGGGCATGTCGGAGGGCGCGACCAACCCGAGAATTTGGCCTATAAATTCAGCCCCCCCTTCCATTTAAGCAAGCTTTGGTTCAGAGGGGGAGGTGTTGCCCCTTTGGTTCTTGAACTTATGCTTTTCTCTCTCTTTCTCTCTCTCTCTCTTTGTAATTTTCTTTTAACCCTTGTTTAATCTTTACTTGTTTATGCTTTCTTTGTAATCTTTAGTGTTGCTTAGTGCTAATTGTAGGGCTAGAATAGGTTTCAATTCCTTGCACTTGTAATTTCTTTTTCCATAGTGTAACTTGCCCCTTTTCATTAATAGAAGTGTTCTTTGTTTAGCTTGTGTTCTTTTTATGCTTTACTACTCATCCCCCTCCTCCACTTCACTATGATTAACTAATCCTCCTTGTACTCGATCTTGATGATCTGAGGTTCGAGCGATTAAGTTATGATGTTTTGATTAATCTTTTCTTTTTAGGTTAGGGCCTTGAATTACTCTTGATTAATCATGGGTTGGAGGTATATTATCGATATATACCCTCCACCTTTGCTTTCATTCTGGGCTAGCTGAGAGGCCGATAGAATGAAGTGAGCATTCAAGAGTAAAGGGAGTTGTACGCACCCCTCGAGAGAGGAAGACGTCCAAATCTCCCGGATTGGAGTAAAATCCAATAGTGGGGTTCACCACGTAAAGCGAGTTTTATGCCTCTGATTTAGATGAAAGTCGGTCGTACCTTCCTAAACTCAGTTGGGCACGACTTCGATAGAAGCGTGTTCAAGCTTTAGGAACTTCCACGGTCAAGGACCTTTATCCTATTAAGTTTAGATTTTTTTTCGCATTTTCTTAATCGTCTTTAGCCGAGGTGATTCTTGATCGAGTGCATTTCCATTTCATATTTTCAACCTTTCATAGTAATCGATTTTCTTATGCTCTTAAATTAACTGTAATAGCTCTCTTTCTAGCTTTAGCTTTACTTCCTTCCTTGCAATTAGATTCTCTAAAACCCTAGTTTTTCTGTCGATAAGATAATAGTTTTCGTGTGAGTAAGCATACTCAACAGTTCCCAGATTTCAATACGACACTTGTGTCCCCTAGCTACAATTCGATAGGTATACTTGCCTCATTGGATTGCTAGTTCGGTTGCGTTTATTTTCTTCGAACCCTAGCGCGCAACAAGTTTTTGGCGCCGTTGCCGGGGAACCAACTTCCGTTGATATCTTGAAAACACGAACATATTAATTTTATCTCTTTTCTTTCTCATCCTCTTTCTTTAAATTTTAAAATTCAAAAAAGTTATCACCGCTCTTAATAGTAACCAAATTCACAATTTTTCTACGCCACCTAATTCTCTCGAAAAGGTCAAAGGGCTTTAAGCGCCACTAACTTGTCTAGTACCTTGTGAACCCTTCACGGGGTAGTCCTTGGGAAGTTCGGGAGTTAATCTATAAAAAAAAAAATCTATTTCAAAAAAAAAACAAGAAGAAAAAAATTCTAATCTAGCTTTCTTTCTAGTTTATCCTATTTCTCTTTCTTTTCTTCTTTTCTGTTCTTTTAGTGCATGACCCGCAGGAGCTCGTCGGTTATTTTGGACTTGGACCACGAAATTGAGTGTACTCTTCGGAGAAGATCGCGATTTCAAGGTCCTACTATCCATGTGCCGGTTGAGGACTCCGAGTCATTTGCTACTTTAAGAATGGAAGAACCCAATGTAGATGAGGTCGTGCAAAGGACTATGTCCTATTATGTACGACCGAACCTTGAGGGAATAAAATTTAGTATAGTCCGCCCTGCTATAGCAAATAATAACTTTGAATGAAAGCCTAGCATAATTCAAATGGTGCAGCAATATGTGCAATTTGACGGACTTCAAGATGAAGATCCGAACACACATATAGCTAGATTTCTTGAAATTTGCGACACCTTCAAGATAAATGGTGTCACAAATGATGCAATTAGGCTGAGACTCTTCCCCTTCTCTCTAAGAACTAAATCTAAGCAGTGGCTGAACACACTTTCTAAGAATAGCATAACCACGTTGAATGAATTAACTGAAAAATTTTTGGCGAAGTATTTTCCGCCAGCTAAAACTGCAAAACTTAGGAACGATATCTCTGCCTTCGGACAAATAGACTCTGAAACCCTATATGAAACCTGGGAGAGATTTAAAGAATTATTAAGACGATGCCCACATCACGTGCTGCCTGTATGGTTACAAGTGCAGACGTTCTACAACGGGCTAAATCAAAATACAAAGCAAATGATAGACGCAGCCTCAAGCGGTACTTTAAATCATAAGACCCCGGAAGCAGCTCTTGATCTTTTTGAGGACATATCCATGAACACTTATCAGTGGAATGTGCCTAGGTCCCGCCCGAACAAGCCTGCAGGTATCTTTGAAGTGGACAACGTCTCCCAGCTCGCTCTGCAAGTAGAAATCCTAAGGAAAAAGATAACGGAGATGACTGCTGCCTCCGCCCCTCAGGTATGGGAATCTGCAACCCCTACTCCAGAACATTTAGATTATGTTAATAAAATGCCTAGAAATGCTTTTAATAATTTTTCTGCTGCGAATTTTCATCCTCCTAGTTTTAATTTTCCGAATAGCTATAACCCTGCTTTAAGAAATCATCCGATTTTTTCGTGGAGCAATCCATCGAATGCTATGCGCCCGCCACCACAAAATGATTTTTCTATACCACCACCACCACCACCTCTTCAAAATTATCCAAAACCTCCAAGCTTGGAGGAATTACTTTCTAAATATATTACCTCAAATAACGCTACTATAAGAACTTTAACCGGAAGCGTAAAAAGTCTAGAAAATCATGTAGGACAGCTCGCGAAAATAATTTCTTAGCGACCCGCAGGGTCTCTTCCTTCCAATACCGAACCCAACCCGAGAGAGCAAGCGAAAGCTATAACTCTTCGGAGTGGGAAGCAAGTCTCCGGAATGGTAAGTGAAGAGCCCGAGACAAGCTCAGCTCCCGCCTTTAAAAATCAAAGCTCTTCTCCGCTTCCACCCTCTGCTAAAGAAGTTATCACCCCTATTTTAGAAAAAATCTCACTCCACCACCCATATTCAAAAATAATTTAACTCCTCCATACCCCTCCGAACTTAATAGACAACGTCAAGATGATCAGTACTCCCGCTTCTTAGAGATCTTCAAGCAAATCCACATTAATCTTCCCTTTCACGAGGCTATTTCGCAGATGCCGAAATACGCCAAGTATCTTAAGGACCTCCTCACCAACAAGAAGAAGTTAGAGAATCTTTCGCACGTCATGCTAAACGCCGAGTGCTCTGCTGTTTTAACAAACGGTTTGCCGAAGAAAATCAGTGACCCAGGTAGTTTCTCTATCCCGTGTGTCTTCGATGATCTTTTTGTTAAACACGTGTTAGCCGACTTAGGCATGAGTATAAACCTGATGCCCTTTTCGTTGTTTAAAAAGCTAGGAATTGGTAGCCTTAACCCCATGCGTATGAGTATCCAGCTAGCCAATAGATCCGTCAAGTACCCGTTAGGAATAGTGGAAGACGTTCTAGTAAAATTCGACAAGTTCATCTTCCCGGTGGACTTTGTCATTTTGGACATCGAAGAAGACGTCGAGGTTCCCCTGATCCTTGGCCGACACTTCCTTGCCACCTACCGAGCTATCATTGACGTAAGAAATGGTAAGCTCTTTCTTCGAGTAGGCGACGACGAAGTCACATTTTTTATCACCCCTTCGATGAAGAACACCTTAGCAAATGATGACTCATGTTTTTTCGTAGACGCCGTGAGTGATGAATCTTCCTACTGCCTCTCCGACTTTGAAAAAGAACTTTTTGATTTTTGTTTTTCTTCTTCTCTTCCCGCTGAATTGCTGCAAGGAAGTGATGAATCTTCTGATTGTCTTTCTGAGTTTGAAAAAGAATTTTTTGATTTTTTTTCTTCCTCTTTTCTTCCAACTGAACCGATGCAAGAAGCCTTCTTGGCTGCTCGCCCCTCCCCTTATTACGTTCCTTATAAAAAAGTTTATGAAGATATTATTTTTGAAAAAGAAAGAATCTCTAAATCCTCTTATGAAGAACCCCCTACCCTAGAACTTAAAGAACTTCCTGAACACCTTAAGTATTCTTTCTTAGAAAAAGATTCCAAGTTACCAGTTATCGTTTCGGCCTACCTCACGGATACGCAAAATGATAAACTTCTTCTAGTTCTACGTAAGCATCGTCGGGCTATTGCTTGTCAAATTTCTGATATCAAGGGCATAAGCCCATCTTTCTGTACCCATAAAATTTTAATGGAGGATAATTCGCGTAACTCTATTCAACCTCAGCGTCGTATAAACCCGAATATGAAAGAAGTAATTAAGGGCGAGGTTATGAAATTATTAGACGCAGGAATTATCTACCCTATATCGGACAGTAAGTGGGTTAGCCCCATTCAGGTAGTGCCAAAGAAGGGAGGGATAACAATAGTTAGTAATGAGAATAATGAATTAATCCCGACACGGACGGTGACGTGTTGGCATATATGTATAGATTACCGTAAGTTAAATGACGCCACCCGCAAGGACCACTTTCCTTTACCGTTTATCGACCAGATTTTAGAACGATTATCCGGCCATAGCTTTTATTGTTTTCTCGATGGCCTCTCGGGGTACTTTCAAATACCCATCTCTCCTAAAGACCAAGAGAAAACTACGTTTACTTGTCCCTTCGGCACCTTCGCTTACCGAAGAATGCCGTTTTGATTGTGCAATGCGCCAGCTATATTCCAGCGATGTATGCGCGCAATATTTGAGAAGTACGTAGAAACATTATGGAGGTATTTATGGACGATTTCTCCGTGTTCGGCGATTCCTTCGATAGATGTTTAGAAAACCTCGAAAAAGTCTTAGAACAATGCGAAGAAACAAACCTTTCCCTGAATTGGGAAAAATGCCATTTTTTGGTAAGGGAAGGGTTAGTTTTGGGTCATAAAATTTCTGCTAAAGGTATTGAGGTAGACGTTGCCAAGATAGAAGTTATCGAGAAGCTGCCGCCGCCTACGAACATAAAAACTATAAGAAGTTTCCTAGGCCACGCTGGCTTTTATCGTCATTTTATAAAAGACTTCTCCAAAATAACAAAGCCCCTCACCCATCTCTTAGAAAAAGACACTCCATTCATTTTTGATGACTCTTGCCTTTCTGCCATCGAATTAATTAAAGAAAAGTTAATAAACGCACCGATTATGATAGCTCCGGTGTGGGACCTTCCTTTCGAGATTATGTGCGATGCGAGTAATTTTGCTGGGGGAGCCGTATTAGGTCAATGCATATCTAAAAACTTCCACCCCATCTATTATGCTAGAAAACCCTCACATCTGCACCAGAAAATTACACCACAACCGAGAAGGAGCTCTTAGCTATAGTATTCGCATTTGATAAATTCCGCCCTTACATTACACTTTCAAAAATCATTATTTTTACGGACCACTCGGACCCTCAAGTACCTTCTTGCCAAAACAGATGCCAAGCCTCGCTTGATTCTCTGGGTCTTACTCCTCCAGGAGTTTGACTTAGAGATCTGTGATAAGCAAGGAGCCGAGAACTTGGCAGCCGACCATCTATCCAGATTAGATAACCCCTTTATAGAAAAATTAAATTAAAAATCTCTAAATGATTATTTTCCTGATGAGAAGCTGCTTTTAGTTAACACATCAACTTCTCCTTTGTTTGCGCACATCGCCAACTATCTAGTGGCTCGGGTGCTCCCAAAAGAGTTCTCCTCTCAGCAAAAGAAGAAATTCTTTTATGAGCTGAAGAACTACTTTTGGGAAGACCCGCATCTTTTCAGAATTTGTGTGGATCAAGTGATAAGGAGATGTGTTTCTTATGATGAAGGAATTGATATTCTAAAACATTTGCATGAAGGTCTGACAGGTGGGCACTATCAAGCTGCTCGCACCGCTCACAAGGTGCTTTGCGTGGGTTTTTACTGGCCTAGCCTATTTAAAGACGCGCATGCCTTTGTGAGCAGGTGTGATAGTTGCCAATGGTCGGGCAACATTTCTAATAAAAATGAAATGCCGTAAAATTATTTCTTAGAGTGCGAAATTTTTGACCTCTGGGGAATTGATTTTGTTGGCCCCCTTCCTTCTAGCTTCGGAAACAAATATATTTTAGTTGCTGTTGATTATGTTTCACGATGGGCTGAGGCCCAAGCTCTTCCTACGAACGACTGTCAAGTTGTAGTCACATTTTTTAAAAAATTATTTTCTACATTCGGTACGCCTCGCGCAATCGTTAGCGATAGGGGTTCCAATTTCTGTAACGCACAATTTTAGAAAATCCTTACCAAATACGGCGTTACGCATAAGCTTTCCACTGCCTACCACCCCCAAACTAACGGACAAGTTGAAGTAGTTAATAGAGAAATAAAAAGAATATTAGAAAAGACTGTTTCAATTTCTAGGAAAGACTGGTAAGCCAAACTTGACGATGCTCTATGGGCCTACCGAACAGCGTACAAAACCGCCCTCGGATGTACGCCGTATCGGCTGGTCTATGGAAAATCGTGTCATCTTCCCGTAGAGTTAGACCACCGCGCCTTTTGGGCCTTAAAATTTTTAAACTTCATCCCCGCTCAGTCGGTGAACTTCGAAAATTTCAACTAAATGAACTCGATGAGTGGCGCTCTTATGCTTATGAAAAAAATAAACTTTATAAAGAGCGGACGAAGCGTTTACATGATAAATACTTAAGGCACCCTAAAAACTTTAAGCCGGGCGACCAAGTCCTTTTATATAACTCTCGTTTACGTTTATTTCCGGGCAAATTAAAATCTCGCTGGTCTGGCCCGTTTTCTATTTTAGAAGTTTTTCCTTGTGGAACTGTTTAAATTTCTCACCCTGATAAGGGTAATTTCAAAGTGAATGGTCAGCGTCTTAAACTCTATTTTTCTGGTGATGATGATGTCAGTCCAAACATTATTAAGTTTCTGCTTCATGAACTTTAACTTTGATCTTTTAATTTTTGCTAAAAACAATTTTATTTCTGGACAACAATATTTTTGGACAATATTATTTTTTGATGCGTCGAGCTCAACGACGCTTTAAACAAAGGGCGCTCTTTGGAGGCAACCCAAGTTATCTTTTTCTATTTTCTTTATTTTACAATTTTTGGCCTCGGACGGCTCCGACAAGCTGAAGCTTCTGCGATCGCCTGCTCCAACGTTGCTGAATCCATCACGAAGTCCAAAGAAGAAATTCGGGGGAGCGGAATCACTAAGCTTTCGCAGCAAAGAAATCCGAGGAAGTACCTGTCTTTCAATTCTATCTTTCAACTCTGTACTTTATTTTTCTCTTCTTCTCCAATCCCCTTCTTTTGCCATTGAGGACAATGTCTATTTTAAACTTTGGGGAGGACTACCTCCTTCATTTTTGCTTAGTGTAAATATTTTTCTTTTTGTATATATTTTAAATATTTCCAAAATAAAAAAAATGAATATCTTAAAATTCCAAAAAAAAGAGAGAAAATATTTCTAAAATCCAAAAAAAAAAGAGAATATTTCACAAAATTAAATATATATATATATATATATGTGTGTTTTTGAATAGTTTAGACATTTTGGTATTTCAATAGTACCCCTAATTTTTGTTTTTGTTTTATTCAAAATTTTCTATAAACAACCTAGTTAATTATAATATTTCTAATCGTCCTTTTTAATTATGTTTCACAAGTAAAATGTTGGTCATGCTGTGTTTCTAATTCACGGTAGCATGTTAAGGTGAAATATTTTTATAAAACTCGCATTTCTATTATGGTTTTTTGTTTTTTATTTCCTTTACTTTCTCAAAAATTCATCATCCACTATTTTCTTTTTCGTTTTTGAATAATTTTTGTAAAGTCAACTTTTGAATAACGTAGTAGAAGTGAACGATCCAAGTCACATATTATTTCTATTTTCAAGTAAATTTCATCAATCTTCTTTTATTATCTAGAGCTCGCATTTTGAAAAATTTTAAACCTTTGTTTTAAATAAATTTAAAAGCGTGAAAATGATTTAGGCCGTTTTTGTTTTCGTTTGAGCTTTCCTGCCAACCTAAAATCTTTTACCACTAGCTAGCCGCTTTTGAGCCTTTTTTTCCGATTTCATTTGATAGCTCCTCTTGTCATTTCATTTTCACCAAAGCCAAAATTTCCAACCTATCGAATCACACTAGCCTTTTTGAGTTTTATAAAATATTTTCACGATTTTCATAGGATATTTTGTGATTTTTGTGGGAGAAAGATTTTTGAAAAAAAAGTATGCTCAAAAGTTATGTTTATTTCTGTTTGGCCAATTCAAAAGGAAAATAAAAATATTTATAGCCTTTATTTTGAAAAAAAAGAAAAAAATGGAAAAACGAAAAAAAGAAAAGAAAAAAATGTATATATATTTTTTGAAAGTTTTTGAAACTCTTTGCTTTGGTTTATGGTTATTTTAAACCTTCACATTTATCTTTGAATTCCACTCTTAATCATATTCCTAAACCAAACGTTTCTGTCCTATTTAAGTCCTTTTGATTCACGCTTTTTGATTTTTATTTAACAACTAAGAAACAAAGAAGAGTAAATCAGTTTTAGTTTTGGATTTAAACCTAATTTTTGTTAATTAAATTGATATAATTATAATGCATTGCTTGGATATAGTAACAACTCAATGCGTTTTTATCATTTTCGTTGCTTTGCTTAAGTCTATTTAAAAAATTTCGATAAAATTTTGGATGATTTGTTTTTATTGAGTAAAGTTTATAAAAGTTTTACCATACCTAAATAATTGTTTTAGACTTAAATTTAACCTTTTCCCTACTTAGAATTTCGCATAGTACTTGTGTAGGCATAATTAGAACTTTTTGATTAGTCCTTTTTTTATGATTATCTAGTTTTTATATTTTTGCTTGAGGACAAACAAAGCTTAAGCTTGGGGGAATTTGATAATACGTTTTGTAGTCTAAACTATTATCGTATTTTCTATTTTATATTGTACAAATCATGTCTATTATTAGTTAATTTTTTATCATTTTTATGTAAATATTATTGCTACTGACTTTTTCTTGTCTTTTTGAAGGTTTCCAGAAAATTGGCCAAAAATAACCTGACACGCCCCTTTGTCACGCCCTCCCTGGGCATGACCTAGGGCGTGTCACCCGATCCCGAGGACTCCTGCTGGAAGGGACAGAAAAACGAACAAAACGGCTGTCACGCCCCCTTACACACCCTCCCTGGGCATGTCGCCAGGTGTGAACAATGGCGTGTCGCTCTCTGCCGCAAAGCCTGCCGCCGCATTGAATGCAGGTTTTGCCACAGCACGCAACAGTACTATCACGCCCCCCCGTCACGGGCATGACCTAGGGCGTGACATCAACCTTTCCGACGACTGACGAATTTCCGACCAATGATTTCAACATGACGTGTGTGTCACGCCCCACCTACACGGGCGTGACCATGGGCGTGTCGACCGACGTATAGAAGCAATCATCCCTCCCGCCAGATCCCACAACCCGAGGTCAACTTCGTACATGTCACGCCCCATGACACGCCCCCCTTAGGGTGTGTCGGAGGGCGTGACCAACCCGAGAATTTTGCCTATAAATTAAGGGCCCCCCTTCCATTTCAGCAAGCTTCAGTTGAGAGGGGGAGGTGCTGCCCCTTTGGTTCTTGAACTTTATTATGCTTTTCTCTTTCTTTCTCTCTCTCTCTTTGTAATTTTCTTTTAACCCTAGTTTAATCTTTACTTGTTTATGCTTTCTTTGTAATCTTTAGTGTTGCTTAGTGCTAATTGTAGGGCTAGAATAGGTTTCAATTCCTCGCACTTGTAATTTCTTTTTCCATAGTGTAACTTGCCCCTTTTCATTAATAGAAGTGTTCTTTGTTTAGCTTGTGTTCTTTTTATGCTTTACTACTCATCCCCCCTCCTCCACTTAACTATGATTAACTAATCCTCCTTGTACTCGATCTTGATGATCCGAGGTTCGAGCGATTAAGTTATGATTTTTTGATTAATGTTTACTTTTTAGGTTAGGGCCTTGAATTACACTTGATTAATCATGGGTTGGAGTTATATTATCGATATATACCCTCAACCTTTGCTTTCATTCTGGGCTAGCAGAGAGGCCGATAGAATGAAGTGAGCATTCAAGAGTAAAGGGAGTTGTACGCACCCCTCGAGAGAGGCAAGTGTCCAAATCTCCCGGATTGGAGTAAAATCCAATAGTGGAGTTCACCGCGTAAAGCGAGTTTTATGCCTCCAATTTAGATGAGAGTCGGTCAGAGCTTCCTAAACTCAGTTGGGCACGACTTCGAGAGAAGCATGTTCAAGCTTTAGGAACTTCCACTGTCAAGGACCTTTATACTATTAAGTTTAGATTTTTTATTGCATTTTCTTAATCGTCTTTAGCCGAGGTGATTCTTGATCGAGTGCATTTCCATTTCATATTTTCAACCTTTCGTAGTAACCGATTTTCTTATGCTCTTTAATTAACTGTAATAGCTCTCTTTCTAGCTTTAGCTTTACTTCCTTCCTTGCAATTAGATTCTCTAAAACCCTAGTTTTTCCGTCGATAAGATAATAGTTTTCGTGTGAGTAAGCATACTCAACAGTTCCCGAATTTCAATACGACACTTGTGTCCCCTAGCTACAATTCGATAGGTATACTTGCCTCATTGGATTTCTAGTTCAGTTGCATTTATTTTCTTCGAACCCTAGTGCACAACACTCAGCAACAATGGCGAGGGAGAAGATGATGAAATTCTTCCTCTTTTTGAATTTTTAAACCCTAAGAAGTTATTTTCCAAAAATTCTTTTGTCTCTGCCAATCTCAATCCTTTTATCTGCTGCTGTCCAACGGCTCCTAGAGCTGTAGGACCCACTATAGTTTACTGCTGTAACTTATCTTTATCAATAAAAGTCATACAGTAGACCTGCGACATCGTTTGTCGCATACTTTCGCTTTCCCATAATAATTTGAAACTTTGCTGACTCATGCTAACGTCAGCATCTGTAGACTTGGCCAAAGACTCAATTTCATCCCAGGCATTGAGTGTGTTTAGTGAATGGACTTCACTTCAGCGCAAAAACCCTTAGTTAACTATTCTTCACTTCCAGACATTGAGTGTGTTGAGTGAAGAGGCTTCACACAATTCTTTTGTCCTTGGACAATCTTTCTGCTATTTAGGCATTGAGTGCGTTATGTGAGCCTTCATCACTCAACGCCAACTTGACTTATCCAATAATTTTCCGCTGCTAGGCGTTGAGTGAACCTTCGTCACTCAATGCCCCTGGACTTAGCTGCTTCTCTGAATGCCTGCCATCTTGTTGAGGCATTGAGTGAACTGGCTTCACTCAACGCTTCTGTACTTGGACAATCTTCTTGATGAGCTTGCGTTATGTGAGTTGTCCTTACTCAACGCCTTTGTACTTAGACAAATTTTTCTGTCTATCTTCTTATGCTTTGACTGAACACTGTCCTGTCGACGTTTTCTTCTTTGGGCGTTGAGTGAGCTGTCCTCACTCAATGCTTCTTATTATGTGGCATTAAGTGAACTACCATCACTCAACTCCTGTGAACTTAGCCGCATTTCATCTTTTTGAATGTTGATGCTTTGACTGTCAAGCTTTACTCAGCGCTTTTGGGCATCTGGAGTTGAGTGAAATTGCTTCACTCAATGCCTGTAGACTTAGACAGATTTCATTCTCTCCACCTTTCTACCTTGTGACCAACCTTCAAAATCACTTAGACAACCTATCTAATCATTGTTAGAAGAACACCCTGTACATATCAAACTTATTACAACTATTAGATTACATATGTGAATATCATTATCTATTAGGCCTTCTTCAAATATGGACATAGGGATCAAAGGACATAACACTGATTGAGGAGGGATTTCCAGTAATCCCTAACTTCCTTCATGGCTGATGCAAGAAATGCACCTCAGACACAACATCCGAGTTAGGGAGTAGAGGATGAAGGGAGGAGATGAGACTGTCGAACAATAGGTTACTTTGAGTTACAGGTGAAGAAGAGAGAGAGAAAAGAAGAGATGGCTGCTAGCATATAGCGAGACCAAACTTCGTCCGCCACGGCAAATGTATCTCTTGTGGCAGGCTTTCTGTTGATCATTAACTTGTATTACAACTGAGGTCAAGTTCTTTATATGGAAAAACAAAAAACAATGGGGTGCTGGCGAATAAGAAAAAGAGGTTGCCGAGGCCGCGCGGTTTGATTCCTCATGTCGCCAGACCGCAGAGGTGTTTTATCTATGCATCTCAGAGACTCAGTTCGCTTGACCGTGCAAGTAGCCGCCTTAGGTTGCCAGGGCACGTAGGTTTCTTGTCCGCTAAAATGAAATTCTTGTGCAAGGCCACTTAGCTTAACCGTGCGTTCTGACCGAGGAGGTCGCTGAAGTCGCCTTGAACTATTGTGAACCTCTTCTTAACTGCAGCCAAGATGGAGTTGAGGGTTGTCCTCCCCTTGGTCACCACTTAGCCGCAAGAGCTACCCGTTGAGTCCGCACAGGTTGATGTAGAAGTCTATCCACAGGCATTGTTAGTGGTTAAGAAATCATGGCCATAGGGTTAGATGTCATGGTTTGGCCCCTGGTTCTCCTCCCCTTAAATAAGTGGTATGAGGGCCTATTTGTAGGCTCGAGGAGAAAACATCCAGAACCAGACTTGATGACTTAACCCTTGATTGTTTTGTCAAGCTGCAATGGTCGCCTCCTGATGGGTAGTCTCCAACTGGATGACTGAGAAGTAGTCCCTCTTCTGTTGCTGGCGGACTGAGAATAATTCCGCCTCTACTGGTCAAAGAGAGTTCATGCCCTGTTGTGCGTGCTGATGAGTAGCATGCCTCCTGCTGGCATACTGAGAATGAGTCAACCTCCTGTTGGCACACTGAGTACAAGTCTGCCTCCTCTTGGCAGACTGAGAACGAGTCCACCTCTGATTTGGACGAATCCTCTTTCTTTCAAGCAGAGTGATGAGGAATCCATCGTAGATAGGAAAGCGAGGTTGCCTGTTGTAGGAATACTAAAGAGAATCCTTGGGTGCCTAGGAAGATGACTGACTAGCGGTGACCTGGAGATGTGTTTGCCCACTAGTAGTGAGCTAGAGAATAGTCCGCCTAACTAGTGGCGACCTGGAGAAGAGTCCGCCCACTAGTGGCGAGCTAGAGAAGAGTCCGCCCACTAGTAGCGACCTGGAGAAGAGTCTTCCCTGTAGTGGAAGGCTGGTGAAGAGTCCGTCCACTAGTGGCGACCTAGAGAAGAGTTCGTCCACTAGTGGCGAGCTGTAGAAGAGTCCGCCAGCTAGTGGCGAGCTGGAGAAGAGCCTGCCAACTAGTGGCGACCTGGATAATAGACCACCCGCTAGTGGCGACCTTGAGAAGAGTTTGCCCACTAGTGGCAAGCATGAGAAAATGCTATCTGCACGGCTAGCCGCGCTACCTGCGGGTGCGGCCTAGGAAACAATCTACGACTCTGTCAAACTGGCGACTACCGTGCGGACAGAATTGTCTATCCGCGCCGCTAGCTTAAAGGTTGTCCGTGAACTCCCAGAGTGAGTTGTAGAAGTCCGCGACTTGTGAAGTAGCCACCTTGGAGAGGATCACCGATTTCTGGGTTAACATCCGTACCTTCCATGAGGACAATTAGAGAAGTCCACATATCTTTAACTGACTTGTAGTGGATTAGATTCTGCAACATTGTGTCATCTACATCACTTGCAATAATGTTCTTCGCATTCTTGTCCAGAGAGACAAGACCAATCTCATCTTTAGTTAGGTCCAGCATTTTCTTAGGAACCATCAACATTGGGTTGATGGTTGAAGCAGTCATGGGCATATGCAGACCTTCTTTGACAATATGAAATATTCTTGGATCCGCAGCTTCCACGAAGAACATGACTCTTTCCTTTCACATGGGGAAGTTTTCCTTGGAACACATAGGTAGCTTCATGGGGGACATATCCTTGCTTCTATCCATTACAGAAAGACTTACTTTGAAAACTATATGGAGATCTTATTGAAGGTGTTAACCTTTTAACGAACAACCTCGCTTTGATACCAATTGAAAGTATATAGTTGTCTACCTAAATCACCTAGAGGGGGGTGAATAGGTGAGTTCTACATCTTTTGCGGAATTAAAATTTATTATAAAACAAGCACATAGAAGCACTCAAGGATTTATAGTAGTTCCCCAGAATGTGTATGTCAACTATCACTCCTCGCCTATCTAGCACATTGGGTTAAACTCAGCTACTTCACCAAAAACTCAGATTAAATAAATCCTAAACCTCAGAGCCTCAAATCCTATAACTCGGAGACAACGCTCCTATAACTCGGAGATCAACACTCCCACACTCGTAGAACAACCTATCCAACAACCCAATCCAAAACACGGATCAACAAACTCGGAAGTAAAAACATCCTACAATAAGAAAAGTAGTTTTTTACAATTTCTAGATTAAAAACCAATCTACAACTTCAGATCTAAAAGGAATCAATCTTCTTCCTCCTTGAAGAATAGAGCTTGAAATGAAATTGAAGAAGAAGATTTGACTTTTAAAATATCTTGATCTGAAACTTGAAATCTGATTCGATCGATAGCATAGTTGAGAAATCTGGACAAAATGATCTTGTCGAATTTGTCTCTTAGAAGAATCGCTAATCACAAACTCTAGGTCGTCGGAAAGAATTATTCTGAGAACAGTAAATCGAGAAATCAGATGTTGGCCATTCACGAGTTCGAGAATTAGGTCTTGAGAAAATTTGCGTTTCTTAGCAAATAAGGTTTCTAAAATGAATCCAGATATATATATGAAATCCATCTTCAACAACTATTAATATACTTCCAAAAATTAGCTTCCATGTGCACTTTACACGGTCATCATTTGAAACTGAACCCATTAGAAAAAGTCGAACTAGAAAAATATTAAGTACATTCGGCGAAATGACATGAGTAAAGGCTAGATCACTCGACGAATTACTTAGAATACCAAGATAATTCGTCGAATTACACGAGTTCATTCGATGAATTTGACTAATAAATTTTTCTATTATCAGTCACTAGATCACTCGAGTATACTAGACAAATTCCACGAGTATACACATGATGTCTTGGAGAATGACATGAGACTTCATGTATAGACTCGTCAAATTTTACTTAGCCATTTTTAGAAGAAGTTTAAGAACATGTCAGAAATTTCCCGAGTAAACTCGACAAATTCCATGAGTATTCACGTGACATCTCGACAAATGACACGAGACTTAATTAATATACTCAACGAATTTTACTTATGAAAATTTCTGATTTTTCCAGAACTCAGCAACCTTCATTTTCCTTGATTCATATGCACTTGAAAATGAAGTATAACCCAATAGAGAGATTGCACATGAGTTAACACCATGTCCTACACAATAAGGGATTATATTGCATAGTCCTCCTGTTAGATGACTCATTGTAATCTGACATTGGTGT
This sequence comes from Platanthera zijinensis, assembly GCA_039513925.1. Classification (NCBI taxonomy): domain Eukaryota; kingdom Viridiplantae; phylum Streptophyta; class Magnoliopsida; order Asparagales; family Orchidaceae; genus Platanthera; species Platanthera zijinensis. The sequence goes on from CM077092.1 coordinate 116,105,148, forward strand.
GTACTTGGCAATTAAGTCCTATAAGTACACAACTTGAAAGTAAAGTCAAATACAACTCAATTCATCTTAGTTCAAGGGGGACTTCTTCAAATAAGGATTATTGTGGGAAAAATACCCAACATCTTCCCATTCCAAAACGCATAACCGCAGCAAGTCCTCCATATTCCTGATAGTTCTCTCAGACAGGCCATCAGTCTGAGGGTGAAAAGTCATGCTAAAGGTAAGGTGAGAGCCTATATACGCTTGACCTACCCTCTATTCTTCAGAGGTGAAATGACACTGAATCTATTGTCTCGGGCACCCCATGGTACTGGATGAACTTCTCCACAAAGAGATGCACCAACACATCAACATGCACCTCCTTCCTCATCATGATAAACCTGATAACCTTTGTCAAGCAATTTACTATCGCCCAAACTGAATCATTCCCAAAGCGAGATTGGTGAAGGCCGTGAACAAAGTCAATAGAAATACTCTCGAACTTCCACTAAGGGATCGACAATGATTACAATAATCTACCTGGGCTTTTACACTCCACCTTCACCTTTTGATAAGCCTCATAGTGCGTAACATAGTACGTGACATCCTTCTTCATTCCTGGCCAAACAATGTTCCTCCGTAAGTTAGTGTACATCTTGGCAATCCTGGGATGTACCGAATACTTGGTGTAATGGGAGTCTTGCAAGATGTCTTCTGAATACCACCACCTACGGGAATGTAAAGCCTGCCGTGGAAATGAATGAGGTCTTCATTTGTCATCCATACCTCGGTTGATCCTCCCATAATTACTTGAAAAACTTGGGCCAAAATATCATCCTTCCCTTGATCCTCCCGAATCCGATCATGGATGTCACAAACAATACTTATGGTTGTCAGGTACTCCATATATGACTCAGGACATGCCTTAAACACCAGCGTAATCTCCATCTCTTCTAGCACTCGAGACAACTTCATAGCCATTAATCGAGACTCAGGCCTCGATGCGGGTGTCTTGCTACTTAGAGCATTCAGCTTCGAGTTCGCCTTCCTAAGATGGTAGTTCAATATAAACTCATAATCACATTGAAACTCCAGCCACTACCGCTATCTCAAGTTTAAATCTTTATAGGTGTGGATGTATTTCAAGTTCTTATAATCTAAAATGATCCAGCAATAGATGCCATATAGATAGTGCCTACAAATCTTCAGAGAGAATACCACTGCTCCCAGCTCCAAATCATGCACTATGAAATTTCTATTAACCCAGATTGACCGCTCCCTTGGATTCTATTAAGTCCCGACAACAAGACTATATCTATCCATGTACCAAGATTTTTGTAGGGTTTTCTGATGCGGTTTATGGCAAGTGCATCGGTCGAAGAAGTAATATAAAATTGGCGAATTTTCCCATGTATCGATCTCTCAAGGAACACAGTAACGTGGAGTTAATTTTAAGGAGGACATGAGATTGAAGTCCTAGGTCGGTGTTTATGAAGGGGTTTTTGATTGTTTGAGGAAAAAGAAAGTAAAACATTTATAAACTACTCCTATGCAATACCGCTATACAATGCTTCGCCAGGCGGATGGAAAACTACAAGGGCCGCTATGCACCGAATCGCTAGGTGGATGGACGAGTAGGCTTGCGGATGAGGTGGTGAGAACAAAGGAATGACTACTCCTATGCAAAGCCTCTATGCAATGCTTCTCCGGGCGGATGGAAAACTACACGGGCCGCTATGCACCGAATCGCTAGGCAGATGGACGAGTAGGCTTGCGGATGAGGTGGTGAGAATGACGGAATGAGGGTCGTGAGCACCTCTTTGCTACGCACGCCACTAGCAATTGCTAGTGCGTCACTGTGTGGTGGAGGATGGATAATGGCGCACCTCAAACAAATAATGTGAATATAAAATAACATAGACATGATTGTACACAAATTTATATCAAATTAAGCTCACTTCATCAAATACAAAGTGATCAAACTAAACTATCAACAACAAAAGAAGAAGAGAGTGTGAAATCGACTGGTTTTGAAGTCTTGCTGAGGATTCACGGAAGGAATTGTCGGGTTGTCAATCCGCATCCTAGCTCGGTCCTCAACTACGTCAGAGGTAGAGGAGGCTATCACTAACTCCCAATGGACTCATCTTCTTCGTGTCATGATCCAGTGGAGTATGACACAAACTCCTCTGAGCTTGATGGTAAAAGCTAGGACAAACCCTTCTTGAAGCTCAAGGATGAAGGAGAAGGCTGATGGGAAGCTCCAGCTTCAATTTGTCATTGAAAGCTTTCCCGGAGCCCCTCCCTACGGTGGAGGAAGAAGGAGATCGGCGGAACCCTCCTTAGAGACGAAATGGCGGAGAAAAAGTCCTGAATTGGGAATTAGGGCGGAACCTGCATATTTATAGATTGCAGAAAATATAATGCACACGATCAATGGCACATGACCAGTGGTTGTGCGCTGTATTGGCATGGCAGAACCTGGTAAAAATGGAATCAATGCACACGATTAGTGGCGGAAGACCAGTGGTCGTGCGCATTGTGTCTTGTGATAGTGCGCATTGGCATGGAAGAACCTGGTAAAAAATGGAATCAATGCCCACGATCAGTGGCGCACGACCAGTGGTCATGCTCTAAGGAATCCACTGAGCGTGCGCATATAAAAATGCACGATCAGTGGCCCTTAGGCATAAATGGGCCCCAAACAAACCCAGAGCACCCACACAACCCTTGTACCTGCAGGAAAAACTAACAACTGATATGTGCAGACATTCATGGCAATCACAATAAGAAGTACATTCAATAAAAGTAACAAAAATACACAACCACGGGCCTAAAAATGCACTTCCTATGGAAATAAAGATTAGATGAAATATATACGATAACGAACTAAAAGTAAAGTGCTTGTGAAAGAAAACTAGCCAGATGAGTTCAAAAATCAGTATATAAATAGGACTCATCACACCCCCAGACTTACCTCTTTGCGCGTCCCGAGCAAATAAAATCTATACAGATAAGGAAAATAAACTAGCTAACATAGAAATTGAGATACGCAGTACAATGCAAAGTCGCATGCTCGCGCGCATACAAATATAATAGAGGAAATTTCAAAGTATACAAAATAGTTTATACTTTTCAGATTGCATCTCAACATTTTATTACTACTCAAAAATGGAATCACGGTGAATCTTCCGCTCACGCGTAGGGAGAAAGTAGACTAATCGCTAAGGCGAGAATTGCCAAAGATCGGGGCTCGGGATAACCTCCAAAGGAATCCACTATTATCGGTGACCATATGCTTGCCCGTTCGCACTCTCTCAATGGCACTGGTTTGGTTCACACACGAATCAGTGGGACTTTAGGTGAAGAGATGGGGCATGGGTTTCGGTGAGGTAAACAAGATAAATAAGTAGTTTACGCACCAAACCCAAATAAGCTAGCATAAAAAAGAATCTATCTGCTAACCAAAATGCATGTGGGTACACCACACCCCGGTCTTAATTTTTAAAATATGGGTGTGTGCACCGCCTACTCCAAATACAATCTCATTTCAAAAAAAAATTCAATTATACTTTTTCTTTTCACTTTTCTTTTTCACAATTAATTTTTATATATTTTTTTCAAATCATCTTTTTTTTTAACAATTTCAGCAAATAAAAACTTTAGAGCACATCCATATATTCACAAGGAATATCACCACATCAACACCCCAAAATGAAAATGTAAAACACAAAAGCTCGACTTGGGTGTGCGACTAGGATCGGCTATGAGGCTTTGGTGAAATAATGGTGGTGCTGAATCAAACGAAGGGGTTGGCACAATGGGGCTAGCGAGGATAAGACGTCTAAAATGGTACAAAGCTCAACTGGGCCAAAATGATGGCCAACATCACGCTCATGTTATTGAACAAACATATACTCATGCTTCAAGAATAGCTTGGGGCAAGTTCTTAGCCAACAAGAAAGATTATCCATCCTCCCGACTCGAGAAATACGAATCAAACGGCCGTCACACACATCCCTAAGCTATCACCAGATTCACACCGGATTCACCAAATTTTGAGTAGAATAAATAGTATTTACGCAATTAGAAAAATATAAAACTGTAAGCATATAGAAAAATTAAATCTACTCCAATTTCTACACGAGACGAGAGCACTCGACTAGAAGCACTACAGGAGTAAACATTTTACTCCGTCTCACAATCCTATGCCAGCATAATAATTTTCCCAAATCATACAAAAGAAATGAGTTTAACTCGCAGCACGCTAACAACTAAGCACGCGCTCATGTGGGTGCAGTGGTGTGCGATGCAATGAACTAATCAAAATAAAACAATAAAAGCTTCTTATTTGCAAATGAAATGTGCTCGTGCAAAAGGGAACAAATACTGGTTCTCCCCTAGACTTAAACTAAGCTACACAACATATAATATTGAATTTAAAATCAGATAGACACAAGGGGAGAGGTTACCGAATGCTCAGCTAGTTAGCATACCAGAAGACGCCTGAAAAAATAGAAGCAGGTCCGCCAAACTAAGAATCACAACCCCACAAATACGAATTTGTCATGAATACCTGCAGGGGTGAGCTCCGCAAAATCAAAAGAAAAATAGAAAAAATACAAAGAAATACTAAAACTAATAAAGACATGAAAAATAAAAATGTAGGAAATGTAAGATAACTTCTGGGGTTATCGTCCTCCTAGCATGAATTATTAAATTTTATACATTTCTAGCTAATGGGCCTATGAAAAGAAAAGTGCACAGGTAACTGTTCCATTATCCGTTGCGATAGCGAGTACCGATACAGAGATATAGTAGTTACCCCTCTACCTAAATAATAATACCTGCCCAACACAGTTAGAGGAAATAAGAAATAAGAAGAGGAGGAGAACTGGTCCTCGCTCATCTCATCAACGGCAAAATCATTGCCTAGCAAGGCGTCATCCACTGCAGGTCTGTAGGAGGCGATGGCGATGAAAGACACTTCCATTACCAAGGATGTAGAAACCTTCTCGTATCGGCAGATGAACTCGCCATCGGCATGAGCACAAGGCTCATCGTCTTCCCAACACACCCGTGGAGACTCAGCCTGCACAGGATCAGATAATGAAGGGGGGGTCAAGTAATAAATGAGAGGAAAAACTAAAATACACAGAATATGGGAGAGTGATCCCGGTATCACTCTCAGCAGGATCCGAGCACAGATCACCGTAGGTATCATATGATTCATAGCGAGGGGAATCCGAGAGCTCGAGGTCCTCTATGGTTGTTTGGACCTCCTTATCAAACAAGAAAGTGAAAACTTCCTCATCAGAAAGGATCTCCTCATCATCCCACCTCGATGCATCATCATGTTCCAAGGTGTCACACTCTCCATTGGAGAGAATAACGTCCTCGTCCCACATTTGCGAAAGCTCAGGCTCTGAATCATTGTCCGGCATAACATCATCAACCGACTCACTAAAAATTTGGATAGATAATTCTTACAAAGAAAGCGGAGGAACAACAACATCAGATAAAATATGTGCGGGTTCCTCCGGAGGTGAATCCAAAAGAGGGGATGAATGCATAGGGAGAGACGACACCACAATGTCGTTACACCGATCAGCAAAAAGTCTGATGGGTATATCTGTAGCAGTCCCCCATAGACAAGGTGGTACTGCGAATATATCATCAAAATCAAAAGGGTCAGCCACTTGAGAGGTGGTTAGAATGAATCGGATACCCGGTTCATCATCCTCCTCTAACTAGCGTTGAAATTCTGCGCAATCTTTCAACACGTGCTCAGTGCTATGACAACACAAACATCGTTTTCCATTACTCCTCAGTCATGGTAGGACCAGAGAGGAATAAGAAAAGGTGAAGGCGTAGAAGAGAAGTGACCATAAGACTTGGGTATGGTGTATGAACTACCATAAGAGGACGGTGCTCCATACACTAAACCATGAGAATTATGCTCACCATCTTCAGTGGGGTATTCATCACTACCATGCCTATAATCCCCGCACCATCTGCAACGGATATTTATATAAGAAAACATGGTGCAACAAGAAAGAATTCACCAACAGAAATATTCTAAGATAAAATTAACTATACACTAGCTAATAAAAGAAAAGGAATGGCTGCTGTTGAAAAATTAAAACTAGAAAAGGAACAAAGAAAAATAAGCAACAAATTCTAAAAACTAAAGCAAAGAAGAAACATGAAATGAACAAATGGAAAAGGGCTTCTTTCTCTTATCTCCCTCTTCAAAAACTCACACGACTGTGTTCCCCGGAAATGGCGCCAAAAACTTGATGCAGTTTACGGCAAGTGCACCGGTGGCACAAGTAATATAAAATGGGCGAATTTTCCCAAGTATCGATATCTCAAGGACACAGTAAGGTGGTGTTAATTTTGAGGAGGAATTGAGATTAAAGTCCTTCGGTCAGTGTTTATGAAGGGGGTTTTGATTGTTTGAGGAAAAAGAAACTAAAACACTAATAAACTACTCCTATATAATGCCGCTATACAATGATTTGCCAGGCAGATGGAAAACTACACGGGCCTCTATGCACCAAATCGCTAGGCGGATGGATGAGTAGGCTTGCAAATGAGGTGGTGAGAACGGCGGAATGACTACTCCTATGCAATGCCACTATGCAATGCTTCGCTAGGCGGATGGAAAACTACACGGGCCGCTATGCACCGAATTGCTAGGCGGATGGATGAGTAGGCTTGCGGATGAGGTGGTGAGAATTACACAATGAGGGTCGTGAGCACCTCTTTCCTCACACGCCACTAGCAATTGCTAGTACGGCACTGTGTGGTGGATGATGGATAATGGTGCACCTCAAGCAAATAATGTGAATATAAATCACATATATATGATTGTACATAGACGTATATAAAATTAAGCACACTTCATCAAATACAAAGAGATCAAACTACACTATCAACAACAAAAGAAGAAGAAAGTGAGAATTTGACTGGATCCGAAGTCTTGCTGAGGATTCAAGGAAGGAATCGCCGAGTTGTCAATCAATATCCTAGCTCGGTCCTCAACTGCGTCCGGGGTAGATGAGGTTTTCACAAACTCCCAATGGACCCGTCTTCTTTGTGTCACGATCCGGTGGAGGATGATACAAACTCCTCTGAGCTTGATGGTGAAAGCTAGGACAAACCCTTCTTGAAGCTCAAGGATGAAGGAGGAGGCCGAGAGGAAGCTACAGCTTAAATTTGGCGATGAAATCTTGCCTGGAGCCCCTCCCTACGGTGGAGGAAGAACGAGATCAGTGGAACCCTCCTCGGAGACGAAAACGGCAGAGAAAAAGTCCAAAATTCGGAATTAGGGCGGAACCTGCATATTTATAGATTGCAGAAAATATAATGCACACGATCAGTATTGCATGACAAGTGGTTGTGCGCACTGTGACCTGTGATAGTGTGTATTGGCATGGCAGAACCTGGTAAAAAAGGTAATCAATGCACACGATCACTAGCGCACGACCATTCATCGTGTGCACTGTGTCCTTTCATAGTGCGCATTGGCTTTTCAGAACCAGATAAAATATGGAATCAATGCACAGGATCAATGGCATACGACCAGTGATCATGCGCTAAGGAATCCACTGAGTGTGCACGTGTAAAAATGCATGATCAGTGTCCCTTAGGAATATATGGGCCCCAAACAAACCCAGAGCACCCACATAACCCTTATACCTGTAGGAAAAACTAACCACTGATATGTGCAGACATTTCAGGAAATCACAATAAGAAGTACAATCAATAAAAGTAACAAAAATACAAAACCATGTTCTTATAAGTGCACTTCCTATAGAAATAAAGATTAGATGAAATATATACGATAACGAACAAAAAGTGAAGTGCTTGTGAAAGAAAACTAGTCCAGATGAGTCCGAAAATCAGTATATAAATAGGACTCATCATCTTCTCGACATAGCAGTTGTCGAGGAGAAGCTGATTAGGTGCAGGTCTGACCGCCTAGCCGTGCGGTTAAGTGGTCGTCCTTTCTTTTTTCTCCCCTATATATGCTCATCGCTGCCCATTTCTCCTATACCTGGGAAGCCTGTATTCTTAGCCTTATCCGTTTGGGCAGGCCCTCGAGCCTATAAATAGGCGTGAACTGTACTACCTAGGGGAGGAAGTTCGAAACCCTAAGCTTACTACCTGTGGCAGCGAACTCGAACTCTGGATCTACCGGATACATGTTTACTCGGGTTCTCTCTGTTAACCGTTATAACCAATTTCTCTCTTAATCAAAGGAAAGCCCGTCACATGCAGGAGTGGCCTTTAGCCGTGGTGAGCAAACTCTTGTGTTACCGCTGCCAGCAGCTTCTCTCTTTTCCTCTCCCCCTTAACCTTACCGCTAACTCTAACCGCCAGTAACAGACTTCTCGACAGTTTTCTCCCTCATTTTCTCTTTGCAGGATCTAGAGGTGCATTTCCAGCATCAACATTCAACACGCGACCTTCAGATTTCGAGAAGCCAGTGAATTCGACGGTTATACAATATCAGACCGTCAAATCGCCAAAAACTCAGTCTAGTGGCTTATCCGCTAGCTTATCTACTGGCTTATCTGCCAACATACCCTCCAGCTTGTCTTATAGTTGTCCCTCAAACCTATCCACTAGTTTGTCTTCATTGAACATTTTCACTTTCATAATTTTTGGAACACTCTTCCACTCATTTCAATATTTATATCATAGATACCATACTGACACTTTTCCTTATTTTGGAGCTTCTTATCCTCTCTATTTCCTCTTTGCTAAAGGGATCACTAAACTGACGATATTTCGCTGAGTCTTTGTTAAACCCCCATTGATTGGTCTCTGGCATAGCACCATGAGGACTATGCATAGCGGGGAGTGTTCACATATGTGTAGTGGGAGCCATCCAACTCTTGTGTGGAGGACTTCAAGACTTCGGATCCTAGCCAGTATCTAACACACCATATGCATCAAAGGAGGTCTTGGTGTTGTTAGCTCTAATGTTCTCTGCTTGGGATATTATTATAGCTCTGATGATCTTTCTTGAGCGAGCAATTCTATAGTACTTTTGGAACACCTAGCCTCATTGATTATCTCATGTTATGATAATTTAACACTCCAAAGTACTCTCAAGCTATGCCTGTAGGGGACCCACCACTTTGCTGATCTTTCTTCAGTGAGCGATGTTATAGAGCACTTGGCGCACCTGGACTCACTAATTAGCTTAGCTTGTATCCTGAGGCATGATATCATCGCGTCTGTCATTCTTTCTTCGGGGAGGTACAACTAAGATGGTCTTTCTTTAGCGAGCAATGCAAGCCCCCACGGCGCACCTGGCCTCACTGATCATCTTAGGTTTTACGACTCTCTTTGTTTCCTTTTTTCCCTTCCGGGGGAGTTGCAGTTAGTCCACCTTTAGTAGTACTACAACCTTGATGATCTTTCTTGAGCGAGAAATGCTATAGTCCTTGTGGCGCACCAAGACTAACTGATCATCTTCGGGTGTAGACCTCTTTTGAACTGCCTTTTACCTTCTCTGGTTGACCGGTTACCTTAAATCTATCCTCGGGAATGTGGCTAGTTTCAACGGTTAGATTATTCAGCTACATCAATACTATCTGCAGGATTTGCGACTTAATATTACTTTGCTAATCTACTCTGCTTATATAAGTCTATCCACTGGCTTGCGATATTACTATTTGTGACCAGTTCTAGCCGGCTATTATTATTCAAATCATATCGGCTTGCACTTGCCCACTTCAAGGTATTTCTTTATCTACTCGACCTACAATCAGTCGGCATGATAACTATCTCAGTGAATCAAGTGGTTAACAATGCCTCTAAACTATTCATTAAATGTTTCTACACTAATTATTTAACAACAAGATCTGGTTTACTCATTATCGGCTAACCGAGTGGTTAGTATCTAATCAAACAAGCTTAAATTAGCAGATCTAGATTTCATTTTTTTGTATTCATATCTAACTGCGCGAGAAGAATATTATAGTGGATTAATCTCTAGTTGATCTGACTCTCTCATTCAAAAAATGGCCAAGTTTGATTTTTCCTTTTGGCCTAGCTTATTGTCAATTCACAGCAGCAAATAGTTAGCCGCTTGGAAAGGTTTTCAAATCTAATAGATCATCTATTGTCAATTCAAAGCGGATTATTTAAATCTTACCGCATCGTATGCCGCTTTATAGCTTGCTTTTTCAGGATATTCAATCCGCAGCTGACACAACCTTCTTTCCATATTAATTCCACATTTCTCCACAATCAAGCCGGATAAAGTTGACAGCAATGTTGCGATTATAATTATGATGATTTTTATCATTACAGGTTGATTTTATAATGTATTTTGCCAGATAGCGCGACTAAAAATTTCTATTTGCTTCAACATGCACAGTGGATATCTCAGTCACCATCAAGCTATCCGCCTATATTTATCACTTTATTCACCCTGCAGTCAATTAATTCATTACGATTAAGTTTAGCAGGTTATAAAGATGCTGTTAAAACCATATTCTCATGCGACAAGAAAGTAAGTAACTGATCGGATACTTTAAAGTGTTTAATTGTCAACCTAAATCACCTAGAGGGGGTGAATAGGTGATTTTTGCGCCTTTTAGTAGAATAAAAAATTACCACAATCAAGCACACAAAAACACAAAGAATTTATAGTGGTTCCCTGACTTGGGTACGTCACTATCCCGCCTTGCCTATCTACCACTAATGGCTAGATTCAGCCACTTAACCTTTATCTCTGATTGAAAAAATCTTACAACTTGGAGCCTCAACTCCTACAAACTCAGAGACAACTCTCCTACCACTCGGAGAACAACCTCTCCTTCAAACTCAATCCTATAAACAAGGATCTACAACTCTGTGGAAAGACCTCCTACAATAGTACAAAAAGGGATATACAAACTAATCTTCTTCATATCTGAAAACTTCAGTCTTCCGTTCCTCTAAAAAGTAGAACTTGAAAGGCTTGAGGAAATAGAGAACTTGAAATCTTTGAAGTCTTGATCTAGACAATGGGGATCAACTAGGTCTGAGAAGAACTTGGAATTTTAGAGATCAGAGATCTTGTCAACACTTCTTATTGAAGAGACGAATCATGCGTCAATACATCGGCCGAGAGAATCATGAAGAACGTATCACGTATGCCGATGGAAGAATTCGGAAATTTCTTGATTTAAAAATGTAAATGCACGATTAGGTTTGAAAGAAAATCACCCTAGGTATTTATAGGACCTCCTCTTCTTTAACGGTTAGAAATTCCTTTCATACAGAGAAATCACGAATACTATACATGGCAGGCGGGATGAACCGAGACGGAATTTTGAAAATAAAATAAAAAAACCTAAGTCTTATTCATTGAGTGTCGTCGAGTATATAAGGGAATACTCGTCGAACTGCTAAGAATCTCGACGAAAACTACTTAAACAAATTCATACATATCTAACTGAGAGCACAACACATTCCTAGAGAGACTCGACAAATTTGAAAAATATCGACTATCATACCTGACGAATTCGACGAGTATCGAAAGATACTTTCTACGAATTCGACGTGTTGGAAAATTTATACACGACGAAATTTACTTGGCCGATTCTTAAGGAAACAGGAAATATTTGCATGGTTAATTTCAAAGAATTAGACGAGTCTCAGTAGGTATACCTGATGAATTCGACGAGTATTAGTAGTTATACCCGACGAATTCGACGAGTCTAGTCCACGATAATCCACGAAATTTCCTTAGAGAAAATTCTGTCTTTCCGGAATACAACAACACATCCTTTCTTGAATCTTTTAATGCACTTGAAACAGAAGTATACTCTAATAGAGAGATTATGCATGGGTCAACATATTGGCCTAAATAATGAGGGATTATATTGTATAGTCCTGTATTTCATGACCCACTGTAACCTGACATTTTATTGTACTTGGCAATAACGTCCTACAAGCACATAAGTAAAAATACGAAATCAAATAAAATCTTAATTCATCTTAGTTAAAGGGACACTTCTTCAAATTAGGGTTATTGTAGATATAATACCCAACAATCTCGCATTATTTGAAGAAGTCAGAACCCTACAAACTAATGTGAATTATATACAAGATAATAAATCAATGAATGAGCATGAAAATTGAGAAATAAGAACAAATGCAATCAAAACATTAAAAGTATATATATGTAAGTTCTTCTGTGGTAAACTGTTTTCACAACCATCAAGTAAAAAAAACATTATACTTGTTTGCCCAGGCTCTTTTGAAACTTCCTATCAAAATAAGCCCTTAGATTTGGGAAATACTTTGGCAGAATAGGAGGAGCATCCTGATCATTAAATTTGTATTTCTTGAAATGTAATCTCATTTTTGCATTTGCTAGCTCATCCTTCCACCATTCTTCGCTGTTATAGTGTTTCTACCTATCCTCATTTCCTACATCAACAAGTGTGTAGGTCTCCAAGATAATGCTTTTTGAGACTAGACTCCACACTTCACACAGTTCCCCATAAAGATCAGACCCGACAACAGAAGAACCCTTTCCATATATTATCCTCTTAAGAGATGGTTGAGAGATATCCTCAACCACCTGAATCTCTTGTTCAGCAGCAGCAAAATTTGTCCCAAACTGAGAGAAATCTTATGTCTAAGTCCAATTCTTAGTGTAGGCCTGTACAGGACGAACATTGTCATGCATAGGATTAAGTATCACTGATTTTGGCACTATAGGTTCAGGAATCCACCCTTCAGCATTATCTTGACCACCAAACAGTTCTCAATGAATCCATTTGAAGTTATCATAGTTGTAGGTGTTGAATGCATGAAATTGTTCTTTCATAGAGGTTTCAATAGTATTTACCTTAGCTTTTAGTTCTCCCTCCACCTTTCCGACTTCTGTAATCACCTCCTCAGCAATTGCATTACTGTAATACACCATTTGATTGTCAAAATGGTCCATCTCGGGATTTGGGCATCTATTATAGTTTTGGCATTCTCATCAACATTCTTGAGTACTTCCAAATTAATTTTAAGTACAACCATAGTGAGAGTAATGGCTTGCCAACCTTGGACAAACCAGATGTCATGAGTGGACTCCAACTTATCAAAATGCACCTTGACTTCGGCAAGGTCGTTTTTCAAATCCTGTTTTGTCTCTTTAACTTTATTCATTACTTTCTTCAGATATACATCAAATTGATCATGTTGTCTGGCCATCATAGCTTCTATAGACTTTAGTAATGAATTTTCTAAACTAGTACTCAGAAGGTATTCAATTGGGATTCTTGGAGGAGAGAGTATATATGAACAGTCCTCAGAGTCACTAGAAGACTCTGACATGGGGGATAAATGGGCTTTCAACAATCGAGCTTGATCTTAAGCCTCTAGGATAGGAGGGAGTACCTCAGCCTCTCCTTCCTCATCAGAAATTTCAACAATTTCATCTTCCTCCACTAGAGGTACACCAGGAATCTTTGTAAATCTTTTCTAAAGATTGCGCACATACCTTTCTAACTATGTTTGAATTGAGATCCAAGGTTGAATCTTCTCCCCATCAGCCATTACTGGTAGAATCTTTGGGAGACTTACGATCATGTTCTCAGAGGCAACAATCTCATCACAGGTCAACACAATTTCTTCCTCATTAACATTGTCAGTAGGCTCAGAATCATCACCAGCAACATCATGAAAATCATCAGCAACTACCTCATCATCAGCCTCATTAGATATAACCTCAGTAGAAGCAACACGTCCAATATCAAAAATCACTGTCTTTAGATCAAATGTCTCTGAAGATGAGGGAACAATCAAGGGCACATAAACATAAGTAGCCACTTGTTTTTAAATTGAATCCCATTAATTCTTGTACTAGAGCTCTCAGGAATTTCTTGGGGGTGTAGGAGTAGGAATACTATCTTCAGGAACTACCTCCTCCTCTTCCTCATGCAAATCTCTTACTCTTCTTTGCATTGGGATCCTCCTTTCCCACCTGGTGAAGATTGATGCATCAATTTTCTTCAAGTGATGAATTTGTATACCTTTTGTCATGTCAAAATATTCTCTTTCGAGTTGATTCAGATACATGCTAAGTATTCTTCCAAAGTTTGGTGTGCAAAGACTGTCCTTTATTCTTTTAAACAACACTAATCCTAAGTCAATTCTTTTTCGATAGATGATGGAGACCAGAAGCTTGAACATTTTTGAGGAAAGATAGTCATGTGATCCAAATTTACACCGAAGGACTTTTCCAATTATGTTTGAGAGAAGTTTGCCTTCATCGTTCATTCTTTTTCGCTTAATGGTTGTTGTTCCTCTTGGTAGTCCACAGAACAACAAAAGAGCCCTTATGAAATCAGCATCTTCTAACTAGTCGGCCTCTACACACTCTGGAAGACGAAGAAACCTCTTGAGGAGGGAAGCCTTCACTTTAACATATACAATTATGACTTTGCTTTTTATGAGAGTGTCTTCACAGCGGAGCTTGGAATTGTCGAAGAACTCCAAGACATCCATGTCTAATACCTTGCACAGGTGTTCGAGAATGAAGGTAAGTTCGGTCGATTCTAACATAAGAATAATGTAGCAGATTGCATCTATGGCTGAGGCAAAAACCCATTCGGGCTAACTTTACCCATACAAGCAAGATGCAAGTTCCTCGAGGATCCATGAAGAATTGCAAAAAACCATAGACGAAATAGACGGAGGAGATGACGAGCTTGTCGTCGCAGAATCTGAAATGGCAGAAGAATATTCGACGGGAAGCGTAAGTTTGTTCTCCTTAAAGTGAACTTATTTACCCCGACATCCTTATATATACCTATTATTTCGAAGAGAGAGAAATAGGCGCATACCTTAGACTTGGCGACTCTTCGGATCCAATACAAAAAAAAAATATTTATAGTAAAATTCGTCGAAGTTCCAAAAAAGTGAAGTTGAATTCGTCGGATATCGCCGAGTTTTGTCTAAAGATTACGTGTTTTTTTCGATGAATCAGTGAGATTCCATGAATGCTTCTCGAAGAATTTGCCTTGGAGAATTTTGACTTCTTTGAGATATACTTCACAGATATATTTCTGACTCCTTAGCCATCTTCATGATTCCTTGTTGAGAATGCCCAGTTCCATTTTGAAGAATGAAAACTTGGCCTCGTCTAGTGACTTCATGAATATGTTTGTGACTTGCTTATCCATCGGGACATAGCTGAGATTTATGTCCCGGTTCGCCACATGCTCCAGAATGAAATGATATCTGATTTCGATGTGCTTTGTCCGGCTATGAGAGATTGGATTATTTGCAATTGCAATCTCACTGGAGGAGTCGCAAAACATTGGAATCTCCTCGAATTGTAAGTTGCAATCTTCAAGTTGATTCCTAATCCATAGAAGATGTGCGCACAACTGCCGAATGAGATGTACTATAACTCAGTAGTGGAGATTGCCACACAATTTTGCTTCCTGCTTCTCCATAACATAAGCCTGATTTCGAGGAATAGGCAAGTCCTGGAAGTGCTTTTCCTGTCATCCTTGTTACCTGCAAAACAACGTATAAAAATCCAATTAGCTCGACATCATTACTTCTTGGGTTCCATAAGCCAAGATTTGGTTTACCCTTAAGGTATCTCAAGATCCTCTTTGCAACAGTGTAATGAGATTTCATAGAGTTTTCCTGAAATCTAGCGCACAAACATATTAAATATATTATGTCAGGTCTACTGGCACTAAGATAGAGTAAGGACCCAATTATGCTTTTGTACTTGGTTTCATCAAAAGTTTTCCCTTCCTCATCCTTGTCCAGAGACATAGTTGAGCCCATTGGAGTCCTCATCGAGGTTGCGTTCTCCATTCTGAATTTCTTAAACTACTCCTTGGTGAACTTCGTCTAAGAGATGAAAATTCCATCTTCAGACTGTTTCACCTGAAGTCCTAAGAAATATTTAAGCTCTCCCATACTGCTCATTTCAAATATCTCATGCATAAGTTTAGAAAACTTCTTGCAAAAGTGTTCATTCATAGAGCCAAAGATAATGTCGTCGACATAGACTTTCACAAGAAAAATCTTGCATTTAACTTCCCTAAGAAATAATGTCTTATCTACCATTCCACTTGTGAACTTGTTATCAAGAAGAAATCTTGACAACGTCTCATTCCAAGCTTGGGGAGCTTGTTTTAAACCATACATAGCTTTATTAAGAAAATACACATAATCAGGGAAAGTTGAGTCGACCATACCTGGCGGTTGTGCTACGTATACTTCCTCTTTTAAATCTCCATTAAGTAATGCTGACTTCACATCCATTTGATAGACATGATGCCTTTGTGAACAGCATATGCAAGGAATGACCCTATCGCTTCGAGTCTGGCCACTGGAGCAAAGGTCTGATCAAAGTTAGTCCCTTATTCTTGTCTGTAACCTTGAGCTACAAGGCTGGCTTTATTCTTTATAATTACTTCATTCTCATCAAGCTTGTTTTTGAATATACAATTTGTATCGATCACGTCCTATCCTTTGGGATTGGTCACCAACTCCCAAACCTTGCACCATTCAAACCGGTTGAGCTCTTCTTGCAAAGCCATTATCCAAGAGGCATCCTTGTTTTCTTCTTCAAATTTTTTTGGCTCAACCTGAGAAAGGAAGCTAAGATGCAAAACTTCGTTAGTAGTACCTCCTCTAGTTCTTACACCATCGCCTAGCTCTCTAATGATCAGATCAATTGGGTGATCTCTTAGGTGTCTGAACACAATATTTCTTCCACTCCCACCAGCAGGGTCTGCCATATCTATTGCATATCATGTAGGTTGAAGGAGTTCTTCATCTAGTAGCTATTCTTCCACCATACTTGGATTGATGACTTTGACTGAGCTTGGAGAAACTTTATTTACAGCCCCTTCCAAGCTTAGTTCTTTTATCCTGGCACCTACATCTATACCAATAACACTGGATGAGGTTCTATGGAGCATACTTGTCTAATCAAATATAGCATTTTTAGATTGTTCTATAACCAGGGTTTTCTTGTTAAAAATCCATATGCGTTACTATGGCTACTATAACCTACGAAAATACCTTCAAAACACTTTTCACTAAACTTCATACAATAGTACTTCCTATTGTTAAGTATGAAGCATTTGCTGCCAAAGATCCTAAAGTAGGACACAGTCGGTTTTCTGCCCTTCAGCAGTTCATAAGGAGCCTTACAATGGCTTTTCTTGATTAAAGCTCTATTTTACATGTGGCAAGCTATGTTCTCTGCTTCATCCTAGAAGTACTCTGGATGTGAAGCATCATTCAACATAGTTGTACATGCTTCAATAAGGGTTAAATTCCTTCTCTAAGCAACTCAATTTTGTTATGGAGTACGTGGATATGAAAACTCATGAAAGATTCCTTGACTTCTACATAATTTTATCATGCCCCTAAACTCAAATTCTGTTATGTGATCACTTCTGATTTTGACCACTGAGTAGTTTAATTTGTTCTGAATTTACCGAACAAAATTAGTGAAAGCCTCGAAGTTGTCTCACTTGTGTTTCAAAAAGAACACCCAAGTAAAACGAGAGTAGTCATCAATAATGACCAAAGTATAGACTTTACCTCCTGAATTATGAACTGGCATAGGACTAAACAAGTCCATATAAAGTAGATATAAACATATAGAAGAATCTTTTTCAGCAATACCCTTAAAGGTAGCCATTGTCTACTTTCCTATTTGGCATGGGTGACATGGACTCTCTTTAAGGCACTTAATGTTGGGAGCATCATATACTAGGTTGTGAGAAGATAACATACTTATAGTTTTGAAAATAATATATGCAAATCTCTTATTTCATTGTCACAGATAGATGCATTTCTTTTGATAAAAAGCACGCTGGTGTAGAATTATCTAAACAAAGAAAATTCAAGCAGAAAATATTTCTACTCCGAGTGCCTATAAAAACTGTCTTTAAATTGGCAGATGATTTTATCAGATATTTGTCCTTGTATAACTCAACGATATAGCCTTTATCACATAATTTACTTATGCTTATGAGAATGTTGTAATCCTTTAACATAAGCCACTTCTGTGAAGGAAACTATACCTTTGGCAATCATACTGTAGCCTTTGGTTATTCCACAGTCAGACACTCCAAAGATGATTTTTAGACCGTCTTTGACTGGGGTATATTCTTGTAATAGGCTTCTAATCCCGGTCATATGCCGAGAACATCCATTGTCTAAATACCTAATTGGAGTTTTGTTGGCTTTTGGACATACCTGTAATCATGAATCATTTTCCCTGAGGAACCCAAATAGATTTTAATCATGAATCATTTTTCCTTGTTAGCTTAACACCACTAGAAGCATTAACATTTTGATTGGTTAGTCTCGCAATGTAAACTTGTGGAGCTTCATATTTTACTGGATAAAACCAACATTCCATGGCAAAGTGACCAATCTTGCTGCAACACCAACAGTCAAACCTGTTGTTCCTTCTCATATATTCCTGCTTCACCTTCTGAATTGGAGTTCTAGAAGGTGCTATAGACTTGGTTGTGGAAGCCTCATGATTATAGAAAACACAAGGCTTCACTGTCTCCTTAGCCTTGGAAACAATTGTTTTGGCTTTTGGAGCTTTCTTGCCACTTTGTCCACGAACATATTGACCATAAATGTTAAGGGTGATTTCTTCATAAGGTGCTTTGAACACACTTTCTCCAAACTCCCTAGGGCGGCTCCATCCTTTACACCTTTTGACAGGTTCCATGTATGTAGGCCTGGCATAGTGAGCATAGGACGATTCAAAGTCATATTTGTTAGTCGGGAAGACTACCTTTTTGAAAGTGGTTTGACTTTGAACAGCCTTACCCTTACCCTTAGCATCTTTATGTCCCACAATGATAGGATTCTTTGAGGATGAGAATCCATCAATAAGGGGAAGCACAGTCTATGGGTTCAAGAAGCTTTCTACTAGATTCCTTTCGACCGCTATCTTCTCCTCAAGCTCATTAAGGAATTTGTTGGTACCCTAGATGTGATTTGGCTTATGTAATCCCTTTCCAGCCCCTCTTGATCCATATAAAGATATATGATCATGTTTAGACTTTGCTTAGTCTCCCTAGGGCAGTATATAACTGACCTAGAGCTTAGGTTAGAAGTTCTAGATGTTTTTGTAGTTAAGGCTTTTCCGTTCGACCATCGTCGAACGAGGCCTCGCGATCGTCGATCATTGGTCGACGATAGCAGGGCTATTGAATCGTTGAAGACAAGACAATTATCGTCGACCGTTGGTCGACGATCTCAGAGCAAGCTTACTACGCTCTGAAGGTTGGTCGACGATCTGTCATCAACAGATCGACGATCGTGTTCTTGCTTCACGATTTCTGTCTCGACAGATATTTGCTTTTGCTGGTCGACTATCTGTTTGCTGGTCGACTATCTGTTAGCCGGTCGACGATCTATTAGCTGGTCGACGATTTCTGGTCGACGATTTCTGTTCCGACAGATTCCTGCTATTAGTCGACGATCTGTTTGCAGGTCGACGATCATCGAACTCCTGTTCGACGATTTCTGTCTGCCTTTATCTTTTTGTATTTATTCTATTCCTTGGTTTATTTCCAAGTGTTTTAGTTGGTGGTTAGATTGATTCTCTGATATTATTGTTGCTAAATTTATGGTTTAAATTCAAATAAATTGATTACAAATTCTGTCAAGCATAAATCACGGGATTCGGTATTCTTGATAAAGCATTTTGTCCTATTATACAAATTGCGTTGACTTTATCTTTCCATCCTGTTTTCTAGCCGTTGGTACTATGTACTATTTCCAAGAATGGTACGTCTTTATGCTGAGATATTTTTCCCGCTTATTTTATTCCTTATTGGGACTGACAGAAAGTTAATAGGACATTCTATTCCTATTGCTATATTCTATTTTGAGATAATCTGTTGCAGGGCTCGAGAATTCAAATCAATAGAGCCGTTCCAAAGGAAAAACGTGAAGACATATTTAAAAGAGATTCTGCTCTCAGAAAAGAAAGAGTTACAGACACAGAGAAAGATTATTCATCCGCTCAAGCATCATCAGAGCAGCTCTTCACAATCTCACAACAAGAAGAAGAAAAGTTTTCCTGAAGCAAAAGCCCAGAGCAATCATCTTTCATTCTCAAGTCTCCTGAGCATTTGCTTAGAGTTTTCAAGACTTCAGAAAGAGCTCCAGTTCTGCTTCAAGTGCTCCAGAATCTTAAGACCTGATAAAAATCAGTCTTCAGATCTCTGAGGATTTAGTTTCAGTTTATCTGAAACTCCTTCATCCTGAAGCGAAGGCTTTCCCTAGACTTCCACTGAGCCAGGGGGAGACTTTGATTCTTTAGAGAATCCACAAATCTTCTCTAATCTGTATTTACAACAGAGAAGATAATCTAACCCTCTCAACCCCTTTGTAAAAAGAGTTTGTTCACATCTCTTCAAAAGTGAACATTGGTGACAGGGCACCTTATCAACAACCTGTGGTTGAGCATCCTTATCAAAAGCTCAAAGGGTCTGTTTGATCTACCTGAATCAGATCATTGGTGGCAGGGCACCTTAGCAAAAACCTGTAGTGGATTCCTACCAGGGTGGTAGAAGAGTGGATGTACCTATTTAAAGGGAACCACTATATATCCAGTGTCTCTCTGGTTCTTGCTGATTTGTTTATTCTGTGGCTGTGTTAGAACTACCTAGGGTTGCTAGTTGCTGTGATAGGCTTGTAGTTAACTGAAATTTCAGTCAACCTCTTCACTTGTGCACCTCACTGTGTTAGGCTCTTAGGGTTCAAGTATCAGATTTTTTATTCCGCAAATAAACTCCAAGGGAGCTGACTAAGTGTTCATAAAATTTGAATACTCTATTCACCCCCCCTCTAGAGTAGTTTACAACTTATCCCCTCACTTTCAATTGGTATCAGAGGGAGGTTAGCTGTTCATACAGGCTAACACCTGAGTTAAAAGATCCTGTGATAAGTTGTTTTCTGATACCATTCACAAACACTTTCACACATGGCCCAGTCTAAGGATTATTCAAGCACCAGACCTCCTGTATGCAACTTGTCCAAGTTTGGCATATGGAAGGCCAGGATAAGACTATACATGAATTCTATTGATGAAGATATTTTTTCTTCTATTTTGACAGGACCACCTGCTAGGCCTGCTGCTGCTTCCACTTCTGCTGATCTCAGTGCTGTGCCACCACCTGACTACAATGAAACTTACAAGAAGGCAAAAGCAGCTGATGCTAAAGCAATGAATATCCTAGCTCAGACAATGTCTGATGAGATATTCCAGAAGCTGGCTGAATGTACCTCAGCCAAAGCTATGTGGGATTCCCTCAACCACATAGTTGCTGGCTCAGCTGATGAGAGGAAGGACAGGAGATCCAATCTCACCTCTCAGTATGAAAATTTCAAGAAGGATGATGCTGAAGACATTGACACAATGTACACAAGACTCAGCTCAATAATAAGTGAACTGAGGTCTTTGGACAAGGAGATAACTTTGTCAGAAGTAAATGACAAGATCCTGATGTGCCTTCCCATCTCTTGGGACTCAAGGATATGGCCCATCAAGGATGGAAGAAACACTGTGGAACTCTCCACAGAAGCTCTGTTGGGAAAGCTCAGGTCATATGAGCAAACCTTAAAGAGTAGAGCTGCTGTAACTGAAGTGAAGACTCCTACTCCTACAAAGAAAGAGCACTCTCTAGCTCTTAAGGCTGCTGAGACTTCTGAAGGAAGTCAATCAAATGAGGAGTTACTGGCACTCATTGCCAAGAGGTTCTTCAACATGGGAAGAAGAGACCTCAGAAAGAAGTTCTCCAAGCATGAGGACAAGCCAAGGTATGACAAGACTCCATCTAAAGAAATCATTTGTTATGTTTGCAGCAAGCCTGGACACATTGCCCCAGATTGTCCAGAGAAGAAGTACAAGGAGAAGAAACATGAGAAAGAATACAGGAAGCACCACTCCAAGTCCTCATCACACAAATACAAGAAGAAGGACAAGGGATTTGTGGCTGCTACCTGGAGTGAAACAGAAGAGGATACCTGCTCCTCTAGCTCCAGTGATTCTGAAGAAGAAGAAGAGAAGAAAGCCAAAGAGGTCTGCCTCATGGCTATTGATGCCTGCAGCTCTCTGTCAGCTGCAGAGAAGTCTGAAGAAGAAGGAGACAATGAAGAAGATTCCTTTATGGAGGACCAGGTAATCGACTCATTTGATTTCTCATCTCCTGAGTTCAAACTAAAATTTAAAACTCTATGTTTAGATTTACTATTATCTGAAAAAGAAATTAAGTCACTTAGATTAAAAATAATGGAACTAGACATGGAAGGTATTGAAATAATCAGATTAGAAAAGGAATTAGAGAGCTCAAAAGAAGAAGTAACATTCCTAAAGTTAGAACTAGCTAAATCTAAGAGGTTAGAAGAACAATTAAATGGCAGAAGCCTTAAATTATCTGAAATAACCTGTATAGCAAACACTAGGGTTGGTAATGATAAACTAGGCTTAGGTGCTACACCTAGTGAACCCATCCTCCTCACAAAGGAGAGATTTAGCACTCCAGTAAAATTTGTCTCTGAATCAGGAATAAAGAATACTGAGGAAATTGAAAAATGCAAGAAAATTCAGAACAAGATTAAGAAAGAGAATAGGAAGAAAAAATTTCTAGCTTTACAAAAATCGTCGAACATTAATCGACGATCGTCAAACCAATCGTCGAACGACTATCGACGATCGCTGAACACCTACACTGAGTATAATAGCTTTGGTGCAGGAGGTCGACGATCTCATCTTGAGTCGTCGACCAGTGATCGACGATCGTGGAATCCAGAACATCGTTCTACCATAAATGATCGACGATATGGCTTGCGATCGTCGACCATTGATCGACGATCTGGACTTAAGCTGGAAAATAAAAATCAAACTTCCAGAACTTCAAATCCTAATCACCACCCCAGGTTGTTTAATCCTTCAACTGAATGGATTATCCCACCTAGGAGATCACACCCTTTAGGATATAAATCTAAGCCTGCAAAATCTTTTATATCTAGTTTTTCTTTTGTGAAGAATACTGGACCCAAGGTAACCTGGGTCCACAATGTATAACTGTTCATTCTGCAGGTGAAGACCTATCCAGTCATACATGACAAATGGTATCTGGATAGTGGATGCTCAAAGCATATGACAGGAAAGAAGAAGAACCTGTCAGGTTTCAAAGCCAAGCTGGGACCAAAAGTTGTATTTGGGGATTCCAGTTGTGGACAGACTGAAGGGTATGGCAGCTTCACCATAGGAGCTGTAACCTTCAAGAAAGTAGCTTATGTCTCAGGACTAAAGCACAACCTAATCTCTGTAAGTCAAATGTGTGATGCTGGGTACAAGGTATGACACTGCTTGCAATATTTCTTTAAATAATACTGTGGTGTTAGTAGGTATTAGAATTGGAAATGTTTATGTTGTAGATTTTAATTCCTCCAAATCTGAAATATGCTTATTTAATGAAGTAACAAGTAATAATACCCTTTGGCATAAGAGACTTAGTCATGTAAATTTGAAAAACATTTCTAGGTTGGCTAAATACAATCTTGTACGAGGTCTACCTTCTTGCCCCTACAAGAAGGAAGGCCTTTGCAAAGCTTGTCAATTAGGTAAGCAAACAAGAAATAGCTTTAAATCAGTTAATAAAAGTGATTCTCCCAGGATTCTGTACTTGCTACATTTGGACTTATTTGGTCCTATTGCTGTACAGAGTCTTGGAGGGAAGTCTTACACTTTAGTAATTGTAGATGACTTCTCTAGGTTCACTTGGGTATTCTTCTTGAGAACTAAGGCTGATAACTTCAAGGTTCTTACAGATTTTCTAAAGTGTATACAGAGTGAGTATTCTACTCAGATTGCCTTGATCAGAAGTGATCATGGTACTGAGTTTGAGTCTCTTCTTATGCAAGAATTCTGTGAGAAGGAAGGTATCAAACATAGCTTCTCTGCTCCTAGAACTCCTCAACAAAATGGGGTAGTTGAAAGGAAAAACAGAACCCTAATTGAAGCTGCAAGTACATTGTTGGCAGATGCTAACATGCCTCTGTCCTTTTGGGCTGAAGCAGTCAGCACAGCTAATTATGTATTGAACAGAAGTCTGATACATAAACTTAAGGGTAAGACTCCCTATGAATTACTTAAGCAAGTGAAACCTAAAATAGACTATTTTAGAGTATTTGGCTGTGTTGCTTTTGTTCATAACAATAACAAAGAATACCTTAGAAAATTTGAGGCAAAAGCATCAATGGGAGTTTTTCTAGGATACTCTCAAGTAAGCAAAGCCTATAGGGTCCTTAATGAATCCTCTCTTAAGATAGAAGAGTCTGCACATGTCTCTTTTGATGAGACAGTCATGTATTATAAGGAGAAGGACTCTTCCTCTAATAGTACAGTGCAAGTCCTAGGAGTAAGTAAGGATTTGGAAGGTTTGAGACTCACACAGGAGAATCATCCCCAACAAACTCCTCAGGCTGCTTCTTCAGATTCTGAATCTGATGTAGAACTTTTTCAAGTTAAAGCACCTGCTCCAACAGTTGATCAAATTCCACATGAGGAATTAAATCTTGAAACTGTTGAAGATCAGATCATTGTTGAACCTACTGATCTTGTCACACTTAGAGATCACCCTGTATCTCAAGTGATTGGAGACATTTCAGCAGGAGTCCAGACAAGACATCAACTCAACAAAAATGTGATGTTTGCTTGTTTCCTTTCTCAGGTTGAGCCCCTAACCATTAAAGATGCTGAGCTTGATCCCCACTGGATTATCGCAATGCAAGAGGAGCTTAACCAGTTTGAAAGATGTAAAGTTTGGACCTTGGTTCCAAGACCAAGAGGCCAACGGATCATAGGCACCAAGTGGGTGTTTAGAAACAAGCTTGATGCCCAAGGCATAGTAGTTAGAAATAAGGCTAGGCTAGTAGCTCAAGGCTATAGACAGGAGGAAGGCATAGATTATGATCAGACTTTTGCCCCTGTAGCCAGACTAGAAGCCATTAGGATTTTCCTAGCCTATGCTGCCTATAAAAGATTTAAGGTCTTCCAAATGGATGTGAAGAGTGCCTTCCTCAATGGAGATTTAAAGGAAGAAGTGTTTGTTGAACAACCACCAGGGTTTGTTTCATCAACCTTACCCACTCATGTGTTCAAACTCCAAAAGGCTCTATATGGACTTAAGCAAGCTCCTAGAGCTTGGTATGAGACCATAGCAAATTTTCTTCTAGAACACAAGTTTGTGAGAGGTGTAGTAGATAGAACCCTATTCATTAGACATCATAAGGACTCACAACTGTTAGTTCAAATCTATGTAGATGACATTATATTTGGTTCTACTGATCCCAAACTATGCAAGAGGTTCTCTGAACTAATGCACTCTAAGTTTGAGATGAGCAGCATGGGTGAGTTATCCTATTTCCTTGGTCTCCAAGTGAAACAGAGTGTTGATGGCATTTTCATTTCTCAATCAAAATATGCCAGGGAGCTGGTTAAAAGATTTGGAATGTCTGATGCTTCATCAATGAGCACACCTATGGCCTCAAATGCAGTTATTGATTCTGATGTTAATGGCAAGCCTGTTGATCAAAAGAACTTTAGAGCCATTGTTGGTTCCCTGCTGTATTTGACTGCAAGTAGGCCTGACATAATGTTTGCTACATGCCTATGTGCTAGGTTTCAGGTCAACCCAAAGGAATCTCACTTAACTCTTCTCAAGAGGATCTTGAGATACCTTAAGGGATGCCCTAACTTAGGACGTGGTACCCAGCTGAGTCAGGATTTGAATTAATTGGATATTCAGATGCTGATTATGCTGGTTGTAGAGTTGACAGGAAAAGCACCTCAGGGACTTGTCAGTTCCTGGGAGAGAGACTTGTCTCTTGGTTTTGCAAGAAACAGGCATCTGTGTCTACTTCAACTGCTGAGGCTGAATATATTGCAGCAGCTAGTTGTTGTTCACAGATCCTGTGGATTCAAAATCAGCTAGTGGATTATGGGTACACACACTCAAACACAAAAATTCTGTGTGACAGTACCAGTGCAATATCAATTGCTCAAAATCCTGTGCACCACTCCAGAACCAAGCACATTGAGATTAGACATCACTTTCTGAGAGATAATGTGGAAAAGAACAAGATAGTAATGGAATTTATATCCACAGACCTGCAGAGAGGAGATATTTTCACTAAGCCCCTTGATGAACAAAAGCATTTGTTCTTCCTGAACCAGCTTGGCATGATTAATGGTTCAGAGTAGTGAAAATTTGGTTAGTTTTGTTTTCTGTCTAAAATCGTCGAACGACTGCTCGACGATCTTCGACCAGGTCAGAACTATCGTCGACCAACCGTCGACGACAGCTCGTTCTGTAGTAAGGCAGAAATCATCGACCAACTGGTCAACGATTTCTCCTTAGGTATCTATCGTCGACCAATGGTCGACGACAGATTTTCTGTGCTGTGTGGAGAATCGTCGACCATCATATATTGATCGACGATCGTGGTAATTGCGTGTAGTCGGTCGATATTTACCGATTAGTCAAACATTGACTATCGTCGGTCTGTGTTCGACGACCGATTTTATTCCGGGTTCGACGATCGCAGATTTGTTTCTAATAGTCGATTTAGGTCTGAAGATCGTCGTCCTTCCGCTTCGTCTTTTCATATTCCTTCTTCTGGCTTAGACTTCGCTCTCGAACTCTAATCCCGCGCGATTCTCTTCTCCCCTGTTTTGCTCCTCGATTCGCCATCTTCTCTCAAATCCTATGGCGATTCCTTCTGCTGTTCTCTTTGGGTTGAAGTTCGACACTGGCTTCTGTGTCGACTTCGATTCTTTCAGCCGATGCGATCAACCAATCCAAGATATTCTGAAGCTATGTGAAGACCAAGGCCTCAAGAAATTTATGTCGTTCTCTCCTAAGATTCATATACCAGAGATTCGTGAATGGGTATACACCTCGTCCTCCAGCGACGAAGCGATGTCAGGAAAGATAAATGGCGAGGAGGTCACTCTGACTCCTGAAGTATTGACTGAGCTGTTTGGACTGCCAACAGGAACTGAGGAATATGAGCAAAGCACAGAGGAATATGGCCGCATGCTCACTGTGATGGGCCATGCCGAAGGGATTCCGGCTAAGCTGCTGAAGATAAACTTGTCTCCAGAATACAAGTTTCTGGCAGACCTGGTGGGCAAGGTTGTTTTGGGAAAACACTCGGCTCATGACAACATCAACAGGCAACAGTTTGCCCTGATGTCAGCTTTGGTGAATAAGGCACAGATTGCCTGGGGAAAAGTTCTGTTTGAACTAATAAGGAGAAAGAACAATCAGAAAGAGGTAAATCTTGCCAGGGTACTGGGTGTGTTTCTGTATGTGAAAGCACCCCTGCTGCTGGTTTCTGCACCGTCCACAGTCAACGCTAGCAAGAGGTTGGACCCTTCTCTATTCAAGAAATCCCAGAGGATTATCAAGAAGTCAGCCAGGGTTGATCCTAACCCTCCTTCAGACACAAGGGCTGATTCGGCCGCTCTCCCGCTTACTGGGGAAGGCTCAGCAATCCCTTCATCCTCCCTCTTTACCCCTGCATCCTCATCTCCTGCATTACTTTCTACAACACCTGCAGTGCCACCACAACATGCATCCTTCATTCCACCTGCATCTCCACACCAGTCACCAACACCACAACACCTGGCAGCTTCAGCCAGTGTTGACATGGTGACTGCTACCATCCTCACGCATCTTTCTCAACATGAATCCCACACTCATGTTGATGTTCACCCATCTCCACATGACTCATTTGATCATGTGGCAGATCATCCTGCCTCCATTCCATCCACCTCTACATCATCAGCATTTCAGATAACTCCTGAATTGCTTGCACATGTTGTAGAGCTCATCACTCCCTCCATCCAAAAAATGATTGAGGCTGCCAATGCCCCTCTCATTGCCTCCATCAATTCTCTCACTGATGCCATCAAATCCATCTCATCTTCTGCTGAGCCCCCTTCTGTAAGATGCATGACTCCAGTCCCCACTGAAGTCATGCAGGGGGAGATGTCTGTTGAAGTGGTCTCAGGTGATGCCCTGACCCTTCAGGACAATTCCTCTCTTCCCCTTCAAGAAACTGTAGAAGAACCTCAAGAGAGTCTAGAGAAAGAACCAGAAGGTAAACCTTAAAACTCTTCCTCCAAAGGATATAATCAGGATTTCAATTTGATATTTGTATCTAACAAAGACATTCACTCCCTAGTGAATCTAGCTTCTGAGGAAGAAGTTCCTGAAAAAGAAAATGAGGAAGTCCCCATGGACGTTTGTGAGAATGATGCTGCTCAACCTGATGGTATAGCTTTATTTAAGATTCTAATTAATTCAAACTCCAACTTTGAGTTAATTTCTTATTCTTTCCTTTCCATCACAGCTGCTGATGATCTCACATCAGTATTGCAAGTTGATGCTGCTAAATCCATTGATTCTGATAAAGATTTAGAATCCTATCTTAACCTAGACTGTGAGTCCTCACTCACATCTACTCCTCTTGTTCCCTCTCTTCAAGAGAAAATGGTCCCTTATAGACCTGAGTACCTTGATGACCCCTTGGTCAAGGATACTCTTTTCTTTTCCTGTATGGCACTCCTCTTGTGCCTTGCAGAGGTGTCTATCCCTGATGTCACTGAACATCTAGAAGGAATTATAACCTCCTTCCTAGATGCAAAGTGGTATCCTGTGTAGATCTTCAGGTAATCCTATCTATTACCTGTTGTTTGTTCACCTTGGGGGGAATATTTTATTCCCACTTGGTTGTTAACCTATCTCTCTTTGCATGCAGGCACAACCATATATGCTGCTGCTGAAGAAATTGAAGATGTGCAAGATAGGGCAGACAATGCTCCCAAGATGACTGAAATGGACTCAAGCTCAGGTACTCTAAACCTAGAACAATTTATAGCCTTTGTGGCTGAGAACATTGCCTCTGAGTACATTGAAGGGATGGCTAATTATCATCTGGATTCCCTAGCCATCTCTCTAGAGAAAGCATCTGCCCCTGCAGATATCGTCATCTTTTCTCCACCTATCCTTACCTATCCTCTATCCATTCCTTCTATTGCAGAACTGGTCCCCAAGACAGTTCCTGAGTTGTATCCAGAATCAGAACTCTGGAAGAGGTCTCCAAATGTGGATCTTGATGCCCTCCTTAGGCAAGATGCCATTGAGGAAGCTAAAGAGAAAGAAGAAAGAGAAAAGAAAGACAAAGCTGAACCTGCTGCCAAGGATCCTTCTGAACTTGACTTTGATGAATATGCTGGGAAAGACTCATCTCATTCTGATGATGATGATGATGATTCTGATGATTCTGACTCCACTAAGAAAAGGAAAAGAGTTGCTTCCAAGAAAAGAAAAGCTCCTGCTCCTCCTACTGCCAATCCTAACAAGGATGTTCCCTATTACATTCTGAAGGGAATAGATCCTAAGAGCAAGGAATTTCAGCCATGGATGAGACTGTCAAAGAATCAGACTAAAGAGAAGAAGAGGACAAAGAGATATGACACTCCTGTTCAGAAATTCCCCCCCAGAGGTCCTCCTCCACCTCCTGGTGCTGGAGCCTCTGGAAGTCTCTCTTCTGCCCCCTCTGCAAGGTCAGCCAGTTCTAACACTTCTCAGACCTACCAAAGAAGGAGTAATCAAAGCCAGGGAGGCCAAGATGTTTCAGGACAGGGAAGAAAAAGAAATGACAATGCTCTCGTGGAACAAATAAAGGAGATGACTTTTCAGCATCCTACATTCTCTCCTCCTCCTTCTCCTCACAGGAAAGGTCCATCCTCTTCTTCAAGAAAACCTGCTGCTGCTGAGACAACTGAATCAAAAGGAAAAAGAGTGGTCTTTTCAGAAAAATCCCACAAAAAGTTCATTGAGCTTGCACCTCCAAAATCTCTATATGCTCAAACTGATCCTAAGAAGGCTGTGCAGATTCCTCTTGATTCAAGCAAACTTGCTACAGCTCTTCAAAGGAACATGGAGATTACAGCTCATACAGATACTGATAGACCTCCCTCTCCATCAGATAAAACTGAAGCTGAAAGGATTGCCTCTATGGCAAGATTCAAAGAGTCTATTGCACTAAGCATGATGGAGAGAGCCAAATCTCAAGGACTAGATCCTACAGCTTACTCAACAATGTCAGAATTCAGAGAAAAGGAACTCAGCAGAATTCAAGTCAATCCAGAAGCCTTTGACACTGAAGAATACATGAAGCTACATCCTGCTGCAGTTCTACCAAGTTATGCTGAAAAGAAAATCATAGGTGAACATGATCTAATGCTATCCAAGAGACAAGCAGCAAACCATAACAGAGAAATTATTTTCAAACCAGCTGCAATACCCAAAATCTCATCTGATGCTAAACATGCTGATAAATCTGCTTGATACATTCCATTTCTGCCGATTTATGCTTGTTATATTTTCTATGTATTGCCTGTGTTTTATCATTCTGGTTAATCTTTAGATTTGTTGTTGTCTGCTTTAGCCTTTAAACTGGATTCGATAACATAACCCAAATAGGGGGAGATTGTTGGTACCTTAGATGTGATTTGGCTTATGTAATCCCTTTCCAGCCCCTCTTGATCCATATAAAGATATATGATCATGTTTAGACTTTGCTTAGTCTCCCTAGGGCAGTATATAACTGACCTAGAGCTTAGGTTAGAAGTTCTAGATGTTTTTGTAGTTAAGGCTTTTCCGTTCGACCATCGTCGAACGAGGCCTCGCGATCGTCGATCATTGGTCGACGATAGCAGGGCTATTGAATCGTTGAAGACAAGACAATTATCGTCGACCGTTGGTCGACGATCTCAGAGCAAGCTTACTACGCTCTGAAGGTTGGTCGACGATCTGTCATCAACAGATCGACGATCGTGTTCTTGCTTCACGATTTCTGTCTCGACAGATATTTGCTTTTGCTGGTCGACTATCTGTTTGCTGGTCGACTATCTGTTAGCCGGTCGACGATCTATTAGCTGGTCGACGATTTCTGGTCGACGATTTCTGTTCCGACAGATTCCTGCTATTAGTCGACGATCTGTTTGCAGGTCGACGATCATCGAACTCCTGTTCGACGATTTCTGTCTGCCTTTATCTTTTTGTATTTATTCTATTCCTTGGTTTATTTCCAAGTGTTTTAGTTGGTGGTTAGATTGATTCTCTGATATTATTGTTGCTAAATTTATGGTTTAAATTCAAATAAATTGATTACAAATTCTGTCAAGCATAAATCACGGGATTCAGTATTCTTGATAAAGCATTTTGTCCTATTATACAAATTGCGTTGACTTTATCTTTCCAGCCTGTTTTCTAGCCGTTGGTACTATGTACTATTTCCAAGAATGGTACGTCTTTATGCTGAGATATTTTTCCCGCTTATTTTATTCCTTATTGGGACTGACAGAAAGTTAATAGGCCATTCTATTCCTATTGCTATATTCTATTTTGAGATAATCTGTTGCAGGGCTCGAGAATTCAAATCAATAGAGCCGTTCCAAAGGAAAAACGTGAAGACATATTTAAAAGAGATTCTACTCTCAGAAAAGAAAGAGTTACAGACACAGAGAAAGATTATTCATCCGCTCAAGCATCATCAGAGCAGCTCTTCACAATCTCACAACAAGAAGAAGAAAAGTTTTCCTGAAGCAAAAGCCCAGAGCAATCATCTTTCATTCTCAAGTCTCCTGAGCATTTGCTTAGAGTTTTCAAGACTTCAGAAAGAGCTCCAGTTCTGCTTCAAGTGCTCCAGAATCTTAAGACCTGATAAAAATCAGTCTTCAGATCTCTGAGGATTTAGTTTCAGTTTATCTGAAACTCCTTCATCCTGAAGCGAAGGCTTTCCCTAGACTTCCACTGAGCCAGGGGGAGACTTTGATTCTTTAGAGAATCCACAAATCTTCTCTAATCTGTATTTACAACAGAGAAGATAATCTAACCCTCTCAACCCCTTTGTAAAAAGAGTTTGTTCACATCTCTTCAAAAGTGAACATTGGTGACAGGGCACCTTATCAACAACCTGTGGTTGAGCATCCTTATCAAAAGCTCAAAGGGTCTGTTTGATCTACCTGAATCAGATCATTGGTGGCAGGGCACCTTAGCAAAAACCTGTAGTGGATTCCTACCAGGGTGGTAGAAGAGTGGATGTACCTATTTAAAGGGAACCACTATATATCCTGTGTCTCTCTGGTTCTTGCTGATTTGTTTATTCTGTGGCTGTGTTAGAACTACCTAGGGTTGCTAGTTGCTGTGATAGGCTTGTAGTTAACTGAAATTTCAGTCAACCTCTTCACTTGTGCACCTCACTGTGTTAGGCTCTTAGGGTTCAAGTATCAGATTTTTTATTCCGCAAATAAACTCCAAGGGAGCTGACTAAGTGTTCATAAAATTTGAATACTCTATTCACCCCCCCTCTAGAGTAGTTTACAACTTATCCCCTCACTTTCAGAATTTCTCCTTCTGAGTCAATAGCTCAGTAGAGTTGTTTAATTCCTCCTTTAAGGATTGTACTTCTTCTCTGAGATGAGTCAATTTTTCAATTTCCTCCCTCAAACTTAATTCCACTTCCTTGCGGGAAACAATCTCTTTTGGTTGCACTTTGACTAACTTTTGGCATTTGTCAAAGGCCTTCAATAGAACATGATACTGAGTCATTAAATAAGAATCATCCTCTTCAGAAGAGTAGCCTTCATGGCCTTCTGAGGAAGTATTTGGCTTAGAGAGAAGAGTGTGAGAGTTTACCTTCCCATTGGACTCGGATTCTCCTTAATTCTCATCGGTGTGTGCCATTAGCCCAAAATAGGCTTCTTTATCAGAACTTGAAACACTTGAGTCACTGTCGCTGAGGGTTTTTGGCTTCTTCGTGACGAAGCTCTTTTCCTCCTTCTTCTTAATTGAGAAGGTTTCTTTTCTTCCTTCCTTCCTTCTTTCTTCTTGTAGGGGCAGTCGACAATCATGTGCCCTAGCATATTGCAACAGTAGCACACAACGTCAGTAGAAATATGTTTGTTCGGTTTCGACTTACACCTATCATTTTAGCTTTTCTTTGACAGATCACCATCCCGATATGACCTTCTGAAGTCAGAGGAGGAGGACTGATTTTTCATTTTCCTCCTTTTGTTGAGCATCCTCCTGAAATGCTTAGATAGCAGAGAGAACTCTCCATCAAACCTTTCCAAGCTTGAGGTATTTGTCTCAGAGTCCTCTTGACCTATAGAAACTTATGTCCTTACTAATGACACAACTTTTAGTTTCTTTGACCCTTCATCCTTTAGTGATAAAGACTTCTCTTTGCCTTAAGTCTTGCTAAGTTACTCCTATTTCTTCCTTGTGTTCATTTGTAGTTCATAGGAAAGGAGCTTTTTGAAAAGGTTTTGAGGATCAATCTCATGCAACTTTTCAAATTCTATAATGGCCACCACCTTAGTGTCCTAGTCTTTTGTTAGGGATCTTAGGAATTTATCATTGAGCTCACCATTAGTGAATGCATGACCATAGTTTCTGAGGATGTTGACGATCATGAAAAACTTTTCAAAGCTATTAGCAATTGTATCATTAGAGCCTTACTCAAATGTCTCGTACTCTTGATTTAGTAGAGATCTTTGATCATCTCTAACTTCTTCAGTTTCTTCCATGAGGACTATGAGACAGTCTCACATCTCCTTGCCAGATATGCAGTGAAATAGGTTTTGCAGCATCGAGTCATCCACTGCACTGGCTATGATATTCTTTGCCTTCTTATCATAGGAGACTAGAGCAATCTCATCTTTGTTCAGATCCATCATCTTTTTCGGAACCATCACATTAGGAATCATTGTAGATGGTTGAGTAGGAACATGAGGGTCTTCTTCCACGATCTAAAATATACGGGGATCAGCAGCTTCCATTTAGAGTCTTACTCTCTTCTTCTATATGGGGAATTTCTCCTTAGTGCACACTGGAAACTTAATCGAAGACATATCCTTGCTTCTATCCATTTAAGCTAAGCGGTGTCTCTTGACAACTAGGCTGAGATCTTATTCAAAGTGTTAACCTTATATCGAACAACACCCCTCTGATGCTAATTGAAAGTGTCTAATTGTCAACCTAAATCACCTAGAGGGGGTGAATATTCAAGGTGTTCAACATGGGCATTGAGTGGCGTCAACACACTCAACGCAGCGTTGAGTGGTTTCAACACACTCAACGCTTTTGACTTAGAATTGTTGGAATGTGGACGACATTGAGTGGTGTCAACAAACTCAACACGGTGTTGAGTGGTGTCAACACACTCAATGCTTTTGACTTAGAATTGCTGGAATGCTGACGACATTGAGTGTTTTCAACACACTCAATGCGGCGTTGAGTGGTGTCAACACACTCAATGCTTTTGACTTATAATTGCTGGAATGCTGACGATATTGAGTGGTGTAATCACTAACCGTGGCGTTGTGTGGTGTCAACACACTCAATGCTTTTGACTGAGAATCGCTAGAATGCTGACGGCGTTGAGTGGTGTCAACACACACAACGCGACGTTGAGTGGTGTAAACACACTCAACACTTTTGACTTAGAATTGATGGAATGCTGACAGCATTGAGTGGTGTCAACACACTAAACACGGCGTTGAGTGGTGTCAACACACTCAACGCTTTTGTACTTAGAGCTATTTTTCTATATAAGCTTTATTTGCTCTGTCCGGCCTAAACCGGTTTTATTCATGGTCCAATAGAATTCCAACACATGGCGATATAGAGAAATCATGCTTAATGACGGCCGGTCATACCCCGCCATGCCCAGCCACTCCTCTTAAGTTAAAGCTTTTAAATCAGCCAACCTCACATCCATTCCACCCCACCATCACCTTTAGTGAACCCTAAGGAGCAGAAACTAAAAGTTGGAGCAGAGGATTAGCTGGAGAAATAAGGAAAGGAGCTAGCTCGCCAGAGCAAAGTTCAGTCATGGCGCACCACCACCAAACCCGTCGTCAAGCCCGTTTAAGGGCCCGTTTCTCCTCCCCTCCCACTGTGCTAGCTGTCTAGCTCTTTTAGGAGACATATCGCGCACAAATTAGCCTTATTCCATGTGATAGGGATATTTTTAAACATTTCTTGCTACTCAGGTTCGACGGAGGAGCCACCTCCAGCAGCCACGTCGCCGGGAAACGCTAGCCACCACCTCAATGGAGGTTGTGGAGACAATCATCATGGGTGGTGGCAGCTAGAAGCCCGACAAATACCAAAGAAAGTTGCTATAGGTCGGGGAAATCTGGACCATCGGCTCTTAGGGGAAGATGAGATGATACCATCCATTCATTTTATTAAAACTATAGGTTTATTTAAATGTTCATTTTCTATCACTATTTGAATAACAAGTTCTTATAAATTTTTGTCCTCTTAGAGGCATTTTCAGAGATGATACTCAAAATGAAAAAGGTATATCTAGGTCTTACCTTTCACTAGACACCCTAAACTTTTAATTTGAAGCACTGATGCTCTAGTTGGGCTAATCTATTAGGACTAGTCCTAGGCTAGGGCAGTTTTTTAAATGAGTGCCCAAGCCAAACCCTAAGTCCATATATCATGAAATTTTGGACATATATGTGTTTGTGCTATACTTAGGTCTTGACCAAAAATCAGAATTTTTGGGATGTATTTTTCTATAGTTTTTGTAAAAATATCATTTATTAAGTAAATGAAATATAAGATGATTCTCTCTTCAAAATTCCACCAAATTTGGGTGGCATGGCCATTGGGTTATGAAATGACCATTGTAAAAGTTTTAGGACATTTGGACCTCTATATGTTGGGAAATTCCAACACACATGGTGGAGGTATATTTGTAAATATTATGACAAAATATAAAAATGGGAAGTTAGCCCATTTGGCCTAATGAATGTCCATGGGATTTTGGACAGAGGCTTATAGGGATGAATTACAGCTCCCCTAGAAAGAGTGGGATTTTTGGGAACAAAAATCCCATTATTTGAATTAATGGAAAATTAAGCTCTTTTAGAAATAAAATTAGATATAGGTCTACCGACCTGGTAAAATTCTAAAATTTTGGCACATACATACATATTTAGGTCATACGCACCTTATATATCATTATCATATAAATTAGTATGGCTCCTTTATATGATAAGTTATATTAGTGAAACCTTAACTTATAAGTTTATATGGACATTCATATAAGTTAAGGTACTCCTGTGATGATAGGGAAGCAGTAGATAGTTTATTTTTTGCTCCGTTCTCTACTTTGCTGACAACACTTCATTTCAGTACAGTTCTTTCTTACTTTACTTATACTATATATAACTGCTAGAGTAGAGATATACTTGTTATTACATAATCTTGATAGATTAGATTCACTGTCACCTGCTTTCCTATTATATCCCTTGTTGTTCTCCGCTTCATCCTCCCACTCGGTACCTACGAGTCATAGGGGTGAGGCGAGGACAAAATGGCTTACTCTTTATGACTAACAGCCAGTTGTGACCGTAAGAGCTCGAGGAGCTAGAGCACTAGAAGGACGAGGTGGCAGGACATGAGGAGTAGATACCACGACCTACTACTATTATAGCCTGATGTCAGGTGATGACACGTGTACTGATGATAGATTAGCTTCCGCATAGTTAGATTTTGTGAGAGTGATATTTGATTACTATGTACAGGGCATAAGCGCTTTTCTCTTTCATTCTGTACTCATTGTGGACTCTTGGATCTCTTATTTTATTTATATTATGATGATGATGTGATTTGTACTCGATGTATAATTGCATATATTGCTTATCTTCTCGATTGAACGAGTAGGTTAAATGATCTTACTAGCCGACAGGATTGGCGTCATGCGATGTCGACTTACCCGTGTGTTAGTCTCACCATAAGGCGACGATTTTGGGCATAAGACAAGATACCCCCATGGTAAGGGGGGGGGCTTCTTACAAACTGGTATCTATACATGAACGATCATTGAGAAAGCAGTCCACAACACTAGAACACCCCCTCGTCCATTAGTTTGCAGACAAACTATGTAGCGGAAGTGATGGTGTACCCAGGTGTAAAAGTCACAGAAAATAGTCCATTTAAGCAATGAGTTAGGACAATCCTAATATAAACCTTAAATTTATGCAACTTCCACAAATCGATGTACCGCAAGATGTGATCCCTCCCCCTCTGGCTGCCACACCTTTCCAGCAGACGGAGATGGGGCAGACTCTGACGGCCATCCTCGATGCCTTTAGGGATCAGCAGGCCCCAGCCGAGCAGCAAAACCCAAGATCAAATTGGCTGAGTACCTTCAAGAATCTGTCCCAACCGATGTACCATGGGACAGAGAATGTGGTAGATATGGAGGAGTGACTCGAGGCCATTCAAGAGATGCTTGCAGGCATCAACTGCCCTGTCAGGCAGGCAGTCCTTTGGCGACTTCTGCACTGGATGCACACACAAAGAGATGATGGAAGTCCATATGGGACTCCACATATGTAGATAAGGAGATGTCATATATTTCTTGGGATGAGTTCTGTGAGGCCGTCTTGGATCACTTCGTGTCTATTACTTATAGAGATGAGTTAGAGGAGAGGTTTTTGAACCTCAAGTATGGCACCAAATCAGTGACAGAGTACCAGAGGGAGTTTTCCCATTTGTCCAGGTTCTCGAGGATACACGATCTGGATGATAGGAGTTATACAAAGAGGTTCTACCGGTGGCTTAGGGACTCTACCAGGCATGCTCTACTATTTATTTCCCATGGCACTTCGGCATAGATCATAGAGATGTCTAAGAAGCAAGAGGCAGACCAGCTGATTGTATAGAACATGGGAAAGAGACCATTGGATGAGTCATCCAACGGGGAGAGTAGTAGGGGCTCCAATAGTGGTATAATGATGAGCTACAAGAAGGGTCGAGGATGTTATTGTCCAAACTTCAGGCAGGAGCAGGGGCCTCCTACAGTACTACCTCCCCCTCCACTACAGGTATACGACCCGAGGAGACAGGATGACTGTGGACACAGACCGATGATTTGCTTTAGATGCCAACAGCCGGGGCATGTAATAACTAACTGCCCTAAGTAGTTCCATTCACCACCTCCTCCTCCACCTATGGTAGCCCCTCCGGCACAGCAGGGCCAAGGACGAGGTCGAGGACATTATGGTAGAAGTCGAGGGAAGGAGCAGATGTACACTTTGGACCTCGCCGAGCCAAGGAACCCCGAAGAGGTTATTACAGGTACTTAAAAATTAATTGCAATCAAGCTTTCATTTTATAGTACCTTACAAACCTTAGTATAACAACAAACATGTTATAATTCAAACAAAAAGCCCAGGCATAGTCTTTGTCAGGGGAAAGCCCGCTCATACATTGTTTGATATGGGTGCTTCGCACTCATTTGTATTAGAAGCCTTCCTGGAAGGACTAATGGGCAAAGACCGATTCACAGGCGTAACCAGGAGGGTGCGTATGCCAGACGAATCAAAGCTATTATCATCTACCAAGTGTAACATGGAGGTAGAAATTGGAGGAAAGACCTTCGAAGCGCCGACGTTTATTTTGAGAATGCCAGACTTCGATCTAATCTTGGGTATGACCTGGTTGCACTAGAACCATGCCCGGATAGATTGCTCGTCGAGGAGGATCACCTTACGACTTGGAGATACCGACATCGTCATTGAAGGTATAAGACTTGTCACCCACCTTTTATTATCATCTGTACCGGCTGTCAAGGCCTATAAGAAAGGGGAGGAGGTAAACATTATCTGCTTCAAGATGGCGGAATAAGAAGCTTCTATTGTTGATATCCCGATGGTTCGGAATTTCTCCAATGTATTGCCGAGAAATTGCCCGGATTGACACCAATTAGGGATATGGACTTTCGGATTCAGTTAGTGCAACGAGCGAGGCCCATATCTCAGGCACCATATAGGATGGCCCCCAAAGAGCTAGTGGAGTTCAGGACCCAGTTACAGGAGCTGGTGGAGTCAGGATTTGTCAGACCAAGCTCATCACTGTGGGGTGAACCAGTGCTATTCGTTAAGAAGAATTATGGATCGTTGCGGCTCTGTATCGACTACCGAGAGCTGAACCGATTGATAGTCTGGAACACGTATCCGTTGACCTAGATCAACGAGCTTTTTGATTAACTACAGGGAGCCTTTTGGTTCTCCAAGCTGGAATAGAGGTCCGGGTACTATCAGCTGTGCATTCAGGAGGAGGATATACCGAAGACAACTTTTAGTTCTCGGTACGGCCTATACTAGTTCATGGTGATGCCCTTCGGACTCACGAATGCACCTTCTGCATTCATAAGTCAAATGAACCGTGTCTTCGAGCCCTTTCTGGATAGATTTGTTATAGTCTTCATCGATGACATTCCGATCTACTCCCGGAAATGAGGAACATAACCAGCATTTGGCGCTAGTGTTGGGAAAGCTGAGAGAGCATCAGAAGTACGCAAAGTTCTCCAAGTGCCAATTCTGGCTGCAGGAGGTAGCATTCTTGGGGCATACCATCACAGGAGCAGGGTTGGCTGTTGACCTGGCTAAGGTACATGCAGTTCGAGATTGGCTGCAGCCAAAGTCAGCTTTAGATATACGCAGTTTCTTGGGACTGATGGGTTATTATTGCATGTTCGTGGAGGGGTTCTCAAGGGTAACACTCCCCCTCACATTCTTGACAAAGAAGGATGCGGCGTTAACTTGGACTAAGAAGTGTGAAGCAGCGTTCCAGGAATTTAAGGACAAGCTCACCTCTTCCCCCATCCTTGCACTTCCATCTGGGAAGGAAGGATTTCACATTTATATCAACGCATCATATCTGGGGATGGGTGCAGTTCTGATGCAGCATGGACATGTCATTGCCTATGCTTCGAGATAGCTGAAGAAGCACAAACAGAACTACCCCGTACAAGATTTGGAACTCGGGGATGTAGTGTTCGTATTAAAGATTTGGAGGCATTACTTGTATGGGGTTCATTGTGATATCTTCTCATAGCACTAGAACCTCAAATATATTGATACATAGAAGGATCAAAATCAGCACCAGCAGAGATGGCTTGAGTTCCTGTGCGACTATGACTAAAAGATGTATTGTCACCTGGGGAAGGTGAACACCGTGGCGGATGCCTTGAGCAGGAGAGCTGGAACTACTTGACCATTGACCCGGGTGATGGCTATGGAGATGGTACGGATGCTAGAGGATATGCACATTGCCATGTTTTCCAGAGCTGAGTCGGAAGTTTATCGGGAGTACTTGAACTCCTTGGTCATCGAGTGTGACATACGGGAGCACATTAGGGCACATCGGAGGCTGGATGTGGATTTGGTGCCGGAATTCAAATCCCCAGAAGGGGGCAGTCAGAGGACTATTCTTTGCGCGATGACCTCGTTCATTTCCGTTGTCGTGTCTATATACCTGCAGGAGGCGGTATCCGGGAGGTTATACTCAGGGAGGCACACTATTCTCAGTACATAGTGCATCCCGGTATAACCAAGATGATAGCGGATCTACGGATGATCATGTACTGGCTGGGGATGAAGAGGGAATCATATATTATATGACGCATTGCGAGACCTACAAGTGGGTAAAGTTAGAGTGCAAGAGCCTAGGAGGGTTACTACAGTCATTACCGGTGCCAGAGTGGAAGTTCGAGGACATAGCTATGGATTTCGTGCATGGATTACCTCACTCCCACTCTTGGCATGATTCTATATAGGTCATTATCCATAGACAAACCAAGGTTGCCCGATTTATACCGATCAAGGACATCCCAGTTGTAATTTTGGTGAGGTTGTTTGTGGAGCAGTTTGTTAGGTACCACAGCATCCCCACGACGATTGTCTCAGATCATGACTGTCAGTTCACATCTAGGGAGTGGAGAGCAGTGCAGGCATACTTGGGTTCTCAGCTTGCTTTTAACACCTCTTTCCATCCGCAGACCGACGGCCAGATAGAGCAGAAAAAATGTACTATGGAGGATCTGCTGCGTCTATGTATACTGGACACGGGGAAGCCCTAGGAGAGACTGTTTCCCCTTATTGAATTCTCCTACAATAATAGTTACCAGTCAAGCATTGGGATGGCACCATATAATGCTATATACAATAGTAAATGCCGGACACCGCTATCTTGGGTCCAGGATGAGGACCCCAGGGCACTTTGGGTCAGACTATATTGAGGATACGAATGCTCAGATACGAAAAATCAGGGATCGGATGCTGGAGGAGCAAAGTAGGCAGGCCAAGTACTACTATTTGAGGCATTGTAAGGTGGAGTTCTAGGTGGGGGACAGGGTGTTCTTGAATATACGTCTGGTGCATGGTGTCTCGCAGGTGCGGAGGCACAAGAAGCTCAACCCTCAAATTATGGGACCATACTTGATCCTGGAGCGGATCGGTCCTTTGGCTTACAAGATGGAGCTACCACTAGAGTTAGGGACTTTACACAACATCTTCCATGTCTCTTCACTTAGGAGAGCTCTCTTTCGGCCAGAGAAGCATATTACCACTATAGCAGGCCCGGTAGCACCCGATAGATCAGTCTATTTAGAGACAGTCCGGATTGATGATATAGTGACTCGAGTACTAGGGAAGAAGAAGGTTCCCTTAGTCAAGGTTTTATGGTCCAACCACGGATGGGAGGAGCACACTTGGGAGTTGATGGATCTGATGTGAGAACGATACCTGGAGCTTTTCGCCTCAGGTACTTTTTAATTATGCTTAAAGTACTTAAAATTCTTGTGCATAAAAACCCCGTACACCCGAACTTGAATTTCGGGGACGAATTTTTTCTGTTTGTTTATTGGGATTTGTAACATCCCATTTCATGTTAGGCCCCCGCATGCATTTTGAGTCAAGAGAATTGACTCAGGCAAGGAAGGCGTCGAGTGATCTCGATGAATTTAACTTAGAAATACTCGGGAAACTTAAGGCGTCTAGTGATCTTGACGCCAATTGACGAAGTGTCGAGTGAACTCAACGCCACTCAATGCGGCGTTGAGTAGTCTAAACGCATTTTTACTTAGACGTTGCGGGATGATGTTGGCATTGAGTGGTCTCAATTCCACTCAACGTGGTGTTGAATGGTCTCAATGCCACTCAATGCCTTGACTTAGAATTGCTGGAATGTTGACGGCATTGAGTGGTGTCAACACACTCAATGCGGCATTGAGTGGTGTCAACACACTCAATGCTTTTGACTTAGAAATACTGAAATGCTGACGGCATTGAGCGGTGTCAACACACTCAATGCGGCATTGAGTGGTGTAAACACACTCACGCTTTTGACTTAGAATTTCTAGAATATTGACGGCATTGAGTGGTGTCAACACACTCAATGCGGCATTGAGTGGTGTCAACACACTCAACGCTTTTGACTTGGAATTGCCGGAATGCTGACGGCGGTGAGTGGTGTCAACACACTCAATGCGACGTTGAGCAACACACTCAACGCTTTTTACTTAGAATTGCTGGAATGCTGACGGCGTTGATTAGTGTCAACACACTCAATGCTTTTGGACTTAGAGCTATTTTTTTGTATAAGCTTTATCTGCACTGTCTGGCCTAAACCGGGTTTTCAGAAAAGAAATTTTTGAACCCGGTTCTCTCCAAAAACCTAATTAATAAGTTGATGTTCTTAAGAAGATTTAATTTTAAATAATAATTGATGGTCCAATAGAATTCTGACACGTGGCGGCATGGAGAAATCATGCTCAATGACGGCCAGTACTTCCCCGCCATGCCCAACCGCTCCTCTTAAGTCAAAGCAATTAAATCAGCCAACCTCACCTCCATTCCACCCCACCATCACCTTTAGTGAAACCTAAGGACCAGAAACTAATAGCTGGAGAAGAGGATTAGCTGAAGAAATCAGGAAAGGAGCTCGCTTGCCCAAGCAAGGGTAGGCCATGGCACACCACCACCAAACCCTGCCGTCAAGCTCGTCTAAGGGTCAGTTTCTCCTCCCCTCCCTCTGTGCTAGTTATATAGCTTTTTTAGGAGAGATATCGGGCTCAAATGAGCCTGATGCCATGTGAGAGGGAGAATTTCGAGCATTTCTTCTTGCTCAGGTTCGCCGGAGGAGCCACCTCTAGCAGCTACATCATTAGGAATCGCTAGCCGCCACCTCAATAGAGGTGCTGGCGATAATCGTCGGTGGTGGTGGCCGCCAAAAGACCGTGACATACCAAAGAGAGCTGCTACAAGTCTTGGAAATCTGGACCATCAGCTCATTGGGGAAGATGAGTCGATGTCGTTAATTAATTATATTAAAACTATAGGTTTATTTAAATGTTC
Organism: Platanthera zijinensis; assembly: GCA_039513925.1. Classification (NCBI taxonomy): domain Eukaryota; kingdom Viridiplantae; phylum Streptophyta; class Magnoliopsida; order Asparagales; family Orchidaceae; genus Platanthera; species Platanthera zijinensis. Next base: position 116,148,463 of record CM077092.1, read on the forward strand.
ATTATTCATTATTTTAACAGCAACTTGCTTATAAATTTTAGGCCTCTTATAGGCATTTTCAGAAATGATGTTCAACATGAAAAAGGTAGATCTAGGTATTACCTTTAACTTGACACCCTAAACTTAAAATTTGGAGCACTGAAGCTCCCAGTAGAGTCATTCAACTAGGAGTGGTCCTAGGCAAGGGTAGAATTTTAAATGAGTGCCCAATCAAAACCCTAAGTCCATATATCATGAAATTTTGTACATACATGTGTTTATGCTATACTTAGGTCTTGACCAAAAATCATAATTTTTTGGGATGTTTGTTTCTATAGTTTTTGTAAAAATAAAATATAGGAAGATTCCATCTTCCAAATGCCTCCAAATTTAGGTGGCATGGCCATTGGGTCATGATATGACCATGGTAAAAGTTGCAGACCATTTGGACCTCTATATGTTGGGAAAATCCAACACGCATGGTGGAGGTAGATTTGCAAATATTATGGAAAAATGTAAAAATGGTAAGTTAGCCCATTTGGCCTAATGAATGTCCATGGGATCTTGGACAGAGGCTTATAGGTATGAATTACACCTCCCATAAAAAGAGTGGTATTTTTGGGAACAAAAATCCCATTATTTAAATTAATGGAAAAATAAGCTCTTTTAGAAATAAAATGAGATATATGTCTACTGACATTATAAAATTCTAAAAATGTTATACATGTCCTAATAGGACATTTTACATCTCTGGAAAAAGGTATAAGTCTATTTGAGGATTATATCTTATGTATATAGTAGACTTACCATTTTACCCTTTTGGAAATTATTATAAAAGTAAGGGAAAATACTGTTGAAAAATTATGGAAAAATTTATATCATCCTATTTCTGTGATTATAACCCAATATAATTATTTGAGAATTTTTGGATGAATATATAGGCTGAAAACCCTAGTAGTGGCATTTTGGTAATAATGTCCATATGAAATTATGTTAAGTAAAATCACTGATTAGAATCATGAATTTCTGACTTGAGTATTATTATATAAATTTTGATCACAAGTAATTTTCTGGGAATTTTTTGTTGTGTATTTTAAGTACTTGATTTGGAAAATGGAATATTTATGGATTTAATCATAAATAGAGAACATATGGAAATTCAAATTGAAAAACCATGAATTTTTATAAACAAACATTTTTAACCTAGATGAACATCAGATAATTTATTTAGACATAATGGACCACTGGTTAGAGTAGTTCATGTTCAAAGTGACCTAGCTCACTTAATTAATTAATTTAAATTATGGTCCAAAATAATTCAGAAAAATGATGAAATTCTCAATGATCAATATTACATACATGACAAACCCATGGTAAATAGTTAAGGGGCTATTGTCCAAAGGAATTTACAGTCATCTCATACGGGTTAACATTAGATCATGAGTTGCGCTTAGCTAAAGTAGCACATAACACTACCCACATGGGATATGATAAGTGGTTGGATTGAGAAGTGAATCGAGAAGTTGAAACCCTGGTTGTGTCAAGTAGGTCACAACATTGTAATAATTGTTAGAGTGCAAATCCAAAGGAAAGTAATTAGAACGGAAACCGGCGGAAGACTGTCGTTCTCCCAATAATACCTTAAACCCTAATGTTCACTCAAGAGAAACATTGAGAGCTGGGTATTAATTGTAAGACCCCATTTTTTTCTTTTTAAACCACCGGGGTCTTAGGCCCAGAACTACCGCTTTGCGGTGACACCCTCACGCCCGGGAAGGTCGTCACTACAAAACGCCGATCCTGCCGGCCAAATCAATCACAGAATAGTAGCATAAGTAAATATAAAACAAGTCCACCAGAGTCACAGGTATATAAAATAAATCTCCACAAAGGAAGAGTCCACAATAATTATAATCAGAGTACAAAAGAAGGGCTTCTACCCGATACATCAAGTCCTCACTGCAAACACTCTAGCAACTCTCAACATCTAAGCGGAAGCAAACTGAAGTCCATCCTTGACCCGTCGCCGTGTAGTAGTGGTTGTGCGTAGCACTGCTCCTCATGTCCTACCTCCTTGTCCTTTCGGTGTTGATTCTCCTAATGCTCGATCCCCTAAATGATGTTGTCCGAAAACCGTTAGTCTAAAAGACTAAGTCCTATCATCCCCCACCCCTCCCCCATAGATCTTAGGCACCGAGTGGGGAGAGGGAAAGGGAAGCTATGAAGGTGGAGAGTAACAAATGTAAGCAGGTGGCGACGGAACTAATCTAGCAGTTCTATGAGAATAAGCAGCAGTAATAAAAGTATGAAGGACAGAACTTGAATTATATAACCTTAACTTATATGAAAACACATAAGCTAAAGGATCTTCTGCAAGGCTCCCATCGTATAAAAAGTCTCATACCAATTTATACGATGGGGTGTCGGTTTACAAGCAAACAATATTTATCATAGGAAAATAACCATAACTTATAAGCGTGCTCACGCAAGCCTATAAGCTAAGGGGTCATTTTGGAGGGCCTATTGTATAAAGCGTCCCATACCACTGTATAGAATATGTGTTAGGGGTTGATGCAATGATGATGCTATGACATGTAAATATGCTATGATGTTATCATGCAAGTGCAACTCACCCACTCGACTCTGTGTACACAGACCTTTAGTTCCCCCTTTCTGGAGCCTAACCTCCCAGGATACCTCCGTAGTGGAAAACAGAAGCGGTGGGTTGGGCCTCGCCCACCTCTAAACCGGTATCAGCACTACCAGTCATACCTATCATACGCCTCAAAGCTGGTGCACTAATTGGACTGCTGCATACTCTTGTCGGCTAGCGCACCAGACTTTATTTGGCTAAGTGTAAATCAACACCCGCCGAGTCAACGTACTGGTGTCGGTGCGACGAATCTCCAATACCGAAGACCCACCACTTTATATCTTATGCACATGCAATATTAATGTATTATCCACCGAGCTAAAGCTCCCCGGACTATCCCGTCCATTCCAATTATCAACCGGGCCTCCGGCCCGTCGGGCTATCCTGCCCGTTTCCATAACCACCGAGCCAACCGCTCGATTAACCTAGTCAAACTAACTTCCCGAGATATTGGGGTGTGTGAAAGTGAACCCCTAGTTATTCTAGTTGCTCTTTAAGATTTATCACTCTTACAATTTACGTTAGCCCAGGACTGCCCAAGGCATACCCCGTGAAGGGTTCTCGAGGGCACTAGGAACTACGATGGGCTGAAGCCCAAAGTTCCCTTTCGCAAGGAACTTAATATTATTGATTTATACCCATTACCAATCCTCTCTTTTATTTCTGTGTGACTCCCCTAAGTGTGTTTAAGCTCTCCGAGCTAGCCTATTTCAGTTCTATGTACTATATGCAGACCATGCTAAGCTACATGGTGCTCTCACTAAGGGGTACTCCATTTACTCATCCAACATATCCATAACAATTTCTGGGAGTCTACCATGACCTATTTAGACTAACTCCAGAGTTTGATAATTTTCCTAATTATTTGGGCATTTAATCTAATTAACCTAAGACTCTAAATGCACTACTTTGAACATGAAATGCATTTTAAAATCAGAAACTATTAACCACAAAATTATGATAATACTAGGTAATATTTCTACGGCAAATCCAAGGTCTAAGAATTTTCAAAATTGTTTAGGCCCCAATTCCATAATTTAGAACATATAGTCAATATTACCATTTATAGAAACAAAGACAAGCAATATTGTTCTAAACATTATAATAAAAATCCAGTAAGTCCATCATGGCCTGAAAACACTCTAGAAGTATTCTCGCAATTTTCCAGTGAACAGTAGCCCCTAATTTAATTTTAAATCAATGATTCCATAGCCATTGGTTATTGAAGAAAGTACTGTAATAATTCATCTAATAATTATGAGAAAATTCCAAGAGATAGATAATGATCTAAAACTAACCCTAACCAAGTTTTATAATTTTCTAAAACATTAGGTGCTCTGAATCTAATTAAAAGTAATCTTCCAAATTTATAACTTTGTAAAACAAGTACTGCTTTTAATCTTCTAAAAATTATGAGAAAATTCCAGAGCAACCATAGTGTCAAAAAACACTCACTGACCAAGTTTTATAATTTTCTTAGTAATATTGGGCTCTATATCTATTTTTTATTAGAAATCCAAAATTCATAATGTATGAAACAAGTACTTAAAATAATCATCTAAAAATTCCAATATAAATACAGAGGGATCTATCGTGATGTAAAACTTCCAAACATGAAATTTCAATACTTTTCAGTGGACAGAAATATCATAACAAGCAAAATAAACCTAAGGACACAACTAGGGTTATTAATGAAGTACTGATTTTATTAGCCCAAAAATTCCACAAAACTTATTTTAGGACTCTTTTTATCAGAGATTCCTGCCCAATTGTCAAGTTATTGTGAGGTTTTTAATTGCCTAAACCCAACTATTGGGGTTGTGCCCTAAACTAGGATTAGGGATTTGAGGGGGTTAAAGGCTTCCAAATTCAATACAACTTCAACCAGAGGACCAGAGCCACCCTATGATCCCTTCCACCAAGTCTCAAGTCATTCCAAGGTCATTTGACCCCAAGACCTTCATACCCTAAAAATCTCCATAAAGGGCCTACCGTAGGGTTCTAAGGATACCCTACCCCAAACCACCCCAAATCCCATTGGAAGGTGCTACATGCCATATAAAATCAGTGGCCAAAATATCAGCCTCTGTTGAGGGGATTTGACCACTCAAACACCAAAAAGAGCACTTTGACCCAAATAACCCTATAAGAGTATTAATAGGGTTGGGTCAATACCTAACCAAAACATCCAAATGAGATGATATTTTTACCAGAGCCCTAACATTCTTTCTAAGACCACCCACCCAAATTTGGATGAGTTTTTAGATTTTTAGGATACCTAATTAATTTATTCATGGATTATTAAATTTTTACAAAAACTATAGAAATATGTTCTCAAAAATTCCCATTTTTGGATATGCTCTAGGTATAGTTAAGAGTGACCCCCATCCAAAATTTCAAGTAATTTGGACAGCTGGATTGGTGGGGGCACTCAAACAAAGTTCTGGTCAAGCCTATGTATAGACACCACAGAAATGGGTGTTGCGGTCAAACCACTTACCAAAATGGGTTAAGACAAATTAAAAATAAACTAGACTTCACGGGCTACAACTTTGATGTTGGTCACTGTTCTTGTAGAGGGGCCTAAGTATTTTTTATATTTAATTTAAAACTACCCAGTAAGCAGGACAGAAATCGAAATAATATGAATTAATAAATCCAGATCCAGCACGGATCTTAAAGAAAATCGTGGGGCTCCTGGTCATCTTCTTCCTCCAGCCAAGGGTTGAGATTGGCCGAACCTGGAGCCTATTCCAAGCTCATTTCCGGGCCACCCGGCTTCCTCCCTGGCCGGCCACCACCGCCACCACCTTCGTTGAGGTGGGGGATATCGTCGGGCGGCGGCACGGCCGCCGGAGGGGCGGTTTCCGGCGAACCCGAGTGGTATAAAAACCATGAAAAATCTTAAATTTTGCTCATACGATCCCGCTCAATTGAGCCCGATTTCTCTCCTATTTGATTCCTAAGATCTACCTATAGAAGAAGGAGTAGAGGAGGACCTTTAGCCGTGCTTGCCGACGGGTTTGGTGGTGGTGCGCCATGGCCGACGGTGGAGCCTTCTGATGCTCTACAATGCTACAGCGAACTCCCTCATTTTCTTCAGTGGGATGGTGGAAACGAATTCTCTTGGCCTAGGGAAGCTTTTAAAAGAGCAAAATGGGGGAGAGGAAGGGTCATGCCTTCAAACCATTAATCGCCATTATAGGTGAATTTCGGCCATGGAGAAAACCCCTTGAAATTCACCTCCCCTTGGTCCCATTTCGTTTGGAAACTCCTAAAAACTGATAGGGGAGATGAATACTAATTAATTGGTGAAGAATGGAGGGGTGATTCACCTTCCCCACCATGAATGACCTTCTTTTTCTCACTTTCTCTCTCTTCCTTATTGGACGATTTTAATTCAACCACTTTGGTGGCTGGACATGGCTTTTCAACACCTAAAAACTGATGAGGGAGAATATATTCAGCCCTTGGAATCAATTGGAGAGGCCCTTGGTCTCCCTTGGCCATGAATGGCCCCTTTAAACCACTTTCTCTCTCCTCCATTAAAGGGATAAATGGAGCTTTCTCTCTCCTGCCCATCAAGGCCGAATTTTATCATCTCCTTAGCCTATTGGCAGCCCACTAATTCATACTATTAATTAATTAGGAGGTGGTTAGCCCAAATGGAAAAGGGCTTGAGCTTGGGTTAGCCCATTTGAGCTAAGTTTGACCTAACCTAAACTAGGGTTGACCTTGGTAGATTTGACCTTTTGAGTCACCCTCAATGGGTCCTTGGTGACCCATTGGACTCCCCTAAGGTCTAGGTAGGGCTGGGTAGGGTTGACTTGGCACCTTGGAGGTCACTTGACCCTTTGTAAGGGCACTTTGACCATTTTAGGACTAGAGTTGACTTTATTCAACATGACCATTTGGGTTGACCCCAAGGGGTCCTTGGTGACCCCTTGGCTTCCCCTAAGGTCTAGGAATGGTTGTGTAGGGTTAAATTGCACCCTGAAGGTCACTTGCCCCTTAGCTAGGGCACTTTGACCACTTTAGGGCAAGGGTTGACTTGGGTCAACTAAGGCTCTAGAGTTGACCACAATGGATCTTTGGTGACCCATTGACTTCACCCTAGGTCTGGGAATACCTAGTTAGGGTTGGTTGGGCACATTAGGGGCAGATTGACCTTAGTTCGGGAACCCTCCTATTTTAGACCTAGGATGATCCTAGGTCAACTTGGCCACCCTGGGTTGATTTCAATGGACCCTTAGGGCTCTAATGGACCTTCCAATGGTTTAGGGATATTATGGTGGGGTTATGGAGTCATGGTTAACCCCTATGGTCATCCTAAACTAGTGTTTAGAATTCAATTATTTACAGACCATGGTGATCTCCACTTTCATGCCTAAGCTCACTTGGTCTTCTTGGGCTTCTTAGGGTTTCGTCATGACTTAGTCATGACAAAACCACTCTTAGGGGTCTATCTAGAAATGGGATGTTACATTAATATTGTGTAAACACTAATAAAAGTAAGTCTCCTTGAGAAAGGGTGCCTTGGTCTTCAGCCCATCGTAGTTCCTAGTGCCCCCGAGAGCCCTTCACCGGGTAAGTCCCGAGCAGTCGAAGGACTAACCATAAGTTGTTATGCCAAATAAACATTAGACAAGAGTAGTCTAATAGCCTATGGGAATGATGTGACAATCTCACCCACATAGGGGTGGAGGATACTGGACAGGTTTTGTCCTGCGAGCTGGAGGCTCGGATGCTAGATACAGGACGGGTTTTGTCCTACGAACTAGAGGCTCGAATGTGTGGATACAGGATGGGTTTTTTCCTTTGAGCTGAAGGCTGGGGTTGGAAATAAATTGCATGTATATAGAACATATTAGTGCTGGGTCATGAATTACTAGGCCAATCGTCACACTGATAGCAGTACGGTGACTCAGGTGAGGAGTGCGGGTTTGAGGTGCTAGTAGGTTGTTTATACTGCAGACTTGAGGATAATCCTTGAAAAGGCACAAACTACCTAAAATTCTGGTGGATTAGCCAGCAGTTTAGTATGTGGTGACTGTGGTGTGTTCTTCAAAGGCGTATGGAAGGTCTAGGCCTCGTAGTTTGTATAGCCTCCTAGGAGTGGAGACGCCCGCTCCACTGCTGCCGTAGCCACAACGGTAGTACCTGAGAGTGATGATAGCTCCAAAAATTGGGAACTAAAGGTCTGTGATCACAGAGTCGTGTGGGTGAGTTGCACTTGTATGAATAATAACCGCATGCATAACATACATACATATTTAGGACATGCGCACCATAGATCCTTATCATATAAATTAGTATGGGCTCTTTTTTATGATAAGTTATATTAGTGAAACCTTAACTTATAAGTTTGTATGACATTCATATAAGTTAAGGTACTCCTGTGATGATAGCTTAGCAGTAGATAGTTTATCTTATGCTCAGTTCTCTACTTTTCTTACAACACTTCCTTTTAATACAGTTCTTTCTTACTTTACATGTACTATATAGAACTGTTAGAGTAGAGATATACTTGTTATTACATAATCTTGATAGATTAGATTCATTGTCACCTGCTTTCCTTTTATACCCCTTATTGTTCTCTGCTTCGTCCTCCCGCTCGGTACCTAGGAGTTGCGGGGGTGAGGTGAGAACAAAATGGCTTAGTCTTTATGACTAACGTTCGGTTGTGACCGTAGGAGCTCGAGAAGCTGGAGCACCAGCAGGATGAGGTGGCAGGACATGAGGAGCAGATACCACCTTCTACAACTACTACACCCCGACGTCAGGTGATGACGCGTGTACTGATGATAGATTAGCTTCCGCATTGTTAGATTTTGTGTGAGAGAGATTTGATTACTATGTATAGGGAATAAGCCCTTTTCTCTTTCATTCTGTACTCATTGTGTATTATTGGATCTCTCATTTTATTTATATTATGATGATGTTGTGATGTGGACTCGATGTATAATTGCATATATTGCTTCTCTTCTCGATTGGCCGAGTAGGTTGAATGATCGTATAAGCCGGCAGGATCGGCATCATGCGGTGTTGACTAACCCGTGTGTTAGTGTCACCGTAAGGAGGCGGTTCTGGGCATAAGACCGTGTACCCCCCTTGGTAGGGGGTCTTAAATAATAGATGAGTTATGTGTCTTTTAGCGAATAAAAAAACTAGTAGAATCAAGCACACAAAAACACAGAGTATTTATATTGATTCCCCAAGTTGGGTACGTCCACTGTCCCTCCTTACCTATCTACCACTAAGGGCTAGATTCGGCTACATCACATTTATCTCATTTTGAAAACAACCCTATAACTCGGAGCCTTAACTCCTACAAACTCGGAGACAACTCTCTTACCACTCGGAGAACAACCTCTCCTACAAACTTAATCCTATAAACAAGAATCTATAACTCAGAGGCAAGAGCTCCTATAATAGTACAAAAAGAGTTATACAAATTAATCTTCTTCAGATCTGAAAACTTCAGTCTTCCGTTCCTCTGAAAAGTAGAACTTAAAAGCCTTGTGGAAATAGGGAAGTTGAAATCTTTGAATTCTTGATCTGGACAATGGGGATCAACTAGATCTGAGAAGAACTTGGAATTTCTGAGATCAGAGTTCTAGTCGACCCTTCTTGTTGAAGAGAAGAATCGTGCATCAATATGTTGGCCGAGAGAATTGTAAAGAACGTATCGCGTATGCCGATGGGAGATTTCTGAAATTTCTTGATTTAAAAATGTAAATGCACGATTAGGGTTGAAAGAAAATCACCTTAGGTATATTTATAGGAACTCCTCTTCACTACCGGCTAGAAATCCCTTTCATACGAAGAAATCGCGAGTTATTGTAAATGATGGTCGGGATTAGCCGAGACGGAATTTTGAAAAAAGAATTAAAAAACCTAAGTCTTATTCGTCGAGTGTCCTCGAGTATATAAGGGTATACTCATTGAACTATTCGAATCTCAACGAAAATGACTTAGACGAATCCAGAAAAATCTAATTGAGAGAACAACACATTTCTAGAGAGACTCAACGAATTCGACGAATATCGACTAGCATACCTGATGAATTCGACGAGTATTAAAAGATACTTTCAACGAATTCAACGAGTAGGCAAAGTCATACACGAAGAATTTTACTTGGCAGATTCTCAAGGAAGCGGGAATGATTCACAGGGTTAATTTCTATGAATTTGATGAGTTTGAGTAGGTATACCCTATGAATTCAACGAGTCTCAGTAGGTATAACAACCGAATTTGACGAGTCTACTCTACGATACATGACCAATTTTCCTTAGAGAAAATTTTATCTTTCCTGAATATAGCAGCACATTCTTCCTTGAATCTTCTAATGCACTTGAAACAGAATTACACTCCAATAGAGAGATTACAGGTGGGTCAACACATTGGCCTACACAATGAGGGATTACATTGTATAGTCCCGTGTTTTATGACCCACTGTAACCTAACATTTGGTTATACTTGGTAATAACGTCCTGCAAGCACATAACTAAAAACACGTAATCAAATGCAATCGCAATTCATCTTAGTTCAAGGGACACTTCTTTAAATCAAGTTTATTATGGATACAATACCCAATAATACATATACATCTATCGGTTAGCATAAATCAAATGGAGGTGATTCTGTAATGTCATTTCAATTATAAAAAAAAATGTTACAAGTCATATACCCGCGTGGTTTACAAAATACCCTTAACGCCAGATCTAAAAAATAAAAAAGTTATACATCAGTTTTCTTTTTCTTCCTCATTTGCTCTGAGTTACCCGAGCATTAAAAACTCGGAGAATTGCTTGTCTTTTTCAACCCTGTACTCAAGGAATCTTCCTCGGTCGAACTTCTGCTTCTGCTATAACTTCTATCCACAACTGTTTCAGTGGGAAAATTGTCTTGTTTGCCCATAATTTCTTCAACTTCATCCTCTACAAGGATGTCCTGTGTGACAGCCTTTGCCGCCTCATCTCTTGCAGCTTCAATTTTTTGGAAGACTGGGAAAAGCTCATCAAAGGAGGCCTTTACATGTTTAGCTTTGAAGGCATGCCGCTCCCGGAGAATATCACGCATATCCTCTCTGCCTTCCCACAGATGCACAACAATCTCATTAAATAACGCCAGATTCTAAGGATCGTATGCTTTATGCAAAGGAAATTAAACCAGGTAAATTTGTGGTAAAACTAAAACAAACCGTAAAGATCGCCAGGTAAACTCTTACCGCATTTGCTTCCTTAAGTTTCCTTATTTCTTCCTTTAGCTTCTCATTTTCGTCTTCTAATCTCTCATTCTCGGTAAGAACTTTGCCGAGAGCTTCAGTCAAAAAATGGTTGGTTACATAGCTTCTCGCGTGAACTTGAGCGGCTAGAGCCTATAACTTCTCTGTTAGAATTGACCGCAGGTCAGCCAAGTTTTTCTTTATGAATAGTGCCCAACCAACCATGAAGGCATGTTTAGTTATCTTCTCGCTCTTCCACAAGGGAAGAGAAGTGGAAACCTAAACATGTTTGCCGCAGAGGTGCCACTTTAATACCGCCTTGCCGAAACGATCTTTTAACTTCTCATCGATGCCCATTGGAGTGAAGGATTCGTCTGAGTCATAACCCATGACGACATCCTTCTCATCGCAGCGGCTATATTCCCTCTTCCTCTGCACCTCGCTATACGTCAGAACAGGACCTTCTGGTATTTCTAGCTTATTCTATGGGACATTCAGAGTAGCTGCACAAGGTAAAAGCTATTAGTCACATGGTAAGACGGTTAATAAATTATTAATCGTTAAAACTTACCTTCTTCTGTAGGCCAGTCAGCCACCACCACGAGCATAGGGATGTAATGCTGAATATCTACCCTCACCCTAGCAAGAAATCTGGTGATCTCTTTCTCGACGCCTTCAACATGTAGCCGCTCTAAATGATTTGCCGCCCGGACTTGCGGGCGGATAGGTAGAAGACCCAGATTCCCCTTGAACTTGAAGAACCAGGTCGACCAGTTGGGGAATTTGTTCGACAGATTCACCGCATTCATCCTCATGCAGTCGAAGTAGGCGACTCCCTGAATACTTGGTTGTCCTTCTTATCGATTGTGATCGAGCAGATAACGAAGTAAAATCTTTGTTTTCAAGGGTAGCTAAACCACCTAGAGGGGGAGGTGAATAGGTTTCTAGGTTTTTAGTATATCTTTTAACTATTACAAGTTTAGGCTATGAGTGGTGATTTACTTCCTAATGCTTTCAAGATATTAACCCAGATGAAACATCAATTTATTGTGATTCTCCAAATTATGGGTACGTCCACTATCGCTCCCGCCTTTCTAACAGTGTGTTAGAAAAGACTCTTCTCAAATTACTTGTCTCTTAAGAGCTTACAACACGATCCCGTAGGACCACTCAATCTCCTCCAAGACTTACAACTTGGGTACAAATCCCTACAACTCAGTGATCAGAATATCACCTACCTAAGGCCAAAGGCCATACTACTCAGGCTGGGAGGACAGCCCTACACTCAGATTCTTAACAAAATCCAACCACTCAGATTCACTCTTGAATCCTACCTCAGATCTACAACAGATCCTACAATCTTATCCATTATAACACGCGCTTAAAACTCAGATCCAAAAGGATCTTATAGAGTAAAATAAGTTTGGTGTTCATTTGACACAGAAAGAATTATCACTGTGTCTTTCTCCTACTATCCTAAAAAAGATCACTCCAGATTCCTTCTTCACAACTCCAGTAAATAATCTTCGGGATTTGCACGGCTTGGGCTGTGAAGTGGCTGCAACTAGGGTTAGCCTTGCTGCTCCTTCTTTCTTGTTGTTGATGATGAAGACGACAACACTAACATGAATAACTTTTAGGTCGATCGATTTGATCTTCTTTTTTTATCTCAGCACCAATGGCGAGGAAGATGATGAAGATCTTTTTCTTTTTGAAAAGACAAAGCCCTAAAAGTTAATTCGATTCCTCTGATCTCATCCCTTTTATCTTCCTCCGATTAATGGTTATTTGACCTGTGGGCCCAGCTTTAATTTTTGAAGCCTTCCTTGTACAAAATGTATTATACAGCTAGTCGTCGATACCATTAGCTGTGGATTCTAGCTTTCCCGCACTAAATTTGAATTTCATTGACTTTTGTTGACTTTGGTTGACATCAGCATCTACGGGCTCTGCCAAAGTCTCAGTTACTTCCCAGGAGTTGAGTGCGTTGAGTTAACATGCTTCACTCAACGATTCTGGACTTAGCCAATCTTCTACTTCCTCAGGCATTGAGTGCGTTGAGTGAAGCCTTCATCACTCAATGCTTTTAGACTTGGCTCATCATTCTGCATCTAAGTATTGAGAGCGTTGAGTGATCCTTCCTCACTCAATGCCACTGGGCTTATCCAAATTTGACTTTCATTGTCCAACTCTCTCCGCACTATTAGGCGTTGAGTGCGTTGAGTGAACTGGCTTCGCTCAATGCCTCTAGACTTAGTCAATTCTTCATCTGTCTGAAGGCATTGAGTAAGATGGACTAACTCAATGCTTTCTGCCTTTGCATGTCTTCATTATTTGGCTTTGAGTGAACTGGCTTCACTCAATGCTTCTGGACTTAGCCGATTTCTTCACTTTCTCTGTATTTTACTGAAGCAGCTTTATTCAACGCTTCCTTCTTCAGGCGTTGAGAGCTGTGTTCACTCGATGCTTCTGGACTTAGTTGATTTTCTGCTTGCCACTGTAAAAACTTTGACAAACTCAGCTACACACGCCGCTTTTTGATATATGGTGTTGAGTGAACTGCCTTCATTCAACGCCTGTGGACTTAGCTGTAATATTGTCTCTGCACCCTACTGGGCTTTGACTGTCCTGTCTTTACTCAGCGCTTTAGCATTCTGGCGTTGAGTGAATAGGCTTACTCAATGCCTGTGGACTTAGCCGCAATTCAGTCTTTGTCAGCATTCTTCCTTGACAACTGGCGTTGAGTGAGCTTGCTTCACTCAACGCCTTTTCACTTTGTCGAATATTGACACTTAGCGTTGAGTGAGATTGCTTCACTCAACACCTGTGGACTTAGGCAAATTCATGCCTTCCCAGCCAGCTTATTTGTGTCCACCTGTCATTATCACTTGAGCCACCTGTCCAATCAATGTAACAAAGAGTAACCTGCATGCTTGAACTTGAACATACATCAAATATAACTATATGTATACCATTGACTTGTTTGACTTCTTACAAATCTAAGACATTAGGATCTATGGTCCCAATAATCTCCTCCTATTTTGAAGAAGTTAAAACCTTTCATCAAAACTCTTAGTCAATAATACACTCAACATATGCAGCAGATAATTAGTATAATGGAAGAGGTAATAAGATATAGGTTACCATATTGTCCTTGCCTTCAATGAGATCATCATAACTTACTGCTCCTCCTATTTTGCTGCATAGCCTTGAAAATTTCCTTGATCACATCCTGCAAGGTGACAATCATCACTTGTTGCTCCCCCTATTTTGCTGCATAGCCTTGATCATTTCCTTGATCACATCCTTCTCCCCCTTTTTGACTTCTATTGAATAGTTAAGGAGATGTTGGCCATATCTTCCTCTGAACATCTTCTCCCCCTATCTGATTATAGATAATCAGCTGCTTGCACCTTCTCTACATGAAACAAAATTAGTTCCTGTAAGTTCTAGACTAGCTCCCCCTCAACAAGATTATCCAGTTATGTTAGCACTTAAACCACTTGAAAAGCATGATACCACTAAAGGTCTTTTCCACCATACAAGAAGTAGTACAACCTGCAACAAAAACAATCATAAGTAGCAACTGAAGTTATACCAAATTCAACATACCCAACTCAAACTTGAAGGTGCTGAACTTTGCTTCATCTAGTGGCTTAGTGAAGATGTCAGCCACTTTCTTGTCTGTAGGGTCAAACTCAAGACTAATATCTTCACATTCCATATACTCCCTTATAAAGTGATACCTAATCTCTATATGCTTAGTCTTGCTGTGTGAGAAAGGATTCCTAGAAATTTAGATGATATTAGTAGAATCACAAAATAAAGACTTCTACTTATTTTGAGGTTATAGTCCTGGGGTTGATGCTAGATCCACAGCAACTGTGCACAGCAGCACCCAGCAGAAATATATTTTGATTCTACATTTGAGATTGCAACACTTTTTTGCTTCTTGCTGCTCCAAGACACTAATCTTCCTCCCAATAACTGGCAGGCGTATGAAGTGCTTTTCCTATCCTTTTTGAAGCTTGCAAAATCTGTATCTGAATAGCATGTTAGATTAAAATCCCCAATTCTAGGGTACCATAGGCCAAGATCTGGTGTGGCCTTAAGATACCTCAAAATTCTCTTAGCAGTAGAGTAGTGAGATTCTTTCGGGCAGGCCATGATACCTAACACAAACACATGTAGCATACATGATGTTTGACCTACTTGCAGTAAGGTATAAAAGGAAGAAAATTATCCCTCTATACAAAGTTTCATCAACAGGTTTCCCTACCTCAGCTTTGTATATTGGCATACTTGACCCCATGAGAGTTTTCATAGTGGAGGCATTCTCAATACTAAACTTCTTGATCAACTCCCTGGTGAACTTAGACTGAGCTATGGACAAGCCATCATCACTCTATCTTACATAGAGGCCCAAGAAGAACTTGAGTTCACCCATACTGCTAATCTAAAAATTCCCTTGCATAAGTTTGGCAAACTTCCTGCAAAGGTTGTCATCAGTAGATCCAAATATTATGTCATCAACATAAATCTGGACTAGGATGATCTAGCCCTTAGATTCCCTTAGGAATAGGGTCTTGTTTATCTTCCCCCTTGAGAATTTGTTCACATTGAGGAAGCTAGACAATATCTCATACCATACTCCAGGGGCTTACCTCAACCCATATAAAGCTTTCCTAAGTCTATAGACAAATTTAGGCGAGTTAGAGTCAACATAACCTGGAGGTTGTTCAACATAAACCTCTTCCTTTAAGTTACAATTCAGAAAGGCTAATGTCACATCCATCTAGTAGACTTTGAATCCTTGGTATACATCATCTGCAAGGAAAAGTCTGATGGCTTCAAATCTGGATACTAGGGCAAATTTTTGATCAAAATCAATACCTTCTTCTTGTCTTTATCCTTTAGCCACTAGTCTAGCCTTGTTCTTAACTATAATGCCATTTTCATCATGTTTTTTCCTGTAAATCCACTTTACTCCAATGACATTATGTCCTTGGGTTTGGGAAATAGCTTCCAGAGCTTACACCTCTTAAACTTGTTCAGTTCCTCTTGTATATCTACAATCTAGAACCGATCTGTGTGGGCCTCTTCAGATCTCTTAGGCTCAACCTATGACAGGAAACTAGAATACAAAGCTATTTTCAGACTTTTACTCCTTGTCACTACTCCTTGACTTACATCACAAATGATCTGGTGTCTTTGATGATCCCTTAGATGCCTGACTGCTGAAGGTAATCTTGCTTCAGCTTCTTGATCTTAGTTATCTTAACTTTATTGATCATCATCCATAACCTGTGTGCCTTGTGGTTCCTCATGAACATACACTCTATCAGATTCCTCTTAAACTAATGGAGCAGCCTCCTTGATTGTCAGCTTGTCCATCATTAGTTCAGTACCTACAGAACTAGAAGAGGAGCTTGGCAGCCTGCTGTTAATCATTGTAGATTCATCAAAAACAACATGAATAGACTCTTCTATAACTTGATTTTTCAAGTTGTAGATCATATAGGCCTTGGTGTGAATACTGTACCTAACAAAAATCCCTTCATAGGACTTGGCAACAAACTTGGTCACATAGGACTTTCCATTGTTTAGCACATAACACTTACTACTAATGATCCTAAAATAGCTCAAGTTAGTCTTTCTTCCCTTTAAGAACTCAGAGGGAGTCTTCTTGTGGCTCTTTGTGATAGAAACCCTGTTAAGGACATGACATGCAGTATTAACTACCTAAGCCCAGAAGTATTCTGGGATAGATGTGTCACTCAACAAGCTCCTTCCAGCCTCTATAAGAGTCATATTCTTTCTCACTGCAATCCCATTTTGCTACGGTGTTCTGGGAGAGGAGAATTCTTGGTGAATCCCTTGATCTTCACAGAAACTTATCATGCATTCAGACTAAAATTCAATCACATGGTCACTTTTGATTTTGACCACAGTACTGTCAAATTCATTCTGAATTTGCTGGACAAATGTCCTGAAGACATCAAGGGTTTAAAACTTCTTCCTAAGAAAGAAATCCCAAGAAAATCTAGAAAAGTCATCAACAACCACAAGTGTGTAGACTTTCCTACCTAGAATATGAAATTGCATAGAATGAAATAAGTCCATATGAAGGAGTTATAGGCACCTCACTGAGTCTTTGTTCACAATGCCCTTGAAGGAGGTCTTGGTCTGTTTGCCCTTTTGGCATGCAAAGCAGATACCCTCCTTAGTGCACTTAATCTTAAGACCTTTCCTAACTAGCTCTTCACTAAAGATTTTGTCTATGGTTTTATAATTCAGACGAGCCAGCCTCTTATGCCACTGGATACAGTGTGAGGCTTTCTCATCAGCAACTAGGAATACATGAGAGTCTATATCTAAACACAGAAAATTGAAACAATGGACATTCCTACTCCTAGTGCCTATAAAGATGACCTCTTGGTCACTTGATCTCTTTATCTGGCACTTATCCTTGTTGAATAAGGTGACATGGCCAAGATCACATAACTGACTTATGCATATTAAGTTATGTTGCAAACCTTCTACATAAGCCACTTTAGTTACAGTTACTAGGCCATTAGTGATCTTACCATATCCTCTAGTGACTCCTCTGTCTGAACCACCATAGATAATTTTGTGTCCATCCTTCGCAGGAGTATACTCCTTCAGGTTACTCATTGTTCCAGTCATATTCTTGGAACAACTACTATCCAAGTACCATATTGGGATATGTGGTCACTTGGACTAACCTGCAAAACATATTTACTTTACCATAGGACCCCAATATTTATAGGATCCTTGGTGCATGTAAGTCTGAAAATGAACAAGTCCACCAGTAGTTTTTCTGACTGGTATACTGACTTTAGCTCTGGCCACACTAGGATTATGCCAGCAATCAATGGCATAGTGGCCCATTTCGCAACATCACCGGCACTCATGAATGTTGTACCTTCTTTTCTGAGTTGGTCTGCTATCTATGCTGACAGTAGCTCTTTGTCCAGAAAGAACAGCGGTAGCCTTTCTCAGGTTCCTTTCGTTAGGATATGGCTGAAGGTAAGTCTTCTAGTAGACTTATTTGGCCTACTCTGAATGCCATCAGTAGCAGTCTTCTTTACATAAGACATGCTCTTGATAGCATCAAAAATAGCCAAACCAGTCTTACTGAAAGACTGGCCCTTTGTCAGACTTTTTGTTGTATGGTTCTGAGACTTGGCTGCAACCCTATTCTTTAGAGTGGGGGCTAGAGAACCAAAGACAAATGGTCCATGATGGGCCATTTGAATTTATTCATGGGCTGCCTTGAAGGCACTCATCCCCATTCCTCTTCTCCTTCCATTGGAAGGTACACTTGTATTCTTCCAGGATGAATTCCCATTCTTCTAGTGACCATACATAGAGACCTGGTCATACATGTTAGAAGGGAGTATTACCCTTTCAAAGGAAATGGGTTGCTGAACTGGAGCTTTTCCCTTTCCTTTGAAAGGGGCAGCTTGTGTGTTTCCCTTGAAGCCTAAACCCTTCTTATTTCTCAAAGAGGAGAAGAGTCAATAATGGACAACACAGAATTGGGCTTAGAGAAACTAGCCACAATCCTCTTTTCTCTCTGGAGTTTCTCATCCAGATCTCTAATGAGACTGTCCTGGTAATTTATGGTGCCTATCTACATAATAGTAATATTTTTCAGCTAGATAACTTCCCTGATTTTCTATTCCAGCAAGATTACTGACTTAGAATGCTGGGAAACTGCAAGTTGTAAAGATGCAATCTCTTGAACCTACTTTTTTGCCAGTATCTTACTTCTTTTTAATTTCAAAAGTTCTCCATACTTATCAATCAATTTATTGATACTCTCCTTAGATTCTGAGCCATCTTCATCACTTGATGAAGAAGAACTAGAGCTGGGACTTGTCTCATAATCTTACTCAAAAGAAGAACTAGATATAGATTGTACCTTTTCTGGACCAGGCTGATCCTGGAAGGATTCTTCCTCAGACATTGCCATCAGCCCAATGTAGGCTTCTTATTCTTCATATTTTAATGAGGAAGAGTCAGACCAGCTCTTCTCCTTCTTTGCAATGAAGGACTTCTCCTTCTTGCTCTTTTCTTGGTGGTGTTTCTTCTCACCATCCTGCTTTCTTTTGACTAGGAAGTCAGCAATCACTTGCCCAGGTTTGCTACAGTAATAACAAACCACTTTAGTAGAAATCAATTTACCAGTTTAGAACCATACTTATCATCCTTGGAGGATTTCTTCTTTCCCCTGTAGTAGTACTCCTTGTGATGAGAGGAGGAGGGTCTGCTCCTCCACCCCTTCTTCTTTATCAGCTTCATAAACTTCCTAGAGAAAGCAGTAAATTCCTCATAAGATATATGGCAGTCTGATGTGCATTTCTCTCAACTTTCTGAGTCAGACTCAGCAGCCCTCTATGGTGGAGAAGAAGTCTTTCCCCTATTCCTTTTTGTGGCTTCAGCTTTGAAGGCCACAATCTTTTCTCTTGCCTGAGACTTGCTATTTTTCTCCTCCGTCTTCCTTGCAGTCAGATGCATTTTATAAGACAGAAGCTTCCCAAACATAGTTGGTGGAGGAGTATCTGCCAGCTTTGCCACTTCCCTGATGGCACAAATCTTGGTGTCCTAGTCTGTATTTAGAGACCTAAGAAACTTATCTTTAAGCTCATAATTACTGAAGACCCGATCATAAGTCCTTAACTCATTAACTGTTCTAAAGAATCTTTCATGGCAGCTAGCTATTCTCTCTTCCTTGAACTACCAAAAGCCTCATACTCTTGATTGAGCATGGACTCATTGTCATCTCTAACCTCTTATGTGCCCTCAATATAGATTCTCAAAGTGTCCAACATCTTGTTGGGTACATTGGAAATTTTGTACCTGATTTGGAGAAGCCTCACCTGACTCAATAATATACATAAGGTTGTATTTGATGGTGTATTGAGTTTATCTTTGCAGGCAGAAGAATGATGAAAATATTCTAAGTAGAAAAGTGTCGATACATTTATAATGTGTCGACAACTTTGAAGGAGCAGCATTGAGATCAGAAGCAAAGTTGTGTCGACACACAGGACTTGTGTCAACACATGAAATTTGAGTCGATAACAGTTGTGTCGACACTCAGGACTAGTGTAGACACACTTAGATTTGAAGTACTTACATGAGTAGAAGGGATTTGATGACACACAGTACTTGTGTAGACATTCAGAGTTCAATTCTATAACAGCTATGTCGACAAACATGACTTGTGTCGACATACAGAAGTTGGGTCTACATCAGTTGTGCCGACATTTTCTGAAGAGTGTCGACATTGTCAAAAGAAGTTTGTCGACACATTCTGCAAAGCGAGTGTAGAGACTAGATGAGGAGCTTTGTCGTCAGTTTCTGAAGAGTGTCGACAACATCAAAGGAGTTGTCTCGACACATTGTATAAAAGTTGTGTCGATAGTTTCTTATATTTGTCGAAAACACAAGAGGAAGTGTGTTGACACCCTGGTAATTGTGTCGATACATACTTCATCTGTGTCGACACATACTATCCTCGTGTCTCGACACATTCAGCTGAGTTAAATAACTCTAGGTGGCAGATCTCCAGACAGAAGACTTGACATCTGTCAGGATTGTCAAAGCCTATTAGACATGTCAGAACTATCAGATGATAGTCATCCACCGGATCAGCCAGTTGCCTCTGATGTGATCTATAAATAGAGCCGAGCAATCAGAGAAAAAGTGACACATAGTGAGAAAGAGAAAATTTGGAGGGAAGCCAAAAATAAGGAGGAATGCTCCAAGAAGAATTCACATAATTCTATATAACAAGAAGGTTTTGATTCTAAATTAGAGAAGGAGAAAGCATCTCCTTGGATCTGTCATTGTTTTCTAAATCAAGTAAGCAAGAAATAAGAAGTTGAGTCTACATCAACTTCTCAAGATGATTCAACCTAGGTTCTCTCTTTCAAGAAGCTTTGAATAAGCTAACTAAGGTTGAATCTGAATCATTGTAGCAATAATCTGAGGAAGTAGATTAATCAAGATCTGATCAAGATTCCTTCACCCCTCTTTTCTCTCTATCTAGGTGAAGGAAGAAAAGTAATTCTTTATACAATTTTTGTAGGATCAATTTTTAGATCTGAGTGTTGTAAGCCTGTAATTATAAAGGCTAAGGTAGGGCTATTTGCCTGAGGTAGTAGATTAAGTTCTCTGAGTTGTAGGCCTGGTGATAAGGGCTGAGGTAGGGCTTGATTACTTGAGTGGTAGGAGTGTGGATTCACTCTGAGGTAGGGTTCTTGGGAAGAACCTGAGGTATAGGATATGTTGAAGTCTGAGTTGTAGGAACCAGTTTTGGTTCTGAGTTATAAGATCTGAGCATCTTAGAAGGTGGAAGGAAGTTTGGTCGAATCTAGTGTATTGCTAGATAGGCGAAGGGGGAAAGTGGATGTACCCATCTCTTGGGGAACCACTATAAACCTGTGTGTCTGTTGTGATTAAAGTGTTGTATGTTGTGATTGCTATAGAATTTAGTCATACTGCTAATAATCTATTAACTGCCTAAGAAAAAAGAATTGAACTTATTCACCCTCCTCCCCCTCTAGGTGTTTACACATTCTTGAAACCTATTCTTTCAAGTGGTATCAGAGGGAGGTTACTCAAAATAGACTTAACAGTTTGAGTATATCTCCAAGGCAGTAAGAAGATAGTCATGGATTCAGGTGAAAATCAAAAAGAACTTGGATCCATGAAGCTTCCTATATGTAGAAAGGAAACTTTTGGCATATGGAAAGAGAGGGTCAGATTATTCATGGAGGCATCTGATCCAAGAATTTACGTCACAGTTCTTAAAGGTTCATTCATCCCAATGAAGACATCAATTCTTGATGAAAATTTATAAACTCCAAAGAATTATTCTGAGATGACAAAAGATGAGATTGTTTTAGTAACTTTGGACAAGAGGGCACAGAACAAAATTGTCAGTGCCATAAATGATTCCACATTTCAAAATTTAGTCCACTGCAAAACCTCAAAGGAAATGTGGGACACTTTAATTTTCTACATGGAGGAGACAACAGAAGTAAGAGAGGATAGGAAGTCCATGCTCAATCAAGAGTATGAAAGCTTCAAACAAACTAAAACAGATAGCATAGCTATGTGCTATGAAAAGTTTTTCAGAATTGTAAATGAGCTGATGACTTATGGAATGGTCTTCAGCACTTATAAACTGAATGATAAGTTTCTCAGGTCTTTGACCAAGGACTGGGATACCAAGGTCCGTGTTATCAGAGAAGTGGCCAGACTTGGAGATACTCCTCCACCAACCTTGTTTGGAAAACTATTGCCCTATGAAATGCAGTAGATTGTCAGAAAGGAAGAAGAAAAGAGCAGCAGGTCTTATAACAAAAAGAATTCCATGGCTTTCAAAGTTGAAACTACAAAGATGGGCAGGAGAAAGACTCCTTCTCCTCCCAAAAAAGTTGTTGATACTTATTCAGAAAGTTCAGACACAAGTGCATCAGATTGCCATAACTCTGATGAGAATTTTGCTGTCTTTTATAGGAAATTCCAGACGTTCCTGAAGAAAACAACTGGAGGAGCATGCCATCCTCTTCTTCTTACCCCAAGGATGACTACTACATGGGAAATAAGAAAACCTCTCAAAAGGAAATGTGTGGCTCTAAACCTAGTAAACAAACTTCTACTAAAATTATTTGTTATTGTTGTAGCAAGCCAAGACATGTAATAGCAGACTGTCCTTTCAAAAGAAAGGAGTCTGGTGAGAAAAAGAAACACCAGCATAAAGGAAAGAAGGAGAAATCCTTTGTGGCCAAGAAGCAGAAAAGATGGATTGACTCTTCTTCATCAGAGTCAGAAAATGAAGAGGATGTTGAGGCCTACATTGGGCTGCTCTCAACTGAGTAAGATTATGAAGAAATGGAGTGAATGATATCAATAATGAAAGAGACAGCCAATGCATAGAGTTGATGGCTATAGCTAAGGATGGACATAACCGGGAGTAGCCTGGTCCTAGTAAGGTACAGTCATCACCTTCAGTGTCAGATTATGTTACTAGCCCAGAGTCAGAAGCAGTTTCATCATCAGATGAAGGTGGCTCTGAATCTGATGGAGACATCAATCAACTGATTCATGATTATGGAGAGCTCCTGCAAGCCTTTAAGGAAAGCAGACTCTTAGACAAAAAATTGGCAAAGGAAAATTCCGCTCTGAAGTTGGCTGCCTAAGACTCAGCAAAAGTGTTGGATCTGAAGTTAAAAAGAAATTAGCCAATTGAAGAATATAACTTTTATTCAGATGGATACCATTACTTTCAATAATAACCATATTAGTAATCTTAAAAGTAGACTATAAAAGGAAAGGGAGTTGGTGGCCAAGTTCTCAAGACCTAGTTCAGTGTTACCTTTGATAGATTCCTTCTCTTTCTAAAAGGGTAAGAAGGGTTTAGGTTACAAAGGAAGAACAAGAGCTACCAATTCCAACAGGAAAGGCAAAGCTCCAGCTCAGTCACTAGCTTCCAAGCCTCAAATTGCTTTTAAAAAGGTGGATCAACCTTCTAACAGATATGACTATGATAGTATTTATGGTCACTGTGAGCAAGGTAGTAGAAATGGCAAGGGTGCTAGTGCCTATTGGGCAGTCCATTAGAAACTTAAATTGCCCATAATGGACCATTTGTGTTTGGTGTACCAGCCCCAACACTCAAAGACAAGGTATCAACTGACTCAAAAAGTCTGCTAGTCTATCATCAAGCTAAGGGAAAATCTGTTAGCAAAGTAGACTTAGGAATTTCTGAAGCTATCAGAAGTATGCATTCTGAAAAGAAGACAGTTGTAGATAGGATTCAAGATATCCCAAGTACTTCTTCTGCCAGACAAGTCAATAAGAATGCCCTGGCTGAAAGACTTAAGAATGGAGCTGATGTACCAGCTAATTTAAGAGCTGCGAACAACATTACTGTTAAGCCAGTTCTTAAAAGAAGGTACAATGTGCATGAGTGCTGGTGTTGTGGCAAAGTGGGACACTATGCCATTGATTGCTGGCACAATAAGAGTGTCTAGAAAAGTAATGGTGGCCTATCTATCAGAAGAAGTGATGGTAGACATGTTCAGTTTAGAACTAACTTGCACCTAGGACTCAATAAAAATTGGGGTCCTAAGGTTAGATAATATATTTGTTGCGGGTTGGTCAAAGTGGCCATACCCCTACATGGTACTTGGACAATTGATTTTTCCAGACACATGACTGGAATAAGAAGCTTGTTAAAGGAATTCACTCCTATTGAGAATGGTCCCAAAGTTATTTTTTGGGGCTCAGAAAAAGGGGTAACTAAGGGTTTGGGTAAGATAACAAATGGCATAGTAACTATCACAAAAGTAGCTTCTGTGAAAGGTTTGAAACATAACCATATAAGCAAAAGTCAACTTTGTGATCTAGGCTATGACATTTCCTTCCTCAAGGATGAGTGTCAAATTAGAAGGTCAATTGACCCAGAGGTTATCTTGACTGGCACTAGGAAAGGAAATATTTATTGTCTAGACTTTGAGTGTGAGAGTGAGGGCCCTCCTATATGCCTAGTTGTAGATGAGAAAGTTTCTCATTGTGTCAAATGGCATAAGAGGCTAGCTCACCTGAACTACAAGACCATAGGTAGACTCTTTAGTGAAGAGTTGCTAAGGAATGGTCCTGAAGTTAAGTTCATTAAGGAGGGAATTTGCTCAGCTTGTCAAAAGGGCAAGAAGACCAGGTCTTTCTTCCATAGTGTTGATACCAAAGACTTAGTGAGGTGTTTATACCTCCTACATATGGATTTATTTTGTCCTATGCCAGTTCATAGTCTAGGTAGGAAAGTCTATACTCTTGTGGTGGTTGATGATTTTTCTTGGTTTGCTTGGGTATTCTTCCTAAGGAGAAAATCTAAAACCCCAGATATCTTCCGAACTTTTGTCAAACAAATTCAGAATGAACTTAATAGTTCAATGCTCAAAATCAGAAGTGACCATAGAACTCCACAGCAAAATGGAATTGTTGAAAGGAAGAATAGAACTCTAATTGAGGCAGGTAAGACCTTGTTAAATGACACTTCCCTCCCAGAATATTTCTGGGCAGAGGCAGTAAATACTGCTTGTCATGTTCTCAATAGAGCTTCCATCACAAAAAGACTCCCTATGAGATTGTGAAAGGCAGAAAACCAAATTTATCCAATTTTTGAATTTTTGGTAGCAAGTATTATGTTCTAAACAATTGTAAGTCTCATTTGACAAAGTTTGTTGCCAAGTCCAAAGAAGGGATATTTGTTGGGTACAATAACAATAGTAGAGCATATATAATCTATAACTTGTCTTCACAAGTTGTAGAAGAATCAGTCCATGTTGTCTTTAATGAGTCTAAGTTGATTAACTATGAGCTGCCAAGTACTTCTTCAAGTTCTGCAGGTTTAAAAGACAAGATGGAAAATCTGACCATTAGGGAAGATAAACCAGCAAGCCAAGAGATTGAAGATGATGGATATTGTCCAGAGGTAGCTCAAGACTTACAAACTGAGAATGAAGAACCATCTAAAGACATTGAGGATCAGCAAGCTAAAGGAAATGAAGAACACAAAGCTTAATAAAGATTACCACTAGCTGTGAGACATTTAAGAGATCATCCACCTCACCAAATCATTGGTGAAGCAAGTCATGGTGTGATTACCAGAAGCAAGAGCTTGAATTCAGCACAATGCTCAAGCTTCCTATCTCAAATGGAACCAAACAAGTTTGAAGAGGCTATCCAAGACTCACATTGGATTGGTGCTATGTAGAAAGAGCTGAACCAATTCAAGAGATGAAAAGTCTGGAAACTGGTTCCCAGACCTAAGGGACATAATGTCATAGAGACTAAATGGATTTATAAGAAAAAGTTAGATGAAAATGGGATTATTGTCAAGAACAAAGCCAGATTGGTTGCAAAAGGCTACAGGCTTGAAGAAGGAATGGACATTGATCAGAGCTTTGCCCAAGTAGCAAGGCTGGAAGCAATAAGACTATTCCTTGCCTATGCAGCACATAACGGATTCAAGGCCTTCCATATGGATGTCAAGTAAGAATTCCTGAATTGAGAACTAAAAGAGGAAGTATATGTGGATCGACCATCAGGTTTTGTAGATCCACACTTTCCTGATTATGTTTACAGTCTAAAGAAAGCTCTATATGGGTTGAAACAAGCCCCTAGAGCATGGTATGAAACACTGTCTACTTTCCCCATTGAGAATAAATTCTCAAGGGGGAAAATAGACAAGACCCTATTCCTAAGGGAATCAAAGGGCAAGATCATCCTAGTTCTGATATATGTTGATGACCTAATATTTGGATCTACTGAAAACAACCTTTGTAGGAATTTTGCCAAACTTATGCAAGGGAAGTTTAAGATGAGCAGCATTGGTGAGCTAAAGTTCTTCTTAGGACTCCAAGTAAGACAGACTGATGATGGACTATCCATTTCCCAGTCTAAGTTCACCAGAGAGTTGATTAAAAAATATGTCATGGAGACTGCCTCCACCATGAAAACTCCAATAGAATCAAGTATTCATGTAGGCAAAGATGAGGTAGGAA
The DNA here is from genome assembly GCA_039513925.1 of Platanthera zijinensis. NCBI lineage: Eukaryota > Viridiplantae > Streptophyta > Magnoliopsida > Asparagales > Orchidaceae > Platanthera > Platanthera zijinensis. The sequence goes on from CM077092.1 coordinate 116,174,927, forward strand.
AACCTGTTGATGAGTTATTGTATAGACAGATAATTGGCTCCTTACTATACTTGACTGCAGGTAGACCTGACATCATGTATGCTACATGTGTCTGTACAAGATACCAAACATGCCCTAAAGAGTCTCATTATTCTATTGCAAAGAGAATTTTAAGATATCTTAAGGGGACACCAGATCTTGGTCTATGGAACCCTAGGAATGGAGATTTTCTACTAATAGGTTTTTAGGATACAAAATTTGCAGGCTGCAAGGAAGATAGGAAAAGTACCACTAGTACATGCCAATTCCTAGGTGGAAGACTGGTGTCATGGTGCAGCAAAAATCTTGCTATATCTACAGCAGAGTCAGAATACATAGCAGCTGGAATCTGCTGTGCCCAGTGTCTTTGGATACAACATCAACTTGAAGACTATGACATCAAGATAAGTCAAACTCCTTTATATTGTGATTCAACTAGTGCTATATCAATTGCTAGAAACCCTGTTCCATATAGAAAAAAAAGCACATTGAAATTAGATAACATTTTATTAAAGAACATGTTGAGAAAGGGGACATAAGTCTAGAATTTGTTTCTACTAACAATCAAGTAGCAGACATATTCACTAAACCTCTAGATGAAAGTAAATTCAACTATTTTAAAATTGAATTAGGTATATTGAACCTAGAATGAGATGTTAGGTCAAAGGAAATTTTCTCTTCAATATGACTAAGTGACTACACAAGTTATAAGTGTCGAGTCCTTAGTAGTCTGTGTCGACATACAGAATTTGGTGTCGACACAAAGTAGGTTAGTGTATCGATACACAAAAGCAGGTGTCGACATATAGAACTTGAGTGTGATGAAATATAGAGTTGTTAAGACACTAATGTTACACCCCAAATTTCAATTTGGAGTTCAGGCTGGGTAACAGGGACTTGGACACGTGCATGTCCCAGTGTGTGTCCAGCTCTGGGTACTCGGCTGTGTCGTGAGAGCCTTAAAAAATGAAGTCCACAGGCATTGAGAGGCGACACGGCCTGGGACACGGGCGTGTCCCAGGGCGTGTCCTGCTCGGGTTAGTAACCGGGCGGCGCTGAGTGGCATTGAGTGGCATTGAGTGTGGCATATGGCCTATATACGGGCGTGTCACAGGGGCGTGTTTGGCACATGGCCAAGGACACGGGAATGTGCCTTAGCCATGTTCTTCTCGGGTTGGTAGTCCTGTGTTGAGTGAAGGACACACCCCTCCATACGGGCGTGTACTTACTGACACGGGCGTGTCAGGGGTTTGATATGGGCATGTCTCGGCCCGTGTTCTTGTCTGGGTGAGTCGGTTTGTGTACCACTTGTAGTACACGGCATGTGACAGGGGCGTGTCACAGGCCCTGTCAGCCTAAAAAATAGACTTTTCAGGTGATTTGTGGTCGTTCGTTTCCCTCATCCTAGATCTAATGGTCCAGGGTATTTCTAGCTGGGTTTAATTCCGGGATTGGCATGAAGTTGTCATTCAATCTTAGGCCTTTCTCTTTCTAAAAAGAAGAGAGAGGAGAGCTTGGAGGAGGAAGAAGTAGAAGCTTTCCAACCACCAGTAGAGCTCCAGCGGTGCGACTCGAGATACGAAGACAGCGTTGTGGAGGCAAGGCCGTAACGGTGATTTCCATCCAGCTAATTTCTCTATGGCTCTGAAGCGATCATCAAGGGTAATGATCTTCTTCTTGGACAAGTGAAGTCTTACTTTTTGCATGTGCATGGGATCCTCCACAAGGAGGTGGAAAGCGTAAGTGATTCAAGTGATTGAGTCTGCATTTAGATCCGGAAGTGTATAGTACGGAATAGGCATGCTGTGTAAAACCCATCTGGATGGATGTCTAGATTAGTGATGCTGTGAACCGGAGAAGACTCCGTGTATAAATCGATTAGCTTGCGGAGATTGTAAGGATGCTTGTGATTTGGGAGAAGGATGCTTTGTATTGCTCCTTTGGTTATATGCTCGGCACGAGATGTATTGATTGAATGAAAAGTGGTACCGGGTGCCTGTGTTATGAGATGGATTGCAGACACCTCTGAGTGGGTGGGCGCGAGAGGTCTCCGACATGTGTTTGGAGGCTGATGCCCATGTCCAACATGTTCTGTGGTAGGATCGAGTGAGCGGTCGATTGGTGGCAATGAAGCGGGGTGATTTCCCTAGGCTTGTTATACTTCTTGGGTAGGTCGGTTGATAGTGCTTATGGTTTCCATGAGGTGTGTGCCTCTGAGTGAGATGGGTACGTGAGGTCTTAAACAGGGGTTTGGAGGCTTATGCCCGGTCAACAAGTACACATCTCGAATCAGTGGTGTAACCTTGAGGAGTTCGGTACACCATTATCGTGACCTGAGTGCACAGAGCGTATGGTACGAAGGCCAACGTTTGTGATGTTATGATGTGTGTGATATAGATATATGTTGTGCATGCAGGGAAGGAACCACTGTCCCGGGTAAGGGGTAGGGTCGTTATAATTGGTCAGCTGAATGCTGACCGTTGCTTTGTTTATCACCCATATGGTGAATGTCCATATGCAGTTGCTGCCTTTGTTGATGCTGAAATAGATTGAGCGGGCTGAAGCCCTTGCTGCTGCTGCTATTTGGACCTCGAAGGCTGGGCGAAAATTTGGATTTCATGTTTGGCCGGCCTGTGTGCCGATGTATGAAGTCATATATTTGTATAGAGAAACTTGTAAGGCCTTAAGTCCGTGAGCGGTGTGCTTGTAAACATTCCTTATGTTGTATATAAATGTGCTATTTATATATGTGTAGTGGACATTCGTTGATTGAGTTCTTACAAGTAATAATCTTCCGCTAGAATGCTGTGTTAGGATGCGATTGTATTTTGGTATTAACCAGTGACCTCGCCATCTGTTTGTGGCATATAATGTGGGGCCCCGGCCGGACCTTCTATTATATGTTATTTAACGGGTCGGGTTGTTACATTTTGGTATCAGAGGCCCTCGGTTTTCCGCTTTCGAATTCGTGGCCGAATTCTTTTGTCGGGTGGCGATCACGTGTACGTGCAAACTGTTTTAACATAATTTAACTCAGGAATGTCCACTAGGAATGTGCGCGTGTGTATTCGATATGTTTGTCATTTTAGATTGGAGTTTGATTATTGATATCTTATTCACATATAGGTGACAAGGAGTGGTGTTGGGCAGTCTGAGTCCCAGCATTCGGATGAGAGAGCGACACCAACTGAGGTGCCCACACCTCCTCCTTCTGCAGAAACAGTATGCCTAGTTGCGGAGGCGGTATTTGCAATGATTCAAGCACATCATATTGGGCAGGCAAGGCCTGTAGTGGAGCCAGTTTGGGTTGGTGCGAGGCAAGAGCGTATTGAAGCTCGGGTGGACGACCGAGCGACTGACGAGCAACTGAAGTGGTTTATGGATTTTCATCCACCTGCGTTTGTCGGTGCGAATTCCCCAATGTAGGCGGAAGATTGGCTTTCAAGAGTGAAGAGGATACTGACAACGCTCAGGATTGATGAGGGGCAGAGAGTTACGTTAGCCACTTTCCTACTACAAGGAGAGGCAAGACTTTGGTGGGATGAAGTTGAGATGCACCAGTTGGTAGGCAGAGGCCTGGGATAGATTTCGATGGACGAATTCTCCAGATTGTTTGGGCAAATTATTTTCCAGTGTCGTGGGAAATTGCAATGGAGAATGAATTTCAACGTCAGGTGCAGGGTGAGAAGACTGTGGATGATTACCTGGATGAATTTACCAGGCTGGGGTGTTTTGCGGGGTCGACGTTTGCGGAAGAAGCGCGGACGATGAATAGATTCTATGAGGGACTCCGAGATGAGTTGAGATTGGCGCTTCTGAGTTCAGTGAACCAAGGCTTCCAAGCCTAAGTCTATACAGCCTGTGCGCTGGAGAAGGATGTGAAACGGGTGCGGGACAAGAAGAACTTGGCGGTGGAAAAGTTGGATTTCAAAGTTCCGCAGTCTGAACAAATGGAGTTTAGGAAACAGGATAAGAAGAGGTTCAGGCCCGCTGAACAAATGTCTTTGGATGTTGCTTCGGGCTCGATGTTTGTTCAAGGACGTGTTGAGTCGCGTACCTGTTTCACTTGTGGGAAGCAGGGGCATATAGCCCATTACTATTAGAAAGGCCCGTCAAAGAGTGAGCAAAAGACAGGCGCGACCTGTGAGGAAAAGGGTAAGGCAGGGGCGGAACCATCTGCATCTCGGGCGCAACCGCGAGTGTACAATCTCGAAGTGCAGGAGCCGCAAAGCTCACATAATGAAGTGCAACAGCCTCGAGTGTATAACCTGGATTTGCAGGAGGCTGTCAAGAAGCTGCTTAGAGATGCGGATGAGCGGAAATAAAGTATAGTGTGCACTTTATTGCTTTTGTATTGTACTTTGTACATATGGTATGTTTGTGTGTTTGTGAAAACACTTATGTTGGTGAGATGCCATGGGGCGAGACAAGCTACGGCCTCTGAGCTCGCAACTCGGATCAACTTTTTTTATATAAAACAAAGTGGTTGTGTTGGTATCTACGTTGCGCTAAATTTCGGGACGAAATTTCTGTAAGGAGGGGTGGATTGTAACACCCCAAATTTTAATTTGGAGTTCAGGCTGGGTGACACGGCCTTGGACACGAGCGTGTCCCAGGGCATGTCCAGCTCTGGGTACTCGGCTGTGTCATAAAAGCTTGAAAAAATGAAGTCAACGGGCGTTGAGAGGCGACACGGCCTGGGACACGGGCGTGTCCTAGGGTGTGTCTTGCTCAGGTTGGTAACCAGGCGGCGTTGAGTGGATTTGAGTGTGGCACACGGCCTATGAAATGGGCATGTCACAGGGGCATGTTTGGCACACGGCCAAGGACACGGGCATGTGCCTTAGCCGTATTCTTCTCGAGTTGGCAGTCCTGTGTTGAGTGAAGGACACACCCCTCCACACGGGCATGTACTTAATGATACGGGCATGTCAGGGGTTTGAGACAGGCGTGTCGCAGCCCGTTTTCTGGTCTGGGTGAGTCGATTTGTGTACCACTTGGAGTACACGGCATGTGACACAGGCGTGTCACAGGCTGTGTCAGGCGCAAAATTAGACTTTTCAGGCGATTTGTGGCCGTGCATTTCCCTCATCGTAGATCTAATGGCCAAGGGTATTTCCAACTAGGTTTAACTCTAGGATTGGAATGAAGCCCTTGCTTCTGCTGCTATTAGTCCCTCGAAGGCCGTGCGAAGATTTGGATTCCATGTGTGGCCAGCCTGCATACCGATGTATGAAGTCATATGTTTGTAAAGAGAAACTTGTAAGGCCTTAAGGCCATGAGCGGTTTGCTTGTAAACATTCCTGGTGTTGTATATAAATGTGTTATTTATATATGTGTAGTGGACATCCGTTGATTGAGTTCTTGCAAGTAATAATCTTCCGCTAGAATGCTCTAAGTTAGGATGCGATGGTATTTTGTTATTATCTTGTGACCTCGTCGTCTGTTTGTGGCATATAATGTGGGGCCCCGACCGGACCTTCTATTATATGTTATTTAATGGGTTAGGTTGTTACAACTAAACCCTCTGTCAAGACGTTAGAAGTCAGTGTTGACGCACAGAAATAAGTGTCGACACATGGATTAGTCAAGACTAAAAACCCTTAGTCGACACTTTTAGAGGACAGTATCGACACAAACAAATTTGTGTCGACATACAAAACTCTAATTTCAACCCGCCTTTTGGCATACCCTATTTAGAAAAGTATAAATAGAAGGAAGCGAGACCTTGCCGACTACACTCTCTGAAATTTCGAGACTAAACCATTAATATTGACCAAGAAATTTTATTTCTCTCTCTTTAAGTTCAACTTCTCTCCTCTCCAATGGCGCCCAAGACGGGCAACAACATCAATTAAGGTTATGAGCTTGTTCGGGGTGCATTCACTGATGCAGAACCTGATATTAAGGGGATGGTGGACCTAATCCAGGAAGCAGGACTGGATTATTTAGTTTCAGAACCAACAAATATATGGAATAAAGAAATCTTAGAATTCTATTCCAATGTTATAACGAATTCGAAGGGGAACAAGATTAAATTGACTATTCATGGAGAAACAGTAAAAATAACTTCCAAAAATCTAAGCAATCCCTTCAACTATCAAGGGTAAAAGAAGAAATGGAGATTGATTCTGCACTGATTGCAGAAGCCCTCAAATGGTGTGGGCTGCCCTCAAACACAAACCTTGGATCATCCATGACTTGGAAAGGTATGAACTCCAAGTTAAAGTTTTTGTCTGAAGTGGTTGGGAAAGTTGTCCTCTGGAAAACTGGGGCGCATAATAGGATTTTCACCTACATGTTCATCCTAATGACAGGAATCATCTTCAAAGTAAAGGCTAACTGAACTACTATTTTCTTCAATAAGGTTAAGGAAAACATTAAGAAGCCTAACCTAGGCAGAATACTGAGTTTTTATCTATCTGCAAACATACCCGAGGTATTGAACCAAACTGCTGGCTAAAAAATTAATCACATGAGGAGAATGGATATAACAATCCTATCTAGATGGGACAAAGTATTGTCCATAGAGCAGAAGACCAAACAGGTAAGAAAATCTAAGAAAGATACAGTGCAAGTTGAGGATTCCTCTAGTGATTCAGAAGAAAGGGTTGAATTCAGTTCTGATGAAGATAATGCTGAATTACCCAAGAAGTCTCTAGTTCTCACACCTGGAACAGAAGCCCAAGTCCAGGAAGAGACTGTGAATCAAACAGATCATCAAGAGTTATCAATCCCAGGGGGAGATAACAATATAGTTGGGTTTGACATTGAGATTGTAAACCTCACTGTGATGGAAGTGGTTCAGGACATCAATACAGATGCAGAAACTTATGAAAAAGAGGCACAAGATGTGCATATTCAAGATCTGCAAGAGAAACCTCAAACTCCTGAGAATGATGTAATCCATGGATTAGAAACTGACTGACAAGGGCAAGAAGAAGAGGTTCATAAGGAAGATATTTTTGTTGATCAACACACTGCTGTAGGGGTCCAGGGGGAGGTGCAAGACCTAGCCCCAAGACTCGATATAGATGTTTAAGGAACAACAGTGGAACTAGAAATATCATCTAATTCTGAAAGTGAGGAAAAAGCCTCAGTCCTTAAGAAAATGAAGATAATGGAGCTCAGGAAGAAGAGTTCAGGCTACAAGAAAGCATTACAGGCTGGGAAAACAGCACTTGCTCCAAAAGTAAACTTCAGTTCCATAGTGGTGAAACTGCAAGAAAAACTTGACGACCAAAGGCGTTCACTTGAAACATATGTGGATGAAAGCCACAAAGAACTCCAACTTAATCTGGCTCAATACATCAAATCTATAAGATTTGAAGTAAATTTGCTCAAGAAGGAGATGGAAGACTACTTACATAAGGGAGGTAATGTTATGGTATTCATTGCCAAGCAGTAGGAGGGATTAAAATCTAAGGTAGATGAATTAGTTGTTCAGTAGGGATGTGTGCTAGAAAATCAGAAAAGACTGAATGAAAACTTGCTTGACACACATTCCATCAATTTGACAAAATTGACTGAACAGACCACGGCCATAAAAACTCATGTGGACACCAAAGTATCTGCTATAGAAGAACAGATGAAACTGGATTTGGAAGTCGTTGATACTGCAATTAAAACTTCCGAGTCTGCTATCTCAGCTCATTTAAAGAAATCTAAAGCCTACTATACAACTGGAAACTATTATGTGGTGGATCAAGTCAGATTTCAGAAAAATGACCTCAGGGATCACATTGCCCGAGAAGTCATAAAGAGGGAGAGAGTGCTTATCAAAGCTAGCTCTGATCATGCCAAATGGGTATCAAATACTGTTAAAGGTACCTTGGGATATCCACCATTATGTGATGATAATAACACTAATGAATCTGGATGCCAACCTGCAATTATGGAGGGGATGCAACCTGAAGTGGTTCAAGTCATATATCTCCCTTCTGAGTATGAAGAAATTCATCAGGCAGTCCAGGATATGTACAGCCCTCCACTGGATAAAGTGTCTTTAATTTCTAAAGAAGTAGAAATGGCTGATCTAGTTTTGATTAAAGAACAAGAGGCCCAAATATCAAAGAAAGGATTCAGAGAACAGGCTGAGGCTAGGCCTGACTTTGAGAAAATGGAGTCCAACCACCAGAAGCATCATCCTAACCACATGGAATATAGTGGCTAAAAATCAATATGACAGGGACAAGTGGTACTCCAAACAGGAATGAGATAAGTATCTTGCACAACAAGAAAAAATCTACAAATTCAGGAAGGACTTGAAGGCTGGTAGAATTCCTGCAAACTCCATAGAGCCTTGCAAGTATTTCACCAAACCATTCCATTACTTTGAGAGGAAAAAGCTGAAAGCAGCTCAACTTAAAGCCAAAGACAACAAGGGAAAGAAGCCTGTTGATGATGCTGAAGCTGAAGTCAAAGCTACTGTCCAACCAGGAAAAGGGATTTTAATCAGGGAACCAGATCAATCCTAATTTTAGACTTACTTGGTTCTGGGAATACTATATAGATCTTTTGTTGTTTTGATGTAACACATAAACAATATAATCCTACTTTGCTTATATGATGAAGAAATTATTGTTTGCCAACAACTTATATACCTATGTCTCTGAGTTGCATAGTTTCTTATGATGTTTCATGTTGAATATTTGTGCATGATATGCTAGAACTGCTATTGAATTAATTTGAAATTGCTAAATACATCATGCTTATTTTTTATATATTGGTGTATATCATTGACTATGGGTTATGACTTCTCCAAATAGGGGGAGATTGTTGGGTACATTAGAAATTGTGTACCTAATTTGGAGAATCCTCACCTGACTCAATAATATACATCAGGTTGTATTTGATGGTGTATTGAGTTTATCTGTGCAGGCAGAAGATTGAAGAAAATATTCTAAGTACAAAAGTGTCGAGACATTTCTAATGTGTCGACATCTTTGAAGGAGCAGTGTCGAGATCAGAAGTAAAGTTATGTCGACATACAGGACTTGTGTCGACACATGAAATTTTAGTCGACAAAAGTTGTGTCGACACTCAGGACTTGTGTCGAGACACTTAGATTTGAAGTGCTGACATAAATTCGGGAACCACTATAAATCTGTGTATACTGTTTGCTGTGTTTACTGATGATTTGTGCTGAGATTGCTATAATATAATTAGCAGTACTATGTTAAAATTTTAACTACCTAAGTTAATTGGATTAAACTTATTCACCCCCCTCTAGGTGTTTAGTAGTTCTTGAAATCAATTCTTTTAGAATTTGAGTGTAGGGCTTTGGCATGAGTGGCAGGATTCAAGTGTGAATCTAAGTTATAGGATACTGGCTGGATCTGAGTGTAGGGCTTTGTCCTGAGTTATAAGGCACTTGTGCCTGAGTTGTAGGATCCTTTGGATCTGAGGTAGGGCTATCCTCCTAGCCTAAATAGTAGGGCCTTTTGGCTTGAGGTAGGTGATCTTTTGATCACTGAGTTGTAGGGCTTTGTTCCTGAGCTGTAGGTCTTGGAGGAGACTAATTGGTCCCGCGGGATCGTGTTGTAAGCTCTTAGGAGCCGACTTTTTGGCGAAGTGCCTTGTCAAACACATTGTTAGAAAGGCAGGAGGGACAGTGGACGTACCCATACTCTAAGGAATCACTATAAACCATATGTGTTTAGTGTGTGATCTTCTTGAAAGCATTACTACCTAATCACAACAGACATTAACTCAGATAGAGTCTAAAAGAAAGTAAAAAGTCTTAAAAACCTATTCACCCCCCTCTAGGTGTTTAGCTACTCTTGGAATCAAAGACTTTCAATTTTAATTCTAGATCAACCCACACTTCTTCCCTAGGCTGTAAATAATCAAGATAACACGAATGAATTTTGCCAAGTCCATTCATCGAGTACTCTCGATGATTCTTCGAGATCACTCGACAAATTCGTCAAGACAACTTGAGGTGTTCGTCAAGTCCTTTCGACAATGAACATCTTTGCTTCAAGAGTAGATAAGCACCTAGAGGGGGGAATTGGTTTTTCAAGTCTTTAAGACTACTTTTGATTTTGTATGTTGTGAGTTAGATTATTATTTTAGCTTTCAAGAACACAGATAAACATATAGTATTTATAGTAGTTCCCCAAGGTATGGGTACATCCACTTTCCCTCCCACCTTTCTAACAGTGTGTTTGACAAGGTAATCTTCATCAAATCTCAACTCAAAGAGATTACAACACAGATCTCTCAGGATCTCTCAGACTTCCACCAAGTCCAACCTCAGGCCTAAGCCCTATACACTCTGAGTAGACTTTACTCATAAAGCTCAGTGATCCTTTAGATCACTTACCTCAAGATTAATAAAAAGCCATACAACTCAGGCTAGATTGATAGCCCTACACTTAGAGATGTTATCTCCTACCTCAGATATGACTCAGATCCTACCTCAGGCATATAGGCCCTACCCACTCAGATTCACAACTAAATATTACGTCTCAGCGTTTATATTTCTTACTTACAACTCAAATCAATAAAGTTGCTATATAAAGATTAGAAGTTTTGTTGATGATTTGCTCCAGAGAACCTGTACTCTGAGCCTTCTTTCTGGACTGAATGAGCTCAGCCCAAACTTCTTCTCAGCAATAAAAATAGATCTTCAGGATGTTTTTGCTTGTGCTGAGAAGATATCTATAGAGCCCTGTTCCTTTAAGCTTTTGATGTACCTGTAGTGGCCTTAAATAAATACAACAACTTGAAGAAAGCTCTGCAACTCCTTGTCCAGAAAAGAATTTCTAATCTTGCTATTGAAGATAAGTTTATTCTTCAGTGATTTATTTCGTCAACAGCCAACTACTGTCTATGGATCACAAACTCTCTATAAGTATGAGTTCCTGGAAAACTTCTTCTATTTTTTTCTCGAGGAAGAGATGACCAAAATTCTCTGTTTAAATTCTCGTAACTCACCTTTTATTGATCTCCGTCCAACGACTCTTTGCGCAGTATGGACCACCCGAAATTGGCAACTGCAACATCTCGTTTGCATTAATTGCTGTCTTGAAGGCATGCGACGGCTTTTGTCATCTAGCGAGAAAATCTTGTGATATTTGAATTCTTGATGACGTCAGCATGACTCAGTGCTTGTGTACTTGATCATTTCCAGACAATCTGCATAGGCATTGAGTGAAGACTTGTCACTCAACGTAGAAACACTTAGTAGAATTCTACATCTTGAGGCATCAAGTGAACCTTCAACACTCAACGCTTTTGACCTTTACAGTTTAACGGTTAAAGAATTGAGTGAACCTTTATCACTCAATGCTTCTGGACTAGGTTGAAATTTCTCTGCACGAAGGTATTGAGTGCAACTTCAACACTCAATGCTTCCGGACTTTGACTGTACAACCCCGTATCCGGCCGAGTGGGACCCTCCCCAAGTGGCGGGCTCGGGACGTGATATAAGCGATATTTCAGTGCACCCCGTTCGAAGGCGTGCGGGTGCTCGTGTATGCGTAAGGGGATTTTACCCTTCATGTTGTAATATATATATTTACTAAATATATATATTTACCTATAATTTTTACAAAAGTTATTACATATATATATATATATTTATATATATATAGGGAGATGTGAGATGTGGGAGGGGGGAGAAAAAAGGAAAAGAAAAAGAAGAAAGAGAAAGGCAGAGAAGGGGTACAAGGGAGCCAAAGAAAAAAAAGACAAAAAAGAAAGGAGAGGAGGTGGCCAACCCTAGCTCTCCTGCATCGGAAGGGGAAAAAGTTTGGCAGCCGCAAGTTGGCCCCCTCTCCTCAATCTCTCTCCCCAGCCTCCTTCCCACTATCGATCTCAGCGCCCAGATCCCCTTCTTCCTCTCTCATTCTTCGATTGAACGAACGTCGGAGCTCCTCTTTGCTGCCACCGATTGTGAAGGAGGAAATCCAATCCCTCTCGTCCCCGTCGCCTTGAACTTCTAGGCCCAGATCTGTTGCTTGGTTGGTTTTCGATCCCCTCCCCATCGACCAAGAGGGAAGTGTAGGTTGCTGTCATGGATTTTGGCGACCAAGTCAAAGGTGGTGTCTCCATTACTTAAAATCATTTCCTCTCTAGAAGATCTTAGAGAGAAGTTGATAGGGTTTCATGTTCCCTAATAAGTGGAGTAATTGTCCGAGCTCTCCTTGCCGAGATCTACTATTCACTAAGAGGAAAAGGGAAGAAGATTTCCACATATTTATTGTTGTGAGGGCATAAATGCCTTCATGGTGTTTCACCAAGAGAAGATCTTTTTTTGAGCCCTCTTTGGTTAGTGGTTTTGTCAGGAGAGAGCGAGAAAAGAGTGGCAGCCTATCTCTTATCTCAAGTGGTTGCCCTTCTCGATCAAGGAAGAGAGGAAGCTTGTTCTCGGGGGAGTAAGAAAACTCCAAACATCATGTTTTTGCTACTAACTCAAGGAAACCGCACCACAATCACTCTACTCTTAAATCCTTGAGGCTTCAATGGTCGGTAAGGATTGGACGCAGGATCCGCCATCAAGTTGGAGGGTCGGCCACTAGATGTTGAACGGGTAAAGCTATCGCTGGAACATAAGAGTCTTCGGGCACAAGTTTGGCCGACCAAGAGGAGGGGAGATCTTAAGTGGTCTTCTTGGAACTCGAACCGTTACGTCACCAATGCGTGGACAACAACAACAACACTCCCTAGACGCTGAGCCTCTAGAGAGATGTTCAGTTGTGGCTCCGCCAAACATGCGTTAAGGGTAACGAAATTTATTCTTGGGCAGGTGAAGCCCTTATTTTCCATATTTGCATGGAAGCTCCACTCCACCGACGAGTGGGGGAAGGATGCTCTCCGACGGGTTGACGTGTACGTACCTGCAATTAATCGCATTTAGTATCTGGAAGCGTGAGTACAGATTTAGGCATGTTGTGTGAAGCCCATCTGGACGTGTGAGCCGTATTGATGATGTTCTGGGGTTCCCTGAGGAGACTCTGAGGAAGTTGTATATTATCTATTTACAGGGAATAAGCACCATATCCCCGAGAAAGGGGTGGGTGTAATATAATTGGTTCTCTTTTAATCGGCTGATGTTTTGCTTGCCGCCGCTTGTCGAGATGCTGGCGTACAGGTGCTGCAATATCGAGTGGGGAGTAGCGGGCTTAAGCCCAAGTTCGTGTCGGCTCTTGAAGGCCTAATTTGTTTACGTTTCTGGCCTGCATCACGAAGTATGGAATTCATATTCCTCAAATTATTTATAATGTCTGCAATGCTCTGTGTATGTGTGGTTTATCTCTTTCGTCTTTGGCGAGTGGTGTACTCGCAAACCACTCTCCCCATGGGAGCCCCGAGGTATAGTTGTCAGGAAGCCCCTGATGTCCTGTTGATAGCCTTTCAAATTAGCGGAGTTACGCTGTTTGTTGCCCAACTTGGGCAGCATATCATAGAACTGCTCGGCGAGGTTATTATGTTAGTAGGGCGGATGAAGGGCGATTTACATAGGCCCGAGGTGGCACCTCTAGTTAAGAGGGAGTGGATCTTGAGATCCTCCTTAGGTGTTCTAGTCGGCCTAGAGAGCCTTCCAAAGGTGCCTATCAAGCTCAGTCTTTGGCTTCGGAGGGGAAGAGTTTGTTAGTGTTCCGGGTATGTGGTGGGACCTCCACGCTGAGACCTTTGGTCCGTCCCTTACGTTCCTAGTCTCGTGCCTAGATTGTTCACTTGAGTGTAGTAGGTGTGCGGTCACCCCTCTTTTGGGACCTCGAACTCCACAAAGGCCGATTTCCGGTTTCAACATTTATGGTGCGGTGAGCGTGGAGAGTGACCAGCACGGAAGAACTCAGGCGAGCGTCATGGCTATAGTTGAGGAACCAAGTGACGACCAGGTTCATGCGCTGGTTCTTTGTATATAAGGTCCTCATACTTGGAGTTGTCCCCTCCTTGAGTTTAGGATTTTTGGACAGCCTGTATTAAGTCCATATTGAGGTTTAGGTGGTCATATAGCTATGTGTTTGATTTATTCAGATGTCAATTCCATTTTGTCATGAACGCTTAGGCTTTTGATTTTGCGTTTGATAAATGTTGCACAAATAACAAATCTACTTGCAGGATAATTTTGTGTTCGTTTAATATCCCGTCCTAAAACTGTTGCTAGAATCTCATAGTATTTAGAGTAGGATCTGCACCTATTTGAAGAAATATAACGTTCATCTAATCAAGTTAAAATTGTTCTTCGTGAATAAAATAGATTTGTAAAAAAGAAAAAGTTAGATTTCGTCCTTCTTGGAAGCGAGTTCGACAACTTTTGGTGAAAAGTGGTCGCATCGTAGGGACAAAGGCTGCTTGTATGGATGGCCCCGCTGAGGTTGGAGGTTGTTTGGAGAGGAGACCCCGAGAAAACCCACTGACCAGGCTCCCATCTAGCTGGCAGGGATGTAGGCTCACTCGGTGGTTGGAGGTTGTATGGAGAGGAGACCCCGAGAAGACCCGTTGACCAGGATCCCATATAGCTGGCAGGGATGTAGGCTCACTCGGTAGTTGGAGGTTGTTTGGAGAGGAGATTCGAGAAGACCCGCTGACCAGACTCCCATCTAGCTGGCAGGGCTGTAGGCTCACTCGGTGGTTGGAGGTTGTTTGGAGAGCAGACCCCGAGAAGACCCGCTGACCAGGCTCCCATCTTATTGGCAGGGTTGTAGGCTCACTCGATGTTTGGAGGTTGTTTGGAGAGGAGACCCCGAGAAGACCCGCTGACCAGGCTCCTATCTAGCTGGCTGGGCTATAGGCTCACTCGGTGGTTGGAGGTTGTTTTGAGTGGGAGGTTACTGTGAGCGGTACATTCCATCAGCCATTTGATTCCCATGATACACTGCACGTAAAAAAGAATGATTTAAATAATTTGTTTCTATTCCCGTATTTTCCCATTGAAAGAGCTTTGTGTTGAAGCTGGGGAAAATTCCCTACCTTAAAATCAGACTAGGCGGCCCAAGGCTACTGATTCTACGGTCCGACGTCACAATTCAAGAGGCTAGTGAGAGAGAGAAAGGAAACTATCTATAAGCACACCCCAAGTGCTCTATCGGGGAGGTCCCACCACGTACCCGGAAGGTTTGAAGAAGCTTCCCCTCCGCAGTCAAATGGTTGGGAAAGGTACTAGGCTAGCATGGACTTGACGAGTGTCTACTTGGGGGGACCTCGCCTCTTCCAAAAGGTGTCATTTCCAATACCCCTGGGGGGCTATTTATAGAGAAATCCTTGGGGGTAGGCAAATATCCAGCCTCTGTGAGCGAGTATCTAGGGTTACTCGCCCATACTCGCGAGATACTCGCCAAAACTCGCCTCAGCTCGCCACAACTCGCCCAAGCTCGCCCAAGCTCGCCCAAGCTCGCCCCTTCTCTCCCAAGCTCGCCTCTGCTCGCCCAAGCTCGCCTCTGCTCGCCCAAGCTCGCCTCTGCTCACCCAAGCTCGTCTCTGCTCGCCCATGCTCGCCTCTGCTCTCCTAAGCTCGCCTCTGCTCGCCTCTGCTCTCCCAAGCTCGCCTCTGCTCGCCAAAGCATGCCTTTGCTCACCCAAGATTGCCATTACTCGCCCAAGCTCGCCTCTGCTCGTCTCTGCTCGCCACAGCTTGCCCAAGCTCACCTCTGCTTGCCCAAGCTCTCCTCTGCTTGTCTCTGCTCGCCACAGCTCGCCCAATGGTTTGCGAATAGCCATCTACTTGAGTACTTAAGATCTCAAATTACGGGTTATACACTTTGCTCTCAAATGTCTGTTTTATACTGACCATATACCTCATACATATCGTAACATTAAACAATTAAGTAATCGTGGTAAAAATATTGAGGAGTTAAGAACGTGTCACATGAGTGACAAACTATTTCTTCTGGAAAGAATTTACCACGTCTCCTTAGCGTTGAGAGTCACGCGGTTGTGTCCTGACCAAGAGTACTCGTTTTATTTTATTTTTAAGAAGAAGACAGCTTTGTTTTTAAAACTTGTCAATTTTCAAGATTTGAAGGAATACCGATTTTTTCAAGAACGGAAACCTTATGGTATGTTCAAAATTTTTTATGGGATCACCCTAACCTAAAGTCTGTCTTCATGCTTGAAAGTCAGATAGGCCGACCCTCAGCTTAATTATGTTTACAACCTGAATTTGTGAGAAGGTATCATGTGACTAGTATCTGGAAGAGGCTATTTTTATTTCTAGTTCTTTAAATCTGTAAGGGCAACTTCGAATCTTGGAGGAATAGATAGTGAACGTTTCAGTGATACTGGTAAGGGCCACTCATAGAGGCGTGGGCAAATTGTGATTTGGTCAGTATATTTTAGTATTGTTGTTGTTTTTATTTCGGAGGTCTTTGATTTTAAGGCACCTGCATGCCTTTTTCCCTCTATAAAGGGAGTGAATTATTAGTTGTGTTGCAGTTCATTGTTTAATGTGTATGTTGTGGATGATGAGCCTAGGAGGAAAACCATGGGCTAGTGATCCTCTTGTTGAAACATTATGAAGATGGGCCCCTGGTATGGAGCTCTCCTTGTATCCAAGTGAGGAATTCCCTCAATTTTTCTTTGGGTTGGATCCCACTCGCCGGATACTTGGGGTTGGACATTTCTTTCCGAGCTTGTACCAACCTCGAAAAGAGCGGGGATTGTGTACAACCCTGTATCCAGCCAAGTGGGACCCTCCCTAAGTGGCGGGCTCGAGATGTGCTATGAGAGGCATTTTGGTGCACCCCATTCGAAGGTGTGCGAGTGATCATGTATGCGTATGGGGATTTTACTCTTCATGTTGTAATATATATATTTACTAAATATATATTTATTTATAATATATATATTTATTATTTATATATTTACCTATAATTTTTTCAAAAGTTATTATATATATATATATATATATATATATATATATATTTATATATATATATATATATTTATATTTATATATATATATATGGAGATGTGTGATGTGGGAGAGGGGAGAAAAAAGGAAAAGAAAAAGAAGAAAGAGAAAGGAAGAGAAGGGGTACAAGGGAGCCAAAGAAAAAAAGACAAAAAAGAAAGGAGAGGAGGTGGCCAGCCCTAGCTCTCCTGAATCGGAAGGAGAAAAAGTTTGGCAGCCGCAAGTTGGCCCCCTCTCCTCGATTTCTCTCCCCAGCCTCCTTCCCTCTCTCGATCTCAGCACCCAGATTCCCTTCTTCCTCTCTCATTCTTCGAGTGAACGAAAGCCGGAGCTCCTCTTTGCTGCTGCCGATTGAGAAGGAGGAAATCCAATCCCTCTCGTCCCCGTCGCCTTGAGCTTCTTGACCCAGATCTGTTACTTGGTTGGTTTTCGATCCCTTCTCCGTCGACCAAGATGGAAGTGGAGGTTGTTGTCATGGAGTTTTGCGACCAAGTCGAAGGGGGTGTCTCCATTACTTAAAATCATTTCCTCTCCAGAAGATCTTAGAGGGAAGTTGATAGGGTTTTATGTTCTCTAACAAGTGGAGTAGTTGTCTGAGCTCTCCTTGCCGAGATCTACTCTTCACTAAGAGGAAAAGGGAAGAAGATTTATGCATATTTATTGTTGTGAGGGCATACAACCCTTTGTCATTTTTCACCAAGAGAAGATCTTCTTTTGAGCCCTCTTTGGTTAGTTGTTTTGTCAGGAGAGAGCGAGAAAAGAGTGGCATCCTATCTCTTATCTCAAATGGTTGTCCTTGTCGATCAAGGAAGAGAGGAAGCTTGTTCTCGCGGGAGTAAGAGAACTCCAAACGACATGTTTTTGCTGCTAACTCAAGGAAACCGCACCGTAATCACTCTCCGCTCAAATCCTTGAGGCTTAAATGGTCGTTAAGGATTAGACGCAGGATCCGCCATCAAGTTTGAAGCTCGGCCACTAGATGTTGAACGGGTAAATCTATCACTGGAACATAAGAGTCTTCAGGCTAGAGTTTTGCCGACCAAGAGGAGGGGAGATCTTAAGTGGTCTTCTTGGAGCTCGAACTGTTACATCACCATTGCGTGGACAGCAGCAACGCTCCCTAGACGCTTAGCCTCTAGCGAGATGTTTATTTGCGGCTCCGCCAAGCACGCGTCCAGGGTAATGAAATTTCTTCTTGGGCAGGTGAAGCCCTTATTTTCCATATTCTAATGGAATCGCCTCTCCACAGACAAGTGGGGAAAGGATGCTCTCCGACGGGTTGACGTGTACATCCCTGCAATGAATCGCATTCAGTATCCGGAAGCGTGAGTACGGATTTAGGCATGCTGTGTGAAGCCCATCCAGACATGTGAGCCATATTGGCTATGTTCTGGGGTTCTTGGAGGAGACTTCGAGGAAGTTGTATATTATCTGTTTACAGGGAATAAGCACCATAGCCCCGAGAAAGGGGTGGCTGCAAAATAATAGGTTCGCTCCTAATCAGCTGATGTTTAGCTTGCCGCCGCTTGTCGAGATGTTGGCGTACAGGTGCTGCAATATCAAGTGGGTTGTATCGGGCTTAAGCCCAAGTTCGTGCCGGCCCTTGAAGGCCTAATCTGTTTATGTTGCCGGCCTGTGTGCCAAAGTATGGAATTCATATTCCTGTAATTATTTGTAATGTCTGCAATGCTCTGTGTATGTGTGGTTTTTCTCTTTCGTCTTAGGAGAGTGGTGTACTCGCGAACCACTCGCCATGTGTGAGCCCTGAGGTATAGTTGTTGGGAAGCCACTAATGTCCTATTGACAGCCTTTTAGATTAGCGGAGTTACGCTGTTAGTGGCCCAACTTGGACAGCGTATCGTAGAACTGCACGGCGAGGTTATTTTGTTAGTAGGGCAGATAAAGGGTTTTTTACATAGACCTGAGGTGGAACCTCTAGTTAAGAGGGAGTGGATCTTGAGATCCTCCTTAGGTGTTCTTGTCGGCCAAGAGATCCTTCCAAAGGTGCCTATCTAGCTCAGTCTTTGGCTTGGGAGGGGAAGAGTTTGTTAGTCTTCCGGGTATGTGGTGGGACATCGACGCTGAGACCTTGGGTCTATCCCTTATGTTCCTAGTCTAGTGCCTAGATTGTTCACTTGAGTGTAGTAGTTGTGCGGTCACCCCTCTTTTGGGACCTCGAACTCCACAAAGACCAGTTTCCAGTTTCAACATTTATGATGCGGTGAGCATGGAGAGTGACCAGCACGGAATATCTCAGGAGAGCGTCATGGCAATAGACGAGGAACTAAGTGACGACCTGGGTCATGCGCTGGTTCTTTGTATGTAAGGTCCTCATACTTGGAGTCGTCCCCACCTTTTGTTTAGGATTTTTGGACAGCCTATATTACGTGCATATTGAGATTTAGGTGGTGATATAGCTATGTGTTTTATTTATTCAGATGTCTTTTCCATTTAGTCATGAACGCTTAAAATTTTGAGTTTGCGTTTGATAAATGTTGCAAAAATCACAAATCTACTTGGAGGATTATTGTATGTGTTCGTTTAATATCCAGTCCTTAAACTGTTGCTAGAATCTCATAGTATTTGTAGTAGGATCTGCACCTGTTTGAAGAAATGTAACGTTCCTTTAATCATATCGAAATTGTTCTTCATGAATAAAATAGATTTGTAAAAAAGAAAAGTTAGTTTTCTTTCTTCTTGGAAGCGAGTTTGACAACTTTTGGAGCAAAGTGGTCGCATCGTAGGGACAAAGGCTGCTTTATGAATGGCCCCGCTGAGGTTGGAGGTTGTTTGGAGAGGAGACCTCGAGAAGACCTGCTGACAACGCTCCAATCTAGCTGGCAGTGTTGTATGCTCACTCAGGGGTTGGAGGTTGTTTGGAGAGGAGACCACGAGAAGACCCGCTGACCAGGCTCCCATCTAGCTGTTATGGCTGTAGGCTCACTCGGTGGTTGGAGGTTGTTTGGAGAGGAGAACCAGAGAAGACCCGCTGACCAGGCTCCCATCTAGCTGGCAGGGCTGTAGGCTCACTCGGTGGTTGGAGGTTGTTTTGAGAGAAGACCCACTGACCAGGCTTCCATCTAGCTTGCAGGGTTGTAGGCTCACTTGGTTGTTGGAGGTTGTTTGGAGAGGAGACCCCGAGAAGACCCACTGACCAGGCTCCCATCTAGCTGGCAAGGCTGTAGGCTCACTCGGTGGTTGGAGGTTGTTTTGAGTGGGAGGTTACTTCGAGCGATACATTCCATAGGCCCTTTGATTCCCATGATACACTGCACACAAAAATAATGATTTAAATAATTTGTTTCTATTCCTGTATTTTCCCTTTGAAAGAGCTTTGCTCTCAAATATCTGTTTTATACTGACCATATACCTCATACATATCGTAACTTTGAACAATTAAGTAATCGTGATAAAAATAATGAGGATTTAAGAACGTGTCACATCAGTGACAAACTATTTCTTCTTGAAAGAATTGACCATGTCTCCTTAGCATTGAGAGTCACGTGATTGTGTCCTGACCAAGAGTACTCGTTTTATTTTATTTTTAAGAAGAAGACAGCTTTGTTTTTAAAACTTGTCAATTTTCAAGATTTGAAGGAATACCGATTTTTTCAAGAACGGAAACCTTATGGTATGTTCAAAATTTTTTATGGGATCACCCTAACCTAAAGTCTGTCTTCATGCTTGAAAGTCAGATAGGCCGACCCTCAGCTTAATTATGTTTACAACCTGAATTTGTGAGAAGGTATCATGTGACTAGTATCTGGAAGAGGCTATTTTTATTTCTAGTTCTTTAAATCTGTAAGGGCAACTTCGAATCTTGGAGGAATAGATAGTGAACGTTTCAGTGATACTGGTAAGGGCCACTCATAGAGGCGTGGGCAAATTGTGATTTGGTCAGTATATTTTAGTATTGTTGTTGTTTTTATTTCGGAGGTCTTTGATTTTAAGGCACCTGCATGCCTTTTTCCCTCTATAAAGGGAGTGAATTATTAGTTGTGTTGCAGTTCATTGTTTAATGTGTATGTTGTGGATGATGAGCCTAGGAGGAAAACCACGGGCTAGTGATCCTCTTGTTGAAAGATTATGAAGATGGGCCCCTGGTGTGGAGCTCTCCTTGTCTCCAAGTGAGGAATTCCCTCAATTTTTCTTTGGGTCGGCTCCCACTCGCCGGATACTTGGGGTTGGACATTTCTTTCCGAACTTGTACCAACCTCGAAAAGAGAGGGGATTGTGTACAACCCTGTATCCGGCGAAGTAGGACCCTCCCTAAGTGGCGGGCTCGAGATGTGCTATGAGAGGCGTTTTGGTGCACCCCGTTCGAAGGTGTGCGAGTGATCATGTATGCGTATGGGGATTTTACTCTTCATGTTGTAATATATATATTTACTAAATATATATTTATTTATAATATATATATTTATTATATATATATTTACCTATAATTTTAACAAAAGTTATTATATATATATTTATATTTATATATATAAGGAGATGTGTGATGTGGGAGGGGGGAGAAAAAAGGAAAAGAAAAAGAAGAAAGAGAAAGGCAGAGAAGGGGTACAAGGGAGCCAAAGAAAAAAATACA
This sequence comes from Platanthera zijinensis, assembly GCA_039513925.1. Lineage (NCBI taxonomy): Eukaryota > Viridiplantae > Streptophyta > Magnoliopsida > Asparagales > Orchidaceae > Platanthera > Platanthera zijinensis. Next base: position 116,196,397 of record CM077092.1, read on the forward strand.
AAAAAGAAAGGAGAGGAGGTGGCCAGCCCTAGCTCTCCTGAATCGGAAGGGGAAAAAGTTTGGCAGCCGCAAGTTGGCCCCCTCTCCTCGATTTCTCTCCCCAGCCTCCTTCCCTCTCTCGATCTCAGCCCCCAGATCCCCTTCTTCCTCTCTCATTCTTCGAGTGAACGAAAGTCGGAGCTCCTCTTTGCTGCTGCCGATTGAGAAGGAGGAAATCCAATCCCTCTCGTCCCTGTCGCCTTGAGCTTCTTAACCCAGATCTGTTACTTTGTAGGTTTTCGATCCCTTCTCCGTCGACCAAGATGGAAGTGGAGGTTGTTGTCATGGAGTTTTGCGACCAAGTCGAAGGGGGTGTCTCCATTACTTAAAATCATTTCCTCTCCAGAAGATCCTAGAGGGAAGTTGATAGGGTTTATGTTCTCTAACAAGTGGAGTAGTTGTCTGAGCTCTCCTTGCCGAGAACTACTCTTCACTAAGAGGAAGAGGGAAGAAGATTTATGCATATTTATTGTTGTGAGGGCATACAACCCTTCGTCATTTTTCACCAAGAGAAGATCTTCTTTTGAGCCCTCTTTGGTTAGTTGTTTTGTTAGGATAGAGCGAGAAAAGAGTGGCATCCTATCTCTTATCTCAAATGGTTGTCCTTGTCGATCAAGGAAGAGAGTAAGCTTGTTCTCGCGGGAGTAAGAGAACTCCAAACGACATGTTTTTGCTGCTAACTCAAGGAAACCGCACCGCAATAACTCTCCGCTCAAATCCTTGAGGCTTAAATGGTTGTTAAGGATTAGACGCAGGATCCGCCATCAAGTGGGAAGGTCGGCCACTAGATGTTGAACGGGTAAATCTATCGCTGGAACATAAGAGTCTTCAGGCTAGAGTTTTGCCGACCAAGAGGAGGGGACATCTTAAGTGGTCTTCTTGGAGCTCGAACCGTTACATCACCATTGCGTGGACAGCAGCAACGCTCCCTAGACGCTGAGCCTCTAGCGAGATGTTTATTTGCGGCTCTGCCAAACACGCATCAAGGGTAATGAAATTTCTTCTTGGGCAGGTGAAGCCCTTATTTTCCATATTCTAATGGAATCGCCTCTCCACAGACAAGTGGGGAAAGGATGCTCTCCGACGGGTTGACGTGTACGTCCCTGCAATTAATCACATTCAGTATCTGGAAGCGTGAGTACGGATTTAGGCATGCTGTGTGAAGCCCATCCAGACGTGTGAGCCGTATTGGCTATGCTCTGGGGTTCTCAGAGGAGACTTCGAGGAAGTTGTATATTATTTGTTTACAGGGAATAAGCACCATAGTCCTGAGAAAGGGGTGGGTTCAAAATAATAGGTTCGCTCCTAATCGGCTTATGTTTAGCTCTTCGCCGCTTGTCGAGATATTGGCGTACAGGTGCTGCAATATCAAGTGGGGAGTATCGGGCTTAAGCCCAAGTTCGTGCTGGCCCTAGAAGGCCTAATCTGTTTATGTTGCCGGCCTGTGTGCCAAAGTATGGAATTCATATTCCTGTAATTATTTTTAATGTCTGCAATTCTCTGTGTATGTGTGGTTTTTCTCTTTCGTCTTAGGAGAGTGGTGTACTCGCGAACCACTCGCTTAGTGTGAGCCCTGAGGTATAGTTGTTGGTAAGCCACTAATGTCCTGTTGACAGCCTTTTAGATTAGCAGAGTTACGCTGTTAGTGGCCCAACTTGGACAGCGTATCGTAGAACTGCTCGGCGAGGTTATGTTGTTATTAGGGCAGATAAAGGGTTTTTTACATAGACCTGAGGTGGAACCTCTAGTTAAGAGGGAGTGGATCTTGAGATCCTCCTTAGGTGTTCTTGTCGGCCAAGAGAGCCTTCCAAAGGTGCCTATCTAGCTCAGTCTTTGGCTTGGGAGGGGAAGAGTTTGTTAGTCTTCCGGGTATGTGGTGGGACATCCACGCTGAGACCTTGGGTCTATCCCTTACGTTCCTAGTCTAGTTCCTAGATTGTTCACTTGAGTGTAGTAGTTGTGCGGTCACCCCTCTTTTGGGACATCAAACTCCACAAAAACCAGTTTCTGGTTTCAACATTTATGATGCGGTGAGAGTGGAGAGTGACCAGCATGGAATAACTCAGGAGAGCGTCATGGTAATAGACGAGGAACTAAGTGACCACCTGGGTCATGCGCTGGTTCTTTGTATGTAAGGTCCTCATACTTGGAGTCATCCCCACCTTTTGTTTAGGATTTTTAAACAGCCTATATTACGTGCATATTGAGGTTTAGGTGGTGATATAGCTATGTGTTTTATTTATTCAGATGCCTTTTCCATTTTGTCATGAACGCTTAAGATTTTGAGTTTGCGTTTGATAAATTGCAAAAATCACAAATCTACTTGGAGGATTATTGTATGTGTTTGTTTAATATCGAGTCCTAAAACTATTGCTAGAATCTCATTGTATTTGTAGTAGGATCTGCACCTGTTTGAAGAAATGTAACGTTCATCTAATCATGTCAAAATTGTTCTTCGTGAATAAAATAGATTTGTAAAGAAGAAAAAGTTAGTTTTCTTTCTTCTTGGAAGCGAGTTTGACAACTTTTGGAGCAAAGTGGTCGCATCATAGGGACAAAGGCTGCTTATATGAATGGCCCCGCTGAGGTTGGATGTTGTTTGGAGAGGAGACCCCGAGAAGACCTGCTAACAAGGCTCCAATCAAGCTAGCAGTGTTGTATGCTCACTCAGGGGTTGGAGGTTGTTTGGAGAGGAGACCCCGAGAAGACCCGCTGACAAGGCTCCCATCTAGCTGTTAGGGTTGTAGGCTCACTCGGTGGTTGGAGGTTGTTTGGAGAGGAGAACCAGAGAAGACCCGCTGACCAAGCTCCCATCTAGCTGGCAGGGATGTAGGCTCACTCGGTGGTTGGAGGTTGTTTAGAGAGGAGACCCAGAGAAGACCCACTGACCAGGCTTCCATCTAGCTTGCAGGGCTGTAGGCTCACTTGGTGGTTGGAGGTTGTTTGGAGAGGAGACCCCGAGAAGACCCGCTGACCAGGCTCCCATCTAGCTGGCAAGGTTGTAGGCTCACTCGGTGGTTGGAGGTTGTTTTGAGTGGGAGGTTACTTCGAGCGATACATTCCATAGGCCCTTTGATTCCCATGATACACTGCACACGAAAATAATGATTTAAATAATTTGTTTCTATTCCTGTATTTTCCCTTTGAAAGAGCTTTGCTCTCAAATATCTGTTTTATACTGACCATATACCTCATACATATCGTAACTTTGAACAATTAAGTAATCGTGGTAAAAATAATGAGGATTTAAGAACGTGTCACATCAGTGACAAAATATTTCTTCTTGAAAGAATTGACCATGTCTCCTTAGCGTTGAGAGTCACGCGATTGTGTCCTGACCAAGAGTACTCGTTTTATTTTATTTTTAAGAAGAAGACAGCTTTGTTTTTAAAACTTGTCAATTTTGAAGATTTGAAATACTGATTTTTTAAAGAACGGAAACCTTATGGTATGTTCAAAATTTTTTATGGGATCACCCTAACCTAAAGTCTGTCTTCATGCTTGAAAGTCAGATAGGCCGACCCTCAGCTTAATTATGTTTACAACCTGATTTTGTGAGAAGGTATCATGTGACTAGTATCAGGAAGAGGCTATTTTTATTTCTAGTTCTTTAAATCTGTAAGGGCAACTTCGAATCTTGGAGGAATAGATAGTGAACGTTTCATTGATACTGGTAAGGGCCACTCATAGAGGCGTGTGCAAATTGTGATTTGGTTATTAGATTTTAGTATTGTAGTTGTTTTTATTTCGAAGGTCTTTGATTTTTAGGCACCTGCATGCCTTTTTCCCTCTATAAAGGGAGTGAATTATTAGTTGTGTTGCAGTTCATTGTTTAATGTGTATGTTGTGGATGATGAGCCTAGGAGGAAAACCATGGGCTAGTGATCCTCTTGTTGAAAGATTATGAAGATGGGCCCCTGGTATGGAGCTCTCCTTGTCTCCAAGTGAGGAATTCCCTCAATTTTTCTTTGGGTCGGCTCCCACTCATCGGATACTTGGGGTTGAACATTTCTTTCCGAGGTTTTACCAACCTCGAAAAGAGCGGGATTGTGTATAACCCCGTATCCGGCCGAGTGGGACCCTCCCTAAGTGGCGGGCTCGGGACGTGCTATGAGCGGCGTTTCGTTGCACCCCGTTAGAAGGCGTGCGGGTGCTCGTGTATTCGTATGGGGATTTTACCCTTCATGTTTTAATATATATATTTACTAAATATATATTTATTTATAATATATATATTTATTATATATATATTTACCTATAATTTTTACAACAGTTATTATATTTTTTTATATTTATATATATAAATATATAGGGAGATGTGTGATGTGGGAGGGGGGAGAAAAAAGGAAAAGAAAAAGAAGAAAGAGAAAGGCATAGAAGGCGTACAAGGGAGCAAAAGACAAAAAGACAAAAAAGAAAGGAGAGGAGGTGGCCAGCCCTAGCTCTCCTGCATCGAAAGGGGAAAAAGTTTGGCAACGCAAGTTGGCCCCCGCTCCTTGATCTCTCCCCAACCAACTTCCGTCTCTCGATCTCAACGTACAGATCCCCTTCTTCCTCTCTCATTCTTCGAGTGAACGAACGTCAGAGCTCCTCTTTGCTGCCGCCGATTGAGAAGGAGGAAATCCAATCCCTCTCGTCCCCGTCACCTTGAGCTTCTAGGGCCAGATCTGTTGCTTGGTTGGTTTTCGATCCCCTCTCCGTTGACCAAGAGGGAAGTGGAGGTTGCTGTCATGGAGTTTGGCGACCAAGTCGAAGGTCGTATCTCCATTACTTTAAATCATTTCCTCTCTAAAAGATCTTAGAGAGAAGTTGATAGGGTTTCATGTTCCCTAACAAGTGGAGTAGTTGTCTGAGCTCTCCTTACTGAGATCTACTCTTCACTAAGAGGAAAAGGGAATAAGATTTATTCATATTTATTGTTGTGAGGGCATACAACCCTTCGTTGTGTTTCACCAAGAGAAGATCTTCTTTTGAGCCCTCTTTGGTTAGTGGTTTTTTCAGGAGAGACCGAGAAAAGAGTGGCAGCCTATCTCTTATCTCAATTGGTTGTCTTAGTCGATCAAGGAAGAGAGGAAGCTTGTTCTCACTGGAGTAAGAGACCTCCAAACGACATGTTTTTTCTGCCAACTCAAGGAAACCGCACCGCAATCACTCTCCGCTCAAATCCTTGAGGCTTAAATGGTCGGTAAGGATTGGACGTAGGATCCGCCATCAAGTGGGAGGGTCGGCCACTAGATGTTGAACAGGTAAATCTATCGCTGGAACATAAGTGTCATCGGGCTCAAGTTTGGCCGACCAAGAGGAGGGGAGATCTTAAGTGGTCTTCTTGGAGCTCGAACCGTTACGTCACCAATGTGTGGACAACAGCAACGCTCCCTAGACGTCGAGCCTCTAGCGAGATGTTTAGTTGCGGCCCCGCCAAACACACGTTAATAGTAACGAAATTTATTCTTGTGCAGGTGATGCCCTTATTTTCCATATTTGCATGGAAGCTCCTCTCCACCGACCATTGGGGGAAGGATGCTCTCTGATGGGTTGACATGTACATCCCTGCAATTAATCGCATTTATTATCCGGAAGCGTGAGTACGGATTTAGGCATGCTGTGTGAAGCCCATCCGGACGTGTGAGCCGGATTGGTGAAGTTCTGGGGTTCCCGGAGGAGACTCCGAGGAAGTTGTACATTATCTGTTTGCAGGGAATAAGCACCATAGCCCCGGGAAAGGGATGGGTGCAATATAATTTATTCACTCTTAATCGGCTGATGTTTAGCTTGCCACTGCTTGTCGAGATGTTGGCGTACAGGTGCTGCAATATCAAGTGGGGAGTAGCGGGCTTAAGCCCAAGTTCGTGTCGGCACTAGAAGGCCTAATTTGATTATGTTGTCGGCCTGCGTGCCGAAGTATGGAATTCATATTCCTATAATTATTTGTAATGTCTGCAATGCTCTGTATATGCGTGGTTTATCTCTTTTGTCTTAGACAAGTGGTGTACTTACGAGCCACTCGCCCCATGGGAGCCCCGAGGTATAGTTGACGGGAAGCCCCTGATGGCATGTTGACAGCCTTTCAGATTATAATAGTTACGCTGTTAGTGGCCCAACTTGGGCAGCGTATTGTAGAACTGCTTGGCGAAGTTATGCTATTTGTAGGGAGGATGAAGGGCGTTTTACATAGTCCCGAGGTGACACCTCTAGTTAAGAGGGAGTGGATCTTGAGATCCTCCTTAGGTGTTCTTGTCGGCCAAGAGAGCCTTCTAAAGGTGTCTATCTAGCTCAGACTTTGGCTTGGGAGGGGAAGAGTTTGTTAGTCTTCTGGGTATGTGGTGGGACCTCCATGCTGAGACCTATGGTATGTCCCTTACGTTCCTAGTCTAGTGCCTAGATTGTTCACTTGAGTGTAGTAGGTGCGCGGTCACCCCTCTTTTGGGACCTCGAACTCCACAAAGACCGGTTTCCGGTTTCAACATTGACTGACTCCTTAATGAGGCGTCGAGTGACCCGTCTTCTCTCATTGCTTCTACACTTGACCTAAAATCAAGTTGAGTAGGCATTAAGTGAACTCCCATCACTCATCGCTCTTGCCCTTAGACAGATTTCTAGTCAGTAATATTGGGGCTTTGACTGTAAAGTGTTCTGTCAATGCTTTTCCCTTTCTGGAGTTGAGAGAATTAAGCCCACTTAATGCTTTGGAACTTAGCTAATTTTATGACTTTCTAGCAACCTGTCTTTAGTCCAACTGTCATTGTGACTCAGACTTCATGTCAAATCAATGCAATAGTATGCAACCTACGTACAATGAACTTGAACATATATTAGATACATTCATGTATATACCAATGACTTGTGGGCCTTCTTTAAATCTACGATATTGTGATCAATGGACCCAACAATCTCCCCCTAATTAAAGAAGTCAGAACCCTAGTTAATGATATACACATCCATATACAGACGATAAATATTCATTGTATTTAAGAGCAATAAATGATACACACACAAAAAATATGATAATCATTAAAGGTTAAAATCATAATAGACAGTGTGCATATTATAAAATGTTCACATTCCAACAACCCTTAAGGAAAACAAAGAACATGTCATGTTTCAGGTTCTTTGATCACTATCCCCCTACTTACCTTTTTTGCATCCTTGTCACCAGCTTCAGTCTTCTTTTGCTTCTGTCTCTCAAAGTAACTGTAGGGATTTGGAAAGTACTTGTTGGGCTCAAGAGCATCTGTAGCCATGCTCCTGAATTTTTATCTCTTCTAAAATTTCTCCTAGCCTCATTATTTCTTTCTAATTTTGCCTATTCTAGTGAGCTATACAGCTTACCTCTGTCATTCTTGTGGTCCTTGATTTGATCTCAGGCAGACAAGATGATAGTCCTTGATTGAGGACTCCATTTTTAAAATTCTGGCCTGGTCTCCATCTCTTCTTTGTACCTCTTCTTATTAATCCTGTCCACTTCTTCTTCAGCAACTGTTTTGCCTCTAACTCTAGCTATTTGTTCAGTAGTGGGGCTGAAGGTAGGAATTTCATTAGCATTAGAAGGTTCAGCCCACAGAGCATCAACTTGACCATACTGATCCTCACCATATTGCTCATCATATAGTCCTTCTGGAATATGGGCAGGAATAAATGGAATACTGTCATATGTATGTGTTCAAGCACCAATGAACCTCTGATTACATTGGTAACCCATACAACATTTTCAGTGTTTGCCTTGATCATTGCCTTCTTGATGGCAACGTTGCTGATGCGGCCGTTGATCCCAGACAAAGAGAGTTTGTTGATTAAGATGAATGTTGCCGCAAGCTCAAGGATGGGAGTCTACCACGACGTTCATCGCTAACGCTGCTACATGTTTTGCACTGTTTGGTATTGTATCCACAATTCCTAGATTTGAGGAAGCCTCCTGTCAAGCTAAGATGAATTCACAATGTATTTGATGAAATCTTTCAAGTTGTGCTTGCAGTTATTCCTCGCTAAGTACACACAAATGTCAGGGTGCAGTAGGTCAATATACATTGGTCTGCGCAACGTAATCCCTCGTTGAGCAGATCAGTGTGTTGGCTTACGTGTACTCTCTCTATTGGAGTGTACTTATTTACAAGTACAGGGTTGTGATAGATCAAGAGAAGTCAAGGATCAAGGACGGGCCAAAGAGCAGCTCACGGGTGGAAAGACGAAATTTCGTCTAAGTAAGAATCGACGAGAATCACTAAGTGTTTCTCGCTGATTCGACGAGAATCACTAAGTGTTTCTCGCCGATTCGACGAGAATCACTAAGTGTTTCTCGCCGATTCGACGAGAATCACTAGTGATTCTCGTCGAATCGTCGAGAATCACTGGCTGATTCTCGCCGATTATATCCGGCTGTCTAAACGTCGTATAAAATTCTGCTATGGTAGAATCGGCGAAAATCACTAAGTGATTCTCGCCGAATCGTCAAGAATGACTTTGCATTCTCGCCGATTCGTCGAGAATCACCTATGATTCTCGCCGAATTTGCCTTGGGCGAAATTCTGGTGCTAGCTGGACCGGACCATGTATTCACGCGATGTGTGGAGCCGGACTTAGGGTTCCTACTAGTGGGGCCCACAACGGTCATATTGGATCATCCTTCTGTATAAATACATCGGTATTTTGAACAGTAAAATACATGAAATAGAAAAAGAAAAACCGAGCCGCCGACAAGACCTAGATCGCGAAGCTCGTTCCGTCACCGTCGCTGCTCGTGCTAGTTGGTCGTCGCTGCATATCGTGGGTTCTTCCTGATCTCCCGGCGACAGAAGCTCTGCCACGCAACGCGTCTCACGAGTCCTTCTTGAGAACCTTTGTCTCTTGATTTGTAGATCGGGAATACCTTCCCTATCCAAATCGATCGAGACAATTGATCCAAGAAAGACCGTTGATAGACCTTGCTGGCTTAGCTACAAAGTTTTGATCTACATAGCATCGCCGCCTCATTCTTTGTCGCCGCCGGTCTAAAGGAGATCCTTTCCAAGTGAGATCTAAGGTCATGGACTCTTCGTCATCTTCAAGAACGCGTCATCGAACGAAGAAGGACACCTAGTGCTCCAAAAGAAGTTTGTATAGTTTATACATTCCATTTTATTTTTGTTGTAAAGGAACATAGGTTCCTCGTTGTAAGGGTTGGGTGCAACCCGTGATGGAAGAGTGGTGACTCCTTCGTTTGGAAGGGTTCCTTCCGTTAGTGTGAGGATTGGATTTCAATCCGGTTGGTGAAGGGACCGTGTCGTCCCTTGTTGGGAGATAGGTAGAAGGGGGAAAGTGGACGTACCCAAATTGGGGAACCCCTATAAATTGCCTGTGTCTTTCTATGCTGTGCTGTTTTGTTTATTTATGCAGGTATAATTTTAATTCCGCAAAAATGCTGCAAGACACCTATTCCCCCCCCCCATAGGTGAAGGTAGTTGGCACTAGGTGGACTTTCAAGTGGTATCAGAGGGATGTTACTCATCAAAGGGGTTAACACCTCGAGTAAGTTCCTTCCTCTAGTGTCAACAAGAAGATCAGACTCAAGCATGGAGTTGGATTATGATTTCCCTCCTCTAAGACTCCCCTCATGTACAAAGGAGTACTACCCCATCTGGAAGATGAGAGTTATATTTTATCTGGAGGCCATTGACCCTCGGGCGTCACTCATCTTGGAAGAGGGTCCCTTCATTCCCATGAAGGCTTCCGGTTCAGGAAAGGATATCCAAATCCCCAAGTGTCCCAAAGAGATGTCTGAGACCGAGCTCTCACTGTTCAACTTTGACAAGTTAATATGTCAGATAATCACTGACGTCTGGTCTGGTGTATCTAGTTCAAGAGTGGACAAGTGTAGGACGGCCAAGTCCTTGTGGCAAACCATCTCAGATCTCATGATGGGATCAGAGAAAGCAGGGACCAGTTGTCAGCAAGAAGATAAAGCCTATATGGGGGTCCTCATTTCTGAAGATGAAGGGCGTGATCAATTTGTCAGTATCAGGGCTCCTGTGTCCTTGTCAGAGACTGAAGAAGAAGTTGAGGAAAGCAGTTCTGATGAAGCTGACACAACAATCTCTGTCGATCTTGACGGTAACCTTGAACAGCAAAGCCAGAAGTAGGTAACTTCTTCTTCATGCCCTTCTCCTCTTGTTGTTCCTGAAGACAGGAATAGTTTAGAGGATTGTCCCTCTAGTGATGCAAGGGATATGGATATCTCCAATCATATGATTGAAAAACTTGAATCCCTTCAGTGTGCTCTTCTGAAGAGCAACTCACTTGTTGAGGAGTAAGCTAAGGAGATTGCTCAGCTGAATACCTTGATGAATATCCAAGTGGAATCCATCAAGGTCAAGGACTCAAAAATCTCGGATCTAGAAAGTCGTCTAGAGACCGAGAAGAGAATAGTTTCTAACTTTCCATGATAGATGCTATCAATAGAAAAGAAGAAAATGGGTGGATCTCCCGAAATATTTATTCGTGGAGAAATGGGGAAACTGTGTTCAGACCCCCCACCACGAGTAGGAAGGGCACTCATCATGCCTTCAGGTATGACCACAGAAACAACATTGGTCACTGCAAGAATGATCATCCCTCAGGTGGAAATACCCACAGTGACAGAGCTATCACGGCTACCCATGGGAGAATACCCAAGGCTCATTCTGAACCCTTTGTATTCTCAGCCTCAGCCCTAACTCATCATGAATATGCAGGAACAAGCTCTCACTGCAGTACTTTCCACCCTAGGACACAGGAAAGGGGGGTCAGGAAACATGTGGTAAGTACCCATGGGGCCTCTAGAAGTGTGCTGACTGAAAGGAAGGAACCACCTCCCAGGCCTTATGACACTCACCACATGCATTCTGACCACCCTCCCACGTGTAATGGTGAAAAAGGTAATTTTGTGAGAAGAACCTTCTCTATCCCGTTTAGACCTGAGATCATGACTACCTCAGTCAGTAGGTCAGGTCTGAAACAGCGATACAACATTCACGAGTGTTGGTGATGTGGCAAGGTGGGTCACTTTGCCATAGATTGTTGGCACAACCCCTCTGTGTTAAGGGAAAGGGCATATCCACCTCCTCTAGGCAGAGTTAGCCTTCCTAACAGGATTCCTGTGGGAAGGCATTCCAGTTTTTATGCTGACAAGAACCTAGGACTTAATACATATTGGGTTCCTATGGTAGGGTAATTCCTTTTTGCTGGGTAGTCTAGGTTCCTGTAAACATGATGGGAACTAGACAGGAGATGTTCCAAGAATGACTTGGAACAAATATCTGGAATCAGAGCAGTGCTATCTACAATGGCATATTCAGATAGAACACCTGGTGTGCATTAAACAGAAGATCTAATTGATAAATCTTATGATGCCAGGTACCTGCGTTCAGATTCAATATTTAATCAAGTTATATTGATATTCACATATATATATATACTCATATATCCACACAAATTTTTGAATTCCTTCTCTAAGGTAAGTGGTTATGTGTTTAAATACACATATATGCTTTTACACCTAAGGACAGATTAAAAGTGTAAAATGATCTTTAGATACAATTTCACGGAATTCTTGGTAGTTACACATTGATACATTTGAAAATGAACCTCAACAGGCATAAGTCAGCCCGCTTAAAATTAAGAAGGTACGTCAATGGGTGTTACAAAAGATTACAACTGATATCAGAATATTGTGTACATCTCGAACGAGAAATAACTTAATAAAATTATGTGCCACACAATTAATATGCCTCCTAACAAAATTACTTGTCTAGGGGGTAACAAAGTTCTTATGCATCGTAACGCTGTGTGGAAAATTCCGTCTAAACCCACGGTAGAAAACATTTAGGAAAATCTGTCGGAATCTCGTCGAACCCGCCCGATTCGCTACAGTATATATATAGAGGATATCCCGCCGACTCTTCATTTCCCGTCTATTCTCTTTCCCCCAAAATCGCGAGCTTCCCTACGGTCGAATGGTAGCTCGTCGACACTTCATTTCCCTTACCCGCCCCGCCGACTCCTCATTTCCCTTTTTCAGTGCTCCGTCGACTGGTAGCACGCGGCCTCAATCGATCCCGATGGTCTAGGCTTCAATCCCCGGGCATCCCGTCGATCCCCAAATCGCGAGCTTCCGGTGCCCGTCAAGTCATTCCCTTCGATCCCGCTATTTCCGTCTCCGTAATCCCGGCACTCCTCGGCTTAGGGTAACGATTTCATCCCCCTTGCAGTGGCTTGTTGTTAGTATAGCTTCCTACTAGAGTTACTGACCAGGCTTAGACTTGGACATTGCCTCCTTAGGTTTAAAATGGCTCCAAAAACCACCGCTGGACTTATCACTGGATGTGAGCTAGTTCGAACAGGCTTTTCTCATGCCTCAGATGAGTTCAGAAACATCATTCTTATGCTTGAAGAGGCTGGACTCACATTCACCCTAGAGCACCCCTGCAAGATACTGGATAAGGAAGTGATGTAATTCTTTGTGACTGCCAAACTTCAGTGTGAAGATACTGTCATCAAGTGTAAGATTCTCGGGGCAAGGATCAAAATGTCTGCAAGGAAACTGACTCAACACCTGCAGCTCTCCAGCTTTTATCAAGAGGATTATCTGGAAGAACAGGATCGAGCCAGGACTCTTCTATTCTGTGGTCTACCCAGAGGAATCAAATCCATCAAGAGGAAGGAGATGAACGAGGAAGGGAAGCTTCTGTCTGACATCGTCGGGAAAGTCCTGATCTGTAAGCCAGGCTCTCACGATCATATCTCAGGTGAGATGTTCAAGATCTTAGTGGCGATTGTATGTTGGAAGCGATTCAACTGGGGGGCCATGCTGTTTGAAAGAATAAAGGATACTCTGCGAACCCCCAGCTTTGGACGGATTATCAGTCTCTATCTTAACCAACTGGATGGAGACACGTTTGATATGAGCAAAGGAGTTCCCATCCACTATCTGAAGAAGATGGACTCTAGTGTCTTTGATAGATGGGAGAGACGGATAGGGCAAGCTGTCGTGGAAGAAGAACGAGATGAATCCCCATCTGTGTCCTATGGGGCTGAGGACAATAGAACCCCAGCAGATTCTGTGGCTGTCCCCGGTGAAGTTCCTGATCTGCTGACTGCAGGAACTGAGGGGGAGTCTCTATCCGCTCCTGCTGATGTCAGATCTGACATCTCTCAGATAGCTAGGGATGCAGTTGAGAACCTGCAAGAAGAAAGTGAGGATGTGGTGGAAGATGAGGCGGCCTTGAACGATGATGATCTAGGAGACGGAGGTGATGTCGAGGAGAAGGACGAGGAAAATTTAGGCAATGCCTCAGTTCAGATTGAGAACATGGACGATGAGGAGGAGCAAGAAGGAATTGAGGGGATGGAAGTGGTTGATCCTCAGGATGATGCTGAAGTTCCATCTGAGGAACAACCTCCTGAGGAGTCTGGTGCACGAACGGAGGGGGAGCCCTCCCAGCAACCTTTGGAAAGCATTCCTGAACAACCTACCGTGGCTGCCAACATTCTCCCCGTAGAACCTGTACTAGTGTCCAGTTCACCAAGTGCCTCTGCTGAAAGGGCCAAACCAAGGCTTGCCTGAGGATCATCCACTACAAGCCAATCTGGCAAATCATACTGTCAATATAGTTCAAGGAATTCTGGATGAGCTAAAGGCCTCGTTTGAGAAAACACAAGCCAACATGCTCAAAAGGGTTAAAGAATCTGAGGATCTAACGCTAAAGAACATTGTGGAAGTCAATCACAAGTTGGACGTCATGTAAAAGAAATTCGAGGAAAGGTATACTGCAGCCGGCACAGCTGTCTCTCTGCTGATGCAAGGTCTTAAAAAGAACACAGATAATCTGGTTGTCGTAAATCAGAATGCACATGTTGTGGCAGATAACATCCAAAAATTTGATGCCAACATGGTGACTCTGAACGCCAATCAAAAGACACTACTGGATGAATTTACAAAAACTGTGAAGCACATCGATGAGTCCCTGCATGCTTACGCAAACTCAATTGCTATAGAAGCCAAAAAGGGGGAGGAAGACTACACAGCTAAGATGGCTGGGCTTCAACGGATAATCATCGAAAATTTCGATCAGTCTAATAGGTATGCTTTTAAAATCTAACAAATCTAACAAATCATAATTGACACCTTCAATCAATCTAATAGATAATAATTAAAACCTTCGATCAATCGAATAGGTATGTCTTTGAAACTGCCCCTTGGTTAGTACAACAGGCGTCGGGCGTACACATTCCGGTTGCCCCTCCGGAAGAGACTGCTGCTGCTGATAAGGAAGAAGAAAGGTTTGAAGAAGTTCCACTGAGTGAGGCTCAATCTAAGAAGGCTGCTAGGGCTGCTGCAAGAGCTGAGCGCAGTGCCTGGTTTGACTAAGAAGCCCTAGCAAACGCTAGAGGCAAGAGAAAAATTCAAGAAGGGACATCCAAGGAAACGCAAGCTGAAAAGAAAATCAGATTAAAGGAAGATTAAGTGAGGAACGAAAGGTGGAGTCCAACATCAAGGAGTATCATTCTGGACACATTTACACTACAACAGAAGGGGGAGATAAATCAGAACGATGTGTATAATCAGTACGAGTGGGAGCTGCACAAGACCATTGAAGCTAAACGGAACATCTTCTTCAGGTCCAACACTGTGGCAAAATAAAGCTCCTCCTCCCAGATACTTCCCGAAGCCAAAGGAATACTTCGAACGACAAAGCAGAAAGCACTTGGCGCAGTAGCTAAAAGACAAAATAGCTAAGGAAAAAGAGATTTAGGAGTTTAGCTAATGTATTCCTTATGTTTTTATTATTATTATCATGTAAACATTTGAACAATTATCGTGGATAGCTATATATATATATATATGTATGTGATTTGATGATTGACTCTCATATTGCGCTGTTTACTTTTATTGTTCCTCTCTTGATTCAATGTATCTATTATCTGGATTGGTGAAATACATCTTAGCTAGTAGGATTTTGGCTTCTTCAAATAGGGGGAGATTGTTGGGTATTGTATCCACAATTCCTGGATTTGAGGAAGCCTCCTGTCAAGCTAAGATGAATTCACAATGTATTTGATGAAATCTTTCAAGTTGTGCTTGCAGTTATTCCTCGCAAAGTACATACCAATGTCAGGGTGCAGTAGGTCAATATACACGGGTCTGCGCAACGTAATCCCTCGTTGAGCAGATCAGTGTGTTAGCTTACGTGTACTCTCTCTATTGGAGTGTACTTATTTACAAGTACAGGGCTGTGATAGATCAAGAGCAGTCAAGGATCAAGGACGTGCCAAAGAGCAGCTCACGGGTGGAAAGACGAAATTTCGTCTAAGTAAGAATCGACGAGAATCACGAATGAATATAGGGACTTGTTGCAGGCTCTTAAGAAAAGCAAGAACCTAGTCAAAACTCAGGCTCTGGAAATTACTGATCTTAAGGTGGCTGCAACTGAGTTTGAAAAAGTAATGGATCAAAAGTTAAATGAGATTGCCAAACTGAAAAATATAACCTTTATTCAGATGGGCACAATCAAATATAACAATGATCAAATTAAGAGTCTGGAGGCCAGACTAAGAATAGAGAAAGATTTAGTGGCTAGTTACTCTAAGCCAAAATCTGTCTTACCTTTAATAGATGAGTTTGTGGCTCAAAAGGGTAAGGCAGGATTAGACTTCAAAGGTAACCCCAGGGCTGCCCAATTCAAGAGAAAAGGCAAAGCTCATGTCCAGCCACTAAACCTTTCAGTCCCTATTATGTTTAGAAAGGTGCACTTGCCTTCTAACAAATATGATCATGAACACATTCATGGTCATAAGAAGATTGAGGTTCTAAGTGACAAAGCTGTTAAAGCCAATAAGTCAGTCCATGACAATAAATCCCATCTTCCAAGGAAACCAATGGGTATGGCTGCAGCAGCACCAGCACAAGTCAGGAATTTTCCAGACTACAAAACTGCTAAGATTATACCTAGAACTAGGTACAACAAATATGATTGCTGGTGCTGTGGCAAAGTAGGGCATTTTTCCTTGGACTGTTGGCATAACACATGTGTCAGGAAGAACACCAATCTACCTGTTAGAGGAATTGCTAAAAGATTTGATATGAATGGAGCTAACTGGAACCAAGGACCCAAGACATTCTTGGGCTCTAAGGGAAAGTAATTCTGTATTGCAGGAAAGTCCAAGTTGCTATGCCCCTATATGGTACTTGGACAGTGGATGTTCTAGGCACATGACTGGAACAAAGGGGCTGCTGAAGGAGTACACATCTGTCAAAGATGGATCTAAAGTAATCTTTGGTGGATCTGAAAGAGGAATCATCAAAGGGTTTGGTAACATTTCTTCAAACCAAATTACCATCACCCAAGTGGCTTATGTAAAAGGTTTGAAACATAATCTGATTAGCATAAGTCAGCTGAGTGATCTTGGATATGACATTTCATTTGTTAAGGATGGATGTCATATCAAAAGGTCAAGTGATCAAAAGATCATATTGACTGGGTATAGAAAGAGAAATGTTTATTGTCTTAATTTTGTATGTGAGAACAAGGCTTCTCCCATCTGTCTTGTAGCTGATGATAATGCATCTAATTGTGTCAAGTAGCACAAGAGGTTGGCTCATCTTAACTACAAGACAATTGGCCAACTCTTCAGCAAAGAGTTAGTGAGGAATGGTCCTCAAGTTAAGTGTATAAAGGAAGGGATATGTTCAGCTTGTCAAAAGGGAAAGCAGACAAAATCCTCCTTTCATAGTCTTGAAAACAAGGATTCTGTGAGGTGCTTATACCTCTTACATATGGATCTTTTTGGTCCTATGCCAGTTCATAGTCTAGGTAGGAAGGTCTACACTTTTGTGGTTGTAGATGACTATTCTAGATATACATGAGTGTTCTTTCTGAGACAAAAATTAGAAACCCCAAGTGTCTTACTTAGTTTTGTGAAACAAATTCAGAATGAACTAAACAGTACAGTGGTCAAAATCAGAAGTGACCATGACACTGAATTTCAATCTGAAAGTATGACAAAATTATATGAAGACTTTGGGATTTTCTAAGAGTTCTCCTCACCTAGAACACCTCAGCAAAATGGTATTGCTGAAAGAAAGAATAGGACATTGATTGAAGCTGGTAGAACTCTATTGAGTGACACCTCTCTTCCAGAATATTTCTGGGCTGAGGCAGTAAACACTGCATGTCATGTGATCAATAGGGCTTCTATCACCAAGTGCCACAAAAAGACTCCCTATGAAATTATGAAAGGTAGAAAACCAAATATATCCTACTTTAGGATCTTTGGTTACAAGTGCTATATACTTAACAATGGCAAGTCATATCTAACTAAGTTTGCTGCCAAATCCCAAGATGGGATATTTGTTGGGTACAGCATAAATAGTAAGGCCTATAGAGTCTTCAACTTGACTACTCAAGTTGTAGAAGAATCTGTACATGTTGTGTTTGATGAATCAAGATTAATCAACTGTGAGTTGTCTTATAGTTCATACAGTCCAACAGGTATAAGCAAAAGGATGGACAAGCTTTCCATTGCGGATGGTTCAACAGCAAATGAATAGATGGAAAATGTTGGCTACAGTCTAGGGGGAGTACATGATTCTATAGAAGCTGATGACTCCTAGGAAGTGCAGCATAATGAAGGGACTGGAAATAATCAACCAGAAGGAAATCTATCTCCTGCTATCAGACATCTTAGAGACCATCCAGCAAATCAAATAATAGGTGATCCAAGTCAAGGAGTGCAGACTAGAAGCAGAAATCTGAGCACAGTCCTCCACTCAAGTTTCCTATCTCAAATGGAGCCTAAGAAATTTGAAGAAGCCATCCAAGACCAACATTGAACTAATGCTATTCAAGAGGAGCTTAATCAATTCAGAAGATGCAAAGTCTGGGAGCTTGTTCCTAAACCAAAAGACCACAACATCATTGGAACAAAGTGGATATTTAGGAACAAGTTGAATGAGAGTGGAGTAATTATAAAGAACAAAGCAAGACTGGTTGCTAAAGGATATAGGCAGGAAGAGGGAATAGATTTTGATCAGTCATTTGCCCTAGTAGCAAGACTGGAGGCAATCAGGATGTTTCTTGCCTATGCTGCATACCAAGGATTCAAGGTATACCAAATGGATATGAAATCAGCATTTCTGAATGGAGATCTAAAAGAAGAAGTCTATGTGGAACAGCCATCAGGCTGCAGTGAAGATAGAAAAAGTACTACAGGTACATGTAAATTTTTGGGAGGAAGGTTGATATCATGGAGTAGTAAGAAGCAGACTAGTGTGGCAATATTCACAGCTGAGTCTGAGTATGTTGCAGCTGGAAGTTATTGTGCACAACTATTGTGGATTCAGCATCAACTAAAAGATTATGGTATCCAGGTAAGTAGAACACCTTTATTATATGATTCTAAAAGTGTTATTTCTATTGCAAATAATCCTGTTTCATATAGTAGGACTAAGCATATAGAAATAAAATACCATTTTCTTAGAGAACATGCAGAAAAAGAAGACATCTCACTAGAATTTGTTAAGACAGATTATCAAATTGCAGATGTATTTACTAAGCCTTTGGATGAAACAAAATTCAATAGATTTAAAATTGAATTAGGCATGCTAACTATAGATTAGTTTAACAATATTTGGCTAAGTAAAACTGTGTTAACACATTCAGGATTTAAGTGTCGACACAGAGGATTTGTGTCGATAAACTCAGAAAAATGGTGTCGACACAGAGTAGATGTGTCGACACATCAGGGATTTCATGTCGACACAACTAGAGTATTGTTGTCGACTTATTCAGAATTTGTGTCGACACATATTGCTTGTGTCGACACAATTTGACTATTTTTGCCCGCCTTTTGATCTTCTTGGCATAGAAGGGTATAAATAGGTCACAGCCATATTTTGTCGACACGCTCACCAGCGTTTCGAGACAAAAACCTTATGTGTCGACAATCCTTCTTCTCTCTTTTCTAAAACTTTCTCAATGATTAAATGGCGCCAAAGACCGAAGATTCCATCAACGAGGGATATGAACTGGTTAGGCATGCGTTCAACGATGCAGCTCAAGAGATTAAGATGGTGGTCTCTTCTAAGAGACAATGGACTTGAATTCCTTGTCTCAGAACCCACCAAGGTATGGAAGAAGAAAGTTCTTGAATTCTACACCACCGCATCTGTGGATTCTACTGGTATGAAAATCAAATCTACTATTCAGGAAACAAGAGTCAAGGTGACTCAGAAGCGATTAACCAGAATCCTTCATCTTCCAAGGATAAACGATGAAGAGGAGGTTTCAGCCTCACAAACAAGGCAAACACTTCAGTGGTGTGGACTGGATCCCACCATGAAGATTGGTACTGCCTTCAATCGAAAAGTCATGAATAATAAGGGTAAATTCCTTTCTGAAGTTATTGGGAAAGTGGTGTTGTGCAAGACTGGTGGACATGATAGGATCTCTGCCTTCATGTTCAACCTAATGACTAGGATTGTATTTCACATTCCCACCAACTGGTCAGCATTTGTGTTTGACAAAATCAAGGAGGCAATCAAGAAGCCAAATATGGCTAGAATACTGAGTCTTTACTTAGCTAGAATCATTCCAGAAGTAATGCAACAACTACCAGGCTCCAAAATCAATCATATGAGGAGAATGGATATAAGGTTGTTCTCCAGGTGGGATAGAGTTCTATCCAAGGATATGCCTGAAGAAGACAGGCAGGAGCCAGCTGAGAAGTCTCCAGCTCATCATCACACTGAGCTTAGTACTGAAACAATTCAAGTACAGAAGGAACAGACTACAACACAAGATCAGCATCGGGCGAGTACTATCCAAGATCCAGAACAGATACCTGCACAGGTTCAGGGGGAGCCTTGCACTGCTCATACAAAAGAAGCAGAAAGGATTGACTTATCAGAGGAGATAGATACTACTAGATTAGATGATCTTATAGAGATAATCAATGTTCCATCTCCTCCTCAAACACCAAAGGAATATACAATGGATGATCTCTTCAAAGAGGCTGTAGACACAGCAGATAAAGATGACACCCAAAGGGTTGAGGGGGAGCAAGCTAGTGAGGAGAGGGTACCAGGTGAAGGTGAACAGGAGCCACATGTTACTGAAACTGAAATCCCTACCTCACAAAAAGAAAGAGTTCAGATTGAGAGTTCCTCTGATTCTGGGAATGAAGAAATTCAAGAGGCAAAGAAAAGGAAGCTTATGGACTTCAAGAGAAGAAGCCATAGCTATAAGAAAGCACTCCAAACAACACCACCCACCTCTTCAGATTTTGATTATGCAAAGTTCTTGGTAACTTTTCAAATGAAAATGGATGAACAAAGACAGGCTCTAGAGAAATATGTTGATGAAAGTCATAAAAATCTTCAGTTTGATCTGGCTCAAGATATAAAGTCTATAAGATTTGAAGTCAATCAATATAAAAGAGAAATGACAGATTGTTTTACAAAAGGGGCACATGCTGTTGTATATTTGGCCAATCAACAAGAAGTAATGAAGAAAGAAATAGATGCTCAATCTATTAATCAAGGATACATTCTTGAAAATCAGAAAAGGCTAAATGACAATCTGACAACTACCAACACAGATATTCTTGCTCAATTTCAAACAACCATGACTAAATTGACTGAAGCTAGGGCAACTGAAATGCTAGCATATGATACTAAGTTCAAAACTGCTTTAGACTCAGTACAGACAGCCATAACCTCTTCCTAGAAGGAAATTACTGCAAAACTTAACAAGTTGAAACCCTTCTTCAAAGATGGCATTAATTATCTGGATGGTCAGATCAGGTTTCAGAAGGAATATCTCAGAGATCATGTAGCAAGAGAAGTCCTAAAGGGGGAGAGGGTACTTATTTATGCTGGCTCAGAACATACCAAGTGGGTCACTAACAGTGTCAGAGCCACATTGGGATATCCACCCCTTTATGATGATGATAATATGGCAGAGTCAGGAGTACAGCCACAAGGTCTACTTGAAGGCAACCAACCAGAGGTTGCTCAAGTCATATACCCCCCTACAGATTTTGACATGATTCATCAGCAGGTGCAAACTATGTATAGTCCTCCAAAGGAGGTTTCAAATATTATACTTGGAAAAGTAGACATGCCTGAAGCTGCAATCAAGGCTCAGCAAGAGGCTCAACTGTCAAAGAAGAGATTTAGGGAGCAAGCTGAACTAAAACCTGATTTTGAACAGTGGAGCCCTACCTCTAGAAACGTCATACTAACTGCCTGGAAAGCTGTAAAAGATCAAGTCCATGAAAGGGGCAAGTGGTACAATGAACAAGAATGGCAGAAGCATGAAGCCAGAAAGGAGGCTATTGTTCAGTATAGAAGGAAAGCTAAGATGGGAAAGCTACCTCCTGATGCTGTGGTGCCTAGCAAATACTTTCCCAAGCCGTATCACTATTTTGAGAGACAAAGACTGAAGACTGAGGCTCAGGAGAAGGCTAATCTTAACGGCAAAAAGCCCATGGAAGAAACTGAACCATCTGTGCAGGCACAAGTACAACTAGGAAGAGGGATTGTTATAAAGAAGCCTGATCAGTCTTAGTCTAAGATGTCTTAGTTTTAGTTTAAAAATGTGTAATGTGAAACATTCAGTGTTAAACATTTTGTAAACAATCATTTTGACATAATACACAAAATCTTGCTCTTTAATTAATTTTTGTGTATATCTTTTTATCTCTGTGATGAATCTGTGCAAATGTTTTGATTGTTAATATTTTCTGCAATATTAAGCTTATATACATCATCATCATTTTTTTATCATAAGTGGTGTATATCATTAGCTAATATGGGTTATGACTTCTCCAAATATGGGGAGATTGTTGGGTACATTGGAAAATATGTACCTGATTTGAAGAAGCCTAACATAGCATAATGATATACATCAAGGTGTATTTGATGTTGTTTAAGTTGAATATGTGCAGGTTAAAAGTATGAAAAATTTCTAAGTCCATGTGTCGACACTAGAAGAAGATGTGTCGACACTTCAGGAAGATTGTGTCGACACTTGAAGAAGGCTGTGTCGACATAGAGAAAATGAGTCGACATCAAATGTATCGACATCGGGAGACAGTGTCGACACACACAGAAATATTGTAGACATCAACTGTGTCAACACCGGGAGGCAGTGTCGACACACACAAGATTATAGTCGACATCAATTGTGTTGACACCAGGAGGCTGTGTCGACACACAGAGGCAGAAGTCAACAACAGCTAAGTCAACACTTAAAAACTTGTGTCGACACATAGCAGAATCAACAATAAGTCTATGGCTGAAGTAATTGTGTCGACATACAACTATCTGTGTCGACACATTCTCAAAAAGTTGTATCAAGAAGCTGTGTCGACATCAAGACAAATGTGTCGGCATTATAAAGGATTGTGTCGACACTTAATCAAATTGTGTCGACACATTTTAACAATTGTCTCGACACATATTGACAGTTTGTCTCGACACTTTCTGGCAGAAACAAAGACACCTTGGCAGTTTGAAGAATTGACAGCTGTGGGTCTCTACAGGTTAACTGACGTGATTGACACAGACAGAAGTTTGTTAGGAACCGGACTAGCCGGTTACCAGGAATGAAGGCTATAAATAGACGGATAGTGTCTGAAAGAAACACACTGAAAACTGAATACTTAATAACAAGTAACAATAAGGAGAAGATCTTTGCAGATCTAAGAAGATATTCTGATTGAACTATCAGAATCTGTCTAAGTAGAATTCAGTCAAGAATTCTGAAGTATCTTCAAGGGACTTGGATAGAGAAAGATCCAGTCAAAAGAAGGCAAGAAGAAAGCTGTCTCAGATTTCAAAAGAAACAGATTCTGAACTTATCTGTCAAGAAGATTCAGATTCAAATTCTGAAATCTAAGGAGAAAGCTGCTGATCAGTTTATTTCAAAGAAGATCAACTCAACAAAGTTCAGATTCAAGAAGCTTTGAAGAAAGCTAAGTTCCAGTTGATTTTATCAATCTGGTTTATCAAGAAGCTGATCAAGAACACTGTCTTGTTCCACCACTCTCACCAGGAGTAAGATAAAAATATATTTTACTCAAATCTTGTAGGATCTTTTAATAGATCTGAGTTGTAAGACTAATTTATAAAGGCTGAGTGTAGGAGAGATAATCTCTGAGTTATAGGTCTTGAATAAAGACTGAGGTAGGGATGTATTGTCTGAGTGTAGGAGAGATAATCTCCGAGTTATAGGTCTTGAATAAAGACTGAAGTAGGGCTGAATTGCCTGAGCTGTAGGAGTGTGGTATCACTCTGAGTTGTAGGAACCTTTCCAGGTTCTGAGCTGTAGGATCTGAGGATCTGAGTTAAAGAAGGGAGTTTGGCTGAATCTAGCACACTGCTAGATAGGAGAAGGAGGAAAGTGGATGTACCCAGATCTTGGGGAACCACTATAAATACTATTTGCAATCTGTGATGTGTAGTTCTAGATTGTGTGATTGTGATTGCTAAAGTAGCTGCAGAACTCATAGAAAATAGTCTTTAATTACTTAATCATTCTGCCTTAAGTTTGAAAAGAAAATAAGAACCTATTCACCCCCACCCCCCTCTAGGTGTCTAGGTAATCTTGAAAGTAAAACTATCACTCGTTGTAAGGGTTAGGTGCAACCCGTGGTGGAGGAGTGGTGACTCCTTCGTTTGGAAGGGTTCCTTCCGTTAGTGTGAGGATTGGATTTCAATCCGGTTGGTGAAGAGACCGTGTCATCCCTTGTTGGGAGATAGGTCGAAGGGGGAAAGTGGATGTACCCAAATAGGGGAACCACTATAAATTTCCTGTGTCTTTCTATGCTGTGCTATTTTGTTTATTTGTGCAGGTACAATTTTAATTCCGCAAAAACACTGCAAGACACCTATTCCCCCCCACCCCCATATGTGAAGGTAGTTGGCACTAGGTGGACTTTCAAGTGGTATCAGAAGGAGGTTACTCATCAAAGGAGTTAACACCTCGAGTAAGTTCCTGCCTCTAGTGTCAACAAGAAGATCACACTCAAGCATGGAGTTGGATTATGATGTACCTCCTCTAAGACTCCCCTCATGTACAAAGGAGTACTGCCCCATCTGGAAGATGAGAGTTATATTTCATCTGGAGGCCATTGACCCTCGGGCGTCACTTATCTTGGAAGAGGGTCCCTTCATTCCCATGAAGGCTTCCGGTTCAGGAAAGGATATCCAAATCCCCAAGTGTCCCGAAGAGATGTCTGAGACCGAGCTCTCACTGTTCAACTTGGACAAGTTAATACGTCAGATCATCACTGACGTTGGGTCTGGTGTATCTAGTTCAAGAGTGGACAAGTGTAGGACGACCAAGTCCATGTGGCAAACCATCTCAGATCTCATGATGGGATCAGAGAAAGCAGGGACCAGTTGTCAGCAAGAAGATGAAGCCTATGTGGGGGTCCTCATTTCTGAAGATGAAGGGCATGATCAATTTGTCAGTATTAGGGCTCCTGTGTCCTTGTCAGAGATTGAATAAGAAGTTGAGGAAAGTAGTTCTGATGAAGCTGACTCAACAGTCTCTGTCGATCGTGACGGTAACCCTGAACAACAAAGCCAGAAGCAGGTAACTTCTTCTTCATGCCCCTCTCCTCT
The DNA here is from genome assembly GCA_039513925.1 of Platanthera zijinensis. Taxonomy (NCBI): domain Eukaryota; kingdom Viridiplantae; phylum Streptophyta; class Magnoliopsida; order Asparagales; family Orchidaceae; genus Platanthera; species Platanthera zijinensis. The sequence goes on from CM077092.1 coordinate 116,221,073, forward strand.
TGCTGTTCCTGAAGACAGGAATAGTTCAGAGGATTGTCCCTCTAGTGATGCAAGGGATATGGATAGCTCCAATCATATGATTGAAAATCTTGAATCCCTTCAGTGTGCTCTTCTGAAGAGCAACTCACTTGTTTAGGAGTAAGCTAAGGAGATTGCTCAGCTGAAGACCTTGATGAATATCCAAGTGGAATCCATCAAGGTCAAGGACTCAAAGATCTCGGATCTAGAAAGTCATCTAGAGACCAAGAAGAGAATAGTTTCTAACTTTTCCATGATAGATGCTATCAAGAGAAAAGAAGAAAATGGGTGGATCTCCTGAATTATTAATTCGTGGAGAAATGGGGAAACTGTGTTCATACCCCCCACCCCGAGTAGGAAGGGCACTCATCATGCCTTCAGGTATGACCACAGAAACAACGTTGGTCACTGCAAGAATGATCAGCCCTCAGGTGGAAATACCCATAGTGACAGAGCTGTCATGGCTACCCATGAGAGAATACCCAAGGATCATTCTGAACACTTTGTATTCTCAGCCTCAGCCCTAACTCATCATGAATATGTAGGAACAAGCTCTCACTGCAGTACTTTCCACCCTAGGACACAGGAAAGGGGGTCAGGAAACATGTGGTAAGTACCCATGGGGCCTCTGGAAGTGTGCTGACTGAAAGGAAGGCACCACCTCCCATGCCTCATGACACTCACCACATGCATTCTGACCACCCTCCCACGTGTCATGGTGAAAAAGGTAATTTTGTGAGAAGAACATGCTCTATCCCGTTTAGACCTGAGATCATGACTACCTCAGTCAGTAGGTCAGGTCTGAAACGGCGATACAACATTCACGAGTGTTGGTGTTGTGGCAAGGTGGGTCACTTTTCCATAGATTGTTGGCACAACCCCTCTATGTCAAGGGAAAGGGCATATCTACCTCCTCTGGGCAGATTTAGCCTTCCTAACCGGATTCCTGTGGGAAGGCATTCGAGTTTTTATGCTGACAAGGACCTAGGACCCAATACATATTGGGTTCCTAAGGTAGGGTAATTCCTTTTTGCAGGGTAGTCTAAGTTCCTGTAAACATGATGGGAACTGGACAGGAGACGTTCCAAGAATGACTTGGAATAAATATCTGGAATCAGAGCAGTGCTATCTACAATGGCATATTCAAATAGAACACCTGGTGTGCATTAAACAGAAGATCTAAATGATAAATCCTATGATCCCAGCTACCTGCGTTCAGATTCAATATTTGAGCCAAGTTATATTGATATTCACATATATATATATATATACTCATATATCCACACAAATTTGTGAATTCCTTCTCTAAGGTAAGTGGTTATGTGTATAAATACACATATATGCTTTTTAACCTAAGGACAGATTAAAAGTGTAAAATGATCTTTAGATACAATTTCACGAAATTCTTGGTAGTTACACATTGATACATTTGAAAATGAACCTCAAAAGGCATAAGTCAGCCTGCTTAAAATTAAGAAGGTACGTCAATGGGTGTTACAAAAGATTACAACTGATATCAAAATATTGTGTACATCTCGAATGAGACATAACTTAATAAAATTATGTGCCACACAATTAATATGCCTCCTAACAAAATTACTTGTCTAGGGGGTAACAAAGTTCTTATGCATCGTAACGCTGTGTGGAAAATTACGTCTAAACCCTCGGTAGAAAACATTTAGAAAAATCTGTCGGAATCTTGTCGAACCCGCCCGATTCGCTACAGTATATATATAGAGGATATCCCGCCGACTCTTCATTTCCCGTCTATTCTCTTTCCCCCCAAATCGCGAGCTTCCCTACGGTGGACTGGTAGCTTGCCGACTCTTCATTTCCCTTACCCGCCGACTCCTAATTTCCCTTTTTCAGTGCTCCGTCGACTGGTAGCTCACGGCCTTAATCGATCCCGACGGTCTAGGCTTCAATCCCCGGGCATATCGTCGATCCCCAAATCGCGAGCTTCCCGAGCCCATCCAGTCATTCCCTTCGATCTCACTATTTCCTTCTCCGTAATCCCGGCACTCCTCGGCTTAGGGTAACGATTTCTTCCCCCTTGCAGTGGCTTGTTGTTAGTATAGCTTCCTACTAGAGTTACTGACCAGGCTTAGACTTGGACATTTCCTCCTTAGGTTTAAAATGGATCCAATAACCACCGCTGGACTTGTCACTGGATGTGAGCTAGTTCGAACAGGCTTTTCTCAAGCCTCAGATGAGTTCAGAAACATCATTCTTATGCTTGAAGAGGCTGGACTAACATTCATCCTGGAGAACCCCTGCAAGATACTGGATAAGGAAGTGATGGAATTCTTTGCGACTGCCAAACTTCGGCGTGAAGATACTGTCATCAAGTGTAAGATTGTCGGGGCAAGGATCAAAATGTCTGCAAGGAAACTGACTCAACACCTACAGCTCTCTAGCTCTGATCAAGAGGATTATCTGGAAGAACAGGATCGAGCCAGGACTCTTCTGTTCTGTGGTCTACCCAGAGGAATCAAATCCATCAATAGGAAGGAGATGAACGAGGAAGGGAAGTTTCTGTCTGACATCGTCGAGAAAGTCCTGATCTGTAAGCCAGGCTCTAACGATCATATCTCAGGTGAGATGTTCAAGATCTTAGTGGTGATTGTATGTCGGAAGCGATTCAACTGGGGGGCCATGCAGTTTGAAAGAATAAAGGATACTCTGCGAACCCCCAGCTTTGGACGGATTATCAGTCTCTATCTTAACCAACTTGATGGAGACACGTTTGATATGAGCAAAGGAGTTCCCATCCACTATCTGAAGAAGATGGACTCCAGTGTCTTTGATAGATGGGAGAGACAGATAGGGCAAGCTGTCGTAGAAGAAGAACGAGATGAATCCCCAGCTGTGTCCTATGGGGCTTAGGACAATAGAACCCCAGCAGATTCTGTGGCTATCCAAGGTGAAGTTCCTGATCTACTGACTGCAGGAACTGAGGGGGAGTCTCTATCCGCTCCTGCTGATGTCAGATCTGACATCTCTCAGATAGCTAGGGATGCAGTTGAGAACCTACAAGAAGAAAGTGAGGATGTGGTGGAAGATGAGGCGGCCCTGAACGATGATGATCTGGGAGACGGAGGTGATGTCGAGGAGAAGGACGAGGAAAATTTAGAAAATGCCTCAGTTGAGATTGAGAATATGGATGATGAGGAGGAGGAAGAAGGAATTGAGGGGATGGAAGTGTTGGATCCTCGGGATGATGCTGAAGTTCCATCTGAGGAACAAGCTCCTGAGGAGTCTGGTGCACGAACGGAGGGGGAGCCCTCCCAGCAACCTTTGGTAAGCATTCCTAAACAACCTACCGTGGCTGCTAGCATTCTCCACGTGGAACCTATACTAGTGTCAAGTTCACCAAGTGCCTCTGCTGAAGGGCCAGACCAAGGCTTGCCTGAGGATCATCCACTGCAAGCCAATCTGGCAAATCATACTGTCAATATAGTTCAAGGAATTCTGGATGAGCTAAAGGCCTCATTTGAGAAAACACAAGCCAACGTGCTCAAAAGGGTTAAAGAATCTGAGGATCTAATGCTAAAGAACATTGTGGAAGTCAATCACAAGTTGGACGTCATGGAAAAGAAATTCGAGGAAAAGTATACTGCAACCGGCACAACTGTCTCTCTGCTGATGCAAGGTTTTAAAAAGAACACAGATTATCTGGTTGTCGTAAATCAGAATGCACATGTTGTGGCAGATAACATCCAAAAATTTGATGCCAACATGGTGACTCTGAACGCCAATCAAAAGACACTGCTGGATGAATTTACAAAAACTGTGAAGCACATCGATGAGTCCCTGCATGCTTATGCAAACTCAATTGCTATAGAAGCGAAAACGGGGGAGGAAGACTACACAGCTAAGATGGCTGGGCTTCAACAAATAATCATCGAAAATTTCGATCAGTCTAGGTATGCTTTTAAAATCTAACAAATCTAACAAATCATAATTGACACCTTCAATCAATCAAATAGATAATAATTAACACCTTCGATCAATCGAATAGGTATGTCTTTGAAATGGCCCATTGGTTAGTACAATAGGCGTCGGGCGTACACGTTTCAGTTGCCCCTCCGGAAGAGACTGTTGCTGCTGATGAGGAAGAAGAAAGGTTTGAAGAAGTTCCACTGAGTGAGGCTCAATCTAAGAAGGCTGCTAGGGCTGCTGCAAGAGCTGAGCGCAGTGCCTGGTTTGACCAAGAAGCCCTAGCAAACGCTAGAGGCAAGAGAAAAATTCAAGAAGGGACATCCAAGGAAACGCAAGCTGAAAAGAAAATCAGATTGAAGGAAGATGAAGTGAGGAATGAAAGGTGGAGTCCAACATCAAGGAGTATCATTCTGGACACATTTACACTACAATAGAAGGGGGAGAAAAATCGGAGCGATGTGTATAATCAGTACGAGTGGGAGCTGCACAAGACCTTTGAAGCTAAACGGAACATCTTCTTCAGGTCCAACACTGTTTCAAATAAAGCTTCTCCTCCCAGATACTACCCGAAGCCAAAGGAATACTTCGAACGACAAAGAAGAAAGCACTTGGTGCAGCAGCTAAAAGACGAAATAGCTAAGGAAAAAGAGATCTACGAGTTTAGCTAATGTATTCCTTATGTTATTATTATTATTATCATGTAAACATATGAACAATTATCGTGGATAGCTATATATATATCTATGTGATTTGATGATTGACTCTCATATTGCGCTGTTTACTTTTATTGTTCCTCTCTTGATTCAATGTATCTATTATCTGGATTGGTGAAATACATCTTAGCTAGTAGGATTTTGGATTCTTCAAATAGGGGGAGATTGTTGGGTATTGTATCCACAATTCCTGGATTTGAGGAAGCCTCCTGTCAAGCTAAGATGAATTCACAATGTATTTGATGAAATCTTTCAAGTTGTGCTTGCAGTTATTCCTTGCTAAGTACACACCAATGTTAGGGTGCAGTAGGTCAATGTACACGGGTCTGCGCAACATAATCCCTCGTTGAGCAGATCAGTGTGTTGGCTTACGTGTACTCTCTCTATTGGAGTGTACTTATTTACAAGTACAGGGCTGTGATGGATCAAGAGCAGTCAAGGAGCAAGGACGTGCCAAAGAGCAGCTCACGGGTGGAAAGACGAAATTTCGTCTACGTAAGAATCGACGAGAATCACTAAGTGATTCTCGCCGATTCGACGATTCTCGCCGAATCGTCGAGAATCACTGGCTGATTCTCGCCGACTATATCCGACTGTCTCAACTTCGTCTAAAATTCTGCTATGGCAGAATCGGCGAGAATCACTAAGTGATTCTCGCCGAATCGTCGAGAATGACTTTGCATTCTTGCCGATTCGTCGAGAATCACCTATGATTCTCGCCGAATTTGCCTTGGGCAAAATTCTGGTTCTCACTGGACCGGACCATGTATTCACGCGCTGTTTGGAGCCGGACTTAGGGTTCCTACTAGTGGGGCCCACAATGGTCATATTGGATCATCCTTCTGTATAAATACTTTGGTATTTTGAACAGTAAAATACATGAAAAAGAAAAAGAAAAACCGAGCCGCCGACGTGACCTAGATCGCGAAGCTCGTTCCGTCACCATCGCCGCTCGTGCTAGTTGGTCGTCGCTGCTGATCGTGGGTTCTTCCTAATCTCCCGGCAACAGAAGCTCTGCCACGCAATGCGTCTCACGAGTCTTTCTTGAGAACCTTTGTCTCTTGATTTGTAGATTGGGAATACCTTCCCTATCCGAATCAATCGAGACGATTGATCCAAGAAAGAGCGTTGATAGACCTTGCTGGCTTAGCTACGAAGTTTGGATCTACATAGCATCGCCGCCTCATTCTTTGTCGCTGCCGGTCTAGAGGAGATCCTTTCCAAGTGAGAGCTAAGGTCGTGGAATCTTCGTCATCTTCAAGAATGCGTCATCGAACGAAGAGGGACACCTAGCGCTCCAAAAGAAGTTTGTATAGTTTATATATTCCATTTTATTTTTGTTGTTATGGAACGTAGGTTCCTCATTGTAAGGGTTGGGTACAACCCGTGGTGGAGGAGTGGTGACTCCTTCGTTTGGAAGGGGTCCTTCCGTTAGTGTGAGGATTGGATTTCAATCTGGTTGGTGAAGAGACTGTGTCGTCCCTTGTTGGGAGATAGGTCGAAGGGGGAAAGTGGACGTACCCAAATCAGGGAACCACTATAAATTGCCTGTGTCTTTCTGTGCTGTGCTGTTTTGTTTATTTGTGCAGGTACAATTTTAATTTCGCAAAAACGCTGCAAGACACCTATTCCCCCCCCCATAGGTGAAGGTAGTTGGCACTAGGTGGACTTTCGTGCACGACGTCCGCTACCATCAAACAAAAATATATAATTATAAACTAAATATTTATAATTATATATTGTTAACAATTTATTTTATTTCAAGCAATTTTCATTTTAAGAATTTAATTGTAAGCATTTTATTTTTCATGTTTTATTCCATGCACTTAAATATTATATTTCTTATTTCATGTGTATGGTGGGTGTCTATAACCATCAAGAGTGCTTTAATTTTCATGAAGGGTGGAGATGGAGTGGTGTACGTAGGCTATATATAGCCATATTATGAAGAGAATAGTAGACAAAGAATGAAAAATTGAAACCAAGAATTCAAAATTTGAATTTCCCCTCCTCCTCTCTCTTTCCCCTTTAAGAAAATTCGGCCCCTCTTCTCTTTCCCCCTCTTGGCCACCGGCCACCCCCCTCTCTCCCTCTCTATCTTCGGCCTCCTCTCCTCCTCCTCCTCCTTCCTCAAGGTCTCCACCATCATCTTCCTCTTTCTCAAAAACTGAGCCCCTACCCTCTTTCCCTCTTTGAATTTTCGGCCAACCATAGCTGTCATCCATACTCTCCATTCCAACCAACAGGCTACCCTCATCCTTCCACCAACCCGAGCCCTCTCCTCCCTTCCAACACCAAAGAAAACCACCCACCCTTGACTCCTTCCAACCACCTGGCCACCCTCTTTCCATAAACATTCTTCCATCACCTTGGAATATTACATCTACCACCTTTTCTCTCTTTTCTTTCAAAATATATATTGTCCTTCAAGGTTTCTCCCTCTCCTAGGGTAATTGCAATGGAAAATGGCTCGCATCTTTATCGTCCAGTGCGGATCCGTGGTTTGGGTGGAAATAGAAATCAACCACCATCGTGAGCGCTTCCTCCACTCAATATTATGGACGGACTTCTTGGGATTTGGGTAATGATTTTCTAAACCATCTCGTGTGTGTTTCTTCTAAATTATTTGTGATATTTGGTGAAATAGAAGGCTAGTATTTTGTCCTGACTTATATTGAAATAGTGCTTAATTTAAATCTAAATTTTAAGCGTTAATTATCCGGATATTTTCGTATCAATCGGATCAGGTAGATCTCGTGAACACTAGTAGAAATCAGGTTCACTACCTTTGATTTCTCTTCAAGTTAAGGTGATTTGGCCGACCTTGTTTTTAATTAATTTGGGAATTATTTTTGGACTTTATTTTAAATCGCTATTTAGTCTGGATTCCTCTCTTATTGGGTTTGTGAAAGCGAGCGAATAACTTTAATTTGAATTGCTATTTTTCCAGATCGGATAGGTCCTTTTTGCTTGAGCGAACATTGACATATAGCCCTTTATCAATCTCTATAAGGGGTAGCGACCCTTTTCTTTGTGCATTGCTATATTGTTGGAATCATCGCTAGTATTAATTTTAGATAAATATTGCTCGCTACGTATTTAATATAATTACTGAACCTAAGAATGCGTAGTATTTAATCCGTCGAAACCATGGGCCTGCATCAATTTGGATCAGAGGGAGGTTCAGGTCAATTTCCTAATTAACACCCTCCCCCTTTTGTTAGTACGCTGACACGCACTTGCACGTTTCATTGCCAACACAATTAAGAAAAAATTTATTTTTGGTTTGCAAATAGCGGCCTAAAATTTTTATTTTTCTTCAAAAAAAATCAAATTTTGTTTAATAATCTCTTATTTATTTCCAGCAAGAAAATACCAAAAATATATTTATTGCCTTAGTTGTTTAGCAGGAACAATTCCATCTAATATAATTTTATAGGGTCTGAGACATTATTTCATCGTATGTGCATACGATTCGAGCAGATTTTTCTATCCCGTCACCACTATAAAATGGCCTATGACGTTAACGTTTCTCATTTACAATCCTTTGGTTCCATGAAGAACGTTAGGAAACCAGTTCATTCCCCTGTAATGGATGAGATTAAGGTTTTGTTTGCGCAATCAAAGGCTAACCAAGTGGCACCACCACCCCCTAGGAAACCCCACTATCATTTGGATCGTCTCCCTGAGTGAGAAATTGACATTTCTAGGTCGTTTAGGAATGTTGCACCTACTTATAACGGTTTAGGGTGTCCCCAAATTTTTAGAGACTGGCTTAAGGGGATATAAATTTATTTAGATTGTCATGTATGGGACAACCACCAAAAGGTTAACATCGCTTGAGAGCGGTTAGTAGGTCAATCCCATGTGTTTTGGTTAAACAAAGAGCATCGTGTTGGTAGCTATCAAATTGCCTGACAGCACATTCAAAGCTTACTCTCTGATCAATTTGATCCTTACTACCTTCGTACTAATAGAACCACACCTGTTAGTAAGAATAGTTATGGAACTAGATCCCCACCTGACTATAGGAGTGACATATTCCCTCAGGATAGACCCTTTCCCCAAGTTGGTAGAGCTACCCATAGCATACCTTCACCCACCTATGGAGGAAAGGAAAAGGTGAGGTCCCCTATCCCATGTTCCGTTCAAGTGACTTCTAGGACTATCATGAGCCTGCGGGGTGAGAGTAGTCCTATCTATAGGGGCAGAAAGACGATTATGACACGTGAGTCTAGTGGCATATCTGATCTAGGTTCTATTATGCGACCTATCTTGAATACGCCTGTTGTCCCTATTGAGTCTCTCCCTGAGCTGCCTAATCTAGTTGTTACTCTCCTGATGAGTTTGAGGCCGTGTCTAGGACTGAGCCAGCCACAAAGGGCGAGGCCAATTTTACTAACGATTTTTATGACGTTGAGGAGCTTGGATATCCTAGTGATTTGGAAGATGATGTAGGGGATGATGACAGTCTGATCCGTTAGAGTATCACATTGCCTATTACATGCTCTGTTAGTGTTGTGTCTAATCACCCTTGTATTGAGTGCCCTCTCTAGGATACGACCACCATCGTGATAGAGCCTATGATTGCACCCATTGAGATTATATCTGAGTTATTTGAGGAGCCTGAAAGTGATTTTTTCCCAATTAATACTGTGGATGAGTTACCATCTGAGGGAAGGGTACTTTTGGACGATTATCTTGTTATAGACCCAGATCAGAGTTCTTTTATGTCGTCACCGTTGGGTGAAATTTATTCTGATTTGGATTTTATCCCAAGATTTATTTTACTGACCCTTCCCCCCTGTTTACTTGCCAATCTTAGATGACTTTTTAGGACATGGAGCCGGTAGTCCTAGTTTGATTTTTTGTGCCACGCAAACTCTATTAGTTCTTACATTGGCGTTGTCTCAGCGTATAGATATTACTAAGTTGAGCGCATTAGTATTTGAACTTTTCACCGCACCTCATAGATCTGACTACGCATCACTTTTAATAGTTTATTTTTCTATGTGTCAATCTACAGTTCTATCCTCGACTGTTTCTGACTCCTTGGTTATTGTGCCTCTAGATGTCGTCTCTCCTAAACATACTTATATACCACACCCAGTTGCACGCATTTACCCACCGCCTTTTGTTGACCCTCATATCCATATATTAGTGACTATAGTTGTGCCCCTTGAGTTATATCGCTCGCACATCCTTTCACATCCAGGAGCATCCAATTCAATTGTTCATGATGAGCGGTTGATGAGTTGTAAATATACCTATATTTTCGTATTTTATTTAAGTTGTTTTTGTTTTTTTTTATCTATTTTTGTTTGTTTAATTAAATAAAATACTTCATTTTTGTAATTTTTATTTCTAACATAATCTTTTTTATTTTCTACATTTTTTACAGGAAAAAATATTTTTCTAACCTGTCACGCCCGTGACCATGCCCGACACGGGCGTGTCAGGTACTCAACGCCTTCCACAAGTCGACACTCAACAATTTCACTGTTCAACACTCAATGCCATCCCGACACGCCCTAGTCACGCCCGTGTCCAAGACCAGTCACACCCGTGTTCGATGTCGACACTCAACACTTCGTCAACCGTCAACGCTGCCGACATCGAGCTGCCAACTGTCCAAGTCACGCCCCCAGTCATGCCCATGACTGACGCATGTCACGCCCGTGACATGGGGCGTGACCGCCACGTTTTTAGCCGAAGTCAACTTTCCAGTCAAATCACCCGATCAGCTCATGTACAGTAGTGACACACCCCCCTGTCATGCCCTAGTCACGACCATGACCAACCCGAAAAACTTGTCTATAAATAAAAGCTTTCAGAGAGCTTTTTCTGTCCACTTTTTTGTCCATTTTGCTAAGGTGTTATGCTGCCCAAATATATTCCAAATGCTATGTAAGGGAAATTTCTCCCCCTCTCCTTAGCTTTTATTATTTTTTGTGTCTTGTAACTTCTTTTTTTAATTAATAAAACGTGTTTTTCTTCTCTTTATACGTGTTTGGAATGGATCTAAGCAACTCTCCCTTTAGCAATCTTATTTCTTTTCTTTTATGTTTTATGTTTTCATCTTTATAAGCTTTTTAACTCGCTTTGTTTAGGTTTTCTTGTAATTTACTAGCCATTATGCCGCCCGTTTATTTTCTTACACCGCACTTCTTTAGCTTTAGATTTCTCTTTTTAGGTTTGTTTTCATTTTTATAGGTTTATAAAAAATGGTTGAAGAAGTGTGTTTTTATTTTCTTTAACTTATAAATGTTTAGGATCGTAAAAACTTTTCGTTCTTTTTAGTTTTATTCCACTTTTTATCCATTTCTATAAAGTTATAAGAATGAAAAAGTAGTTGTTATAATTTTTCGCTCACTTCATTTAACTTTTTATTTTCAAAACTTTTTACCCGTTTAATTTATATTTTCTCTTTTTATGCATTTCTACCGCATTCTAGCGATAGAAATGCAATTGTTTTTATTTTTCGAGCACTTCACTTTTGCATTTATTTGCAAAAAAATTTCGCTCTATTAATTTTTATTTTGTCTTTTTACGCATTTCTACCGCATTCTAGCGGTAGAAATGCAGTCGTTTTAAATTTTCTAGCACTTTGTTTTTCTTTTTTTTTGCAAGTGTGTGTGCGTGTATGAGTTAGTTTTATAGCTTTATTTCATTTCCGTAGAGTGCGTGTGTGCGTATGCATTTATTTCCGCCTACTAGTTAAGAGTTAAATGGCGCACCGCTTTCATTTCTCGCCCACTCGTTTGAGTGGGACTTGCTTTTTATTGCTTTCAATTTCTTCTACTCACTTGAGTAGGAAACTTTGTGTGCGTGTATGTGTTTCATTTATTCAAGAGTGCGTGTGTGTGTTTCATTTTTTGTAGAGTGCATGTGTGTGTTTCATTTTTTGTAGAGTGCGTGTGTGTATTTTAATTTCAAGTAGAGTGCGTGTGTGTATGAGATAAGTTTACCCCAGCCCACTCATTTGAGCCGGGATTCGCATTTACTTCTTTCTTCAGTCCTACTCGTTTGAGTAAGACTTGCAATTTTCAGCTTTCCTTTACTGCTTTCCTACTGCTTTCTTTACAGCTTTCTTTTCTGCTTTCTAGCATAAGTGCCCCCATTCTGATGAGTGACTAACCGCCCTTAGCCTCAATATCGAAGAGCATTGGGACAGATAAAGTAGCTTTAAATATTTAAAGGTCCTATTTTTCAGTTTAATTAAAATTCTTAAGGTTTTCCCCGGGATAACGACGCGTAGGACCGCATATCGATGTGCGAGCTCTATTTCCGTTATCCATACGCAATGCCGAGAGGCCGTACGTATAAACCGATCACCCTTGGGTAAAGAGAGATCCGCGCTAACCCTCGAGAGAGGAGGCGTGTGACTCTACCGGATTGGGTTCCCCACCCAATAGCGGGGTTCTTAGCGTAATGCGGGCGTTAAGAGGAATCCTTCGTCGGTCTAGCGATCGGTCGAATAGTCTTAGCGTTCAGGTGAGTGATATCCCTAGACCAAGGTAAGCTCATATCTAAAGAACCTCAACGGCCGAGTCTCCGCCTTAATTAATTTGAAATTTAGGATCTCTTTTTATTAAAAGTTACTTTAGTTCAATTCTCTTTTTGATAGCGTCGCGCTACGTTGGTCATAGGCTTTCTGCACTTCATTTTCTGCTTTATTTATATTTCCTGCATTTATTTCCTGCTTTTATTATTATGTTTTTATTATTATGAACTTATTATATATGTTTTATGCCATTTTCATTTTTATAAACAAAAAATATTATCAGTAAAATAATAGGTCTTTCAGGGAAAGAGTAGAAATAGCTAAGCCGACCCCGAGAACAATACGACCCCGATATTCCTCCACATGGGAATATCCTGTACAACTCGCGATAGGTGTATTTTCCTCCCTCTCGTTAAAACTCGGTTTCTAATAAAATAAAATGCTCTTCTTTTTTATAAAATAAATTCACCTCCACTTTAATAAATAAATAAGAGCCGCCGTTTTAACCATCAGTAGTTCACCTTGGCATATCTTAATGCCAAGCGTAAGAATATTAATGTTCAAATTAAAACTGCGGTTTTGGAGCCCATTAAAATCATTTTTGATTATAAGGCTACTGTCACAACCCATATTTTCTCCAAATTTAGGAATTATCAGAGTATGAGAAAACACGTGTCATGATGCCACGTCAAGCAGGGGATAACTGCTGATGCTCAGGAAAAAACATCTACTTTACTTTATGAAAGAAATTCATGAGATTAATGATTAGAAAAATTAGTTATATTTTAGAGGCCGTATCCCTCGGCTCGGTGGATCACCTAGTCCACAATTAAAAACTATACTTTACGCTGCGGAAGATACTTTATTCAAGATTGACATCCTAAGAGGGTGCATAAGAGTCCCATGAGGACAACTTACACTATGCAAGACTCTACATATAATTTATACTATATATTAGAAATCGATCTTTATACGTCGTTTGGAGAATAGTGATTTAATTTTATAAAAACATGTTGATCATGAGCTGTATTTATAGTAATAGTTGTAGTTTCAAAATAACTAGCAACCTAGCATAAGTCCTCCCCAGAGCAAGTACACTATCTCCAGAAAATGGTAGCAGCAAAAGTAATATATCTAGTACAAAGGTAAAAACTACCAGTGGGCGCCAACAACCTGACACGAACCCACTGGCACATATGTATGTCTGTAAGAAAAGGTACAGAAAAACTACCTCCCAAACAAAGCAACAGGATCTCAAAAGTCCAAGAGATCACTAGCAACACCACCGCAACCTAGCCACCAAACTGGCTACTGCTCAGAACCTGAGGCATTCAAAAGAAGGAAGAATACCTCAGCAAGGAAAACAAAAAGAAACTGCATGAAAGTGTCCACCAGGGAATAAATGAAAAAGGAAAACACAAAGCAGAAAAAGGTCACAACTGCCTAAGGCAAGACAAAAAGAAATGCACCAGGTGCGAGGAAACAGCATCAACCCTGCCAAGAAACTACTTCCTGCAGAACCTACTAGGCTACCAAGAGCCCAAAGTGCTGTAATCTACCAAGGAAGAAATACCTAATACCCTAAGCTGTGGGAGATGGTAGTAGCAAAACAACCAACATGGATCCGGGTTGGAGGCAAACTCAGTTCCCCAACCACCATTTCCAAGTCAACAAGCTCAAGGGTCTATATGTAAAACCACTAGGGACCTTCCACCCCCTTGCCCAGCCCGTACCTAGTGCAAGATAGAAGAAAAGGGTGGCCACGGCTAATTTACAAAACACCTCCCCCATGAAGAGCTTCAAACTACCACTACTAACCACGACCCACGATTCGACCATTTGGAAAGAAAAACACGGCCGACAAGGAAACTCAAAACATAAACAAAGAATTCACTCGGGAACAGAAATCGAGGTAGGGAAAAAGTGTTGAAATGACTCAACACGACTTGGCGCTGGGTCCTCTCGACACCGCATTGAGTGAGCTTCACTCACTCAACGTGCCACACAAAATGAAACTATCACAATAACTACTCTTACGTTACTACCTTAACACAACACAAAAAACTCATGCCCACATAACCCGCGCAATGAAGCCAACTAAATACGGGAGCAGAAGAAAAATATATACAGAGCGCACGATCAGTGGCGCACGACCAGTGGTCGTGCGCACTCATTGGCTGATGATCGTGCGAAGTGAACCTGGAAAACCTGACAGATAACTTAGCATCTGCGCACGATCAGTGGCGCACGACCGGTGGTCGTGCGCACTGTTTGCTAGAGCTCGTGCGATAACCGAGACAGAACTTAGGAAAATAAATAAGTGGACGCGCACGAACGTAGGCACACGACCAGTGGTGGTGCGCCCTAACGGTAGATGATCGTGCGCGGTTAACCTGTACCGTTTCGGATTTCCTGAACAACACCGGAATGCGCACGCGACCCACGCAACTGCCGTAGCAGCAGGAAACCACCAACAACGCACACCCTTACCATACAAAGTATGCCTAATCATTCGAGATGGAAAAATAGGAGATAAAAACGATAGAAGCAAATAGAATTTGAACAAAAGAAAACAACTTGGCAAGGGCAAGAACACCACTTGCCTCGATTTCCGGCGAAGCTTGGATGACTTTCCCTCTCCTTCACTTGGCACTAAAAGCAGCAGCACCTAAAACATTCTCCCTAACATTAATGGCGGAAAATCCTCAAAACTGAAATCCCAATCTCAACAAAACTCCACGAAAATCGAATATCTTACCGTAGGAATGAAGGTCTTGATGAGAGCAATCCGAATCCACTCTCGGAATCGAATTCCGTCCACAAACGCTCCGGGAATCGGCGGTGGAAGGCAAGGCTCGGCGGTTTCTCCGTTTTCTCTCGTACAGGGGTGGCGGTTCGACTTGGAGAAGATGATACGGGGGGGGGTTCATTTCTAACCTATATATATATATATATATAATATAATTTAATAAAGAATTACATAAAGCACCAAAACGACGCGAAAACCGAACTACCTCGGAATTTGACGAAATTCACACCGTAGCTAAATACCCACGCTAAGAACACAACGGCGAAGTCGAAATTAATTTTCGAAGAACAGAACTTGAGTTATACCCACCCAAAGCCAAAACACAAGCATCCCCCGAGAGGCCACACCGGGTCACCCAAAACGACTCGGCTTGCTAGGGAGATCTTGCCCATAGGCTACAAAATAGGGCACCCAGTTCTAAGGAGTTAATACCACACTCCACAGATGGCACAAGCCACGAAAACGCGTCGACGTAATGCCAAACAAGGATTAAAATAATCGCAGAAAAATCGGGGGCGTTACAGTCACTCCCCCTAAAAGAAAGTTTCGTCCCGAAACTTTACGCACAACACTCCTACTAAAGAAGGAAAAGTAACCAATAGGAGTTAAGAGAAGGGAAACATACCGATCAAATTAGGGAAACAGGTGAGGGTAAGCCTTCCTCATGGCCGACTCTAGCTCCCAAGTCCCGCTCTCCAAATCCCGATTCTTCTATAGAACTTTCACCATCAGAATGGACTTCTTTCACAGCACTCGCTCCTGAGTATCCAAAATACGGACCGGCACTTCAACAAAAGAGAGGTTGGGCTCCAACTGGGGCACAACGTCCAAGACCTGCCCACTACTGCGTATACACTTCCGCAATTGGCTTACATGAAAAAACATTATGAACACATGGGAAGTTTGCTGGCAAATCCAATCTATACGCTGACACGCCAATCCGCTCCAAAATCTCAAACGGGCCCATATACCTTGGGTCCAATTTCCGATTCTTACCAAACCTCTTTACACCCACCATCGGGGAAACCTTGAGAAATACAAGGTCTGTTACAGAAAACTCCAAGGCAGACCTACGTCGATTGGCGTTCTTCTCGTACCTCTCCTGAGCTATACGAAGCTTCTCCTGAATAAGCTTCACTGCGACTTCCATTTCTTCCAGTGCATCAGGACCCTACAAAGGCCTCTCACCAGCCTCAGCCCAAAACAACGGAGTTCTGCAAGGCCTCCCATACAAGGCTTCGAACGGAGCCATCTGCAAACTTTCCTGATAACTGTTGTTGTATGCAAATTCCATAAGTCGCAGCCGCTCATCCCACGCTCCACCGTGGTCTAAAATGTAGCATTGGATCATATCCTCAACTATCTGGTTCACCCGCTCCGTCTGCCCATTGGTCTGTGGGTGGTAAGCAGTAGAATATCTCAGATCCGCACCCAAACCCTCCTGCAGACTCTGCCAAAAATGAGAAGTAAACCGGGAGTCTCGATCAGAAATGATGCTAACCGGCACACCGTGGAGTCGGATAACTTCATTCAAGTACAATTCTGCTATCTTCTTCATCGGGTAATCAATCTTTTATGGCACGAAGTGAGCACACTTCGTCAGTCTGTCCACTATAACCCAAACAGAATCAAATCCCCTCGGGGATTTCGGTAAGCCCGTAATGAAGTCCATAGATATACTTTCCCACTTCCAAGTCGGGATCTCTAACGGGGTCAACTTGCCACCAGGCCTTCCATGATCGGCCTTCATACGCTTGCAAGTGTGGCACTCAGCAACAAATCGGGTAATATCACCTTTCATGCCATACCACCAGGCAATTTGCTTTAAGTCACGATACATCTTCGTAGATCCTGGATGGTAGGCAATGCTGGATCCATGAGCCTCTCTGCAAATCATACTTCTAATGTTCCCAACAGCGGGGATGCAAAACCTGCCGCGGTACTTTAAAGTACCCGCATCATCGATAGCAAAATCTGGCAACTCCCCCTTCTCGGTCCTGGTGAATAAGTGCAAAAGATCCGGATCGTCCTTCTGGTGCAGTCTGGTCAAAGAAATCCAAGTCGGCTCTGACACTAATAACTACTTTGCAAGCCACAGCATCCCACTGATATATCCATGAGGAGGAACTACTCCACTAAACGATTGGCGGTGAGGTTAAAGATCTTTCCCGTCTTTCGGCTCAGGGCGTCGACCACCACATTGGCCTTGCCTGGAGGATACTGGATCTCTTCATCATAATCGGCCACATACTCTAACCACCACCGTTGGAGCAGATTCAACTCCTTCTGCGTGAACACGTACTTCAGGCTCTTATGGTCAGTGAAGATCTTGCACTGAGCCCCATAAAGTAGGTGCCTCCACAACTTCAATGCATAAATTATCACTGCAAACTCAAGGTCATGCGTAGGATAATTCTTCTCATGAGTCTTTAGTTGCCTTGACCCATAGGCAATCACCTTTCCAACCTGCATCAATACGCATCCCAGTCCTACATGCGAAGCATCCACGTATACATCATAATCCACACCCTCAGTAGGCAGGGTCAGAACGGGAGCAGTGCACAATCTCTTCTTTAGCTCCAGAAAGGCTTCTTCGCACTTCTTGCTCCAAACAAAAGCCACGTTCTTCTAAGTCAGCTTGGTCAAAGGTGTAGCTAGGGAAGAGAAACCCTCCACGAACCTTCTGTAGTAGCCAGCCAACCCTAGGAAGCTCCTGATCTCCTTAGGCATATATGGCCTACCTCAAATCCATCACTGCTGAGATCTTTTCTGGGTCGACCGAGATCCCATCCTTGTTCACCACGTGGCCTAGAAACGAGACCTGAGGCAACCAAAATTCACACTTGCTCAACTTGGCGAATAACTTGTGATTCCTCAACTCTGATAGAACCAAGCGCAGATGCTACTCGTGCTCCTCCGCGCTGCGAGAATAAACCAACACGTCATCGATGAAGACCACCACAAACTTGTCTAAGAAATCCTTGAACACCCGGTTAATCATATCCATGAAGGCTGATGGTGCGTTGGTTAGACCAAACGACATCACCAAGAACTCAAAATGTCCATTCCTTGATCTAAACGCAGTCCGTGGAATATCTGCCTCACGAATCCTGAGCTGATGATAGCCAGAACGAAGATCGATCTTTGAGAACACCGTGCTACCGCGCAACTGGTCAAATAAATCTTCGATCCTCGGCAGAGGGTACCTGTTCTTAATTGTGACTTTGTTCAGCTCTCTATAGTCGATGCAAAGCCGCATCGACCCATCTTTCTTCTTCACAAACAGCACAGGAGCACCCCAAGGCGACGAACTCTGCCTGATAAATCCCTTTTCCAACAGCTCATCCAACTGAACCCGCAACTCCTCTAACTCATGAGGGGCCATCTGGTACGGTGCCTTAGCAATTGGACGCGTACCCGGCTCTAAATCAATCACAAACTCAACATCCCGCTCGGGAGGAAGACCAAGAAGATCATCCGGAAAAACATCGGCGAAGCCACGAACAACTGGAATCTCCTCCAAGCATGGTCCGCTAACAGCGGTCTCAACCATCGAGACCAAACAAGCAAAACAATTTGAAAGAAACAGCTTCTGAGCACATACCGCAGAAATGACAGAAGAATCCAGGCATGGATCAGCATACACGCTTCCGGGATGACCGTCGTCCCTGATGAAGTCCAAACGCTTTCCTTTGCACTGAATGACTGCATCATACCTAGACAGCCAGTCCATGCCCAAAATAACATCGAAGTCCTCCAGATCAATCATCTTTAGGTCTGCCTTCGCAAGAAAGTCCCCCAACAAAACAGGGCAATCCAATATGCCCAAATCTTACAACACAGATTCACCAGAGGGGAACTTGACACGGAAGGTATCCCGAACTCGATCTAAAGTCAACCGATGTCGCTCCACAATGGCTATAGCCACGAACGAGTGGGTAGCGCCGGAGTCAAACAGAACACGCGCCCAGCGGTTCTTCACCTTAAATTTCCCTATTGGAGCATAGAAAACTAAGGAACTACCACAACAATACCGCAAACATTCAAGCAAAACAAGAACAAAACTTTCAGGCTGGAAAAAACGACTAACCTGAGATGACCTGGGTCGAAGCTTGAGCCTCCTCGGAAGAAATCACGTTCAGCTTTCCCTTTCCCTTGTCCACACGCTGAGGTGGAGGTAATGCCTGTAATGGAACTGCAGGAAGAGCTGGCTGAACCTGAGGACACCTAGCCTTGATGTGACCCTTCTACCCACACTGAAAGCAGACTCTATCCTTGGACCAACACTGGGCTGCATCATGCCCGGGTCGCTTGCAAACAGAACATGAGACATCTCTCCTAGGAGCACCCTAAATCTCATGAACCTTCTCCTTCCTATGAGCTGCTGCCTTCTTGAAACATCTCTCGACGGGGTGGCCTGACCGGCCACAGAAGCTGCACTCTGTTGGTACCGTAGTTTGATTTGAGTTTAGTCTTGCCTTTGTTAGTCCCTTGACCCAAGAAATATCTATGGTCAATGGTTAGAAGTCTAGCTGTAGAGTCCTCACTTTTCCAGATTGAGAATTTGGTTAAGTAGTTTTTCGTTCGACTATAGTCGAACGCCGCTCGACTATCGTCTATCGGCTGATCGACGATCGTCTATCAGTTGGTCGACGCTTTGTCTGCGTTGATAGTTCGACTATCTGTTGATAGGTCGACTATCTGTTTTACCTTGATAGTTCGACTATCTGTTGATAGTTCGACTATCTGCTTGGCGAGGTAGTTCGACTATCTATTCTGATAGATCGACTATCTGATAGTTCGACTATCTGTTGATAGTTCAACTATCTGTTCCGCTTTGATAGTTCGACTATCTGTTGATAGATCGACTATCTGTTTCGTCTTGATAGTTCGACTATCTGTTGATAGTTCGACTATCTCTGTGCGTTTGATAGTTCGACTATCTGTCCTGATAGTTCGACTATCTGATAGCTCGACTATCTGCTGATAGATCGACTATCTGGTTTGGTTTGATAGTTCGACTATCTGTTGATAGATCGACTATCTGTTTTCTGAGGTAGGTCGACTATCTGCTTGATAGGTCGACTATCTCTGTGCGCTTGATAGTTCGACTATCTGTCCAAGATAGATCGACTATCTGATAGTTCGACTATCTGCTCTGATAGTTCGACTATCTGCCGGGGTAGTTCGACTATCTTCTTCGATAGGTCGACTATCTGGATCGTTCGACTATCTGCCCGATAGTTCGACGATCTCCGTGCGTCGTTCGACGATCTTCGAGGGTCGTTCGACGCTTTCTGTCTGCCTTTATATTTTGTATTTATTTATTATATTTAATTAATTAATACATTTTCTGGCACATTGTTTTAAGCTATATGATAAAATTACCAGACAATATTTGCTCCATCTCTTTTGCCTGAGTCAAATCCTTTTAAGATAAAGTTGTTTGTCTTATTAGCTGTCACTTTGAATTACTTTATCTGTTGTCAGCCCTTTATAGCCGTTAGACTGAAAAGTCTTCTTTTTGCTATAAAGAGATTATTTCTGATGTGACTTTATTTAGTCCTTCTGTTATTTGATTTGAGCCTGCAGCTTCTTAGAAAGAGGTTTACTCCTTTTATAGAATGTTTTGCTGCAGAGATGGTTTTGTCTTCTTGATATTTACAGCCCAGGACTCAAGGCTCAGAAGAAGACAAATAATTCAAATGGAAGAGAGTCGTTGCTTGCTGATGTTATATAAAGGACCCTTTGAAGAAGGATTCAAGCTAGCTAATAGCTAACCAGTTGTTCATTCAAGCTTTCAAGCCTTCATCAAGAAAAAGCTTTCTACTCTCAGCAATTTCCATCTAACTGAGAAGTGTTAAGATCTTCATCTCTTCTTCACCTGAGTTCTCCTGCTTTCAGGAAGTTCAAACTCAGAGTTCCTTTGAAGAAGAAGAAGAAGATATCTGCTTAAAAATCTTTGATTTTATTATTTACTTTCTTCCTGTAGCTTTTCCTTCAGAACTTTCTGAAGAGTTTTCTGCACTGAAGCAAGACTTGAACTGGACATCTTTGAGCCAGGGGGAGCCTTGATTCTTTAGAGCATTCTAGCTCAGTGCAAGTTTTTATGCTTCTCTAATCTTTGTAAAATAGAGAAGACATCTTAACTTTCTTCCCCCTCCTGTACAGGGTTATTACTCCCTTCAAAAGTATCCCTTGGTGGCAGGGCACCTGATCAAAAACCTGTGCTTGGTTTTTTAGACACCTGATCAAAAGTCTAAAGGGTTTCTGGATCTACCTGAAGCAGATCCTGTTGGTGGCAGGGCACCTGATCAAAAACCTGAGTGGATTCCTACCGTGTGGGTAGAAGAGTGGACGTACCCAAGTTGTTTGGGGAACCACTATAAATTTCCTTGTGTCGTCTGGATTCCATTGTTTAATTCATGTACTATGGCTGTGATTAGATATAACTAGGTTGCTAGTTGCTGATTAGGTTTTCCAAGCCTTAATTGTAATAACAGTTAGCTTGAGTTTGTGCACATCACTTGTGTTAGGCTCTAGGGTTAAATCTATATCTATAATCTTTTCATTCCGCACTTCACTCCAAGGGAGTTGGGTAGACTATTAAGTTTTGTCTGTGCAAAATTTGATAACTCTATTCACCCCCCCCCCCCTCTAGAGTAGTATCTATCCCTTCACTTTCACACTCCACCTTGCTCCTCTTTCCCTCAGCCGCACCGGGTACCTGGGATTTCTTCTCCTCCACAAACTTCCTCTTGTCCGTCCTCATTTGCTGGCCTCTGCTCCACGCGGTCTCAATAGCCACCACCTTCAGAGCAGCCTCCACTATACCTACATAAGTCTCTGACCCATAAGCACTGGTCAACTGCTGCACCTTGCTCCTCAAACCATCGAGAAATCGCTTAACTCGATTAGCCTCAATGCTGACCAATCTAGGGGCAAAACGGCTCAACTTGCTGAACTCTATCTCATACTCATCCACCGTGAGTTGCCTTTGCTTCAGATGAAGGAAGTCATTCATGAGGCGGTCACGCTCGACCGAGGGTAAGAACTTCCTCAACAGCATCTCCTTGAACACTTCCCAAGAGCATCCAGCTACCAAGCTCTCCTTCTCTCTCAGCCACCAACTCTTAGCCAAACCTTTAAGCTGATATGCGGCTATCATCATCCTCTGATCATCTGCAATCCCTGAGTACGAGAACATCTCCTCAATGGAGATCAGCCAGTCGTCTATCACCATAAAATCTTCCTTCCCGTCATAAGTGGGAGGGCTCAGCCTCTAAAAGTGCGAGATGAAGGCCATCTCTGTTGGAACCACCACTAGAGGTCTTAAGGGTGCAGGAGGAGGAGGAACAGCAATCCCCCCTGCAGGTCCTTACACTCCCTGAGTCTGACCTGCCAAAACTGCTACCAAAGACTGAATCTGGGCCTACACCTCCACCATCTGCCTTCTCAAGGCATCGCTATTCTGCCACAGGCTCTCGATCACGGCATCATTCTGAGCTCCAGATGACTCACCCTCTGACAGGGGAGTCGATCTAGTCGAAGGACGTCTCGCCATCCTCAAATCATAACAACACAAATTACATCCTAATACCATGACTAGAACCAACTACAAGTACAGGCAATACATATATAGATATAGACTTTAAGCTGCTAAACTTGCTCTGGGAGTTTATCTTTTTTTAACAAAATTTGATGTTATGCCCTAGCCTAAGATGGTTAACCACCACCCTACTAACTCTTGTGTCTAGATGGGGAATGCATGACTTTATATTATTTTGACTTGAAAACTTATGTGTGTACATATGTCATCCTGCCAGTCTTCAGCTTGGCACGTTGTGCTTATGCAATGTTATGATATGCATGATTGTACTATGCATTCTAAAAAATCCCTAATGCATGTTATGAGCGGCGTATGCATGAAAATGTTATGCATCCCATACTACATAACATTCTCATGCAATGAAAAAGAAAACGAGCTAGTCGCAGCCATGTGGTGAGTTTATGCATCCCATACTACATAACCCTCACATGTTGCCCCTATGGTGGATCCATATACGAACACATATTATGCATCCCATACTACATAATATGCCTCGTATACTTCATGTTATGCTATGAGTGTAGTGTTCGTGCTTTTTCCAAGACGTGTTGATGACATATCGGTGTGTGAATGACATGATGCTGAACTACTAAAAGCAAACAAAGGAAGGTTGCCCGACTAACTTGTCAAGCAACCTCCCTCTGATACCAACTGTCACAACCCGCATTTTCTCCGAATTTAGGAATTATCAGAGTATGAGAAAACACGCATCATGATGCCACGTCAAGCAGGGGATAACTGCTGACGCTCAGGCAAAAACATCTACTTTACTTTATGAAAGAAATTCATGAGATTAATTAGTTATATTTTAGAGGCCGTATCCCTCGGCTCGGTGGATCACCTAGTCCACAATTAAAAACTATACTTTACGCTGCGGAAGATACTTTATTCAAGATTAACATCCTAAGAGGGTGCATAAGAGTCCCATGAGGACCACTTATACTATGCAAGACTCTACATATAATTTAAACTATATATAAGAAATCGATCTTTATACATCGTTTGGAGAATAGTGATTTAATTTTATAAAAACATACTGATCATGAGCTATACTTATAGTAATAGTTGTAGTTTTAAAATAACTAGCAACCTAGCATAAATCCTCCCCAGAGCAAGTAGACTATCTCTAGAAAATGGTAGCAGCAAAAGTAATATATCTAGTACAAAGGTAAAAACTACCAGTGGGCGCCAACAACCTGACACGAACCCACTGGCACATATGTATGTCTGTAAGAAAAGGTATAGAAAAACTACCTCACAAACAAAGCAACAGTATCTCAAAAGTCCAAGAGACCACTAGCAACACCACCGCAACCTAGCCACCAAACTGGCTACTGCTCAGAACCTGAGGCATTCAAAAGAAGGAAGAATACATCAGCAAGCAAAACAAAAAGAAACTGCATGAAAGTGTCCACCAGGGAATAAATGAAAAAGGAAAACATAAAGCAGAAAAAGGTCACAACTGCCCAAGGCAAGACAGAAAGAAATGCACCAGGTGCGAGGAAACAGCATCAACCCTGCCCAAAAACTACTTCCTGCAGAGCCTACTAGGCTACCAAGAGCCCAAAGTGCTGTAATCTACCAAGGAAGAAATACCTAATACCCTAAGCTGTGGGAGATAGTAGTAGCAAAACAACCAACATGGATCCGGGTTGGAGGCAAACTCAGTTCCCCAACCACCATTTCCAAGTCAACAAGCTCAAGGGTCTACATGTAAAAGCACTAGGGACCTTCCACCCCCTTGTCCAGCCCGTACCTGGTGCAAGATAGAAGAAAAGGGTGGCCACGGCTAATTTATACAACACCTCCCCCATGAAGAGCTTCAAACCACCACTACTAACCATGACCCACGATTCGGCCATTTGGAAAGAAAAATACGGCCGATAAGGAAACTCAAAACATAAACAAAGAATTCACTCGGGGAACGGAAATCGAGGTAAGGAAAAAGTGTTGAAATAACACAACACGAATTGGCGTTGGGTCCTCTCGACACCACATTGAGTGAGCTTCACTCACTCAACGTGCCACGGAAAATGAAACTATCACAAAAACTACTCTTACGTTACTACCTTAACACAACACAAAACACTCATGCCCACATAACCCGCGCAGCGAAGCCAATTAAATACGGGAGCAGAAGAAAAATATATACAGAGCGTACGATCAGTGGCGCACGACAAGTGGTCGTGCGCACTCATTGGCTGATGATCGTGTAAAGTGAACCTGGAAAACCTGACAGAGAACTTAGCATCTGCGCACGATTAGACCGGTCGTGCACACTGTTTGCCAAAGCTCGTGCGATAACCGAGACAGAACTTAGGAAAATAAATAAGTGGGCGCGCACGAACATAGGCACACAACCAGTGGTCGTGCGCCCTAACGGTTGATGATCGTGCGTGGTTAACCTGTACCATTTGGGATTTCCCGAATGACACCGGAACGCGCACACGACCCACGCAACTGCCGTAGCAGCAGGAAACCACCAACGACGTGCACCACTACCATACAAACTATGCCTAATCATTCGAGATGGATAAATAGGAGATAAAAATGATAGAAGCAAATAGGATTTGAACAAAAGAAAAAAACTTGGCAAGGGCAAGAACACCACTTGCCTCGATTTCCGGCGAAGCTTAGACGGCTTTCCCTCTCCTTCACTTAGCACTAAAAGCAGCAGCACCTAAAACATTCTCCCTAACATTAATGGCAGAAAATCCTCAAAACTGAAATCCCAATCTCAACAAAACTCCACGAAAATCGAATATCTTACCGTAGGAATGAAGTTCTTGACAAGAGCAATCCGAATCCACTCTCGGAATCGAATTCCGTCCACAAACGCTCCGGGAATCGGCGGTGGAAGGCAAGGCTCGGCGGTTTCTCCGTTTTCTCTCGTACAAGGGCGGCGGTTCTACTTGGAGAAGATGATACGGGGGGTTTTCATTTCTAACCTATATATATATATATATTAATATATAATAATATAATTTAATAAAGAATTACATAAAGCACCAAAACGACGCGAAAACCGAACTACCTCGGAATTTGACGAAATTCGCACCGTAGCTAAATACCCACGCTATGAACACAACGGTGAAGTCGAAATTAATTTTCGACAAATAGAACTCGAGTTATACCCACCCAAAGCCAAAACACAAGCATCCCCCGAGAGGCCACACCGGGTCACCCAAAACGACTCGGCTTGCTAGGGAGATCTTGCCCATAGGCTACAAAATAGGGCACCCAGTTCTAAGGAGTTAAGACCACACTCCACAGATGGCACAAGCCACGAAAATGCGTCGACGTAACGCCAAACGAGGATTAAAATAATCGCAGAAAAATCAGGGGCGTTACAGCTACCGTGCCACCTGACATAACGACCTTATCCTCCGCATTTGGGTCAATTCACTTAGCACATGGGTTCACTCCTCATGTATCTAGAACATTAGCGTTTCATCTTAAGTTATATCACACGCACTTCCACTCCCTTCTAAGACCATCTGACGCTAGAGTTAGTGATTTGGGTTTAGTGTGGTCATTCCCCGAGCGGATGCCTTCTATATCCGTTAATAACTTAATACATAGGAACGCCGACCCATCCATGGATATGAAGAACGTCCGATTTCAAGCTTTTCTTTCAGATTTTTATAAAGCACAGGGTGTTTCACTTTATTTAAAATTTCTGGAATTTTTACTGTACATCTCATTTCCTCCTGAGTGGCTTTCTCCATCATTTCTATCTCCCACTACATGTTCTCTTGGGTTGGAGAGTGTTAGGTCTGTCGTTTCTATTTTCTAGATGGACTCCTTGGTTCTTGAACGGATGGTAAGATTCAAGTTGATTTTCTTTTTCCTGACTCCATTTCGAGTTTTGTTGTTCCTATATCTGACAGGTTCTTATTGCTATGGGATGTTCATGCTACTATGACTTGGATAGTGGGGCCAGTTTTTCCACATGTTGTTATTACTTTCGACTATTCCCACCTCACTTACCACTCATCGATGATGAGTAATTTTGAGTGGTGGAAGATTGATGGCGACGTTGCTAATGCGGTCATTGATCCTAGACATAGAGAGTTCGTTGATTGGGACGAATGTTACCGCAAGCTCGAGGATGGGAGTCTACAACGACGTTCGTCGCCAATGACGATACATGTTTTGCACGACGTCCGACGCCATCAAATAAAAATATATAATTATAAAATAAATATTTATAATTATATATTGTTAACAATTTTTTTTATTTCAAGCAATTTTCATTTTAAGAATTTTATTGTAAGCATTTTATTTTTCATGTTTTATTTCATGCACTTAAATATTGTATTTCTTATTTCATGTGTATGATGGGTGCCTATAACCATCAAGAGTGTTTTAATTTTCATGAAGGGTGAAGATGGAGTGGTGTAGGCTATATATAGCCATGTTATGAAGAGAATAATTGATGAAGAATGAAAAATTGAAATCAAGATTTAAAATTTTTAATTTCCCCTCCTCCTCTCTCTTTCCCATTTGAGAAATTTCGACCCCTTTTCTCTTGCCCCCTCTTGGCCGCTGGCCACCCCCTCTCTCCCTCTCTATCTTCGGCCTCCTCTCCTCCTACTCAACCTTCCTCAAGGTCTCCACCATCATCTTCCTCTTTCTCCAAATCTGAGCCCCTACCCTCTTTCCCTCTTGGAATTTCGGCCAACCCTAGCTGCCACCCACCCTATCCCTTCAAACCAACCAACCACCCTCCTCCTTCCACCAACCCGATCCCTCTCCTCCATTCCAATACTAAAGAAAACTGCCCACCCTTGACACCTTCCAACCACCTGGCCACCCTCTTTTCATAAACATTCTTCCACCACCTTGGAATATTACATATACCACCTTTTCTCTCTCTTCTTTCCATATATATTGTCCTTCAAGGTTTCTCCCTCTAGTAGGGTTATTGCAAAGGAAAACGACTCGCGTCTTCATCATTCGGTGCGGATCTGTGGTTTGCGTGGAAATAGAATTCAACCATCGTCGTGAGCGCTTCCTCCACTAAATATTGTGGAAGGACTTCTTGGGATTTGGGTAACAATTTTCTAAACCATCTCATGTGTGTTTCTTCTAAATTATTTGTGAGATTTGGTGGAAATAGAAGGCTAGTATTTTTGTACTGATTTTTATTGAAATAATGCTTAATTTAAATCTAAATTTTAAGCGTTAATTATCCGCATATTTTCGTATCAATTGGATCGGGTAGATCTCGTGAACGCTAGTAGAAATCGGTTCACTACTTTTGATTTCTCTTCGAGTTCAGGTGATTTGGTCGACCTTGTTTTTAATTAATTTTGGAATTGATTTTGGATTTTATTTTAAATCGCTATTTAGTCTGGATTCCTCTCTTATTTGGTTTATGAAAGCTAATGAATAATTTTAATTGGAATTACTAATTGTCCAGATTGGGTAGGTCCTTTTTGCTTGTGTGAACTTTGGCATATAGCCCTTGTTCAATCTCTATAAGGGGTTACGACCCTTTGCGTTGTGCATTGATATATTGTTGGAATCATTGCTAGTATTAAATTTTAGAGAAATATTTATCGCTACGTATTTAATATAATTACCAATCCTAAGAACGCATAGTATTTAATCCGTCGAAATAATGGGCCTGCATCACTTCTCCCCCTTTATGACTTCCTCACCAACAGTTGTACTCAGGGAGTCCTTATCAATAAAGAGTATTTGATCCAAAAAGTTGACTCCCTTAGTGGCATGGTTCTTGACTTCTAGCATGTGATCGTCTAGGTACAGGGTGCAAGCATCCATTCTCCTCTCTAGGATTTTCTTATTCTCTTCCATGATTATCTTCTGCACTTCATAGACCATTTTAATGTTGTTTATTGTGATGTTTTGATTTTCTATGATATCCAGCTGCTTTTTCTAGATTTCCTCAAGCTAGTTTTCATTATAAGTGATAGATGGGATTGCCTTTAGCAGGTTTACTTCAAGCCTAATGGATTTTATCTCTATGGATAAATCCTTTCTCAACTACTTGATGGAATCATCAACAAAGTGCTCAAGTTGTCTTCTCTAGTCATTTAACATTCCTTTGAGTTGAGATAAGAAGGTGGAGGACATTTGATCATCTTAAAGAGATGTCCCTTCCTCATGTACATCCTCATGCACTTCTCTTGCGTGCGAATTAACTTAAAATGAAACACTAATGTCCTAGATACATGAGGAGAGAATCCATGTGCTACATGACTAGACCCAAACACGGAGGATAAGGGGGTTTAGTCAGGTGGTACGGGAGCCTTATAATCAGAGATGATTTTAATGGGCTCCAAATTCACAGTTTTAATTGTATATTTTAAATACTCACGCTTGCATGAATATATGCCAAGGAGAACTGCTCATCATAGAAAATAGAGTTGGACGCTCCCGGATGTGATAGGATGTGCGAGCGATACAACTCAAAGGGCCTTTCTATAGTCACGAACGTGTGGAAATGAGGGTCATCAAAAGGCGGTGTGTAAATGCGTGCTACTGGATGTGGTATATAAGTATGTATAGGGGACACCACATCTAGAGGCACAGTTGCACAAGAATCAGAATCAGTCGTAGTTGAGGACAGAAACGTAGACGGACACGCAAAAAAATGAACTATCAAAGGTAACGCGTAGTCAGATCTACGAGGTGCGGTGAAAAGACCAAATACTAATGCGCTGAACATAGTAATATTTATACGCTGAGACAATGCCAATGTAGGAACAAATAAAGTGGGCGTCACACAAAAACTCAAACTCGGGCTACCGATTCCACTTCCAAAAAAGTCAAATAATGTGGGCAAAATAATCAGGAGGAAGGGTCGGCAAAATAAAACCCGAGATATATCCAAATAAGTATAAATTTCACCCAACGGTGATATCATCAAAGAACTCTCATCCGGGTGTACAACCAAAGAATCGTCCAAAGGTACCCTTCCCTCAGGTTGTAAATCATCCACAATAACACTAGAGAAATCCTCACTCTCAGGCTCCTCAGACAACTCGGATATAATCTCAGAAGGTGCAATCATAAGCTCTATCACAATAGGGATCATATCCTGGAGAGGGCACTCAATACTAGGGTGTTCAAACACATCGCTAGTAGGGATTGTAATAGGCAAAAAAATACTCTAAAAGATCAGAATGTAATAATCCCATACATCGTCTTCTAAATCACTAGGGATTCCCTAACTATTAGAATAAACAGACTCGTCGAGCAATATCGTACATGAAGGAATACTCTCACCGAGCTGGTCAACTTTCAAATCCCGAGATACTATATCCACATCAGAATCCTCAGAGGTATCGGTCACTATCTCAAGGGGCTTAGACGTTGAGGCTAAAGGAGACAAATTACTAGTAGTAACATCTTTTGAATCCAAATCATATGATCTATTAGGAATGGTTTCCCTAAAGGTGGGAGTAGGCACACTAAGGGACGGCCGACCTTTTGGGGGAACTAATTTAGCGTTAGGTATATAATCATTTCTATAGGCAGATATGGGACTAGAGCAATAACGATACTCACTCACAGGCTTGGTGTTAGTAGTGCGGAGATAGGCGGGATCAAATTGATCCGAGAGTAGTCTTCGCATATGCGTCCAAACATATGGATAGCTACAAGCATGGCAGTCTTCATTCAGCTAAAACAATAGGGCTTGACCTACAAAGCTCTTTTGGGCTACGAAAACCTTGTAGTGGTCTCCCCATACATGATAATCAAAATAAGCTTCTATCCCCTTAAGCAAGCCTCTAAAAATTTGGGGCTCCCTAATCCGTCATAAGTAGGTGCCTCAATTCTAGTGGGAGGATAAGCGTGAGGACGGTTGGAATTCCTATGGTATGATGGCAAGGATGGGGTTTGTTTAGCCATGGCTTTATCATACCAATAGTCTAAACGGGAAGGGTAAACGTCATAGGCCATAATAATGAGAACCGGAGAGAAAACTCGATCGGATTCTTTTGCACATGCAATAAATTAATGATTTTTTTGCTCACATGCAATGATTTGTTCCCGCTAAATAACTAGGGTGATAATTATATATTTTTGTATTTTCTTGCTTAAAATAATATGAAGATTATTAAATAACTTTTTTTGATCTTTTTTTGCAGAAAAATAAATATTTAGGCCGCTATTGGCAGACCAGGAATTTTTATTTGTAATTTTGATAAATAAACGTGCAAGAAAAGTACGTGTCAGCGTACTAATAAAAAGAGGGAGAGCGCAAATTAGGAAATTGGCGTGAAGCTCCCTCTAATACATAATTGATGCAGGCCCATGGTTTTAACAGATCAAACTACGTGTTCTTAGGTACGATAACTAAAATAAATACGTAGCGAGCAATATTTCTCTAAAATTAATACTAACGATGATTCCTATACTATAGCAATGCACAACGCAAAGGGTCGCTACCCCTTATGAAGATTGAATAAGGGCTATATGCCAAAGTTCGCTCAAGCGAATAGGACCTACCCGATCCGGACAATTAGCAATTCAAAATAAAATTATACGCAAACATTCACAATTCCAATAAGAGAAAATCCAGACTAAAATATTGATTCAAAATTAAGTCCAAATCAAACCCAAAATTAATTAATATGAGGGCACACCAAATCATTTAAATGCAAGGGGAAATCAAGGGTTATGAGCCCGATTTATTCATGTGTTCATGAGATCAACCATCTATAATTATACGAGAATATTTGGAATAAAACAAGCTTAAAATTTAGATTTTAATTAGCACGATTTCAATATAAATCAGGACAACTAACTTTCCTTCAAATTCCACCAAATCTTACAAATAATATTAGAATAAATCACACAAGAGATGTTTATAAATTCGTTACCCAATCCCAAGAATGTCCGTCCACAATATTGAGTGGAGGAAACACTCATGACGGTAGTAGATTTTCTATTTCTACGCAAACCCAAGGATCTGTGCCGGACGATGGAGTTGCAAGCCGTTCTTCCTTTGCAATAACCTTTGGAGTGAGAGAAATAATGAGTGACTATATATATGGAAAGTGGAGAGAGAAAAGGTGGTGGAAAAAGGTTGAGGGTGGTCGGGTTTGGTTTGGTGATGATGAGGGTGGTCGGGTTTGGGTGTTGGACGGGAAGAGAGGGCTCGGGTTGGTGGTGGAGGTGGTGACCGAGTTGTGGAAGGGGAGGATAGAGGGTGGCGGCTAGGGAGGTGGCCGGCTAGGGTTTTGGGAGGGAAGAAAGGCTCGATTTTTGGGAGGAGATAAGAATTGGGTCTATTAGTGGAGAACTAGAGGAGGAGGAGGAGGAGGAGAGGTGGAAGAGAGATAGACAGGGGAGTAGACGTGGCCGACGGCCAAGAGGAAGAGAGGGAGAAGGGGGCTGAATCTTGCCTTAGAGGAAAGGGGGAAAGAGGGAGAAAATTCAAGGCTTGAATTCTAGGTTTTTCTTTTTCTTCCTTACTACTAAATTCTTCATAACCATGGATATATATAGCATACACCACTCCATCTCCATTAAAAATTAAAAATGAAACTATGATTGTTATATGCACCCATCATAATACATGAAATAAAAATACATGAAATAAACTCTTAAAATAAAATTGCTTAAAAATAAAATTGCTAAAAAGATATAATTATAATTAATTAATTTATAATTATATATTTTTATATAATGGCGGCAGCGTACGTCGTGCAAAACATGTAGTGGAATTGGTGAAGGGCGTCATGGTAGAACCCCATCCTCGAGCTTGCAGCAATGTTCATCCTAATCCACGAACTCTCTTTGACGAGGATCAACGGCCGCATCAGCATCGTTGCCATCAATCCTCCCCCACTCAAAATTACTCATCATCGATGAGTGGCCCGTGAGAGGAGAATAGTCAAAAGCAGCAACAACATGGGGCAAATCTAGCCCCGCTATCCATGTCATAGTAGCATGAACATCAATTAGCACTGAGAACCTATCTGGCAAAGAAACAACAAGAATTCCGAGGAAACTCGAAAGGGTGTCAAGCAAAAGAAATAAAACTTGAATCTTACCATACGGTTCAATAACAAAGGAGTCCACGTGGAAATAAAATACGGCAACACTAACACTCCTTAACCCAATAGAACATTTAGTGGGAGGAAGAAACGACAGAGAATCCACTGAGGTGGAACAGAGACATACAGTAAAAAGTCCGGAAACTTGAAAGAAACTAAAACACCATGTGCAATATAAAAATTTGAAATAAAAGCATGAAATCTGACGTTCATCATAATCATGGATTTGTCGGCATTCTTACGTATTAATTTATTAACGGAGACAAAAGGCATCTTCTTGGGGACTTACTAGACTAAACCCAAATCACTAAATATAACGTCGGACGGTCTCAGAAAGTAGTGGAAGTGCGTGCGACATAACTTAAAATGAAACAATAATGTCTTAGATACATTAGGAGATAATCCATGTGCAACATGACTAGACCCAAATATGGAGGATAAGGGGGTTAAGTCAGGTGGCATAGGAGCTTTATAATCAGAGATGATTTTAATGGGCTCCAAATTCGCAGTTTTAATTTTATATTTTAAATACTCACGCTTGGCATGAAGATATGCTAAGGAGAACTGCTCATCATGAAAAATATAGTTAGATGCTCCTGGATGTGACAGGATGTGCGAGCGATACAACTCAAGGGGCCTTTCTATAGTCACGAATGTGTGGAAATGAGGGTCATCAAAAGGCGATGGGTAAATGTGTGCGACCGGATGTGGTATATAAGTATGTATGGGGGACACCACATCTAGAGGCACAATTACCAAAGAATCAGAATCATTCATAGTCAAGGACAGAACCGTAGACGGACACGTAGAAAAATGAACTATCAAAGGTGGCGCGTAGTCAGATCTATGAGGTGCAGTGAAAAGAACAAATACTAATGCGCTCAAACTAGTAATATCTATATGCTGAGACAACGCCAATGTAGGAACTATTAAAGTGGGCGTCAAACAAAAACTCAGACTCGGACTCCCGATTCCACATCCTAAAAAGTCAACTAATGTGGGCAAATAATCAGGAGGAAGGGTCGGCAAAATCAAATCCAGGATAACATCCAAATCAGTATAAATTGCACCCAACAGTGATATCATCAAAGAACTCTCATCCAGGTGTACAACCAAAGAATCGTCCAAAGGTACCCTTCCCTCATGTGGTAAATCATCCACAATAACACTAGAGACATCCTCACTCTCAGGCTCCTCAGACAACTCGGATATAATCTTAGTAGGTGCAATCGTAGGCTCTATCACGATGGGGATCGTATCCTGGAGAGGGCACTCAATACTTGGGTGGTCAGACACATCGCTAGTAGGGCAAGTAAAAGGCAACATAATACTCTCACAAATCGGAATGTAATCATCCCATACATCCTCTTCTAAATCACTAGGGATTCCCTCACTGTCAGAATAATCAGACTCGTCGGGCACTATCGTACATGAAGGAATACCCTTACCTAGCTAGTCAACTTCCGAATTTAGAGATACTATATCCATATCAGAATCCTAAGAGGGATCTGTCACTATCTCAAGTGGATTAGATGTCGAGGCTAAAGGAGACAAAGCTCTAGTAGTAACATCTTTTGAGTCCAAAACATATGATCTTTTAGGAATGGTTTCCCTAAAGGTGGGAGTAGGCACACTAAGGGCAGGCCGACCTTTTGGGGGAACTAATTTAGCGTTAGGTATATAATCATTCCTATAGGCAGATATGAGACTAGTGTCATAATGATACTCACTCACAGGCTTGGTGTTAGTAGTGAGGAGATAGGCGGGATCAAATTGATCCGAGAGTACTCTTTACATGTGAGGCAAAGCATATGGATAGCTACCAGCACAGCGCTCTTCGTTTAGCCAAAATAACAGGGCTTGACCTACTAAGATCTTTCGGGCTACGACAACCTTGTTGTGGTCGCTCCATACTTGATAATCAAAATAAGCTTCTATCCCCTTAAGCCAGTCTCTATAAATATGGGGACACCCTAATCCGTCATAAGTAGGTGCCTCAATTCTAGTGGGACGATAAGCGTGAGGATGGTAGGAATTCCTATGGTATGATGGCAAGGCTGGGGTGTGTTTATCCATGGCTTTATCATACCAATAGTCTAAATGGGAAGCGTAAATGTCATAGGCCCTAATAATGAGAACCGGAGAAAAAACTCAATCTGATTCTTATGCATATACAATAAATTAAGGACTTTTTTGCTCACATGCAATGATTTGTTACCGCTAAATAACTAGGGGGATAATTATATATTTTTTGGATTTTCTTGTTGAAAAAAATATGAAGATTATTAAATAACTTTTTTTTCATCTTGTTTTGATCTTTTTTTGAAAATAAATAAATATTTAGGCCACTATTGGCAGACCAGGAAATTTTTTTTTTGTAATTTTGATAAAGAAACGTTCAAGAAAAGTACGTGTCGGCATACTAATAAAAAGAGGGAGGGTGCCAATTAGTAAATTGACGTTAACCTCCCTCCAATACCAAATTGATGCAGGCCTATGGATTCGATGGATCAAACTACGTGCTCTTAGGTACGGTAACTAAAATAAATACATAGCGAGTAATATTTCTCTAAAATTAATACTAATAATGATTCCTATAATAAAGCAATGCACAACGCAAAGGGTCGCTACCCCTTATGAAGATTGAACAAGGGCTATATGCCAAAGTTCGCTCAAGCAAATATGACCTACCCGATCCGGACAATTAGAAATTAAATATAAAGTTATACACAAACATTCACAATTCCAATAAGAGAAAATTAGGACTAAAATAGTGATTCACAATTAAGTCCAAATCAATGCCAAAATTAATTAATGAGGGTATACCAAATCACTTGAACGCAAGGGAAAATCAAGGGTGATGAACCACATTTCTTCAAGTGTTCATGAGATCAACCCGCTCAAATTATACGAGAATATTCGGAATAAAACACGCTTAAAATTTAGATTAAAATTAGCACGATTTTAAAATAAATTAGGACAACTAACTAGCCTTCTAATTCCACCAAATCTCACAAATAATATTAGAAGAAATCACACAAGAGATGTTTAGAAATTCGTTACCCAATCTCAAGAAAGTCCGTCCACAATATTGAGTGGAGGAAACGCTCATGACGGTAGTAGATTTTCTATTTCCATGCAAACTCAAGGATCTGCGTCGGACGAGGGAATTGCAAGCCATTCTTCCTTTGCAATAACCTTTGGAGTTAGAGAAATATTGAGGGACTATATATATGGAAAGTGGAGAGAAAAAAGGTGGTGGAAAAAGGTTGAGGGTGGTCGGGTTTGGTTTGGTGATATTGAGGGTGGTCGGGTTTGGGTGTTGGATGGGAAGAGAGGGCTCAGGTTGGTGGTGGAGGTGGTGGCCAAGTTATGGAAGGGGGGGAAAGAGGGTGGCGGCTAGGGAGGTGGCTGGCTAGGGTTTTAGGAGGGAAGAAAGGCTCGGTTTTTGGGAGGAGATAAGAAGAGGGGCTATTAGTGGAGAACTAGAGGAGGTGGAGGAGGAGTAGAGGTGTCGGAGAGATAGAGAGGGGAGTAGAGGTGGCCAAGAAGAAGAGAGGGAGAAGGGGGCCGAATCTTACCTTAAAGGAAAGGGGGAACGAGGGGGAAAATTCAAAGCTTGAATTCTAGGTTTTTTCTTTTTCTTCTTTACTACTAAATTCTTCATAACCATGGCTATATATAGCATACACCACTCTATCTCTTTCGTTCAAAATTCAAAAAGAAACTATGATGGTTATATGCACCCATCATAATACATGAAATAAAAATACATGAAATAAACTCCGAAAAAAAATTTGCTTAAAAATAAAATTGCTAAAAATACATATTTATAATTATATATTTTTATATAATGGCGGTGGCGGGCATCATGCAAAACATGTAACGGCGATGTCGAAGGGCGTCGTGGTAGAACCCCATCCTCGAGCTTGCGGCAACGTTCATCCCAATCCACAAACTCTCTATGACGGGGATCAATGGCCGCATCAGCTTCGTCACCATCAGTTCTGAGCCTTCGAATAGGAAATCCATTTTTTGGCGCTATGAATTCTTAGAGTTTTATAGATTTCTTGAGCTTTCATCGTAGGGAGGCAGAAATACTAAATGTCTAGGAATAATGCATTTTGTTCTAAGCACAACACCTCTATTTATACTAACCTATTATTTGAGAATGTGGAGAGGCGCGTACCTATTGTGATAATCACGAGTAGATCAATGGATGATATTGATCCCGTGAGATAGCCATAAACAAAAGTCCCTAAAAGAATTCATCGAGTGGTCTCTACGTACTCGACGCTCTTGACGCATTAAGTTTTCTCAACACTCTCGATGACTAGACACTTGGACTTAGCACACTCGATGCCTGAAGTTGTCTCAGCACACTCGACACTTGAATACTTAGACTCAGTGCATTCGACGCTTGGATAATTCTGTGCTTTCTGGATATCCTACAATACTCAATTTTTCCTGCAACACATATACATAATAACACAGAAGTTATACTAAGTTCAACATGCACTACGCAATTTTGAAGGTGTTTAACTTGGCTTCATGTAGTGGCTTAGTGAAAATGTCAGCCACCTATTTGTATGTAGGGACAAACTAAAGACAAATGTCTTCCTTTTCTACATGATCCCTAATAAAGTGATACCTAATCTCAATATGCTTAGTCCTACTATGTGACACAGGATTCTAGCAATAGAGATTGCACTTGTTGGAACCCCTAGGTGATTTGGGCTAGGTTCTCTTCTTAGGTTGTGACCCATATTGTATAGAAGGGTCAAGTTTTATGTGCTTCTAGAGCCTAGGTCAAGTCCTTAGAGTCAACAGTACAAAGGACCAGCCTCCAACACTGCCCAAGACTCAAGACTTAGAGAATTCAAGTTTTAGAAACAGGAGATCTACGTTCGTCGATCTCCGGTCGACGATATTCGTGCTCAGCTCGACTAACTCAGAGAAAAAATTTCCTAAGCTGAGCTCGACGAACTCTATTCTCAGGTCGACTAACACTTTAACACTCAGAGCCAAAGATCACTCAGCGCCAAAATTGACTCAATGCCATAATTCACTCAAAGCCAAAGCTTACTCAGAGCCAAAGATCACTCAACGCTATCAACGCCATCAATGACTCACACTCTCAAACGACTCAATGCTAGATGTGATATTATCTTAACGTCGTAAGTTTAACCAAGTCCTAAGGTCAACTTATTTCATATTCTAAGGTCGATGAACTTAGAGCACAGTATCCGTCAGTTTATGCAGTGCAGTTGTTCGCAAATCACAGGTCGATGAAAGATGATCTCAGGTCGACGAAAGCTGATCTCAGGTCGACGAAAGTTGTTATCAGGTCGACGAAAACTATAAGACATAATGTTATTTATTCTTTCCTTTTCTGTCTCCTTATTTTATATCCTTTATAGGTCGTTAATTCCCTGGATAATCAATGCACTTATATCCTTTGAATCAAGCTGTTACTGGCAGCATTGATTACAAATATCCTCCATGGAATTAATTTCTTATATCTCAGGACAGATATAGAATAGAATATATGACAGCATACTTTCCGTTTTCATTTCCCAAATTTCGGCTAAGCATTTATTGCAGGTTTTTGAATTCGACCTTGAGGCAGTTATCAATCTGATTTATCACTCTGCAAGAAAGAGGGGCAATATAAAAAAACACTCTTTGAGATCGACAACAAGTTCAGTGCATACAATTCTCAGAAAATCAACTGCTCTCATAAGAAGAGGAAAGAACAACAATCACAATCAAGAGTCCTTCTTCGCCTTCTTTGTTTTCAGGGATCACAAGTGATAAGAATATTCAAATCAGTCAAAGGATCTCTGAAAAGTTGATCATACAGCAAAAGGCCTACTCACCCTTAGCAAATCTTCCACTCCTGAACCATTCAATATTTCAAGGGGGGGCTTTGACAACACCACAGAATCCACATAGTCTTCTCATTTTGACTTGAGAAAAGAAGACTTCCATCAACCTCTCTTCCCCACCTCTGTACAGGGTTTTAATTCCCTTCAAAATTATTCTTGTTGCAAGTCTCCTTCCAAAAGACTTGGGTTGGTTTTTGAGCACCTGATCAAAAGCTCATTGGTGGCAGTCACCTGATAAAAACCTGTAGTGGATTCTACCTAGGGTGGTAGAAGAGTGGATGTACCCAAGTTTTGGGAACCACTATAAAAATTCTTGTGTTATCTGTGTGGCTGTGATCTTCTTGTATGCTTGTGCTGTGATATGTTTTGCTGTATAGCTCAGTTATCTTTTCTCTAGTTCATCTGCTGCACTTGTACACTCATACACCTATATCATAGTAATATATTTTATTAAAGACTTCTTATTTTTGCATAAATCAAAAAGATTTTAAAACCTCTATTCACCCCCCCCCCCTCTAGAGTTTGTTAGAGCTTACCATATCTTTTAATTGGTATCAGAGGAAGGTTAATCACATCATACAGGCTTACACCTTGATTAATAAAGATCCTCAAGATAAACTATCAATAAGTCTTATTAGTTTCTCTGATTAGATTTTATTTTATGATATCATGGCACAAAACAAGGATTGTGCCAGCACAAGACCTCCAGTCTGCAACTTGCAAAAGTTTGGGATCTGGAAGGCAAGAATCAAGCTTTATACGAACTCTATTGATGAGGACATCTTTAATTCCATCTTGATAGGACCACCAGCTCCAATGCCCTTTACTTCAACTCCAGTAAATCTCAGTGCAGTGCCTCCTCCAGATAAAGCTGATGCATATAAGAAAGCCAAGATTACTGATGCTAGAGCTATGAACATACTGGCCAAAACTATGTCAGATGATATATTTCAGAAAGTTGCTGAATGTATATCTGCCAAAGACATTTGGGATTCCCTCAACCAAATGGTAGCAGGCTCTGCTGATAAGAGGAAGGATAGAAGATCCAACCTCATATCCCAATATGAGAATTTCAGGAAAGATGAAGCAGAATCTGTGGAAGTAATGTACAACAGGCTGAGCTCCATCATCAGTGAGCTCAGAACATTGGACAATGAAATTACTCTAACTGAGGTCAATGACAAGATCCTCATGTACTTCCCTAGCACTTGGGACTCCAGAATCTGGCCCATCAGAGAAGCAAGAAGCATGGCTGAAATCTCAACAGAATCTCTGCTTAGAAAGCTCAAATCCTATTAGTAATTGATCAAGTCAAGAGAAGTTGCAGTTGAACCAAAGGCTTCAACACCTACCAGGAAGGAACAGAACTTCTCATTCAAAGCTGCAGAAGAATCTCCCAGCTTGCCAGCCAATGAAGATCTTATGGGTTTCTTTGCTAAGAGATTCTATAAAATGGAAAGGAAGGACTTCAGGAGGAAGCCCTCAAGGAATGAAGATAAACCCAGGTATGATA
Source organism: Platanthera zijinensis (assembly GCA_039513925.1). Lineage (NCBI taxonomy): Eukaryota > Viridiplantae > Streptophyta > Magnoliopsida > Asparagales > Orchidaceae > Platanthera > Platanthera zijinensis. The sequence continues at coordinate 116,261,106 of CM077092.1, forward strand.
AGACCCCTTCTAAAGAGGTTCTCTATTTTGGGTGCAGGAAACCTGGACACTTCATCTCAGATTGCCCAGAAGTCCAAAAGAAAGACATCAGAACAGCAAGGCCTCCTCCAACAAGTACAAAATGAAGGAGAAGGGCTTTGTAGCTGAAACCTGGAGTGATACTGAAGATGAAACATCCTCCTCCAGTTCCAGTGAGGATGATGTAGAAGAAAAGAAAGAAAGGGAAATTTTCCTTATGGCAATAGATGCTGGAAGCAGCTGATTAGATTAAGAAAAATCAGATGATGAAGAATTCCTCTCTGAAGAGGATCAGGTAATTGCTTCATATGACTTTCAATCTAAAGAATTTCAATCTGAATTTAAACTCTTGTGTTTATACCTACTAGGATTTGAGAAGGAAATCAAACTTCTCAGGGAAAAACTTTTAGAACAAGACAAAATCATTGCTGAAAATGAAAAGTTAACTAAAGAATTAAGCTTAGCCAATCAACAAATAGCTTTTCTGAAATCTTAATTAAGTAAGGCTAAGGAACTAGAAGAATTCTTGAATGGTAGAAGTTTATAACTGTTAAATATAACTAACACAGTTAATACAAGATCTAACAATAACAAATTAGGATTAGGAGCCTCATCTAGTGAACCAATCCTAATTCAGAAAAATCAATTATCAAAACCTATTAACTTCATCTCTGAAAATGGTAAGAAAAATACTGAACAGGTAGAGAAGGTTAATGAAGTTCTTAAACAGTTAGAACTTAAGAAAACCAATCAGAAAAAGAAAAATAAACAACATAACTATGTTCAGCATATTTCATCGAACTCAGAACGACGAAATGGGTATGGTTCGTCGACCTCAGAACAACGAACCATGAATGCAAATAATAATGTAAACTATTCTTCGAACTGGGATCGACAAAACCAGTATGGTTCATCGACCAGAGATTAACTTTCTGGGGCTCTAAGAATGGATACCTTTATTCTTCGAGCAGAGATCGAAGAACTCAACCTAGATCGTCGAGCTCAGATCGACGAACATACTCAAATTTGTCAAACTCAGTTCATAACCAGAGTAACCTAAAAACTGATAAATCCTTTAATCCCCTTAGTCAGTGGATCATACCTCCTAGAATGTATCATCCTTTAGGTTATAAGGATCAACCTGAATGTTCATTTATTTAAAGTTTCAGTTATGTTTAACAACAAGGACCCAAGGTAATCTGGGTCAAAAACTGCAAATCATCTTTGCAGGTAGAAGAGAACCTTGTCACTCAACACAAGTGGTACCTGGATAGTGGTTGCTCTAAACATATGATAGGTTGCAAGGAATGCCTAATCAACTATAAAGCCAAGAATGTACCTAAAGTAATCTTTGGGGACTCATGCTTTGGACTAATAGAAGGCTATGGAGATTTCAACTGTGGAGCTGTCATATTCAAGAAGGTGACCTATGTAAATGGTCTTAAGCATAATCTGATATCAGTAAGCCAACTATGTGATATAGGTTATCAAGTAAGCTTCACTAACTCTTTATGTCTTATTTATTTAAACAACACAACTTTTTTAACAGGAATTAGACAAGGCAATATCTACTTAATAAATTTTGAATCAACTAAATCTGAAATTTGCTTATTCAATTCTGTCAGCATTCAAACTAGCTTATGGCACAAAAGAGTAAGACATGTAAACCATAAAAATATAGCTAGGTTATCTAAGGACAATCTTGTTATAGGTTTACCTTCTGGTCCCTACAAAAGGAAGGCCTTTGCAGGGCTTGTCAACTAGGCAAGCAAACTAAATCTAGTTTCAAATCCATTAATAAGAGTGATTCACCTAAAATTTTGTACTTGCTCCAAATGGACCTTTTTGGCCCTATTGTAGTACAAAGTCAAGGAGGAAAGTCTTATACATTAGTTATTGTAGATGATTTCTCCAGATTCACATGTGTTTTATTTTTGAGAACTAAGTCAGATACTTTTAAGGTTCTCACAGATATTTTAAAGAACATACAGATTGAGTACTCTACTCAAGTTACATTGATCATAAGTGATCATGGCACTGAGTTTGAATCTCTTCTTATGCTAGAGTTTTGTGAGAAGGAAGGTATCAGACATTGTTTCTCAGCTCCAAGAACTCCTCAACAAAATGGGGTAGTTGAAAGGAAAAATAGGACACTCATTGAAGTTGTAGGTACATTGCTTGCAGATGCTTACATGTCTCTTTCCTATTGGGCAGAGGCAGTATGCACAGCAAATTATGTCCTGAATAGAAGCCTAATACATAAACTAAAGCTTAAGACTCCCTATGAACTACTCAAAGGGAAGAAACCTATAATAACCTATTTTAAAGTATTTGGATGTATTTGTTATATTGAAAATAATGATAAGAAACATCTTAGAAAGTTTGAAGCTAAGGCTGCAATGGGAATTTTCCTAGGATATTCCCAAGTCAGCAAGGCATATAGGGTGCTTAATAAATCAACATTTAAAATTGATGAATCTATGCATGTGACATTTGATGAATCTAATATGTTTTACAAGGAGAGAGACATCTCTACCAATAATAATCTACAAGTACAAAATTTGCGTGAGAGCTTGGATGATCTAAACCTTACCTCAAGGGTTGAATCACATCCCTCTCCACAAGCTATATCAGAAGCTGAAAGTGAAGAAGAGACTGTGGAAGCAGTTCAATTTTCTCCAACAGTTGATACAATTCCACAAGAGGAATTAAATCAAATAACTGTCACTGAACTAACTCCACCTAATGATCTTGTCATACTTAAGGATCACCCTAGATCTCAAGTAATTGGAGACATATCAGTAGGAGTGCAGACAAGGCATCAAATCAACCCTGATGTGATGCTTGCCTGTTTACTCTCTCAAATTGAGCCTCAATCCATATCTGATGCAGAGCAAGATCCAAACTGGATCACTACAATGCAAGAGGAACTCAACCAGTTTGAGAGGTGTAAAGTTTGGGACTTAGTTCCAAGGACTAGGGGCTATCCAGTAATTGGGACTAAGTGGGTATTCAGAAACAAACTTGATGCCCAAGGTGTGATAGTGAGGAACAAGGCAAGGCTTGTTGCTCAAGGATACAAGCAAGAGAAAGGGATTGAAAAGTCGTTTAGGTCATTAAATTAAATCTTTAATAAACTCCCTAGGTCATTAAATTAAATCTTTTAATAAACTCCCTAGGTCATTTAATACATGAAGTACCTTGCATTCATCCCAGAGCTTGTATGCAGAACTCAAAGAAGAGGTGTATGTTGAACAACCTCCAGGTTTTATCTCTCCATCTCATCCCTTTATGTTTTTAAACTGCATAAGGCTCTCAATGGTTTAAAGCAAGCTCCAAGAGCTCGGTATGAGACCTTAGCTAGCTTTCTTTTAGAGCATGGTTTTTCAAGAGGCATGGTAGATAGAACCCTTTTTAAAAATTTGCATCATGATAAAATTCTCTTAGTACAAATTGAAAGTGAGGGTAAGATCTACCTTTACTCTAGAGGGGGGGTGAATAGAGTATTTTAAAATAATTTTGCAAATTAAAATTTAATTGGCAGTGGAAGACTTAATTTATTTATAGGTGTATTGTGCTTGCAGAGAATAAAACAAACTAAAGCAAGAAGTAAAAACACAGCACACAGCAAATCAAACACAGCAACCAGAAGACACAAGGATCTATAGTGGTTCCCCAATCAACCTGGGTACATCCACTCTTCTACCACCCTAGGTAGGAATCCACTGCAGGATGAGTTGATCAGGTGTCTTGGGCACCAATGAGCTTTTGATAAGGTGCTCGAAAACAAAACCAGATTTTTTTGATCAGGTGTCTTGCCACCACTGAGTTTTGACAAGGTCTCAGAAACCAAACACAAAACTTTTGAAGGGAGTTTTGAGTAACCCTTTTACAGCAGAATAAAAGAAAAAGAAAGTGTAGTTGTTCTTCTCTGTCAACAGTCAAAGAGAAGACTAGTGGATTATTGATGCCAAATCTCCCCCTGAGATTTGCAGTTGTTAAGGAAAATAAGCATTGCATAGGGTGATAGGCCTTCAGAATGAATGAGATCTCCAACAAAAGATGATTTCAGCAATGACTGAAATGTGTTGTGTCTGGAGTCTTGATTGATGAAACCTTGAGCACTTGAATCAGAAATGAGATACTGTAATCCTGTAGTTCTTGTGTGTCTCACAGATCTCAAATGTTGTTCTTAGTTTTCTCTTGTTATCTGTTATCATTGATAATGATGTCTGTCTCTATTGTCTGAAATGATATATTGAAATCCAATCTTTTAGATAGCTGTTAACCAGTCATAAATGACTTCCTTAATTGATATCTGTCTCTGGAGGAAAGTCCTAAGTGACATTCTCTTTTAGTCTCCTTGAAACTTGCTCCAGATTGATTGAAACGGCTACAAGATCCTTTGCATTAAATGCTGGATCTGAATAAATTTGAATTCCATAACTGACTGAATTTGAAATCCTGAAATCGTCGATCTCTCAAGAAAATCATCAATCTAAGCTCGACTACCGTCAACCTGAGCTCAGAGACTGGAACTTGACTTGAAACAGAAATCGTTGATTTGAACTCGACTATCATCGATCTGAGCTCAGAGATCTTTATTTTGGCTAGAGACAGAAACGTCGATTTGAGCTCGAAGATTGTCGAACCGAGTTCGACGACTCGTTGAACTGAGCTTAGAGATAGTCGAACTGAGTTCGACGCCTCATCGATCTGAGCTCGACGATAATTGCCTTTGTATTTCTGCACTTGTAATCTGATCTAGGAGGTCTTGGGGGCAGATTTCAAACCTAAGTTTTAAGCCTTAGACCTATTCTAGTTTGACCTTTAAATCTATACAATGAGGTCAAGACACATTCCTAAGGACATAGTGATCCTTACCCAAATCAGTAATAGGATGTTCCAACCATTATCCCCTATTTGGGTTAGGATTACTATTTACAAGACAGATAGGAATTAAAAAGCATACAAGCAGAAATAAAAGCAAATACAATATTGAAGAATTATGAAATGCAGCATTGCAGAAGCAAATGAATGATCACAGCCGATTGTTCAGAGAGAGAGATATACTGTTCAACTTACATAATTAGTCCTTTTCCTTGACCTTTTTGAATAAAATATCTATGTTGGGATCTTGAGCTTCTTTCTTAGATCTTCTTTCATCAGCAGCACCTAGGGAGGTTTGAGATTTGGGTCTGGGGATAACTGCCTCTGGGTGCAACTTCATGTAACTTTCTGGGTCAAAGAATTTTCTAGATGAATATTTCTCAAGCTTTTTCTTTCTTTGTTCAGATAATGTAGTAATATTTGAAGTATCTTTTCCTTGTTCTCTTGCTTTCTTTATCTGGTCTAAAGCAGCTAATTCCTTCATCCTTGCCGTCCAAGAGATAGGATTGTTCTCTGGATCTTCATGGGGAACAAGAGGTTCATATCTATTGAAAGTATCAGCAGGAGGAGCTCTTGAGGGAACAATTTCTTTGAGCTTATATGGGAATGGACCAGAAGTTAAATCAATTGGGCCTTGTCCTTCCCTTTGATAAGGATGCTGTCTTGATTGTCCTCTTGAATATACTCTGTATCCTCTTTGATTTCCTCTATATTGGCCTCTTCTTGACTGGTAGCCTCTTTGTTGATGTCCTCTGGATTGTGATCTATCTTGAACCTGAGAGGAACTTTAAGTTATAGCATGAGAGGTTTGTTGTGCTAAACTTCCACCAGATCCTGCATCTGGAGAGGGAGGAGGAGGAGGAGGATTATGATGAGATGTGTCTTTTTCATACTTCCTCCTCTTCTTCATAGCCTTCAATTGGTTCCTTAAGTATTGCATCCAGGGTTCAGTAATTGGACAGTCGTGCAGAATGTAGTAAGGAATATCATTATCATTAGTGACTTTTTCTGTAGGGACTCTCTTCAATGCTTTGCTTCTTGATTTCCTCTTCCTTGCAATGGTTGCAGAGGAGTCATTAGAATCAGTTCTAAATTCATCACTGTCTGAGCTTTAAGGATTGTCATACATCTCATCAACCCTTTTAATATATTCTTGTTATTGTTTGGTTTGTTTAGATGAAGCAGCATTAGTAAGAACAGTAGCAGTAACAGAAGCTGGAGCAAGAGCAGAAGTAATAACACTAGCAGGAGCAACAATAGAAATAGCAGCAGGAGCAGTACTAACAACAGAAACAGAAACACTAACAACAGGAGCAGCAACAGAAACAACAATATCTTTCTCAGCAGCAGTATCAACACGCACATCATCAGCAGTAGCAGTAGTAATTTCAACAGCCTTTATAGAATTGATATAAGATGATATCAAGCTGGGATCACAGCTAGAGATAGGCACAATTACCTTAGTAAGATCTTCAGCTTCTTGAGCTAGAAGATATTTGTAATACAGTACATCAAAAACTGACAGCAGAGACCTGAGGTCAACTGCATTTAATGCTGGAACTAGAGCTGGGGCTGGAGTCACTGGCAGATCTGGCACTTCTTCTTCTAGAGCAGGCAGCATCACTTCTTCATTTGGCATCTCCCCCTGACTGGATTCAGTATAAACTAGATCAAGGCATCCCAAAGAAGGATTGCCTGAGGAGGATGGAAAGAAGAAAGCATGGCAGATAACTCATTGATTGATTTAAGAAGTGGAGCCATGGAGGTATCCAGCAAGAGTGTTAGCCTGGGAGCTAACATCTCATATAGTTTATCTGTAAGGGCAGGAATGTCTACTTGCTCAAGGGATTCTATAGTAGAGGTAGAGGAGAAAGGTGCAGAGGTTGATGGTGTTGATGGAGCTGCAGTTATGTGGAGAGATGATGTGGATGGTAGTGGTATGGATGGTTGTGAAATGGGAATGGTGGTGATGGATGTCACTGGAATGGAGATGGATGGGGTGAAAGATGGTTGAGCTAGAATATCTTGTAGCAGTTGTTGGTAAGAAGTAGAAGATGATGGGGGCCCTAGAGGTGATGAATGAGAATCATCCATGAAGGAATCATTTAACAAATTGAATGATTGAAGATGGATGGATGAATCAATGTCAAGAGAGGGATAATAATGTAGAGGATGGAATTGCTCTTGATGAGTGACTGGTGGTGGTGAAGAAGTTCTTGGAGATGAAATTGAGATGGGTGAAGAAATTGTGATGGGGGATGAAATTGAGATTGAAATGGTGGATGTAGGGATGGTTGAAGAAACAGGAGGTGGAGATGGTGGAGATGAGGAGGAGGAAGCAAGCAATTCTTCTAGGGGGCAGTTGCTTGAGGGGAAGTGACTGGAACAGTACTTGTGCCTGAAGTGGTGGTAGCTGTAGGACCCCTGCTGGGTTTTGCAATTTGCCTATCCCACTTTCCAAAGAGAGCACAGGAGAGTCTCTTGGAAGCATTGATGTGCATACCATTGGACACAAGCAATTGGGGGCATCTGTTATGCAAAGACAGGCCTAATATCCTCCCAAAGTTAACAAGGTTCTTGTTAATCTTCTTCTTAATTAAATCAAAATGGATTTCTCCCCAATTCAGATGTTTCTTATCAACTAAAGCAGCCATCAAACAAAACTGATACCTAGATATTGTATCATGAGCAGAATGTTTTTCTAATAGTACTTTTCCCATTACATCAGCTAAAAACCTATACTCTACTGAAAGGTTTTTCTTAAGCAATTTGTTAGGGTTTGCTGCTGAATGTCCCATTCTATCTAACATAGTAAAAAACTCTTCTCCAGACAATTCCACTGTATCATGTCCAGTACTTAATTGGAAAACTTCTGTTAAAAGTGGAGGAGAAAGGGATACCTGGGTTCCTGATATACTCCCGACCACAGTATTTTGATCCAGATTGTGGGCTGTGTATACCTATTCTTTAATCTCATCTGCAGCCAGCATCATCCTTGTAGTCATGATTGTCACTAAATGTTGCTCCTTGAACAGCTCTAGAATATCCTTGAATATCTGATCACTTCCTTCAAACGAATCCATGTCTATTTCAAAAACGGTGTCAAACTTCATTGCTGCTAAGATTGAAACAGAGACAGCCATGTTTTTCCTACAAAAACAAACAAACAAGACCAAGTGTAGAAGGGTTTGTAGAGAAGAAAAGCTCTACAGAAAGTATGAATGTGCAAAAGAGAACGACGATCGAAAAATGATTTTTATATCAGAGTTCGACGCCGAATAGGAAAGATCGTTGAACTCCGTTCGACGATCTGGGCTTCTAAAGGAATCTGAAAGGTCTTCAAAATCGTCGATCTCCGTTCGGCAATATTGGAGAGCGTCGAGCTCCGTTCGACGATCTTTGACCGGAAAGAGATAGCCTAGCACTATCTGGAAAATGCTGAACTCTGGTCGACGATTTCAGAGAATGTCGATCTCCGTTCAACGATCTTTGGGAAAAACATCGAGAGCAGTTTAGAGATCAGAAATAACCTATAGACACTTGAGAAATCAAGTTTTTATCCTAGTCTTGGTCAATTTTAAGGTTTTAAAAACTTGGATCTTAATTTAAACTTCCTCCATCTAACATTCCTAACTGATTCAGGAAGAAGGTGTATTTCATTTCATCCAAGGGTTTGGTGAAAACATCTCCCCTTTGCAAATCAGTTGGGATATATTGAAGTTCAATTTTATTATTGTCAACATTATCTCTTAGAAAGTGATGTCTAATCTCTATATATTTTGTCCTACTATGGAGGACTGGATTTTGTGCTATAGAAATAGCACTTGTGTTATCACAAAATATTTTTGACTTATCTAAGTTATAACCATAGTCTAGGAGCTGATTTTGAATCCAAAATATCTGTTAGCAACAACTACCTACTGCCATGTATTCAGCTTCAGCAGTTGATGTGGACACAGATGTTTGTTTCTTACAAAACCAGGAGACAAGTCTCTCACCAAGAAACAGAGAAGTTCCACTTGTGCTTTTCCTGTCTACTCTATATCCAGCATAATCAGCATCTGAAAATCCAGTTAATTAAAATCCTGAATCTTTTGGATACCAGAGACCTAGATTTGGACAACTTTTCACATACCTAAGAATCTTTTTTACTAATGTTAGGTATGACTCTCTAGGGCTTACTTGGAATCTAGCACAGATGCATATAGCAAACATTATGTCAGGTCTACTAGCTGTAAGGTACAATAAAAATCCAATCATTGCTCTATATGTTTTCTGATCAATAGGTTTCCCATGTTCATCAGTATCTAATACAGCATTAGTAGGCATAGGTGTTTTCATACATGATGCATCAGACATACCAAATTTCTTAACAAATTCTTTTGCATACTTGGTTTGAGAAATGAATATGCCTTCAGCATGTTGTTTGACTTGTAATCCTAGAAAGAAGGAAAGCTCACCCGTGCTTCTCATTTCAAATTTAGAATGCATTAGGTTGAAAAACCTCTTGCACAAATTTGAATCAGTAAATCCAAAGATAATGTCATCTACATAAATTTATACTAGCAGGGTATTGGACTTATGGGTTCTAATAAAAAGAGTTTGGTCAACTCTACCCTTTATAAAATCATTTTCCAAAAGAAAGCATGCTAAGGTCTCATACCATGCTCTAGGAGCTTGCTTGAGACTATATAATGCTTTATGCAATTTAAAAACATAATCAGGATAAGTTGGAGAGATAAAACCTGGGGGTTGTCTGACATAGACTTCTTCCTTGATATCTTCATTGAGAAATGCACTCTTTACATACATTTGATAGACCTTGAATCCCTTGTGTGCTGCATAGGCTAGAAATATTCTTATGGCCTCCAACCTTGCAACTGGTGCAAAGGTATGGTCATAATCTATTCCTTCTTCTTGAGAGTATCCTTATGCAACTAGCTTTGCCTAGTTCCTTACAATAATGCCTTGATCATTCAGTTTGTTCCTGAACACCCATTTTGTTCTAACAATGGAATGATCCTTTGGTCTTGGCACTAGCTCCCAAACTTTGTTCCTTAAAAATTGATGTAACTCCTCTTGCATTGCAATGATCCAGTGTGGATCTTGTTCTGCATCTTGTATGGATTGAGGCTCAATTTGAGATAGAAAGTAAGTGTGCATTAGGTTTTGTTTAACCTGATTTCTGGTTTGCACACTAGCTGAGATGTCTCCAATCACTTGGGAGATTAGATTATCTCTTGATATTACTAAATCAACAGGGGGTGTTGATTGTTCACCAACCTGTGTTGTTGTTTCCTCTTGTGGAATAACAACTGGCTCTTCAATGTGGTTCTCACCAAGATGTTGAGTGTCCTCTTAATCTTCACTGCTTTCACCTTTTTATTGAATAGGTAAAGGTGTGGTACCCTCTTCAATTATGTTCAATCAGTCCAAATTCTCTGAAAGAGAATGTTCCTGCAAAGGTTCTATAGTAGAAGTATTTTTCTCCTTATAAGACATGTTAGTTTCATCAAAAAATACATGTATAGATTCTTCAATTTTAAGAGAAGATTTGTTATACACCCTATAAGACTTGCTGATCATGGAGTATCCCAGAAACACTCCTTCATCAGCTTTGGCTTGAAATTTTTCTATGTCTTTCTTGTCATTATTGTGTATGTAACAAATGCAACCAAAAATTTTGAAATAATCTACTTTAGGTTTCTTCCCTTTGCGTAATTCATAGGGAGTCTTGCCCTTCAGCTTATATATCAAACTTCTATACAACACATAGTTTGAGGTGTTCACTGTCTCTGCCCAAAAGGATAGAGGAAGGTGAGCATCTATCAACAATGTAGTAGCCAATTCAATAAGGGTTCTATTTTTTCCATTCAGCTACCCCATTTTGTTGAGGAGTTCTAGGAGCTGAGAAAGTGTGCCTGATCCCTTCACTCTTACAGAACTCTTGCATAAGAAGAAAATCAAACTTTGTCCCATAATCACTTCTGATCAGGGCAATGTGAGTATTGAACTCAATCTGTATGCATTTGAGAAACTCTGTCAAACACTTAAAGTTATCAGACTTATTCCTCGGAAAGAACACTCATGTGAATCTAGAGAAGTCATCTACAACTACTAAAGTGTAAGATTTCCCTCCTAGGCTTTGTACTGTAATGGGTACAAAAATATCCATGTGTAACAGATACAAAATCCTAGGTGAATCACTCTTATTAAGTGACTTAAAACTATTTTTAGTTTGCTTGCCTAATTGACAAGCCCTGCAAAGTCCTTCCTTCATGTAGGGGCCAAAAGGTAGTCCTCTAACAAGGTTGTCCTTGGATAGCCTAGCAATGGTTCTAAGGTTTATATGTCCTAATATCTTATGCCATAGTTCATTTGGTTTACTAACAGATTTGAACAAGCAGATATCTACCTTAGTTGAATGAAAATCTACAAGATAGATGTTACCTTTCCTTTTACCTGTCAATACAGTTGTGTTGTCCTCTGATTTGATTTTGCATGAGGATTTGTTGAATGTCACCTGGTATCCTTCATCACACAATTGACTGATGCTGATTAAGTTGTGCTTCAGTCCTTCCATATAAGCCACCCTCTTGAATATGACTGACCCTATTTGGACTGCACCATATCCCTTGGCCTGTCCAAAGTTTGAATCTCCAAATATGACTTTGGGTCCAAGCTTGGCTTTGAAGGATGTAAGATTATCCTTGCACCCTGTCATGTACTTTGAGCACCCACTATCCAGATACCGGTGCTGGTTTATTGTCTGATAGGTCTTCACCTGCACATAAAATAATTTATTTGTTTTTGACCCAGTTTACCTCGGTCCTAGGTTGATAGCCTTTAAAATCTTAAAAAAAAAGACATCCTTGGTTGACTCTTATAACCTTCAGGATGATATCTCCTAGGAGGTATTATCAATTCAGCATAAGGATTAAAGCTTTGGGATGTAGGACCTCTAGGATTGAAGTTTGACTTACCCTTAAAAAAAATTCAAAGCTCTGAGCTCTGTTCGACGATCTCTGAGCTGAGTTCGATAATCTTGGGTCAGATCGTCGAGATCCATTCGAAGATCGTCATTGCCAGAGTTCAGAGTTCAGAGATCGTCAACCTGAGTTCGATGATTCAGCCTTAGATCGCTAAGCTCCGTTCGGAGATCGTCGAGCTCTGTTCGACATTTTCCGTTGAACTTTGTTTTTCTTAGGTAAATCAGAATTTTTTATAGCCACCTCTACAACTCCCTTTCCTTTATCTGAGATAAAGTTGATTGGGGTTGTTAACACTATAGGTTGGCTGGATGAAGCACTCAAGCCCATTTTACTGTTAAGTCTTGAATTCACTGTGCTTGTGATGTCCATCAGTCTGATGCTTCTCCCATTGAGGGATTCTTCAAACTTGTTTTCCTTAGATAGTTCACTTTTCAGTGAAGCTATCTCCTACCTACAACACTCTAACTCCTCAGAGAGTTTGAGGTTATCTGATTTTAAAGTGCTATTTTCAGATAGTTGATTTCTTAGAGAGATAATCTCTTTCTCAGACTTGAGTAGGTCTAAACATAGTGCCTTAAATTCAAATTTAAAGTCCTCTGAATCAAAATCAAAATAATTTATTACCTGATCTTCTTCAGTTTCATGTTCAGATTCAGATCCTGACTCCTGTTCTGCATCTGAATTGTGTTGAGAGGCCTTGATATCCATCATGCAGAACTCCTTCTCTTGGGCATCATCTTCATCATCACTTGAGCTTGATGAAGCCTCTGATTCTTCTTCAGTCTCACTCTAGGTTTCAGCTACAAATCCTTTCCTGGTGTGTTTGTTCTTGCTGGAGGAGGATTTATCATTGTTGTTTCTCCGGAAGTCTTTGTCTCTTCTTCTTTCTTTCTTATCTTTCTTGTCCTTGTTTTGATTCTCTGGACAGTCAGGCACAATGTGGCCTAGTTTCCTGCATCCAAAACAAATAATTTCTTTATTACTGGACTTGTCATACCTTGGCTTTTCATGGCCTCAGGATGACCTTTTCCTGAAGTCTTTTCTAGCCATCTTGTAGAATCTTTTGGCTAGTAGGCTCATTAACTCTTCATTGCCTGTGACCTTGTCTTCAGGCTGTTCTTTTGTAGCTTTGAAAGCAATTGTCTTCTCCTTGCTTATTGCTGGAGAAGCTGTCTTTTGCTCTTCCTCTTTATTTTTGATGAGCAGCTCATAAGACTTGAGCTTGCCCAATAGAGCTTCAGTGGTGATCTCATTTAGGCTTCTAGCATCCTTGATTGGCCAGATCCTTGAGTCCCAAGTGTTGGGGAAGCACATTAGGATCTTATCATTGAGTTCAGTCAATGAGATCTCCTTATCCAAAGTTTTCAGTTCACTGATAATTAGACTGAGTCTATTATACATGTCAGCTACTGACTCAGTTTCTCCCTTCTTGAAGTTGTCATACTAGGTTATGAGATGGGAACTTCTATCCTTTCTTTCATCAGCTGATCCTGACACAAGCTCAGATAGCTTGTACCAGATTTCCTTTGCTGAGTTGCATTCAGCTACTTTCTGAAATATATCATCAGACATTGTCTGAGCCAATATATTCATTGCCTTTGCATCAGCAACTTTCCACTTCTTAATGTCTGCATCTGTTCCTAAAGGGGGTGGAACAGCACTTGTACTTGTGGTTTCTGGAGGTCTTGGACACACTGTCAAAACAGAATTAAAGATATCCTCATCAATAGAATTCATGTATAATTTAATCCTTGCCTTCCAAAGTGCAAACTTAGAAAGATTGCACAATGGAGGTCTGGTGCTTGCATAGTCTTTGTTCTGTGCCATGGTTTTATATGAACATAAATATAATAGAAATAGCAACCCTCTATTAAAGATTGATCTTATCAGAGATCTTTTGGTTCAGGTGTTAGCCTGTAAAACAACCAACCTAGTGAAGATCTAGTTGTTGAATAACCAACCTCCCTCTAATACCAATTGAAAGTGAGGGTAAGATCTACCTTTACTCTAGAGGGGGGTGAATAGAGTATTTTAAAATAATTTTGCAAATTAAAATTTAATTGGCAGTGGAAGACTTAATTTATTTATAGGTGTATTGTTCTTGCAGAGAATAAAATAAACTAAAGCAAGAAGTAAAAACACAGCACACAGCAAATCAAACACAGCAACCAGAAGACACAAGAATCTATAGTGGTTCGCCAATCAACCTGGGTTCATCCACTCTTCTACCACCCTAGGTATGAATTCATTGCAGGATGAGTTGATAAGGTGTCCTGGGCACCAATGAGCTTTTGATAAGGTGCTCAAAAACCAAACCAGATTTTTTGATCAGGTGTCTTGCCACCACTTAGTTTTGACATGGTCTCAGAAACTAAACACAAAACTTTTGAAGGGAGTTTTGAGTAACCCTTTTACAGCAGAATTAAATAAAAAGAAAGTGTAGTTGTTCTTCTCTATCAACAGTCAAGAGAAGACTAGTGGATTATTGATGTCAAAGCTCCCCCTTAGATTTGCAGTTATTCAGGAAGAGAAGCTTTGCATAGGGTGATAGGCCTTCAGAATGAATGAGACCTCCAACAAAAGATTATTTCTCCAATGACTAAAATGTGTTGTGTCTTGAGTCTTGATTGATGAAGCCTTGAACACTTGAATCAGAAATGAGATACTGTAATCCTGTAGTTCTTATGTGTCTCCCAGCTCTCAGTTGTTCTTCTTAGTTTTCTCTTGTTATCTGTTATCATTTATAATGAGGTTTGTCCCTATTGTCTGAAATGATATATTGAAATCCAATATTCTAGATAGCCGTTATCCAGTCATAAATGACTTCCTTAATTGATATTTGTCTCTGGAGGAAAGTCCTAATTGACATTCTCTTTTAGTCTCCTTGAAACTTGCTCCAGATTGATTGAAACGGCCACAAGATCCTTTGCATTAAATGCTGGATCTGAATAAATTTGAATTCCATAACTGACTGAATTTAAAATCCTGAAATCGTCAATCTCTCAAGAAAATCGTCGATCTGAGCTCGACTACCGTCGACCTAAGCTCAGAGACTGGAACTTGACTTGAAACCGAAATCGTTGATCTGAGCTCGACTATCGTCGATCTGAGCTTAGAGATTTGGATTTTGGCTAGAGACAGAAACGTCGATCTAAGATCGAAGATCATCGAACCGAGTTCGACGACTCGTTGAACTGAGCTCAGAGATAGTCGAACTAAGTTCGATGCCTCATCGATCTGAGCTCGACGATAATTGCCTTAGTCTTTCTATACTTGTACTCTGATCTAGGAGGTCTTGGGGGCAGCTTTCAAACCTAATTTCTAAGCCTTAGAACTATTCTAGTTTGACCTTTAAATCTATACAATGAGGTCAAGACACATTCCTAAGAACATAGTGATCCTTACCCAAATCAGTAATAGGATGTTCAAACACAAATATATGTGGATGACATAATTTTTGGTTCTACTGATCCCAATCTGTACAAAAGATTTTTCTGATTTAATGCACTCAAGGTTTGAGATGAGTAGCATGGGTGAGTTATCATATTTCCTTGGTCTCCAAGTGAAACAAACCCCTGATGGGATCTTCATCTCTCAGTCTAAATATACTAAATAGCTTATTAAGAAGTTTGGGATGAATGATGCCTCAGCCATGAAAACTCCCATGGCTGCCAATGTTGTTGTAGATGCTGATGAATCTGGAAAACAAGTTGATCAGACCAGGTATAGGGCCATTGTTGGATCCCTACTGTATTTAACAGCAAGCAGACCAGATATTATGTTTGCCACATGTCTTTGTGCTAGGTTCCAGGTTAACCCTAAAGAATCTCACCTTATTTTCTTAAAAAGGATTTTAAGATATCTAAAAGGTTGTCCAGATCTAGGCCTCTGGTATTCAACAGAATCAGCATTTGTGTTAACTGGATTTTCTAATTCTGATTATGCTGGATGTAGAGTAGACAAGAAAAGCACCTCTGGAACTTGTCAGTTCCTTGGTGACAGACTTGTATCTTGGTTCTGTAGAAAGCAAACATATGTTTCAACATCCACTACTAAAGTTGAATATATGGCTGCAGACAGTTGCTGTTCACAGATCTTGTGGATACAAAACCAACTACTGGATTATGGTGTCAACTTAAATAATTCAACTATTCTGTGTGATAATACAAGTGCTATTTCAATTGCTCAAAATCCAGTATTGCATTCTAGAACCAAGCAAATAGACATTAAACATCACTTCATTAGAGATTGTGTTGACAAACAAAAGATTAAACTTGAATTTATCTCTATTGATTTGCAAAGAGCAGATATATTCACTAAGCCATTGGACTCATCCAAGCATCTATTCTTTGTAAATCAGCTTGGTATGATAAATGGTCAGGATTTAATCAAATGCTCTGTCTATGGTCAAAGAATTGTCTCTGTTCATCGACCTGAAATCGACGAACTGATAACTATTCTTGAGATTTTTCGTCGACCTGAGCTCGACAAAATCTACTAGTGAAGTAATTTTTGTCTAACTGAGATCGACGAACTTACTTCTGAAACCTTTCATCGAACAGAGATCGATGAAATGTCTTCAACCTTCAGACTGAGTTGGACGAACTGTTTAACTCTAAATTATTTCATCGACCTCAGAACGAAGATTTTTTTATTTTTCGTGGACCGGAGTTTGTCGTTTCATATTCCGGAAAACCTTATATTTAGGTTTTCTTCGACCTTCGTCCCGCGCTTTCAGTTCCCTTTGTACTTGATCTTTATTTTCTCTCTTGCAGGTGCACTCATGGAGATTCCAGCAGGCGCTCTTGCGGCAATGAAATTTGATACCGGATTCGACGTCAATTTCGACTCCTTCAAGAACTCCGATCCAGTATTCCTCCACATTCTGCAACTGCTGGAAGACAAGAAATTGAAAAATCTGCTGTCCATTAGAATCAAGTTACCCAGCACAGAAATCAGAGAGTGGGTCTTTACTGCGTCTACAACCGAGGACAACACAATGACCGGATCAATAGCGGGTAATGCCATCTCTCTCTCTCCCGCTGTGTTAACTGAAATCTTTGGATTAGAGAATGGAGAAGAAGAATTAGAACTCGATAATGAGGAATATGACATGATGTTAAGTCTGATGAGTTACTCTGGAGATAACCCAAATAAACTGCTGAAGAAGCACCTATCTACCGTGTTCAAATTTCTCGTAGATATTGCTGGGAAAGTCTTGGCTGGCAAGCACAATGCGCATGATTATATAACCAGGCATCAATTTTTGGTTATATGTGCAGTGGTAAATAAGAGACAGGTAAACTGGGCACAGATCATCTTTGATCTCATCAAGAAAAGGAACAGTAAGAAGGAAGTAAACTTTGGAAGGATCCTAGGGATCTTCTTGACAGAAAAGACTGTTGAATCACTGGTCTCCCAGACCACATTCATAAATGCTAGCAAAAGGCTCACATGTGCTTGTTTGGTAGGTGGGAGAGGACAATCACAAAGCCCTCTAAGGCTTCATCCTCTACCACCCCAGCTTCTGAAAGTACAAGGGCTATTTCAGCGCATTCCCACCCTTCTAAAGAGATCCCATCCACAATCATACCATCCAACATTACCCCAGCCACTCCTCAATCTCTAGCTCTCCAATCTTCATCTCTGCCAGCAACACAACACACCCCAGTTTCAACTCATCTTCTAGTCTCTACTCCCCTACCTTTATTATCCCCAGTTCATCAATCTTCAACCAATATTTCCTCCTCTACACCTTCCCCCCAACATGATACATCCATACCTACACCTCCCCAATCTCCTCTTCCATCTCATCTTGCTGATCTCCCCTCCTTAAATTTATTATAGTCTCCACTGAACACTCCCTCTCCTCAACATGACTCCCCTCTATACACTTCTATGCCATATGCTTCACCTCTCACTCCACAAGTTACTACTATCTCTACCTCTATCCCTATTCAGCCACACTCTGCAACAACCTCTACCTCTACACTCTTAGATCCCTCCATCCTACAATACCTTCTTAAACTTCTCAAACCAATCCTCCAGACCATCTTAGCAGAGGCAATTTCCGCTCTTACTACATCCATTTCCACTATGTCTGCCCAAGTTTCTGCTCTCACCACTCTATCTCTTCAGAAAGGGGCCTGACTTCAATCTCTATTAAAACCAGGCAGGGGGAGATACTTCATGAAGAAGTAGCAGCAGCAGCAGAAGCAGAACTAGTTGTACAGGTCTTAGATACAGCAGAACCAATTACAATGGATACAGAAGCAGAAGCAGAAGTAATAGAACAAACAGCAGTTGTACTAGCAGTAGGAACAGAAGCTGCTATGGAAACAGATGTCTTAAATTTTCTTGAATCAGTCATGGAGACAGATGTTTATTGTACAGATATTATAGTGTCAAATACTCAAGAGGTTATTCTGCCAGAAATTTTGACTGGAAGGGTCTATATTATCAATCCCAAAGCAAATCTAGTATCTTTGCTAAAAATATTTGGATCCTATATTTATTTTACCTTTCCCATTCTATCATCAAGAGAAATAGTGTGCTACACTTCTCCTGTCAGCTCAGAGGTGTTAGACATTGTAAAGAAATGTTTGACAGCTCCTCTAGAAATATTGTCTGCTCAGAGTTCTAGCCCTCTTGGGCCATCCAATATCATAGATTCTAGCCCTCTCCCCAATCTTGATGACATTATGGCTCAAGACATTGCCATGGAAACTAAAGCAGCTCATGCTAAAATTTTCCCCACTCTAGTAAGTAAAGAAATCCCCAAGGATGTAATAAGCCAGATTGATGATATGTATGATAATCCCCAATCTTTTGATGATGATGATGATGATGACTCTGATGAGGATCAAAAGAGGAAGAAAAATTCCAAGAAAAGAAAAGCTCCTCCTCCTCCTGCTCCAAAACTCAACCTAACAAATGACACTCCCTACTATATTCTAAAAAATATAACTCCATATAAGGGTATGCCAGCATGGATATGGCTATCCAAAAATGAATAGAAGGCAAGGAAGAAAAGAAGAAGATAATCTCCTCCTCCACAAAAATTTAAAAGGGATCCTCCTCCTCCTCCTCTAGCTGCAGGTGCTTCAGGAACCATCTCTCAAAGCTCAGATGCTCTTCCCAAGCCTACATTCACCAAAACCTATCAGAGACAAGGAAGACCTTCTCAATCTTCTAGAGACAGTCAGCACCAACACAGACATCAGATCTCCTCTAGAAGTTCATCCAGTGCTCAGCAATTTTCCCCCAAGCCAACATTCTCTCCTCCTTCAACTCCTGGCAAAGCAAACAGCCCTGAAAGACCTCCAATTCCAGCCTATGATCCTGAGACTAGCCTAACTACCAGAATGGCAAGATTCAAAGAATCTGTGGCTCTCTCTCAGATAAGGCAAGGCAGAGAAAAGGGTCAAGATCCTTCTCAATTTTCAATAATGTCAAGCTACAGGAAAAAGGAATTTGAAAGATATCAAGTTGGAAAGCTGGATAATGTTGAAAAATACATGCATCTACATCCTGAAGCTGTCATTCCTAGAACTACTTCTCAAAAGACACTTGGTGTAACGTCCCAATTCGCGCTAGGCCCCTTGATTGCGTATTTGAGTTAAGGGGGCTGTGGTGAGCCCAATGGGGGATGTGGGTGAACAGGTACGGACGTACGGGAAATGAGGAAAACAAGGCAAAACGGCATTTTTGGCTGACACGGGTATGGACACGGCCGTGTCCATACCCGTGTGCCTCATAAAAATAGGCTTACCAGTTAGAGAGGTACACGGGTATTGGGACACGGGCGTGTCCCTAGCCGTGTGCCAAGGACACGGGTTGGGACACGGGCGTGTCCCTAGCCGTGTGCCTAGGACACGGGTCGGGACACGGCCTTGTCCCTACCCGTGTGCCGCAACCCTGACCCGGCAGAAAGTGGTTCTGGGATGAACACGGCCCTAGACACGGCATGCCACACGGCCGTGTCACCTGAACACGGGTAGGAACACGGCCGTGTGCCTACCCGTGTCTGCGATGTATAAAAAGGAAAAAGTTGGGAAACCCTAGCATTTCATCTCCTTTCTTCTGCCCCGAAATTTCTGAGAGGGTTCTTGGCTGGAGGAGGACGAAGAGCTTGCCGGAGCCATCTTTGGAGGAATCAAAACGCCGCCACCGTCAAGGGAAAAACAATGCCGCCGCGAAGGAGTGCGAGGCTCATGGTCGGCCATGGTGGTACCGCTGGACTTGAGGTGAGCTTCCTCCCCTCTCCCTTGGTGCTAGATCTATAGTTATTTTAGGAGAGACATCGACTCCATAGAGTCTTGATGGTGAGGAGGAGAGTTCTTAGGATAAGTCATGCCTAGGTTTTAGGCTTAGTCTCCCTCAACCTTCTCATCATTCAAAGTGGAGATGAGAGGGGTTTTCGTTGGGGGTTTGGCTTTGAAAGGAGAAATAAGGTTGGGTGTGATTTCTGGAGAAGTTTATGCGAGGTCGTTGCAAGGAAGAAGATGAACGGATGCCGTTCATCTCGCCTTAAGATGCGTGCAGAAATCTGATTTCTGCACGCGACGACCTTCGTGGCCAATTTCGGAGGTGTTCTGGCCAGATCTGGGTGATCAACTCAACACGAAAGTCGTAGCCCTTGAAATTAACTTTCCAACGAGGGGTTGCTCGTTTCCATGCGATACCTGTAGCCACGGGAAAGCTGGTTCGAGCCCGCTGCGTTCGGGAAAATTCCTGTACAGGAAACTATTTCCTGTACGTATTCGAGTTGAATTTCTGGTATGTTGCAACTAGATCTGGGCGATCGACTCAACACGAAAGTCGTAGCCCTCGCGAATACCTTTCCAACGAGGGGTTGTGCATTGTGATCGGATTCCTGTAGCTCCGGGAATCCCAGTTTTAGTATTGGGCTATCCTATATTATTGCACTTGTTAATTTATAATGTTAGCACTCTTGCAATGATTGTGATTTGCTCATTTGATATCTTGCTCCCATATATCTATAATGTTGTTGTTTCTATAATTTAGCATGGTTACTCATTTGGTTGTGTATTGGGGAATAACCATGTAATGGTAGAGAAATGGATTGGATGGGAAGGTTAGATATTAGGAGTTGAGATTGGTATAGGTTATATTATACAATTTGGTGTTGAACATATCTATTATGCGTAGTGTTGAGGTGAATCCATTGAATAGGTGGGCGTGAACATGATGAACACTATGTGAAGAGTATTTTGTAACTGTAATCCGAGCCCAAGGGGTTTATTAACATCCGATGCATAGAGTTGAAGTCTCCCTACGGGTAGCATCGAGTGAGTTGTTTTGGGGCATGTGATGTGCGACGATTCATCGTGTCGCGACGTTGAGATAATGATTGTGGCAGGTCTACGGGTTCGCCAGTCGTCACACCGATGGGAACCAATGGGTAGACCTTGGGCGGTAGGGTTAGATACTTGGTGTCCATAACCCGAGATCTCCTCCGTGCCATGAGAACGGTTGGGCTTGCACCTCGCGCGTTTCCGAGATTCCATCCGGTTCGAAATCAAGGCCAGGTTGGGCTGTGTTCTTGGTGCACATTTACCCAAGACCCCTTCTGAGCCATAGTACGCATGTGAGCTCCGCTGTTGTGTTCTTAGCGTTGAGGCGTACGGGGGCCTAGGATAGGTAGTGTGATACCACCTAGTAGTGGAGACGCCCGCTCCACTGTCGCCGTCTGGCCACGACGGACGACGCCTGAGAGGTTAGCTACCTGCTCGAAAAGTGGGAACTTCTAGTCTGTGTCGACATAGCAACTTGCATGTGCGTGCGCATGATTCGATCATACCATAACATTCATAACATGTCATTCATTGCGTACACAAGATCCTCATCGTATAAGTTTGTATGGGCACTCTTATACGATGAGTTACTATACTGTTAAGCCGATCCTTAACTTATAAGTTTGTATGGGCACTCTTATAAGTTAAGTTACTATTCTGATTAATTATACCTGCTGTCATTTATATATTATTGATATTCGTAGAACTGCTAGTTGTGTAGCGTAGTTTATACTTCACCATACTTACTGTCACCTGCTTGTTTACTTGCTTATGTATATATATTGTACCTGTGTTCCTTTCTCCGCCCGGTGCCGAGGAGTCGTCGGGGGAGCGGATGTGAAGCCACTTAGTCTTATGACTAACGGTTGCTACGTCTTCTTTTTTAGGAGGAAACCCCGCAGGTAGAGCGGCAACGGACTATGCTGCAGGACAGCCAGGCCCGGATGATAGGACCTGAGGTGGTGGTGCCATCGGCACCGTCAGTGACAGTAGTGAGTGTTTTCATGTAGCCGTTTGGCAAAACATTTCTAGACTCTTGTTTATTTGTACAAGCCTGTTGTGCTTGTTATCTTCCGCTATTTTTGGACTTTAACTTAGCTGTGAACTGAACTGCTTTTAGCTTTACTTTTCTGTTATGGTTGGGTTGGCATAATTGTTGTGATATGGATTGTAGCCGGCGGAATAGGCGTCTTTTGGTAAAGGCTAACCCGTGTGTTAGTGCTACCGCAAGGCGGCTATTTCGGGCATAAGACTCCCCTCGTGCCGTGTGTTGTGTTCCGGGAGGGGGGGGGTCTTACAAATGGTATCAGACTAAGCCGATCTTCACCTACAGCAGTCAGGTAACAATGGGCCACTCCCGTTCGATTAGTCGGTTTGGGGACAAACCGACTTAGCGGAAGCAGTGGTGTGCCCATATGTAATTCACACTAAGTTGTCCAACTTTGACATTAGTTTTAGCCAACCTGACCCTAGTTTGTACCTTGCGTATAGGTCCCAGCGCAGGTGGAGCCGGTTGGGGGCACTCCTACCCCTTCCGTCCCTTCACAATTCCAGCAATCGGAACTGGGACAAACGCTGTCAGCCATATTGGATGCATTTAAAGCCCAGCAAGCTCCGGTGCAACAACAGGCGCCAGGCTCCAACTGGGTGAGCACCTTCCGTGCCCTGTCCCCTCCTGCCTATCTTGGGACAGAATCGCCGGTGCGCACCGAGGAATGGCTTGATACCGTGCAGGAATTGATGGCTGGCATAAGATGTCCGAACAACATGGCGGTGACATTGGTAGTGACGCTGCTAGAGCTACATGCCAAAAGGTGGTGGAAGTCCCTCATGGGCTCCACCTTCCAAGGGCGGTTGTACACGGACATCAGTTGGAACGAGTTCACCGAGGCTTTTCTGGATCACTTCATTCCTTCTTCTGCTCGGGATGAACTTGAAGAAAGATTTCTGCAGCTGAAGCAGGGATCGAAATCGGTAACGGAGTACCAGAGGGAGTTCCAACACCTCGCTAGGTTTGCTGATTCCTATGATTTGGACGATAGAGGCTATGCGAAGCGCTTCTACAAAGGGTTAAGGGACCCCCTGAGGCAGGCCCTTTTGTTTATAGCCGATGGAAGCCTGGCAGAAATCATTGACATGGCAAAGAGACTGGAGGCGGACCACATGGGATGTGGCAAGAGACCTGCGGAAGGAGTAATTGAAGTCGGCCCTAGTAATAGCAGGCGGAATGATCATGGCAGAGGAAGGGGAAACCACAGAGGCGGTCGGTGGGTCAACCGGAACTATCGGGTGGAGTACCCAATTCCGCAACCACTATCTTTACCACCACCACCGCAGCAGCAATATTATCAACAACCTGGGGGCCGACGTGAGATGATATGTTTTGAGTGCAACCAACCGGGGCATGTCCGACGAGTTTGCCCGCGACTGATCGGGGGTGCCCCTATTGCTCCCCCTCCAGTAGCTCCACGGGGGCGAGGGCACATGCGTGGCCGAGGAAGAGGACCACCAGGGAGAAATCAAGGACATGCACGGGAGCATGTATTCGCATTGGATATGACTCACGAGAGAAATCCACAGGAAGTCGTCACCGGTACGTGCAAAATTTATTAATATTATATGACTTGTTGGATTTACGATACAAATGATAAGCACAATTTTGAATAGTGATTACCTTTTTGGAACTTAGGCACTGTCATGGTTAGCGGGAGACCCGCCTATACGTTATTTGACACGGGTGCGTCTCACTCGTTCATCTCGGAAGACTTCGTGAAGGACTTGGAGGGAGTGCAACACTTCACGGGCACTACTCAAAGGGTGCGCCTTCCGGACGGCTCTGAGATGACGTCGTCAGCAAGTTGCGACTTCGACACCCTTATTGGAGGAAAGTTCTTTGAAACTCCGGCGACAGTGTAAAGAATTCCGGAGTTCGATCTCATCCTGGGCATGAGGTGGTTGGACTGGCACCACGCCAGGATCAATTGTGCGGAGAAGCAAGTTATGTTGAGGCATGGAGACTCGGAAGTCATCTTCCAAGGTATTAAATTCGCACCCCGTAAATTATTGTCTTCGATCCAAGTTATGAAATCTCATATGGAAGGGGACGAGGTCTATGTAATTTGCTTCGAGTTGAAGAAATTGACATTAGAGGTCAAGGATGTGCGGGTGGTGCGAGAATTTCCCGAGGTATTTCCCGAGAAATTGCCGGGACTACCCCCGCATAGGGAAGTGGACTTCCAAATCAAGCTAATTCCGGGTGCCAAGCCCGTCTCGCGAGCTCCATACCGAATGGCTCCGAAGGAACTTGCAGAGTTTAGAGTCCAGCTTCAGGAATTGGTGGAAGCAGGGTTCGTTCGCCCAAGCTCGTCGCCTTGGGGAGCGCCCGTTTTGTTCGTCAAAAAGAAGGATGGCACCTTGCGGTTATGTATTGATTATCGAGAGTTGAACCGGTTAACGGTGCGGAACACCTATCCCCTACCGCGCATTGATGAATTATTCGATCAATTGGTGGGATCGTATTGGTTCTCCAAGTTAGATCTGCGTTCGGGATATTATCAGCTGAGGATACAAGAAGATGACATTCAGAAGACGGCGTTCAGTTCGAGATATGGTTTGTATGAATTCACCGTGATGTCGTTTGGGCTCACAAACGCCCCTTCCGCCTTTATGAGCTTGATGAACAAGGTGTTCAGCCCTTATTTGGACATCTTTGTCATCGTGTTCATCGATGATATCCTAGTCTACTCCAAGACTGAAGTAGAACACGCCGAACATCTAACTTTAGTGCTGAGGAAACTAAAGGAGCACACTTTGTTTGCCAAGTTCAGCAAATGTGAGTTTTGGCTTCGAGAGGTCGCGTTCTTGGGCCATGTGATTAGTGGGGCGGGGCTAGCAGTAGATCCGGCCAAGGTGCGGGCCGTGAAGGAGTGGTCGCCATTGAAGTCAGCGGCCGACATACGAAGCTTTCTTGGACTTGTCGGGTACTATCGCAAGTTCGTGAAAGGCTTCTCGAAGATCGCCCTTCCCCTTACTACGCTGACCAAGAAGGGTGTGCCGTTTGAATGGACACCCCAGTGCGAAGCTGCATTCCAAGAGTTGAAAGACAGATTGACGACTGCACCCATCCTAGCTCTTCCATCTGGGAAGGAGGGCTTTCAAGTTTACACGGATGCGTCGTATCAAGGGATGGGAGCTGTGTTGATGCAGAATGGGCATGTGATCGCTTATGCTTCAAGACAGTTGAAGAAGCATGAAGCCAGCTACCCGGTGCATGATCTAGAGTTGGGAGCGGTGGTATTCGCCTTGAAGATGTGGAGGCATTATTTATATGGCGTCCATTGCGAGATCTACTCGGATCACAAAAATCTGAAGTACGTTCACACCCAAAAGGAGTTAAACTTGAGACAGCGGCGGTGGTTGGAGTTCTTGTGCGACTATGAATTCACCTTGAACTACCACCCCGGGAAGGTTAATTCCGTAGCTGATGCCTTGAGCCGGAAAGCGCCGGAAGCGAGCACGGAATCCCGCTTGATGAGGATGGAGTTAATCCGGGCGCTGCAAGAGATGGAAATCACTTTGGTCTTTAAGAATCAACCGGAAGAGTATACAGAATATTTGGCCGCGATGAGTATAGTTTGCAACATACGAGACCGGATCCGTACGGAACAAAAGAAGGATGCGGCTTTAACCCCAGTTTTCAAGTCAATGGAGGATGGGACTACGGAAGAATACTCCCTAAAAGACGGCCTCGTCCATTTTCGTGGCCGGCTTTACATCCCCGAAGGTGACAACATTCGGGAGGATATTCTAAAGGAGGCCCATTGTTCCAAGTACTCGGTACACCCGGGGATCGCGAAGATGTACACCGATTTGAGAAAAACAATGTGTTGGCCGGGAATGAAGAGAGATGTCAAGTACTTCGTTACTCATTGTGTGGCTTGCCAAATGGTGAAGGCGGAATGCAGAAGCCCCGGTGGAATGCTACAGTCGTTGCCCATCCCCGAATGGAAATTTGAGGACATCTCCATGGACTTCGTCCACGGGTTACCTCGCTCGCGCTCGGGGAATGATTCTGTGTGGGTGATAGTTGACCGGTTGACCAAGGTAGCCCGCTTTATCCCAATGAAGAAGGAGGCGCAAGTGGGCGTCTTAGTGCGTCTCTTTGTGGAACAATTTGTGCGGTACCATGGTGTGCCAAAGACGATCGTCTCCGACAGGGATGGTCGGTTTACTTCAAGAGAATGGAGGGCTGTACAGGCTTATTTGGGCTCGCGCCTCGCCTTTAGCACAGCCTTTCACCCACAAACGGACGGGCAATCTGAACGAACCATCCGAACATTGGAGGACCTATTGAGGTTGTGTGTGCTAGATAAAGGAGAACCATGGGAGAGACTCTTACCTCTCGTGGAGTTCTCTTATAATAACAGTCATCAAGCCAGTATTGGAATGGCACCTCATGAAGCTTTGTATGGAAGGAGGTGTAGAACACCCTTGTCCTGGGTGCAAGACGAAGATCCGAAGACATTGGGAAATGAGTATATTGATGACACGGACGCGGTGGTTAGGTTGATCCGGAATCGAATGCTAGAGGCTCAAAGACGACAGGCGAAATATTACAACGCAAGGCACCGTATGGTAGAGTTTCAAGTGGGTGATAAGGTGTTCCTGAAGATTCGACCGATGCACGGAGTGTCGCGGGTGCGTGGAGTCAAGAAGCTCAGCCCAAGGTATGTTGGGCCCCATGTCGTAGTGGAAAGGATTGGCCCTCTGGCCTATCGATTGGAGTTACCACCGGAGCTGGAGAACCTTCACGACGTGTACCATGTATCGTCGCTTCGGAAGGCTTTGTTGCGGCCTGAACAGTATATCCCCACGGCGGATGGTGCCGTGGCGTCTGATAGGTCTGTGCGACTGGAGCCGGTGCGGATCGTTGATAACGAGACAAGAACCTTGCGCCGCAAAAGTGTTCCCTTGGTGAAAGTGCTATGGTCTAATCATGGGAAGGAAGAGTGCACATGGGAGCCAAGGGATTTGATGCAAGAGCGCTACCCGGAATTATTTACTCCAGGTAAAAAATTTATTTGAAAGCATAGTTCCATTTTATGTGTTTCACCCCCATAGCCCCACCCTGATTTCGGGGACGAAATCTTTTATTTTGTTTATAGGATTTGTAACGTCCCAATTCGCGCTAGGCCCCTTGATTGCGTATTTGAGTTAAGGGGGCTGTGGTGAGCCCAATGGGAGATGTGGGTGAACAGGTACGGACGTACGGGAAATGAGGAAAACAAGGCAAAACGGCATTTTTGGCTGACACGGGTATGGACACGGCCGTGTCCATACCCGTGTGCCTCATAAAAATAGGCTTACCAGTCAGAGAGGTACACGGGTATTGGGACACGGGCGTGTCCCTAGCCGTGTGCCAAGGACACGGGTTGGGACACGGGCGTGTCCCTAGCCGTGTGCCTAGGACACGGGTCGGGACACGGCCGTGTCCCTACACGTGTGCCGCAACCCTGACCCGGCAGAAAGTGGTTCTGGGATGAACACGGCCCTAGACACGGCATGCCACACGACCGTGTCACCTGAACACGGGTAGGAACACGGCCGTGTGCCTACCCGTGTCTACGATGTATAAAAAGGAAAAAGTTGGGAAACCCTAGCATTTCATCTCCTTTCTTCTGCCCCGAAATTTCTGAGAGGGTTCTTGGCTGGAGGAGGAGGAAGAGCTTGCCGGAGCCATCTTTGGAGGAATCAAAACGCCGCCACCGTCAAGGGAAAAACAATGCCGCCGCGAAGGAGTGCGAGGCTCATGGCCGGCCATGGTGGTACCGCTGGACTTGAGGTGAGCTTCCTCCCCTCTCCCTTGGTGCTAGATCTATAGTTATTTTAGGAGAGACATCGACTCCATAGAGTCTTGATGGTGAGGAGGAGAGTTCTTAGGATAAGCCATGCCTAGGTTTTAGGCTTAGTCTCCCTCAACCTTCTCATCATTCAAAGTGGAGATGAGAGGGGTTTTCGTTGGGGGTTTGGCTTTGAAAGGAGAAATAAGGTTGGGTGTGATTTCTGGAGAAGTTTATGCGAGGTCGTTGCAAGGAAGAAGATGAACGGATGCCGTTCATCTCGCCTTAAGATGCGTGCAGAAATCTGATTTCTGCACGCCGCGACCTTCGTGGCCAATTTCGGAGGTGTTCTGGCCAGATCTGGGTGATCGACTCAACACGAAAGTCGTAGCCCTTGAAATTACCTTTCCAACGATGGGTTGCTCGTTTCCATGCGATACCTGTAGCCACGGGAAAGCTGGTTCGAGCCCGCTGCGTTCGGGAAAATTCCTGTACAGGAAACTGTTTCCTATACGTATTCAAGTTGAATTTCTGGTATGTTGCAACCAGATCTGGGCGATCAACTCAACACGAAAGTCGTAGCCCTCGCGAATACCTTTCCAACGAGGGGTTGTGCATTGTGATCAGATTCCTGTAGCTCCGGGAATCCCAGTTTTAGTATTGGGCTATCCTATATTATTGCACTTGTTAATTTATAATGTTAGCACTCTTGCAATGATTGTGATTTGCTCATTTGATATCTTGCTCCCATATATCTATAATGTTGTTGTTGCTATAATTTAGCATGGTTACTCATTTGGTTGTGTATTGGGGAATAACCATGTAATGGTAGAGAAATGGATTGGATGGGAAGGTTAGATATTAGGAGTTGAGATTGGTATAGGTTATATTATACAATTTGGTGTTGAACATATCTATTATGCGTAGTGTTGAGGTGAATCCATTGAATAGGTGGGCGTGAACATGATGAACACTATGTGAAGAGTATTTTGTAACTGTAATCCGAGCCCAAGGGGTTTATTAACATCCGATGCATAGAGTTGAAGTCTCCCTACGGGTAGCATCGAGTGAGTTGTTTTGGGGCATGTGATGTGCGACGATTCATCGTGTCGCGACGTTGAGATAATGATTGTGGCAGGTCTACGGGTTCGCCAGTCGTCACACCGATGGGAACCAATGGGTAGACCTTGGGCGGTAGGGTTAGATACTTGGTGTCCATAACCCGAGATCTCCTCCGTGCCATGAGAACGGTTGGGCTTGCACCTCGTGCGTTTCCGAGGTTCCATCCGGTTCGAAATCAAGGCCAGGTTGGGCTGTGTTCTTGGTGTACATTTACCCAAGACCCCTTCTGAGCCATAGTACGCATGTGAGCTCCGCTGTTGTGTTCTTAGCGTTGAGGCGTACGGGGGCCTAGGATAGGTAGTGTGATACCACCTAGTAGTGGAGACGCCCGCTCCACTGTCGCCGTCTGGCCACGACGGACGACGCCTGAGAGGTTAGCTACCTGCTCGAAAAGTGGGAACTTCTAGTCTGTGTCGACATAGCAACTTGCATGTGCGTGCGCATGATTCGGTCATACCATAACATTCATAACATGTCATTCATTGCATACACAAGATCCTCATCGTATAAGTTTGTATAGGCACTCTTATACGATGAGTTACTATACTGTTAAGCCGATCCTTAACTTATAAGTTTGTATGGGCACTCTTATAAGTTAAGTTACTATTCTGATTAATTATACCTGCTGTCATTTATATATTATTGATATTCGTAGAACTGCTAGTTGTGTAGCGTAGTTTATACTTCACCATACTTACTGTCACCTGCTTGTTTACTTGCTTATGTATATATATTATACCTGTGTTCCTTTCTCCTCCCGGTGCCGAGGAGTCGC
Source organism: Platanthera zijinensis (assembly GCA_039513925.1). Classification (NCBI taxonomy): domain Eukaryota; kingdom Viridiplantae; phylum Streptophyta; class Magnoliopsida; order Asparagales; family Orchidaceae; genus Platanthera; species Platanthera zijinensis. The sequence continues at coordinate 116,291,059 of CM077092.1, forward strand.
CGGGGGAGCGGATGTGAAGCCACTTAGTCTTATGACTAACGGTTGCTACGTCTTCCTTTTTAGGAGGAAACTCCGCAGGTAGAGCGGCAACGGACTATGCAGCAGGACAGCCAGGCCCGGATGATAGGACCTGAGGTGGTGGTGCCATCGGCACCGTCAGTGACAGTAGTGAGTGTTTTCATGTAGCCGTTTGGCAAAACATTTCTAGACTCTTGTTTATTTGTACAAGCCTGTTGTGCTTGTTATCTTCCGCTATTTTTGGACTTTAACTTAGCTGTGAACTGAACTGCTTTTATCTTTACTTTTCTGTTATGGTTGGGTTGGCATAATTGTTGTGATATGGATTGTAGCCGGCGGAATAGGCGTCTTGTGGTAAAGGCTAACCCGTGTGTTAGTGCTACCGCAAGGCGGCTATTTCGGGCATAAGACTCCCCTCGTGCCGTGTGTTGTGTTCCGGGAGGGGGGGGTCTTACACTTGGTGATGCAGATATGACTATGACAGTGAAGCAAGCACTAGATCCTAACAGAGTAATTATATTTGCTAAATCTTCTAATTCTCCCAAGGACATTTAGGTTATTTATTTTTAGTCTCTATTTTTATTGTGAATAATTTGGGTGCATAGATTTATAAAGGTACTGATAGTTTATTTACTCTATCAGCTATCTCAGTTTTATGCTATGTCTACTTCATTTTGTCCTATAATTTTTTCTCTGTTTCTGTTTGGAGCAATTTCACCCAAATAAGGGGAGATTGTTGGAACCCCTAGGTGATTTGGGTTAGGTTCTCTTCTTAGGTTGTGACCCATGTTGTATAGAAGGGTCAAGTTTTATGTGCTTCTAGAGTCTAGGTCAAGTCCTTAAATTCAACAGTACAAAGGACTAGCCTCCAACACTGCCCAAGACTCAAGACTTGAGAATTCAAGTTTTAGAAACAGGAGATCTACGTTCGTCGATCTCAAGTCGACGATAGTCAGGCTCAGCTTGACTAACTCAGAGATAAAATTCCCTGAGCTGAGCTCGACAAACTCTGTTCTCAGATCGACTAACACTTTAACACTCAGAGCCAAAGATCACTCAGCGCCATAATTGACTCAGCGCCATAATTCACTCAAAGCCAAAGCTTACTCAGAGCCAAAGATCACTCAACTCTATCAATGCCATCAATGACTCAACACTCTCAAACGACTCAACGCCAGATGTGTTATTATCTCAACGCCGTCAGTTTGACCAAGTCCTAAGGTCGACTTATTTCGCATTCTCAGGTCAACGAACATAGAGCACAGTATCCGTCAGTTTATGCAGTGCAGTTGTTCGCAGATCACAGGTCGACGAAAGCTGATCTCAGGTCGACGAAAGCTGATCTCAGTTCGACGAAAGCTGTTCTCTGGTCGACGAAAACTTTATGACATATTGTTATTTATTCTTTCCTTTTCTCTCTCCTTATTTTATATCCTTTATAGACCGTTAATTCCTTGGATAATCAATGCACTTATATCCTTTGAATCGAGATGTTACTGGCATCATTGATTGCAAATATCCTCCAAGGAATTAATTTCTTATATCTCGGGACAGACATAGAATAGAATATATGATAGCATACTTGTCGTTTTCATTTCCCAGATTTCGGCTAAGCATTTATTGCAGGTTTTGAATTCGACCTTGAGGCAGTTATCAATCTGATTTATCAATCTGCAAGAAAGAGGGGCAATACAAAAAAAAACTCTTTGAGATCGACAACAAGTGCAGTGCATACAGTTCTCAGAAAATCAACTGCTCTCAAAAGAAGACGAAAGAACAACAATCACAATCAAGAGTCCTTCTTCTTCACCTTCTTTGTTTTCAGGGATCACAAGTGACAAGAATATTCAAATCAGTCAAAGGATCTCTGAAGAGTTTATCATACAGCAAAAGGCCTACTCACCCTTAGCAAAGCTTCCACTCCTGAACCATTCAAGATTTCAGGGGGAGCTTTGACAACACTATAGAATCCACATAGTCTTCACATTTTGACTTGAGAAAAGAAGACTTCCATCAACCTCTCTTCCCCACCTCTGTATAGGGTTTTAATTCCCTTCAAAATAATTCTGGTTGCAAGTCTCCTTCCAAAAGACTTGGGTTGGTTTTTGAGCACCTGATCAAAAGCTCATTGGTGGCAGGCACCTGATCAATACCTGTAGTGGATTCCTACCTAGGGTGGTATAAGAGTGGATGTACCCAAGTTTGGGGAACCACTATAAAAATTCTAGTGTTGTCTGTATGGCTGTGATCTTCCTGTGTGCTTGTGTTGTGATATGTTTTGCTGTGTAGCTCAGTTATCTTTTCTCTAGTTCATCTGCTGCACTTATACACTCATACACCTATATCATAGTAACATATTTTATTAAAGACTTCTTATTTCAGCATAAATCAAAAAGATTATAAAAACTCTATTCACCCCCCCCCCCTCTAGAGTTTGTCAGAGCTTACCCTATCTTTCAGCACTAGAAGAATTACATAACATTGGAATTATACTTAGCTGGAGATTATAATCTAAGAGATAATGTTGAATCCACAATAGCTTTGTACAATAACTACCAGCTGTGATGCACTCTGATTCAGCTTTTGAAATGGCAACACTTGTTTGATTCTTGCTGCTCTAGGATACCAGCCTACTTCTTAGAAATGGATAGGAGTCTGAGGTGCTTTTTCGGTTTTCCCTTCAACCCACATTGTCTGTATCTAAATACCCAATTAGTTCAAAGTTATTATTCCTAGGGTACCATAGACCAAGATCAGGGGTGCCCTTGAGATACCTAAAAATTCTTTTTGTTGCAGAATAATGGGATTTATTGGGGCTTGCCTGGTATCTAGCACAAACACATGTATCAAACATAATGTCTGGCCTACTTACATTAAGATAGAGGAGGGAGCCATTTATGCCTCTATACAAGGTTTCATCAACTGGTTTCCCTACCTCATCCTTGTCTCTTGACACATTTGACCCCATAGGAGTTTTCATTATGGAGACACTCTCCAATTCAAAATTTTTAATTAACTCCTTGATGAACTTAGACTGAGAAATGGATATACCATCCTCTGAATGTCTAACTTGGAGGACCAAGAAATACTTGAGTTCACCCTTACTGCTCATCTCAAACTACCCTTGCAAAAGTTTAGCAAAGTTCTTGTAGAGGACATCATCAGTAGACCCAAGTATTATGTTATCTATATAAATTTGGAATAGATTGATCTTTCCCTTGACTTCTCTAAGGAATAATGTCGTGTCTATCTTTCCCCTTGAGAATTTTTTCTCTATGAGAAAACTAGACAGGGTTTAATACCATGCCCTGGGAGCTTGATTTAACCCATACAAAGCTTTTCTAAGCTTAAATACACAATCAGGAAAGTTAGAGTTAACAAAATCTTAGTGTTGCTCAACATAGAACTCATCTTTTAGGTCACCATTTAGGAAAGTTGACTTTATATCCATTTGCTAGACCTTGAATCCTTTATATACAACATATATAAGGAATAGCCTAATAGCTTTCAATCTAGCTACTAGTACAAAGTTTTGATCAAAATAAATACCTTCCTCTTATCTATATCCCATGGCAATCAGTCTAGCTTTATTATTGATTATAACCCCATTTTCATTAAGTTTATTCCAATAGATCCACTTGGTTCCAATGATGTTATGTCCTTATCGTCTGGGAAAAAGCTTCCAGACATTGCATCTCTTGAACTGGTTCAGTTCTTCTTGCATAGCCACAATCCAAAATGGGTCAATTTTTACATCTTCAAACCTTTTAGGTTCAACCTGATATAGGAATCTAGAGTATATAGAAATGTTGAGGCTTCTTCTCCTTATTGTAACCCCTTGGCTAGCATCACCTATGATTTGATCACTTAGATGATCCCTCAAATGCCTGACAGCCGCTGACATTATATTCTCAGCATCTTGACCTTTAGTGGTTGGATCGTGCAGGTCTTCATCCATATCCTGTGTGCATTACCCTTCTTCGAGAATGCATACCCCCATCCTATTCCACTTGGGCAGAAAGAGGAGTATCCTTGATGGTTAGTTTATCCATCTCTAACTCCACACCTGCAAATCTAGTGAGCTAGGCAGCTCACTATTAATCATTGATGATTCATCAAACACAACATTTACAGACTCTTCTACAACTTGGTTTTTCAAGTTGTAGACTCTATAGGCTTTGTTATGGTTGTCGTACCCAACAAAGACTCATTCATAGGATTTGGCAACAAACATAGTCAAGTAGGACTTCCCATTATTGAGCACAAAACACTTGCTTCCAAATATCCTGAGATAGACGAGATTTGAATTTTTTTTACCTTTCATAATCTCATAACGAGTCTTCTGGTTATATTTTTTGATAGAAGATCTGTTAAGGAAAAGACAAGCAGTGTTCACTACCTCACCCCAGAAGTATTTTGGGAGAGAGGTGTCACTGAGTAGTGTCCTGCCAGCTTTTATGAGAGTTCAATTTTTCCTCTCAGCAAACCCATTTTGCTGGGGTGTTCTTGGAGAAGAAAACTCCTGATAAATCTCTTGTTCTTCACAGAACTTTGTCATACCTTCAGACTAAAATTCAGTGTCATAATCACTCCTGATTTTTACCACAGAACTGTCATTTTCTTTCTGAACTTGCTTAACAAAGGTCACAAAAGTGCCAAGGGTTTCAGACTTTTCTTTAGAAAGAACACCCAAGCAAACCTAGAATATTCATCAACTATCACAAGTGTGTAGACTTTCCTACCAAGATTGTGAACTGGAATAGGACCAAATAATTAGTTCATGTATAGAAGGTATAAAAACATCTTAGAATCCTTCGCCCCAATGATCTTTAAGGATGTTTTTGTCTGCATCCCCTTCTGGCATGCAGAGCAAATGCCCTCTTGGGTGCATCTTAGATTATGTCCATTTCTGACAAGACCATCACTAAAGAGCTTGTAAATTATCTTATAGTTCAAGTGAGCAAGCCTCTTGTGCCATTGCACACAATAAGAGACTTTCTCATTTGCTACAAGACATACTGGTCAGTCTGTACTTAAGCACAATTAGTTTAAACAATTAATGTTTCCCCTCCAAGTGCCTGTCAAAATGACCTCTTGATCACTTGATCTCTTGATCAGACACTAATCCTTGTGGAAAACAATGACATAGCCAAAATCACATATTTGGCTTATGCTAATCAGATTATGTAGCAATACTTCCACATAAGCTACTTTTGTGATAAAGACTATTTTATTGGTAATCATACCATAGCCCTTTTTGACTCCTCTGTCTGAACCTCCAAAGATCACCTTAGGTCCATTCTTTACATGGGTATAATCCTTAAGGTTGCTCCTTATTCCAGTCATATGTCTGGAACATCCACTGTCTGAGTACCATATTGGCATTATATGGGTACTTGGACTACCCTACAAATACAGATTAGTTTACCTTAGGAATCCAAAATGTAATGGGCCCTTGGTTCTTGTTAGCTTGAAAATGGAATGGGTACCATATTGGCAATTTTTGTTGATTTCTTGAGCTTTCGTCGCAGGGTGGCAGAAATACTAAATGGGCTAGGAATAGTGTATTTTGTTCTAAGCACACACACATCTATTTATACTAACCTATTATTTGAGAATGTGGAGAGGCGTGTGCCTATTATGATAATCATGAGGAGATCAACGAATGAGATTGATCTCGTGAGATAGCCATAAACAGAAGTCCCTAGAAGAATTCATCGAGTTATCTCGACGCACTCGACGCTCTTGACCCATTAAGTTTTCTCAACGCTCTTGATGCCTAGACACTTAGACATAGCATACTCGATAACTGAAGTTGTCTCAGCACACTCGACGCATGAATACTTAGACTCAATGCATTCGACGCTTGGATAAGTCTGTGCCTTCTAGATATCCTGCAAGACTCAATTTTGCCTGCAACATATATACATGAAAACACTGAAGTTATACTAAGTTCAACATGCACTACTCAATTTTGAAGGTGTTTAACTTGGCTTCATCTAGTGGCTTAGTGAAAATGTCAGCCACTTGTTTGTCTGTATGGACAAACTCAAGACAAATTTCTTCCTTTTTATATGCTCCCTAATAAAGTGATACCTAATCTCAATGTGCTTAGTCCTGTTATGAGACACAGGATTCCTAGCAAGAGAGATTGCACTAGAAGAATTACAAAACATTAGAATTATTGATGTAGGTTATATCCTAAAGATACGTCACGGAGGCCACGACGACGCTTATGACAACGCTCAACGCTCTCTAATCCACACGCTAACGAAATCGCAGCCACAATAATTGTTTTATCTATCGTTCGCGTTAACATACGGATCGTCGTTCCGCAAATAGATCGAATGTTAGCATCCTTTCAGGGATAAGACCCATACTAAGCTTTTCTAAGCTTGAATACACAATCAGAAAAGTTAGAGTTAACAAAACCTAAGGGTTGCTCAACATATACCTCCTCTTTAAGGTCACCATTTAGGAAAGCTGACTTTGCATCCATTTGCTATACCTTGAATCTTTTATGTACAACATATATAAGGAATAGCCTTATAGCTTTCAATCTAGCTACTAGTGCAAAGGTTTGATCAAAATAAAGACCTTCCTCTTGTATGTATCCCTTGGCAATCACTCTAGCTTTATTCTTAATTATAACCCCATTTCATCAAATTTATTCCTATATGTTGGGTATTGTATACACAATGTACCTGATTTGAAGAAGCCCCTGAAAAAGCTAAGTTGAATTGACAATGTATTTGACGATCTTCTATCAAGTTGTGCTTGCAGCTATTTCATGCTAAGTACACATCAAAGTCACGGTGCAGTGGGTCAATATACACGGGTCTGCGCAACGTAATCCCTCGTTGAGTAGATCAGTGTGTTGCCTCACGTGTGCTCTCTCTATTGGAGTGTACTTATTTTCAAGTACAGGGTCTAGGTAGATCAAGAGCAGAAGAAGGAGCAAAGATGGGTCAAATACCAAGTCATCAAAGGAAGGAAGAGAAAATTCTTCTAAGTCAAAATTGTTTGGAATCACTAAGTTATTCTCACTGACTTCGACGGGAATCGCAAGTGATTCCCGCCGACTTCGACGGGAATCGTTAGTGATTCCCGCCGATTCGTCGAGTATCACTTAGCCTCTCCCTCCGACTTCTTCTGGCTGACAGTTTTCAAACAGGGATTCTGCTAAGGCAGAATCGACGGGAATCGTGAGTGATTCCCGCCGACATCGATGGGAATCACCAACGATTCCCGCCGATTTTGCCTTAGGCAATTTTCCTCCGTTCACTGGACTGAACCATCTCGTCATGCGCTGTTTAGGCCGGGGCTAGGGTTTCTTCTCGTGGGCCCCACAACGGTCTTTAGGGCTGGCCTCTAGTATTTATACTCGCATATTATGAACTTATTAAAACAGACATTCTCGGAAATCGAAAGCAGCCGACGTTGTGCCCTAGCCGATCGCGGAAACCACCGATCGCCTGTTGTCGCTCGCAAGTTCGTCACCGCCGTTGATCTCAGTTCTTCTCTGATCTTCCAACAACAGTACCGAGGTAAGCAGAGCGTCTCACGTATCTCTCTTGAGATTTCTTGTCTTCCGATTCGTAGATTGAGACTTGTTCTCCATTTCGAATTGGTGGAGACGATTAATCCGACTGAGATCATTGGTAGACCTAGCTTGCTTTGTCAAGAAGTTTGGATCTACAAAGCATCGCAGCCGCATTTACTTACCGCCTCCGATCTTGACAAGATTCTTTCCAAGAGGGAAATCCGGTTGTGGATTCTTCGTAATCTTCAAGCAAGCTTCAACGAACGAAGAAGGACATCGGGATCTCCAAAAGCGTTGTTTGTATTTTCTTTTATATTCAATTTTGGTTTGTTGTAAAGGAATTTTCATTCCTTGTTGTAAGGGTTGGGTGCAACCCATGGTGGTGCAGTTGTGACTCCTTTGTTGGAAGGGTTCCTTCCGTAGTGTGAGGATTGGATTTCAATCCATTTGGAGAAGTGACCGAGTCGTCCCTTGGTGGGATATAGGTCGAAGGGGGAAAGTGGACGTACCCAAATCGGGGAACCACTATAATTCTTTGTGTGCTTTCTGTGCTCTATTTGTTTATTTGTGTAGGTAAATTTCATTCTGCAAGACTGTACGACACCTATTCCCCCCCCCCCCCATAGGTGGATTTAGTCGACACTAGAGACTTTCAAGTGGTATCAGAGGGAGGATACTCATCAGTAAGGTTAACACCTTGAGTAAGATCCTGTGTCTAGTTTCAAGAGGAAAGAAGATCTCGAGTGTAAGACCCCTTTTTTTTCTTTTTCAACCATCGGGGTCTTAGCCCAGAATTGCCGCTTTGCGGTGGCACCGACATCTCGGGAAGGCAACCACTACAAAACGCCAATTCTGCCGGCCCTTTTCGATCACAAGAGAGAGAAGTATTTATACATAAAATGCAAATAAGTCCACAGAAACATGTGAATAAAAGTGAATCATATCCAGTCCATCAATACATATAACAGGAAAATAGATAAATGGGCTCGAGCCCAGTACATCAGAGTCCTCACTACAAGTCGCTCATCGCGGAAGATAAGAAAATGCTAATCACTCACGGAGCTGGTCGCAGGTGCACCGGTGCTAGACTGTCCCACCTCCATGCGCACCATACTCCGCTGGTGCTGGTCCCTGTCTCCCATCCGGAGCTCCTGTAATGTTTGGTTCGAAAACCATTAGTCATAAAGACTAAGCCCTATCATCCCCTACCCCTCCCACCACGGCTCCTAAGCACCGGGCGGAGAGGAGAAAAGGGAAGCTACAAAGTGGAGAATAGGCAAGCAGGTGACGGTGGACCTAACTAACAAGTTATAATAGGTGAGCAGTGTAAATGTTGTAATAGGTAGAACAATTAATAAGTAGCAATTTGTTTAAAGAGGGCAGCTAGAGAACAGTAAGTAAACAACAAGTAAATAAGTATGTAACCTTAACTTATATGAATGCCCATACAAACTTATAAGTTAAGGGATCTTCTGCAAAGCTCCCATCGTATAAAAAGTCCCATACTAATTTATACATTGGGGTGTCGGTTTTATGCAAATATGAGTGTAGTGATATGCTATGCCATGATTCATGCAAGTGCAACTCACGCACACGACTCTATGCGCACAGACCTTTAGTTCCCCCTGTTTGGGCAGCTAGCTTCACTCCCAGGAACCTCCGTAGTGGCAAACGGAGACAGTGGGTCGGGCCCCCCACTCCTAGGCGGGCATCCACACTACCAGGCCTAGCCCTCCCGTACGCCCCTAGAAGAACACAACCTAGAGTATCCGCGTACTGCTGCTGGATGTACCCTCCAGACTTTCTTTGGCTAAGTGTCCCACACCGCCGAGTCAGCGTACCGATGTCGGTGTGAACGACGATCAGGTACCGAAGACCCACCACCTTTATACTGTACTCCAACCCTCGAGCCCGCGGCCCCCCCGGACAATCCTGTCCGTGCATCTACCTTCAGAGCTACTGTCCGATGGCAAGTAATCCTTTAATTCTACTTTCCTAGCTACCGGAGAGTGAGTGTGTGCAGCCCTAGTTATACTAGTTACTCTTTTAATTTATTATTCCTATGGTTTACGTTAGCCCAGGACTGCCCCCGGTATACACCGTGAAGGGCTCTCAAGGGGCACTAGGAACCAAGACGGCGGCATTACGGCCCGAAGTTCCCTTTCGCAAGGCACTTATTATCATTGGTTGATCTCCCTTAACCCGATCCTCTTTTAGTTACTTTAGTTCTAACCCTAGAGTATTAAGACTCTTCCTATTCTCCCCGGGATGGACGATCTTTCGTCGTTCCCGTACTCCCTCATTCCAACAAGTCTCCCAATGATGAACTCGATCCTAGTCTGCCCTACCAACCATCAACTATCAAAATTCTGTGGCTTTACTATATGCATACCATCCTAAACTATATGAGGTACCCAAGGGGAGGTACACCAAATCATCTTCCAAATCTCCTATAATATTTACTGGAGGTCCATCATAACATAATTGGTCTAAATCCAGAAATTTATAATTTTCCTAATTAATCTGATATTTATTTAATTTTTCCAAAGGACGTGCCACGGGTCATTTTAAACATGAACCACATGATCTTCCTAAGTAATGACTACTCAAAAATCATGATCATTAAATAACAGCAAAAATAACCTCAAATACAGATTTTCAGAATTTTATAGAAAGTATTTAACCTCTAAATAATTTATTTAGTATAATCATATTAATTCTACGTAGTGAAGGAAGTACTGAAATTATTCATCTAAAAATTATGGAAAAATCACTAGCCAGTAGTATGATATATAAAAGATCTTTGTGCAGAGAATCATAATTTTACTAGCTTGCTAACCACCAAAATTGATTTAATCCAATATCCATGATAAATAATACTTAATGAAGCAAGCCTTAGAATTAAGCTTCTAAAAATACCATAAAAATTCACAGAGCTTTAAAATCATAATAAAGGTTCTCAGCCTAAATTTCATCAGTTTCCAGGAAGTTTGTACCCCATAATAAATTTTCTAAGCAAATCATACAATTACTAAATCATTAAAGAAGTACCCAAAACAGTGATCGTAAAATTCATAGAAAAATATCGAGAGCTTGTACTACCCCTATAATCCACTCTACCCAATTCTCATCACTTTTCAATGTGATATGGTGTCATTTCCTATCTCTATTAGTTTTGCGCCCTAAACTAGGGTTAGATTTTTAGGTATCCCAACGGTCACCAAATCTACTAAGATTTCATCCAGAGCACTGTATTGGCCCTATGGACCTCTTCACCCAATTTCGGGTCAATCCAAGGTCATCTGACCACATGACCTTCACAAACCACCAAGATCCAACCTTAGGGTTTGGCCTTGGTCCTTAGGGTAAACTTACCCCGATCCACCTCAAACTCCATGAGGGGGTGCTAGAGAATATTACTAGCTAGTGGTAAAAATCTCAACCTCTGTTGAGGTGATCTCACCACTCAAACTTCGAAAGTGCACTTTTAACCTAAGACCCCTTATTAGGGCAAAACTTAGGTTTGTTCATTTCTAATCCAAACCATCTCCAAATGAGATGAAAAATTATACAGAACTTTATGGTGAACCCAGGGACCACTCACCAAAGTTTGGGAGGGTTTGGAAATTATTTAACTATCTAATTAAATTCGGCTAGGATTATTGAATTTTTCTAAAAACTATAGAAAAATATTCTCCAAAAATTTTCATTTTTGGATAGCACCTAGATATATGTAAGATTAGACCACACCCCAAATTTCAAGTCATTTGGATGACTGAATTGGAGTGGGGAATTTTTCTAATGTCAAGGCAGCCCTCTGGATAGACCTCACTAAAAAGGGTGCTGTGGTCTAACCAGGATTCCGAATCGAGTGAAATTAATTTTTAATTAAAGTAGACTTCGAGGGATACACTTCCTATGTTGATTATTTTTCCTGTAGGAGCCTCTAGGTATTTTTCCCAAATTTTTTAACATGGTAGATATCTCATTCAGAAATTGATTCAAAAATAAAATCTAATTAAAAGACACTGTTCATCTTCATGTACAGCCCGAAACCAGAGCCTAAAACCTAAATTCCTATAGCTTTTCCAAGCTAATTCCCGGCCATCCAGCCATCTCCCTGGCCGGCCACCATCACCACCACCTCTGTTGAGGCGAGGGCTATCGTCGGGCGGCGGCACAGCCGCCGGAGAGGCGGTTTCCGGCGAACCCGCCACCATGACATTTTAGGAAAACCACGAAGACGCTCACCCGATCTGGCTCTTTTGAGCCCGATATCTCTCCTAATGATTCCTAAGATCTATCCGCAGAAGAAGAGGGAGGGGAGGACCTTGCTCACGGGTTGAAGGCGTGCAGAGCGTCGGGAAGCCATTTGCGCGGTGGTGGCGTCGCCGGAAATTCTTCAACAGCAAGGGGAAGTCTGAAACAGTTTGAGGGAGTGTAACCTTTTCCTCCTGCTCTTAGGAATCTTTTATAGATCAGCAAATGGGGAGGGGAAGGGGTGAAACGTTGGAGATGAAACGTTGGCGGCCATTAATAACACCCTTATGACGTTTCGGTTATGACGAATGGCAGTTGAAAAGTTGGAGATGAAGAGGTGTTTGCCAGGTGGCAATTTCCTATTGGACCCACTTTTCCTTAATTATTAACATAATTAAAGTAGGGAACGACCCATAAATACTCTTGATTTTCATCACCACAGTCAGAATTTACTAAGGCGTCGGTTACCGAAATTTCCAGTGTGGCTGACGTTTCGGCCTTGGTCACGGGCGTGACACATAGGTCACGGGCGTGACAGACCCGGTTAGCAGTTCTGAGTTCGACGATCGTCGAACTGAGATCGACGATCGTCGAAGGGTGGTCACGGGCGTGACACATGGGTCACGGGCGTGACCGGCCTGGTGACCAATTCTGGTTCGACGACGTCGAACTGACATCGACGATCGTCGAGCGTGTCACGCCCTATGTCACGGGCGTGACATTGTTGGTCACGGGCGTGACATGCCTGTGTGGACAACTTTGGGTCGACGACCGTCGACCTGAAGTCGACGGTCATGGTCACGCCCTATGTCACGGGCGTGACATTAAGTGTCACGGGCGTGACAGGCCATGAGGCAAATTCCGCGTCCGACGATCGTCTAACTGAGATCGACGATCGTCGAAGGAGTCACGCCCAAGGTCACGGGCGTGACATCTGGGTCACGGGCGTGACTGGGCCGGGTTGGAAATGCTGCGCCCGACGATCGTCTCCCGGAGATCGACGATCGTCGAATGAGTCACGCCCAAGGTCACGGGCGTGACGGGTCAGTCACGGGCGTGACCAACCCATGACCCGAAATCTTGGTCGGTTATTTCAAGCTTTGGACTCCCTAGGGTTCTACCACAACCAACCGACTCCTAGGGGTCTAGCCGGAAATGGGATGTTACAAATCCCAATAAACAAAAACAAAGATTTCGTCCCCGATATCAAGGTTAAGCCTACGGGACTCAAATCGGGAAAAATAAGCTTGTAACATCCCATGAGAACCGAATGATCACCTCCCTACATTACGTTTGTTTGTGCGGTTTCGAATCTAAGGTTAATTCGCCCACTTAACTAGGTCTATACACCCCAATAAACAAAAGATTAGCCCCTATTCTGATGGAAGGCACAGATGAAGTAAGGGATGATCGAAGATCCCTTCTGAACCAAAAGTACGAGGCCTTCAGTCAAGGTCCCAAGGAAGAAATCGGAGTGACATTCGAGAACTTCCTGAAGATCGTCAATGCCCTAAAGGGTTATGGCAGAGTGTTCACCGATGGTGAACTAAATGACAACTTCCTTAGATCCCTTACTAAGGAATGGGACACCAAGATCTGCACCATCAGAGAATTTGGAAAGCTGGCAGAAACAGTTCTCCAGATTCTATTTGGAAAGCAAATGTCCTACGAGCTTCAGCTGAACACCAGAAAAGCTGAAGAAGAAGCCGATAAGGCCGCAGCCAAAGAAAAGACTGTGGCCCTGAAAGCTAGTCACTAAAGGAAAGGCAAGGGTGCAGCCTCGTCCTGCTCTTGGAGAAAGGCAGAGGAAGAAGACTCTGAGCCATGCTCATCCGACTCAGAGCTATCTGAGGAAGAATTCTCCTTCATCACTCGAGAGTTCAAGAAGTTCTGCAAGTTGAGGAATCAGAGAAAAAAGGATGGCTCCTCCTCCAGACATCGGAAGAAGAATTACTCTTCTGACAGGTATGAGTCTAAACAGAACAAACATCGTTCTACTGACCTTATCTGCTTTGGATGCAATAAGCCAGGTCACGTCATTCCTGACTGCCACCAAAGCAAGAGAGATAAGGGGAAAGGAGAGGAGCACAAGTCCTCTAGAGATAAGAATAAGGAGAGGAGCTACATTGCTAAAAATCCAAAGACACAGAGTGAATCTGACTCTTCAGACTCCAGTGATGATGAGGAAGCCTACTTCGGGCTAATGGGTCGCTCCGACTCAGATGGAGACTGTCCCCCATTTACTAGGAAGGTAAAAGATCGCACCCCCCTCTCTGACTCTGACCCTGACTCTGAGTCTCCTGAAGATGACCACAAGGACAGTCCATCTGCCCGTGAGGATGAACTCCTCGAAAAGTATGAGCTTCTGCTCAATACTTTCGAAGTGTGTTGAAAGAGGTTGAGGGCTCAGAAAAAGGAAGTCAAATTCCTTAAGGTTGAGGGTGTGTCCCTAAGAGAAGAGATCACTAGCTTGATATCTCTCCGACAGGAACACCTGGACCTGACTTCTGAGCACTAAGATTCTCTAAGGCTCCTTGACCAAAAACAGTAATAAATCAACAAGCTGGAAGAACATCTTGCAGCAGAGAGGAAGATTGTCAAAAGCTTCTCTATGCCCAAGACCGTTCTTCCTCTGGTTGTTGAATTCTCTGCTCAGGCTAAGGGGGTTGGCTTAGGGCATGTGGTTGTGGCTGGTAAATCATCTAGGAGAAACAGAAATCAGAGGAAAAATAAGGCAACTAAGAAGGCCTCTACTGCAGAAAAGGGAAAGGCCCCACTCGGTCCTGTTTCATTCAGAAAGCCTGGCTTTTCTTGCAATGAGAAGGACTTTGAGTCAACCTATGGCCACTTCTTCCGGCCCTCGGTTGAAAAGCCCAAGAGCCGGTATGATGGTTGGACCTTCCCCCGCAACTACAGTGAGAGTGTCTTCAAGGCACCTTAGGAGGAAATCTAAGTGGAGAATTATGGCCACTTCTCTAGTGGCCATAATAGGAAGCAGGCACCAAAGTCCAAGCTTATTATACTGAAGGAATAGGAAGTGAAGAAGTCGTCTGACTACTGTCATCATGATGCCTCCACCTCCAGATCCAAGGCCCCGGCTGGACCCACCATTCCAAGCGTGAAGCAGGAGCCTAGGAAGCGGTATAATAGGTTTGACTGTTGGTGATGTGGAAAAGTTGGTCACTTTGCCGTGGATTTCTGGTTTAATCCAAGATATAATGAGACTCCTTTTGTTAGCAATGCGAGGCCGACCACTCGTAGGGTTAACAAACCGAGGGGGAGTGTCCTAACAAGGAATCTAGGACCCAAGTTTGATTGGGTTCCTAAGGGAAACTAATTCTATTTTACAGGTATGTCCAAAGGCCACCACAACGCCAATCTTGTACTTGGACAGTGGATGTTCCTGGCATATGATCGGGACAAGAAGCTTGTTGCATGTTTACTCCCCAGTCGAAAATGGACCCAAAGTCATCTTTGGAAGATCTGATCGAGAAGTCACCAGGGGTTATGGTATGATTTCCAACGGTTTATTCTCTATCACAGACATGGCCTATGTTGAAGGGTTAAACCATAAACTGATCAGTGTAAGCCAGTTGTTTGATAAAGGATACGACGTTAAGTTCTGCAAGGATAAGTGCTTGATAATATCGTGTGCCTCTTCGGAGACGGTATTAGCCGGAATTAGGAGCAAAAATATCTTTTGTTTAGATTTTCTTAACTTAGACTCTTCTACCCCCATGTACCTAGTAGCAAAAGGCAGTGCTTCTCTCTGTGAACAATGGCACAAGAGATTAGCACATATTAATTTCAAGACTATTAATATGTTGTTTTTCAAGAATTTAGTAAGGGATGGCCCTACTATTAAGTGCATCAAAGATAGCCCTTGTCCTGCATGCCAGAAGGGCAAACAGACTCGGGCTACCTTTAAGGGCATTGCAGACAAAGACTCCTCCAGATGTCTTTATCTTTTGCATATGAACGTGTTCAGTCCAGTGCAAGTTCATAGCTTAGGAGGCAAATCGTATACGCTAGTGATTGTTGATGATCACTCTCGGTTTACGTGGGTGTTCTTCTTGAAACGAAAGTCAAATACGTTTGACATCTTCACTAATTTTATCAAGCAGATTCAGAACGAACTTAACGGCTCCGTGGAGAAAATCAGAAGTGACCATGGAATAGAATTCGAGTCTGGTGCTATGACAGAATTTTGTGAAGAACATGGTATCTTTCATGAGTTCCCCCCCCCCCTGCGTACTCCTCAGAAAAATGGAGTTGCGGAGAGAAGAAATAGATCGCTCATTGAAGCATGTACGACAATGTTGAATGACGCTTCTCTTCCAGAGTACTTCTGGGCAGAGGCTGTCAATACGACTTGTCATGTGCAGAACCGAGCATTGATCAATAATAATCATCGTAAGATGCCTTATGAGCTATTGAAAGGCAGGAAACCGACCATGTCCTATTTAAGGATTTTTGCTGCAGATGTTATGTACTCAATAATGGGAAGTACCCACGTACTAAATTCGGAGAAAAATGCTTCGAAGGCATCTTCATGGGCTATAGTTGCCACAGTCGGGCATATAGAGTTTTCAATAAGAAAATCCTAGTGGTAGAGGAGTCCATTAATGTTGTATTTGATGAAGGAAGCTTGCTTCACATCAATTCTTCAAGTGGCATTCTTAAAGATGCAGGTGCAAGGCATGAACAGCAAAGTCTGGATGAGACTGCTAAAGATGGAACTCCCAAGTACGTCAAGGTATCCACCTCAATGCCAACTGGAGAAGATGACGATCAGGATAGAGAAAATCCTCCAGAAGTGGGAGGAGCCCGAGAAGCTGTTAGATCTCCAGATGCTAGACTCTTAGAGCTCCAACACGTGAGGGATCATCCTAGAGATCAGATCATAGGAGATCCTTGTGACGTTGTCAGAACTCGCAGAGGTACAATTAACGAGATTATGTACCTTAGTTTTCTATCACAGGTTGAGCCAAAGAAGTTCGACGAAGCGAACAAAGATGCGTCATGGATATTAGCAATGCAAGATGAACTGCATCAATTCGAACGATGCAACGTCTGGACGCTTGTTCCCAGACCAAAGAAACAGAATGTGATCAGCACTAAGTGGATCTTCAGAAACAAACTGGATGAACACGGGTCATCATCAAGAATAAGGCCAGACTAATGGCTCAAGGTTACAGAAAACAGGAGAGGATTGACTTCGACCAAACCTTTCCACCAGTTGCAAGGCTCGAGGCGATCAGGTTGTTCCTGGCATATGCCTCTCACAATGGATTCACTGTCTATCAGATGGATGTGAAATCTGCGTTCCTAAATGGAAATTTGAAAGAAGAAGTATATGTCGCGCAACCCCCAGGTTTTGTTAATCCAACATTCCCTAATCATGTTTACTTTCTTAATAAAGCATTATATGGCTTAAAACAAGCTCCTCGAGCTTGGTATGAGACTTTGTCTAGTTTTCTTCTTGAGAACAAGTTCTTGAGAGGAAAAATAGATAAGACATTGTTACTTAGGGAAGTCAAAGGCAAGATTTTGCTGGTGCAAATATATATCGATGACATAATATTCGGCTCAATGGACAACAACCTGTGAAAGAAGTTTTCTAAACTTATGCAATGGAAGTTTGAAATGAGCAGCATGGGTGAGCTGAAGTACTTCTTGGGACTTCAAGTGAAATAGTCTGAGGATGGAATTTTCATTTCTCAGACGAAGTTCAAAAATGAACTCCTCAAGAAATTCGGAATGGAGAATGCAACCTCTATGAGGACTCCAATGGGATCCACTGTGTCTCTAGACAAGGATGAGAAAGGGAAACCTTTTGATGAAATCAAATACAGAAGCATATTTGTATCCCTGCTCTACCTTACTGCTAGTAGACCGGATATTATGTTTTCCACATGCGTTTGTGCCAGATATCAGGTGAACACTAAGGAATCTCATTATGTCATTGCAAAGAGAATTCTTAGATACCTTAAAGGTACACCAAATCTTGGCTTGTGATACCCAAGAAACAATGATGTCGAGCTGATAGGCTTTTCAGATGCTGATTTTGCAGGAAGAAGGGATGATAGGAAAAGCACTTCTGGGACGTGCCAGTTCCTCGGAAGAAGGCTTATTTATTGGAACAGTAAAAAGTAGAACTGTGTCGCAACCTCCACGGCTGAATCTGAGTACATCTCAGCAGGAAGCTATTGCGCACAACTTCTATGGATCAGAAATCAACTCGAAGATTATGACTTGCAGTTCAGAGCAGTTCCTATGTATTGCGACTACTCAAGAGCTATAGCAAATGCGAACAATCCTGTTTTGCACGGCAGAACAAAGCATATTGAAGTGTGCTACAACTTCATTCGGGAGCATGTGGAAAACAAAGATATCTCTCTCTGCTATGTCCCCACAGATAAGCAGATTCTAGATAACTTCACAAAGCCCCTAGACGAGGCCAAGTTCAGTCTCTTCAAAACTGAACTCGGCATGCTAAACTATGAAGATTGAAGACTGAAGGGCTCAAAACTCTTGGATCAAGGGGGAGCATCAGCGAGGAACTCAAGATCGGGCACAGATGCAAGAACTGAGGGGGAGCATTATGCTCCAAGTAAAGTCCCAGATTTGCAGAAGCCGAAAAGGGGTAGATTACCCTCTCGGCTAAGGCTAAGGTGGCTGCCAATGTTAAGTATGCTCTCAGGAAAATGGTAATGAATTTCCCACTCAACTGAATTTCATTTTCTGATTTTCATTCCCATCTATTCTATTCACCTTAGCTTGTAGGGTATAGGCTTCTTCAAATAGGGGGAGATTATTGGGTATTTTATCCACAATGTACCTGATTTGAAGAAGCCCCTGAACAAGCTAAGTTGAATTGACAATGTATTTGACGATCTTCTATCAAGTTGTGCTTACAGCTATTCTATGCTAAGTACACACAAATGTCAAGGTGCAGTGGGTCAATATACACGGGTCTGCGTAACGTAATCCCTCATTGAGTAGATCAGTGTGTTGACTCACGTGTGCTCTCTCTATTGGAGTGTACTTATGTTCAAGTACAGGGTCTAGGTAGATCAAGAGCAGAAAAAGGAGAAAAGATGGGTCAAAGACCAAGTCATCAAAGGAAGGAAGAGAAAATTCTTCTAAGTCAAAATCGACGGGAATCACTAAGTTATTCCCGCAGACTTTGACGGGAATCGCTAGTGATTCCCGCCGACTTCGATGGGAATCATTAGTGATTCCTGCCGATTCGTCGAGTATCACTTAGCCTCTCCCGCCGACTTCTTTCGGCTGACAGTTTTCAAACAGGGATTCTGCTAAGAAAGAATCGACGGGAATCGTCAGTGATTCCCGCCGACATCGAAGGGAATCACCAACGATTCCCGCCGATTTTGCCTTAGGCAATTTGCCTCCGTTCGCTGGACCAAACCATCTCGCCATGCGCTGTTTAGGCCGGGGCTAGGGTTTCTTCTCGTGGGCCCCACAACGGTCTTTATGGCTGGCCTCTAGTATTTATACTCGCATATTTTGAACTTCTAAAAACAGACATTCTTGGAAATCGAAAGCAGCCGACGCCGTGCCCTAGCCGATCGCAGAAACTGCTGATCGCCTGTAGCCGCTCGCAAGTTCTTCGCCGCCGTTGATCTCAATGCTTCTCTGATCTTCCGACGACAGTACCGAGGCAAGTAGAGCATCTCACGTATCTCTCTTGAGATCTCTTGTCTTCTAATTCGTAGAACAAGACTTTTTCTCCATTCTGAATTGGTGGAGATGATTGATCCGACTGAGATCGTTGGTAGACCTAGCTTGCTTCCTCAAGAAGTTTAGATGTACAAAGCATCGCCGCCGCATTTACTTGTAGTCGCCGATCTTGACAAGATTCTTTTCAAAAGAGAAATCTGGTTGTGGATTCTTCGTAATCTTCAAGCAAGCTTCAACGAACGAAGAAGGACATAGGGATCTCCAAAAGCGTTGTTTGTATTTTCTTTTACATTCAATTTTGGTTTGTTGTAAAGGAATTTTCATTCCTTGTTGTCAGGGTTGGGTGCAACCCGTGGTGGTGGAGTTGTGACTCCTTTATTGGAAGGGTTCCTTCCGTAGTGTGAGGATTGAATTTCAATCCATTTAGAGAAGTGACCGAGTTGTCCCTTGGTGGGAGATAGGTCGAAGGGGGAAAGTGGACGTACCCAAATCGGGGAACCACTATAATTCTTTGTGTGCTTTCTGTGCTCTGTTTGTTAATTTGTGCAGGTAAATTTCATTCCGCAAAAGACTGCACGACACCTATTCCCCCCCCCATAGGCAGATTTAGTCGACACTAGAGACTTTAACTATTGATCCACTTGGTCCCAATGATGTTATGTCCTTGTGGTCTGGGAAACAACTTACAGATTTTGCATCTCTTGAACTGGTTCTGTTCTTCTTGTATAGCCACAATCCAAAATGGGTCGATTTTGATATCTTCAAACCTTTTAAGTTCAACCTGATACAGGAATCTAGAGTATATAGCAATTTTGAGGCTTCAGCTCCTTGTTGTAACCCCTTGGCTAGCATCACCTATGATTTGATCACTTGGATTATCCCTCAAATGCCTGACAGCTACTGACATTATATTCTCAGCATCTTGACCTTTAGTGGTTGGATCATGCAGGTCTTCATCCATGTCCTATGTGCATTTCCCTTCTTCGGGAATGCATACCCCATCCTCTTCCACTTGTGCAAAAAGAGGAGTATCCTTGATGGTTAGTTTTTTAGGAGTTACCATGGTGATCTAGAAGTGGTCAAACATGTGATCTCACTACCAACGTGATATGAGCCTACAAGGTCGCACATAAGAGCAGTGGAGAAGTTTGAAGATTGACTGTGTTGGTAAAGGTTACCAATCACCATAAAGTATGGGGGTCCAGCAATCGTTGCCAAGAAAGTTCATTGAGAATGGTTCGTCGAGAGTCGTCGAGTTTGACTCGACGACTAAGACTGTTTCGACGAGAGTCGTCGAGTTTGACTCGATGACTAAGGTTGTTTCGGAGAGAGTGGTCAAGTATGACTCGACGAATGTGGCTGGGTCGACGAATATCGTCGACCGCCGTTCGACGATTATCGTCGACCGCCGCTCGACGATTTTCGTCAAACGCGGGTCGACGAATGTCATCGACCGCCGTTCGACGAATGTCGTTGACTGTCATTCGACGAATATCATCGATCGCCGTTCGACGATTGTCATCGACCGCCGATTGACGAGAATCGTCGAGAGCCGTCGAGTATTACTCGAAAGGCTGATTCGTCGAGAGTTGTCCTTTATTCTCATCGATTCTGGATCTGATTCTCGCCGAACCTGGAACTCATTCTCAACGAATGATTTTATGACCCTATACTGTGTGGTCTGCGGATAGCGATACTTTTAGGTCTGTTTATACTTTTAGTATAAATAGGGACTTAGGGTTTTGGGAAAAGTATGCGTTGTTTTTGCGGCCGAATAGAACCCGACGGAAAGAGTTCCGCCGATCTACCGATTCGCAGAATCCCAAATCCCGCCGGCCGGAAGCGTTCCACTGCCGCATTCGCTCCGCCGACCTCCTCCTCTCCGATGATAGTCGCCGGTGCTGCGCTTCCTGGAGTGGACCTAGTAGTCCGTAGAAGTGTAAGGTACGGTCGATCTCTTTCCGATCATCCGTGTGACAGAGCTTTGGAGTTCTCCCGCTCGTGTGGATTTCTGCAGAGACGTAGATATTATTCTACGTGGAACTCGCCACCGATAAGGAATCTCATCTGGAGCATCTTCGTTGAGTTGTGACTCAACGCCATCTAGATAATTTTTGCCTAATGTTTGTTAACTTCTTGATTCAACATTCATGGCCCGATCCAATCTCTTTTGGGTTGTTCATGATTTTATTACTTCCGCCGCGTGCACAAGTGTTGTGCCAACCTTATAGAGAAACCCAACAGTGGTATCAGAGGGAGGTTTCGGCCATGTTTGTTGTATTAGAAGTTAGGTTATTCCAGTACGTGTAAACCTAGGGATTTAGAAGTGTTCTAAATGTCTAGATTTAATCTTGGCATCCCGCCGGGAACGTCTGGAATCTTGTAGTAATTTATAATCGTTAGGAATTACTGTCTCCTTAGCAGTAACCCTCCCTCGATTTTGTTTGGATTTTGAATCCAACAAGGAGAGATGAGTTTGTCTACTGATTTAAGTTGAGTTGCCTCTGTCCCTTGTCCAATGCATGTAAACCTGAAGATTTGGAAGTGTCCAAATGTTCAGATTTATCCCTTTTCTTCTATCAAATGTTGATAGTGTTCTGTTGTGCACATAAGAGATGCATGGGGATTTTAGTGAAGTGTTTTTCTTTGGATGTGCACATTGATCAAATGTTGATCATGGTTAATTATTAACCTATTATCAAAATCCCTACCTCTAATATTAAGTGTTTGGATGCCTTCCGATGGATGACACTCTTCCTGCCTCGATCGATGAAGTGTGGGCTTGCCAAAGCAAGGTGCATTAATCTATCTTGGTAAGGGTGCGAGCAGATAATAGTGATATCCCACTGTCGACATCGGGTCTAACTTAACTAGGTGACCTCAAAGGTTGAGTGGATAGAGGCATGGGGTTGGTATGCAGCATATGATGGATGCGAATAAGGAGTTATTCACCAACCATACAAGAATTGCATGAGGATGTAATTGGCAAGCGTTGCCTACCTAAATAACCACATCGTGAGAGGAAAGCCAAAGCTGACTCATTGTGTTGGTGAAATACGGATCTTGTCCACTAAGAGAGTAGCTCGCATGAACTCTCCGAATTGATAGTGAGGGCTATTATTTCGAATAAAATAGTGGGAGTTTTTTTAATTGAAGTCCAAATTAAGAAAATAATTGTATTTTGAAATTTTGGTACTGATTTATTCTGCATGAATTCTTATAGAAATCCATGGCAAGTGGTTCGCACTCCACTCTGTCTCTGAGAGCCATCCTTGAGAAGGATAAGCTCAGTGGGACTAATTATATGGACTTGTATAGGAACCTGAGAATTGTTCTCAGGCAAGAGCGAAAACTCTACGTCTTGGAAGAAGAAGCCCCCGAGGTGCCGACCGAGAATTCTCCCCGTGCTGATAAAGATACTTATAAGAAGTATACTGATGACTCCTTGGACGTCGAATGCCTTATGCTTGCCACCATGAACTCTGAGCTTCAGAAGCAACATGAGAACATGGGGTGCAAGGAGATTGACGAGCATCTCAAGAAAATGTTTCAAGGGCAAGCTCGTCAAGAGAGGTTTGACGTCACCAAAGCATTGTTTCAGTGCAAGATGGGAGTTCGAGACTCAGTAGGGACTCACGTACTCAAGATGATTGGGTATATAGAGAACCTTGAAAGACTGGGTTTTCCTCTGGGTCAAGAGTTAGCCACAGATCTGATCCTGCAATCGTTGCCGGACAGTTACGAGCAGTTTGTCTTGAACTACAACATGAATGAGATAGACAAGACACTGCCCGAGCACCTAGGCATGTTGAGAACTGCCGAGATCAATATGAAGAATGCCAAGCCTGCCAGCCCCATACTGATGGTGCATAAGGGCAAGGGCAAGGCCAAGGGCTTCAAGAAGACGAAGGTGGGACCTAAGTCACATCTTGAGCCCAAGTCTTCTACACTGATGAAGAAGAAGAGCACGGTGAAAGAGGGGAAATACCACCACTGTGGCAAGGCTGGTCATTGGAGGAGTAACTGTCCTTCGTACATTGAGGGTCTGCAGAAAATGAAGGGAGGTATGACTTCCGCTTCAAGTATTTACGTTATAGAGATAAACCTTTCTGCTCCTTCATCTTGGGTATTGGATACCGGATGTGGTTCTCACATTTGTACAAATGTGTAGGAACTGGGAAGGAGAAGATCGCTGAGTAAAGGGGAGGTGGACCTTCGTGTCGGCAATGGAGCAAGAGTTGCTGCTGTGGTCGTAGAGGTTTACCGTCTTTCTTTGCCTAGTGGGCTTGTAATAGAACTAGATAACTGTTATTTTGTTCTGGTAATAACTAGAAACATTATATCCATTTCATGCTTGGACATGATTGGATTTTATTTTATGATTAAGAACAACTGTTGTTCTATATTTTAGAATGATGTTTGTTATGCTGTAGCCCAATTGTTTAACGGTCTTTATGTTTTGAACTTGGACCATCAGATCTATAATGTAGAAAATAATAAAAGACTAAGAACAAATGACTCAAACCCTACATATCTCTGGCATTGTCGCTTGGGCCATATAAACGAGAAGCGCATATCCAAGCTCCATAAAGATGGACTTTTGGACTCATTTGATTATGAATCATTTGAGCGATGCGAATCTTGTTTGTTAGGCAAGATGATTAAGGCCCCTTTCACTTGTTATACTGAGAGGGCTGAGGATCTCTTGGGTGTTGTACATAGTGATGTATGCGGACCCATGAGTTCCATGGCTAGAGTGGGTATTTCTACTTCGTTACATTTACTGATGATTTCAGTAGATACGGATATGTGTATCTTATGAAGTGCAAATCCGAGACCTTTGAAAAGTTCAAAGAGTTCAAGAATGAAGTAGAAAACCAGTTGGGTAAAAGGGTTAAAGCACTCCGATCTGATCGAGGTGGCGAATACCTGAGTCATGAGTTCCGTGATCATCTGAAAGAGTGTGGTATTGTATCACAGCTCACTCCACCTAGAACACCACAGCATAATGGTGTATCTGAGAGGAGAAATCATACTTTGTTAGACATGGTACGTTCGATGATGAGTCATGCAGACTTGCATGTTTCCTTTTGGAATTTTGCTTTAGAGACTGCAGCAATGACACTGAATCGTGCTCTAACGAAAACGGTTCTGAAGACACCATATGAGATATGGACTTGGAAGCGTCCTAGTATGTCGTTCATTAAAATTTGGGGCTGTGAGGCATACGTGCGACGTCAAATGCCTGACAAGCTGGAACCCAAATCGGATAAATGTTATCTAGTGGGATATCCTAAGGAAACGAAAGGGTATTAATTTTAGCTACCGTCCGAGGGCAAAGTGTTTGTCGCAAGGACTGGCGTCTTCTTGGAGAAAGAGTTCTTATTAAGAAAGATTGAAAAGGTAGAACTTGAAGAAGTTCAAGAACCACAAGTAGTGAATGAAACGGAATTGGATTCTGAGACAGGACTATAAGATGATGTAGCTAGAGAACCTGCTCAAGAAACACAAGTCCTACGTAGATCTGGTAGACCGAGGTTTGAGCCTGAGAGATATGGATTTCTCATGTCTCAAATTGGTAATATGTTGCTTATGGATCATGATGATGAACCATCAATCTACCAAGAGGCTATGAATGGACCGGACTCCGACAAATGGCTTGAGGCTATGAAATCCGAGATGGACTCCATGTATGCAAACCAAGTTTGGAACTTGGTGGAACCACCTGAAGGGGTACGACCCATAGGGTGCAAATGGGTCTTCTAGAAGAAGACCGACATGGATGGGAATGTACAAACATTCAAAGGGCGACTGGTGGCTAAGGGTTTCAAGCAAATTCATGGTATTGACTATAATAAGACCTTTTCCCCTGTTGCCATGGTAAAGTCCATAAGGATATTGCTTGCTATTGCTGCGTATTATGACTACGAGATCTGGCAGATGGATGTCAAAACGGCTTTCCTTAATGGAAACCTCCTTGAGGAAGTGTACATGACACAACCCGAGGGTTTTGTATCCCCAAATGAAGCCACTAAAATATGCAAGCTGAATAAGTCCATCTATGGACTGAAACAGGCCTCTCGAAGTTGGAATCTTCGTTTTGATGAGAAAATCAAAGAGTTTGGTTTCATCAAAAATGAAGATGAGCCTTGTGTTTACAAGCGAATCAGTGGGAGCATTGTTGTCTTCCTGATATTGTATGTAGATGACATACTTTGATTGGGAATGACATTTCTACCCTGAAAGTTGTTAAGAACAACCTAGGGAACTGCTTTTCTATGAAGGACTTGGGTGAAGCGACTTACATACTCGGTATTAAGATCTATAGAGATAGATCGAAGAAGTTGCTGGGTTTGACCCATAGTACATACATTAAAAAGGTGTTGAAGCGGTTCAACATGCTTGAGTCCAAGAAAGGATTTGTACCCATGTCTCATGGTATGAATCTCTCTAAGGACAAGTGTCCAAAATCTTGTGAAGATAAGGACCGCATGAAGTTGATTCCATATGCTTCGGCAATTGGATCAATCATGTATGCAATGTTATGTACTCGACCCGATGTCTCCTTTGCTTTGAGCATGACTAGCAGGTATCAGTCAGACCCCGGTGAATGTCATTGGATTGCAGTCAAGAATTTCCTTAAGTACTTGAGAAGGACTAAGGATGTGTTCTTGGTGTATGGTGGAGAGGAAGAGCTTGTTGTAAGTGGTTACACTGATGCTAGCTTACAAATTGATAGAGATGATTCAAAGTCTCAGTCAGGGTTTGTGTTTTGCCTTAATGGAGGAGCTGTGAGCTGGAAGAGTTCCAAGCAAGAGACAGTTGCTGATTCTACAACAGAGGCCGAGTATATCGCTGCGGCTAACGCAGCGAAGGAGGCTGTAAGGATTAGGAAATTCATCGGCGAGCTCTATGTAGTTCCTAGCATTGTTGGTCCCGTAGTTCTCTACTGTGATAACAATGGTGCAATTGCACAATCTAACGAACCTAGATCCCATCAGCGCTCCAAGCACATACTTTGGCGGTTCCATCTTATTCATGAGATTGTCGAATGAGGAGATGTGAACATTTGCAGAGTGCCGACTGAGGAGAATATTGCGGATCCACTAACAAAGCCTCTCTCACAGAGAAAGCATGATGGTCATACTAGATCAATTGGTATGCGATACCTAAGTGATCAACCCTAGTGGGAGTCTTGTGGGTTGCATGTAAACGTATATTCTGTTGGCTGTTTATTGTTCATTCATATGATGAATTGTGTACAAAATGTTCCTTTTTACAATTAATGGCAAGTTCTTTTATTGTGATTTTTCTAGGTGATAGTTAAATTGTAACATAATAAATACCCTTAGAGTGTTCGCTTCCATAGGACATCAAGTACGTGACTTGAATGTGAGAGCCTATGATTTATTTGAAGCTTCATTCTTAAATGGTCCCTGGTCGTTGTATCGTCATAGAAACTAAGGGTGATGATGATATCTTAAGACTGGCACGTGCGTTTACTGATGACCAGTTCTCACAGGTCATGATATTGTGATATCAAGTCATCACGTGGGTACTTGTTAATGAACAAGTTGTACTGGACAGACCCATCTTGAGACTACTTTGTGGATTGTTATCTAATCGTGTCACAAGTAGGTCTCTATTGGCAATGGTGTTGTGGTCCTTTGACCTAACGTCGCAGCATTTATCAAGTGAGGAAGAGCGTGCTTTGATGCCATCTAAAGTCTTCCTTGAGAAAGGTTGATGATAAGGGTGGTTGTTGGGTACGTTACGAATCATTTGGGTGTTTGTGTGTGAGTAGATATGGGATTTGTCCTCCTATATGACAGGAGTTGCATCCATGGGCCCCTTGATGGAACTGGACTGAGAAATGCATGGCCATGCTTGGTTGAGTCAGTATGTGATATTGGACTCACCATTCTCTGGAAGTCCGTTCTAGATCAAGAAACTTGGATTGAGCTATTATGAGGGTGATGCGGTCCATGCCTCTAGTTCTTTCCGGATGTAAGGGAAAAAGGGACAAAGACAACGCTGGAACATTGGTCATGAAGGCTTATGAGTTATGAACTCTTATTTCTTGGGGAGCAATGATGCATTGCTAGATGCCGCTCATTATTTGTGAGGTTTTTTGTTTGATTCTTTCAAGATCAAGTGGGAGACTGTAGGAGTTACCATGGTGATCTAGAAGTGGTCAAACATGAGATCTCACTGCCAACGCGATATGAGCCTGCATGGTCGCACATAAGAGCAGTGGAGAAGTTGGAAGATTGACTGTGTTGGTAAAGGTAACCAATCACCATAAAGTATGGGGGTCCGGCAATCGTTGCCAAGAAAGTTAATTGAGAATGGTTTATCGAGAGTCGTCGAGTTTGACTCGACGACTAAGATTGGTTCGACGAGAGTCGTCGAGTTTGAATCGACAACTAAGGTTGTTTCGGCGAGAGTCGTCGAGTATGACTCGACGACTGTGGCTGGGTCGACGAATATCGTCGACTGCCGTTCGATGATTGTCGTCGAACGCGGCTCGACGATTATCGTCGACCGCCGCTCGACGATTGTCATCAAACGCGGGTCGACGAATGTCGTCGGCCGCCGTTCAACGAATGTCTTCGACCACCATTCGACGAATATCGTCGATCGCCGTTCGACGATTGTCATCGACCGCCGATCGACGAGAATCGTCGAGAGCCGTCGAGTATGACTCGACGACTAAGGCTGATTCGTCGAGAGTTGTCCTTGATTCTCGTCGATTCTGGATCTGATTCTCGCCGAACCTGGAACTCATTCTCAATGAATGATTCTGTGACCCTATACCATGTGGTCTGCGGATAGCGATACTTTTAGGTTTGTTTATACTTTTAGTATAAATAGGGACTTAGGGTTTTGGGAAAAGTATGTGTTGTTTTTGCGGCCGAATAGAACCCGACAGAAAGAGTTCCGCCGATATACCGATTCGCAGAATCCCGAATCCCGCCGGCCGAAAGCGTTCCGCCGCCGCATTCGCTCCGCCGACCTCCTCCTCTCCGACGATAGTCGCCGGTGCTGAGCTTCCTAGAGCGGACCTAGCAGTCCGTGGAAGTGTAAGGTGTGGTCGATCTCTTTCCGATCATCCGTGTGACGGAGCTTTGGAGTTCTCCCGCTCGTGTGGATTTCTGCAGAGACGTAGATATTATTCTACGTAGAACTCGCCACAGACAAGGAATCTCATCTAGAGCATCTTCGTTGAGTTGTGACTCAATGCCATCAATGTAATTTTTGCCTAATGTTTGTTAACTTCTTGATACAACATTCATGGCACGATCCAATCTCTTTTGGGTTGTTCTAGATTTTATTACTTCCGCTGCGTGCTCAAGTGTTGTGCCAACCTTATAGAGAAACCCAACAAGTTTATCCATCTCTAACTCCACACCTTCATATCTAGAGGAGCTAGGCAGGTAACTATTAATCATTGATGATTCATCAAACACAACATTTATAGACTCTTCTACAACTTGGTTTTTAAAGTTGTAGACTCTATAGGCTTTGTTATGGTTATTGTACCCAACAAAGATTCCTTCATATGATTTGGCAGCAAACTTAGTCAAGTAGAACTTCCCATTATTGAGCACAAAGCACTTGCTTCCAAATATCCTGAGATAGGCTAGATTTGATTTTTTTTTTACCTTTCATAATCTCATAGGGAGTCTTCTTATGATATTTGTTGATAGGAGATCTACTAAGGACATGACAAGCAGTGTTCACTGCCTCATCCCAGAAGTATTCTGGGAGAGAGGTGTCACTAAGTAGTGCCCTGTCAACTTTTATGACAATTTAGTTTTTCCTCTCCGCTATCCCATTTTGTTGGGGTGTTCTTGGAGAAAAAAACTCCAGATAAATCTCTTGTTCTTCACAGAACTTTGTCATACCTTCAGACTAAAATTTAGTGCCATGATCACTCCTAATTTTGACCATAGAACTGTCCTTTTCTTTCTGAACTTTCCTAACAAAGGTCACAAAAGTGCCAAGGGTTTCAGACTTTTCTTTGTAAGAACACCCAAGCAAACCTAGAATATTCATGAACTATCACAAGTGTGTAGACTTTCCTACTAAGACTGTGAACTGGCATAGGACCAAATAAGTTCATATGTGGAAGGTATAAGATCCTCTCAGAATCCTTGGCCCCATTGATCTTAAAGTATGTTTTTGTCTGCTTTCCCTTTTGGCATACATATCAAATGCCCTCTTGGGTGCATCTTAGATTGTGTCCATTTCTAACTAGCCCTTCACTAAAGAGCTTGCAAATTGTCTTATAGTTTAAGTGAGCAAGCCTCTTGTGTCAATGCACACAATAAAAGACTTTCTCATTTGCTACCAGGCATACTGGTTAGTCTA
Source organism: Platanthera zijinensis (assembly GCA_039513925.1). Lineage (NCBI taxonomy): Eukaryota > Viridiplantae > Streptophyta > Magnoliopsida > Asparagales > Orchidaceae > Platanthera > Platanthera zijinensis. The sequence goes on from CM077092.1 coordinate 116,320,958, forward strand.
TACTTAAGCATAAGTAGTTTAAACAATTAATGTTTCCACTCTAAGTGCCTGTCAAAATTATCTCTTGGTCACTTGATCTCTTGATCAGACACTAATCCTTGTGGAAGACAATGACATAGCCAATATTACATAATTGTCTTATGCTAATCAAATTATGTAGCAATACTTCCACATAAGCTGCTTTTGTGATGGAGACTATTCCATTGGTGATCATACCATAGCCCTTGGTGACTCCTCTATCATAACCTCCAAAGATCACCTTAGGTCAACTCTTTACATGGGTATAATCCTTAAGGTTGCTCCTTATTCTAGTCATATGTCTTGAATATCCACTATCCGAGAACCATATTGGCATTATATGGGTACTTGGACTACCCTACAAACACATATTAGTTGACCTTAGGAATCCAAAATGGAATGTGTCCTTGGTTCATATTAGCTTGAAAATGCACATTTCTACATACAACAGTCCTGAGAGGAAGACTCACCCTTTCCCTTGGCATACTAGGGTTGTGCCAAAAATCTATGGCACAGTGTCCCACCTTAACACAACCCCAACATTCATGAATGTTGTATCTCCTTTTCTAAACAGACTTTAAGGAGGTTTTTCGTTCCAATGGGAGAGTAGTAGCGTTCATCTTGGTTCTTTCAGCTACTATCTGACTGAAAGTTAGTCTATCAGTAGATGCACATGGCTTATTCTGAGTGGTACCAACAGTTGTCATCTTTGTTGATGACATGAAGTTTATGGCTTTAGAAACTTACAGGTATGGCTTACTGACTGACTTACCCTTAGTCAAGGTGTTTGCTAGAGGAACCTAAGAGTAGGCCACCGCCTTATCCTTGATTGTGCGGGCTGTAGCACCAAACACAAATGTTCTGTAGTGGCCCATTTGGATTTCCTCTTGGGGAGCCTTCAGTGCACTCACACCCATATCCTTTCTCCTTCTATAGTAAGTTACCCTAGTATTCATACAGGAAGAGTTCTCGTTATTCCAGTGACCATACATGTTGTCCTGGTCATACCTGTTGGAAGGGAGTATTACCTTTTGAAAGTTGGTCTAAGGCACTACAAGAGATTTGCCTTTCTCTTTGGAATGGGCAGCTCATGAGTTCCACTTAAATCCTAAACCTCTCTTATGCTTTTGAGAGGTGAAGGATTTAATCAGTGGTAGAATAGTTTTGGGATTAGAGAATTCAGCCACAATCTTATTCTCCTTGAGAAGCTTCTCTGCAAGATCCATGTTGATCTTGTTTTTCTGGATGATGGTCCCAATTTGGATAATTAAGATTGTTTTCAGCTGGCTAACTTCCCTCCTCATCTGAGCTAGCAAGGGTACTGACTCAGACTGTAGGGATGCAGCTTGTTGTAGGGAGGCAATCTCCTTGGCTTATCTTTTGACAATCCTTTTGCTCTTCTTCAGAGCATCCAAAATAACATAATACTATTATTCAATTGATTGACCTCATTTTTAGATTCTGAGACATCATTCCCACTAGAGGAAGTGGATACTTTAGAGTTGAGCCAGACTCATAGATAGAGGAAGAGCTTGGGATAGAGTATACCTCATCAAGAGTAGGATTGTCAAGATTGTCTTCTTATATAGACATGAGACTGAAATCCTTATCCTCTTCACAATCACTATCAATATAGAATAATGGGGCCCTTATGCCTGAAGAAGCACCAGGATGTTCAGCCTCTTATTCTATAGTCATGAGAAAAATATAGGCCTCCTCTTCATCTGATTCTAAGAACTAAGAATTATTGTCTGATAGGATGACTGTCTTCTTGGCCAAGAAGAACTTTTCTGCCTTCCTGTCCTTTTGATGCTTTTTCCTTCAGACTTCATGTGCTCTTTCCTCTTAACGGAACAGTCAGTAATGACATGTCCACTCCCATTACAACAGTAGCACACAACATTAAAATTAACATATTTTTTCTGCGTGGATTCATACTTTTCTCGAGAGGGTTCATTTCTGGATTTGTCCTTACTGGAGTAAGGCTTATTTGAGGTGGATCTTGAAGAGCCTTTGTTCTTCCATTGTCTCCTTCTGCGCAGCATCTTCTTGAACTGTTTTGAGAACAATGTTAGTTCTCCATTAGACAGTTCATTCCCAAAGGAGCTGGGATCATAACTCTCAGACTTTGGAGCTCTCCTTGGTGGAGAGGGAGTCATTTCCCTGCTTCTTATTGTGGCTTTAGCTCTAAAGGCCACAGATTTCTCTTTGTTAAGAGATCTAATAGCATCCTCTTCAGCCTTCATGGATTTTAGTTGCATCTCATGGGATAGCAACTTCCAAAATATATACTGAGGAAATTTGTTGGCCAAGTTGCCAACATCTCTGATGACACGGATCTTGATATCTCATTCCTTATTTAGGGATCTCAAGAACTTGTCATTCAGCTCATAATTAGTGAACTGTCTGCCATAGATGATCAGACTGTTCACTATTATGATGAACTTTTTATAGCATTCTGCTATGGAGTCCTTCTTGCCTTGTTTTAAGGCCTCATATTACTGATTTAGAAGGGATTTCTTATCATCCCTCACTTCTTCTGTTACTTCCATATAGACAATAAGAGAATCCCATATCTCTTTAGCAGTCTTGTAGTGGATTAAGTTCTAGAAGGTGGAGTCATCTATGGAATAGACAATTATGTTTTGATCCCTTTTGAAAGTGAGTGTAAGATTTACCTTTACTCTAGAGGGGGGTGATTAGAGTATACTAAAATAATTTTCAATTTAAAACTGTAAAGTTGTGGAAGACTTGATTTAAGTATATGTGTAATGTGCTTACAAAAAAATAAAACTAATAAGCAATAAACAAAATTACAGCACACAGCAAAGCAAAAGCACAGCAAACTAGAAGACACAAGGATCTATAGTGGTTCCCCAATCAACCTGGGTACATCCACTCTTCTACCACCCTAGGTAGGAATCCACTGCAGGAATAGTATCAGGTGTTCTGGGCACCAATGAGCTTTTGATAAGGTGCTCAAAAACCAAACCTAGATTTTTTGATAAGGTGTCTTGCCACCACTGAGTTTTGACAAGGTCTCAGAAACTAGCCACAAAACTTTTGAAGGGAGTTTTGAGAAACCCTTTTACAGAAGGAATAAAGAAAACCAAAAAGGTTGAGTTATTCTTCTCTGTCAATAATCTGAGAGAAGACAAGTTGAAGATGTTGTCAAAGCTCCCCCTGAGATCTGTAAGGGTTCAGTAAGATGAGCTTTGCTTAGGGTGATAGGCCTTCAGTTGCTCCAAATCTCCAGCAATAGATGATTTCAGTAGATGCTGAAATGTGTGATGTTTGGAGTCCTTGATGAAGAAGCTTTTGAACACTTGATGCTTGAAGGAGTAGAATAGCAGATGATCTACTTCACAATAATGTTCCTTGTGTTCTTGAAGAATTCTGACTCAGTAATTCTGTAAACTTTTGTCTACTGAGTCTATTCCCAAAAGATGAATTCTTGATGAATAATTTTCTTGTTCTCTCTTTTGTATTCTTTTTCAAATCTTATTTGTTCTCTTTTTCAGAATGATTCTTTAGGGAGTATATCAGATTCTGACTTCTTGATAGCCGTTAATCAGTCATAAATGACTACCTTAACTGATATCTGCCTCTGGAGGAAAGTCCTTAAGAAACATTCCAATTAGTTCCTTGAAACTTGCTCCAGATTGATTGAAACGGCTACAAAATCCTTTGCCATAAATGCTGAAAATAAGTCTGAATGAATTCCATAACAATCTGAATTTGAATTCCTGAAATCGTCGATCTCTTCAGAAAAGCGTCGATCTGAGCTCAACTATCGTCGACCTGAGCTCAGAGATTGAACTTACACTGAAAACAGAAATCGTCGACCTGAGCTCAACTATCGTCGACCTGAACTCAAAGACTTGGAATTATAGCTAGAGACAGAACGTCGATCTGAGCTCGAAGATTGTCGAACCGAGTTCGACGACTCATTGAACTGAGCTCAGAGATAGTCGAACTGAGTTCGACGTTTCGTCGACCTGAGCTCGACGAAAATTGTCCTAGTCTTCGGCACTTTAATTCTGATCTTAGAAGGTCTTGAGGGCAGCTTTCAAACCTAAGTACTAACCCTAAGACTCATTCTAATTGACCTATCAGACTATACAATAAGGTAAAAAAAATTTTCTAAGAGCATTGTGATCCTTGCCCAAATTAGTAATAGGGTGTTCCAACAATCTCCCCCTATTTGGGTTAGCATTACTATTTACAAGACAAATCAGAAATAATAACCATACAGACAGCATTCAAAAGTTAAAACAATAATGTAGAGAAAAGAGATTGCAACAATGAAGAAGCATAGACAGAATTCAGCAAACAGTCAGAAATAGATGTATTGTCAGCTTACATATTTACTTCTTTTCATTGCCCTTCTTAAATAGATTTTCCCTGTTAGGATTTAGAGCTTCCTTTTTTGATCTTCTATCATCATCTGCACCTAAGGAGGTTTGAGATTTTGGCCTAGGAACAACAGTCTCAGGATGCAGCTTCATGTAGCTCTCTGGATCAAAGAATTTTCTGGAAGCATATCTTTCTAATTCTTTCTTTCTCTACTCTGATAGTGTTGTGATATTAGAGGTATCTCTGCCTTGCTCTCTTCCTTTCTTGATCTGATCTAATGCTACAAGTTCTTTCATTCTGGCTGTCCATGATAGTGGATTGTTCTCAGGGTCTTGAAATGGAACTGGAGGTTCATATCTGTTTAATTCCACTGAGTCAGTAGGAGGAGCTCTAGTGACAACTGTATATTTAACCTTGTAAGGGAAAGGACCAGATGTAGAATCAGTAAGGCCTTCTCCTTCCCTTTGATATGGGTGTTGTCTAGCTTGATTTCTGGAGTGAGTCTTGTAATCTCTTTGTCTGCCTCTTGACTGATCTCTCCTTGACTAATATCATCTTTGTTGTTGGCCTCTTGGTTGATATCTATCTTGAGACTAAGAAGAGCTTGGCCTAGCAGTAGAAGAAGACTGAAAAGCTGAACCTCCACCAGATCCTGAATCTGGAGGAGGAGGAGGATGGAATTGGGAGGATCCCTTTTCATACTTATCAAGTTTTCTCCTTTTCTTCATGGCCTTAAGTTGATTTCTGGAATATTGTATCCAAGGCTCAGAAATTGTACAGTCATGAAGAATGTAATAAGGTATATCATTGTCATCTTTTACTTTTTCTGGAGGAACTCTGTTCAGTGCCTTGCTTCTTGCTTTCCTCTGCCTTGTAATAGTTGCAGAGGAGTAATCAGAATCAGTATGGAGTTGGTTACTGTCTGAACTTTGAGGATTATCATAAAGCTCATCAATCCTTTGAATATATTTCTCCTGTTGTTTTGTTTGTTCAGCAAGAGTGATGGAAGCAGCACTCTCAGATATAACAGTAGCAGCAGTAGGCTTAGCAGGAGCAGAAACACTATCAGCAGCAGTAGGCTCAAAAGGAGCATCAAAAACTATCTCATCAGAAACTGTATCAGCAATTGTATCAGCAACAGCAGGAACATCACTAACAGCAGGCAACACATCAATTTCAGCAGACTCAACAATTTCATAAACAACTATATTAGCAGCAGCAACAGCACAATAAGAACCAATAATTTTCTCAGCCTTAAGAGAATTGATATAATAAGCAATCAGGCTGGGATCACAGCAATCAAAAGGCACAATGGCCTTGGAAAGATCTTCCACTTCCTATACTGGAAAACAGTTGAAGTGAAGAATATCAAAACTTGATAACAGTGACCTTAGGTCAACTGCTATTACTGGTGCTGGAGCTGGAGCTTGCACTTCTGGAGACTCTGAGGACGGAATTAACTCTTCTTCATATGGCATCTCCCCCTGCCTAGATTTAGTGTAAACTGGATCAAGGCACCCCATAGAAGGGATTGCCTGATGAGGAGAAATGGAGGAAAGCCTGTTATATAACTCCTGTATAGACTTCAGGAGTGGAGCCATGGAGGTCTCCAGCAGGGCTACTATCCTGGGAGCCAGCATCCCATAAATCTTATCTGCCAGGGCAGAGAAATCCACTTGCTCAAGTGATACTTGAGTAGAGGTAGAAGATGGAGTGACTGGGGCTGGTGATGGATGGGCTGTAGGAGGTGTGGTTGTGGGTGGTAGGATGGTTGGTTGAGATATTGGAATGGGGGAGATAGAGGTTATGGTAGTAGAAGTGGATGGAAGGAATGATGGTTGGGAAAGAATATCATGAAGGAGTTGTTGATAGGATGTGGTGGATGATGGAAGCTTAGTAGGTGAGGAGGGGGAATCATCCATAAAGGAATCTTCCATGAGATTGAAGGATGGTATGGTGGTGTCTAGGTCAAGAGGTGGATAGAAGTGTAGGGGATGGAATTGGTCTTCTGTGGTTGGAGGTGGAGATGAAATGGTTATGGGGAAGAGATAGAGATGGTGATGGTGGATGAGGAAATGGTTGAAGGAACAATTGGAGAAGGTGGAGAAGAGGAGGAGGCAGGCAAATCTTCCATGAGGGCAGTTGCCTGAGGGAAAGAGACTGCAACAGTCCTTGTGCCTGAAGAAGCAGTAGTCCTAGTAGGCTTAACAATCTGCCTGTCCCATTTGCCAAAAAGGGCACAGGTAAGCCTCTTGGAGGCATTAATATGCATGCCAGAGGACACCAGCAGTTGAGGGCACCTGTTGTTCAAGAACAGACCTATGATCCTCCCAAAATTAACAAGGTTTTTGTTTACCTTCTTCGTAATCAGCTCAAAGAAAATTTCTCCCTAGTTTAAGTGCTTCTTATCAACCAGTGCACCCATCAAGCAGAATTGATACCTTGAAATGGTATTATGGGCAGAATGTTTGGCTAGCAGGACCTTGCCCACAACATCTGCAAGGAATCTGTACTCAACAGACAGATTCTTTTTCAGCAGCTTGTTAGGGTTTGCTGCAAAATGCCCCATTCTATCTAACATCATCTCAGATTCCTCTCCAGACAAATCAACAGAATCTTGTCCTGAACTTAACTGAAAAACCTCTGTAAGCAGGGTAGGAGTTAGAGGTACCTGTGTTCCTGCTATTGTACCGACCACTGTGGTTGAATCCATGTTCAGTGCAGTATATACCCACTCTTTAATCTCATCGGCTTCCAGCTTTATTCTTGTAGACATAATCAGGGACAACAGCTGTTCCTTGAAAAGTTCAAGTATATCCTTGGAAATTTGATCGCTGCCTTCAAAGGAATCCATGTCTATATCAAAACCTGTGTCGAATTTCATTTTGGCGATGGCAGCAACAGACACTGCCATTGTATACTTGAAAAAATGAACAAACACGACCAAGTGGAGAGAGGTTTGGAGGGAAAGAAAAGTTCTGCAGAGAGTATGAAAGCGCAAAAGGAGAAAGACGGCCGAAAAATGAGTTTTATATTAGGGTTCGACGCTAAAAAGGAAAGATCGTTGAAATCCGTTCGACGATCTGTGCTTCTAAAGGAATCTGAAGATTCTTCAATAACGTCGATCTCAGTTCGACGATATTGGAGAGTGATGATCTCCGATCGACGATCTCTGACCAGAAGAAGATATCCTAGCGCTATCTGAAAGCGCTGCACTCCGGTCGACGCTTTCGAAAAACGTCGATCTCTATTCGACGATCTTGGGAAAAAACGTCGAGCGCAGTTAAGAGACTAAAAACACCCTACAGACACTAGAAAAATAAAGTTTTTATCCTAGTCTTGGTCTGTTTTTAGAGTTTTAAAAACATGGATCTCATTTTAAGCTTCCTCCATCTAACATTCCTAACTGATTTAGGAAGAAGTTGTGTTTCTTTTCATCCAAAGGTTTGGTGAAAATATCTCCCCTTTGCAAATCAATTGGGATATATTGAAGTTCAATTTTATTCTTCTCAACATTATCCCTTAAAAAGTGATGCCTAATCTCTATATATTTTGTCCTACTATGGAGGACTGGATTTTGTGCTATGGAAATAGCACTGGTGTTATCACAAAGAATTTTAGACCTTTCTAAGTTGTAGCCATAGTCTAGGAGCTAGTTTTGAATCCACAAAATCTGTGAGCAACAACTACCTGTTGTCATATATTCAGCTTCAGCAGTTGAGGTGGACACAAATGTTTGTTTCTTACAGAACCAGGAGACAAGTCTGTCACCAAGAAACTGGCAAGTTCCACTGGTGCTTTTCCTGTCTACTTTACATCCAGCATAATCAGCATCTGAAAATCCAGTTAATTCAAATCCTGAGTCTTTTGGATACAAGAGACCTAGATTTGGACAACTTTTAACATACCTAAGAATCCTCTTAACTATTATTAGGTGTGACTCTCTAGGGCTTACTTGGAATCTAGCACATATGTATGTAGCAAACATTATGTCAGGTCTACTAGCTGTAAGGTACAATAAAGAGCCAAGCATTGCTCTATATGTTGTCTGATCAACATGTTTCCCATGTTCATCAGCTTCTAATACAGCATTAGTAGGCATTGGTGTTTTCATACATGATACCTCAGACATACAAAATTTCTTAACCAATTTTTTTGCATACTTTGTTTGAGAAATAAATATTCCATCAGCATGTTGTTAGACTTGCAATCCTAGAAAGAAGGAAAGCTTACCCATGCTACTCATTTCAAATTTAGAATGCATCAGATTAGAAAACCTTTTGCATAAATTTGAATCACTAGAACCAAATATAATATCATCTACATAAATTTGCACTAATAGGATATTGGACTTATGGGTTCTAATAAAAAGAGTTTGGTCTACTGATGATGATTTTCTCTACGCTAGCGCGTGTATCAAATTGATGAGGCAAGTATACCTATCGTTCGGAGTATAGAATCAAGTGTCGTATTTAAACTCGAGGTTGTTGAGTACTTGTACTCACAAGGGAAACTATTATCTTATCGGAAGGAAAGTTGATTTATGTTTAAAAAAGAAAAAGTAAAAAACTAAGCGTTAAACTAAGAAAGAGAAATACGATTTGGGGAAGCTAGCACTTGATCTAGAATCCCCTTGGACTAAAATAAATCTTCTTGAAAAATAAAGAAATGCAAGTTCTTATCTGCTCGCTCGACCGTGGAGGTTCCTAGAGTACAAAAGTGTGTCTGTCGAGCCCATTCTTCTGACTAACCTTAGGTTGATCGATGAAGACCCCTCGGCCAGTTGAAACCCCTAAGCTTGCTTTAGGCGGTGAACCCCTCTATTGGATTTGACTCCAATATGGAATATTTACGTCGTCCTCACTCGAGGAGTGCATTCAACTCCTTTTATCATTGAGTGATCTCCTCGTATCCGCAACCTTTCGATCATTTAGGATACGGAACTTAGATCGAAGATAATATACGCGTAATATGAATTCGATGAAATAAAAAACAAAAATAAATCGTAGCTAGTAAAATTACGAACAAGACATTTGATAAAAAGGAAGAGTTTATTTTATTCCAAACTTCATCATAATCAAGTGCTAAATGAAATTTAGCTACTCAACATAATTAGAGAATTATAAGATAAGAAAAGGAGAGACATGATTAAAATTAAAGGCAAAGTTGAATTGAAACTTACATAAAGTAAAACTAAGCTAAGAAATGGAAAATACAGTAAAATAAAACAGCAACTACAAGACTACAACTCCCCAAAATTCGACTCCTGAGCATCTGAAGTTGTCTGGAATTTATAGGAAAAATTTCTTTTTGGTCACGCCCTAGGTCACGCCCGTGACCTAGGCCGTGTCAGGCTCGAAACCTTCGTCTTGAAACCCCGGGAACGTTGGAGGAGAAATCGCAAAAATCTGTGAACTGGCGGGTCACGCCCGTGACCTAGGGCGTGTCAAGGCTATTTCTTCAAACGACGGGAAGCTAAAAACGGCGGGAATAAAATTGGTCTTCAAGGAGGTGTCACGCCCCTGGTCACGCCCGTGACTAGGGGCGTTTCATGCTAGAACGGCTTCAGGCGGCAATGACTGGAACGAAAGAGTAATTAACTGGAAACACCCGTGACACGCCCTGGGTCACGCCCTGGGTCACGCCCGTGACCCAGGCATGTCATTTTAATCCGACGTGGCAACGTCACAACGGCAATCAATCAGCTGGCACGCCCCGTATAAAGGGTACACGGGCGTGTCATAGATCGACACGGGCGTGTCTGGGCCAGTCGATGATCTTTTGGCGCGGTTCGACGATCTTCTGCAGCAGACTGGATTTTTGTGTGCCACGCCCCTGTGTCACGCCCAGGTAGGGCGTGTCACAGGGCGTGTCTAGGCCAGAAAATGGGAAAAGTCAATTTTCTCCAAATAGTAAGTATATCAGTCCTGCAAGATTAAAAATAATTTAACTAGATTAATTAAATATAAAATATAAAAAATACTTAATTATAAACTTAATATTATAAAAGTAATATAATATCTAACTATTAATTAGAAAATTGCATAATAAAAATAGGAAATAATTAGAGTTATCAAATACCCTCATACTTATCTTTTTGCTAGTCCCGAGCAAACAACTTCCTATAGGGAGTAGAAAAATTTTAAATGCTAGAAAAGAAAATTGAACCTAAGGAGTAAAATGCGAAGTCTTATGCCTATGCTTGTAGATATTTTTGTAGAAAGACTTACTCAGCATACAAATTAGGTGTTTATTTTTCTTAAAATGCGTTTTCACTATTATTTTTACTTTTAAAATGAAAAATCCGGTAAATCTTAAAATTATCTTTAGGGAGAGTGTAGCGTGCGTACTAAGATAACATTGCACAAATGAAGATTAAGATACCCTCAAAAGAAATTCATCAACGTCGATGGTCATAGGCTTGCCCTTTCACAATCTCGCCACGGCACTAGTTTAACTTAAAAACATAAATTAATAGGACTTAAGTAGGTTAAATGTAGGATTAGGTTTTTTTTGGTGAAGATGGTCAAAGATAAAAATGGTGGCTAGTCACACCAAAACCTAGAGAGAGCTTTTACATAAAAATTTTCTATGGCTTTAAGAACGCAGCCATATTCATAATTCTTTTGTTTCTTTTCTTATTTTTTAACTCAACTCTCTCATTATGTTGAATTTTTTTTCTATCTCTTCAATCTTTTTCTTAATAAATTTTTTTCTTTTCTTTATTTTATTTTAAAGAGGAAAGAAAAATAAATCAACTCTTTTTATTTTATAAGAAAAGGGCCACCAAAAATAAAAGGCTCCTAATCACTCACAAACCATGTTTGTATATTTATGTTCAAGCTTGGTCTTAGGTGTGCAATTAGGTTTCTTTTTAGGCTTTGGTAAAGTGCTTGGTGGAGTTAGAACAAAGGAATAGGGAAATAGGTTCAAAATGTCTGACAAAGATAAAAAAAATTAGGTACGGGTACAAAAGCTCAGACTGGCCAAAAGGAGTGCCTAAATCATATTTATGCTAATGAGTTTAACTTATGCAAAGTCTTGAGAATAGTTAGAGGGCAAGTTCTAGACATCGAGAAAGAATACCTCTCTCTTGGTCCACGAAATATTTCTCTAGCAAACTTCTACTTACTCACCTAAATTATTTTAAGGTTTTACCGGTTTTCAAAGTGAAAGTAAAATAAAACTTTTCCACGCATTTAGAAAAATGAAAATCTAATTATATGCTGAATATTTAAATCTACATAAAATTCTACTTACATGTGCACTTGACTAGAAACACAGCATGGCCAACAGTTCTACTCCAAAATTCAAAATTCAATTAAAACATTAAAATTCTCTAAACACTATAAAGAAATTGAATTACTAGGAATTTTGCATGTGAACAAATATAGAAAAAATGAATTCTCTAATTAAAAATTAAACCTTTTTTTACTTCATAGACTTCCCGAGGTATACCCTGTTAAGGGCTCTAGATGGTACTAGAAGGTAAGATGGGGCGATAACCCAAACGTCCCTTTCTAAGAAATTTAATTTTCGATTTTCTATGTATTTTTTTTTTGTTTTTTATAATAAAAAGAAAACAATTTTTTTAAAAAAATTTATAAAGATTTATATATATATATATATATATATATTTATTTATTAATTTTTTTTAAATAAAAACAAAAACTAATAAATTCACCCCCATACTTAAAAATAAACATTGTCCCCAATGTTTATTAGTCAAGTACAAGGGGGGAAAGAAAAACAATTTGAAAATATTTTAGAAGAAAAGAAAATAAATGCATAAAAATTAAAGATAAGCAAGTGGTGTCTCCCAAGAGCGCTTTTCTTTTTCCCGTCTTTAAGCTAGACGGTATTGGTTAGGAAAAAGGGAAATAAAAATTTAAATGTAAGGGCAACTCCCTTAATTCCCGCTTGGGTGAATACGCCGAAGACGCTCGCCAAGCTACTCCTCCGCTTGCTTCTTGATTTTTCTTCTTTGAATGGTGGTCTTGAGGATGTAAATTCCAATCATATATACGTACCTGAGGTGATGTGAATTGTTGCAGATGAGCGGCAAAGGGATCGTTGACGTCATTGGATTGCAACGGCTCATCGTCTACATGAAAATCATTAGAGTAAGAAAAATCAAAAATAAACGTGTTAGAAACAATTTCACACGGAGGAGGGTCATGTGAGAGAAATTGATCAAGCTCCGGTTATTTATTTTCTAAAATTAGTTTTTTTTCCATAGATTGATTTAAAATTAAATCATCGAACGCATCGGGTTCATAAATTTTTGCTCCTAAGTAATTATAAATTGTATTTTAAAATTCATAAATAGGAGAACAATTGTTAGTAGTAGGAGGAGAAATATATTCTTCTTCTACTCCCCCGAGTGCGTCCATACACTTAACAAATTCTTGAGATAAAAGTTTTTCTTCTTCTTAGGTATAAGAAACTAAAGGAGAACATGAAGAGTCATGTTTCGTATTAGCAACATTATCCGAAAAAGGAGAAAAATCACTAAAATTAATAAAAGTCTCATCCAAATTTTGGGGAGAAGAATCAAACGGAAATTGAGAAGAATCCTCAAAATTAGGAGAGAAAGCTGGCGGTGCGGAAAAAGAAGAACAAGAAGTCAGATCTAAATAAATATCCTCATTACTCAGGAGTCTTTCCGGGTGATCATGCCGGAAGGAACATTCGATGAAGAAGAAAAATTACTAAAATCAGAAAAATTACTAAAATCAGAAAAATTGTTCTGATTGAAGCTTGAAAAAGAATTTTCATGAAAAATTTTTTCATTAAAATTTGAAGAAATAATTTCATTAAAATTGGAAAAATTATTGGAAAAGTTATTTTCATGAAAATTCGATAAAGGGTTCTCATTAAAGTAGGAATAATTTTTTTCATAATTATTGTGATAATTATAAGAAAAATTTTGATGATAAAAATAATAACATTCCTCACTTCGATGAGGGGCACCGCAAAAATTGCACAAAACTTGGCGTTGTCTTGCGGCTTGCAAAAGATTAACTTTGTGTTGGAGCTCGACAATTTTAGTGGCCAATTGTGATAACATATTTTTTTTTATTTTTGGAAGAAAAGAAAACAACCAATACTTAATAGAATGGAATAAGGAATAAAATAAAACAAAATTGAATAGGGGTCAAGAAAGAGAATGATAAAATAAAAGTTTTAAAATTAAAAATTTATAAAATAAAATTTCCCGGACTTCCCAAGGGCTACCCAATGATGGGTTCACAAGGTACTAGGCGGTATTGCGGGATGAAAACCCGACACGGCCGTTTCGCAAGAAATTTTAATTATAAAAAATTAAAGTTAAAACTTTGAAAGAAAACAAACAAAAAAAAAAAAGATAAGATTACTAGATTCTTGCTTTCAAAATATCGACAAAGAAAGTCCCCGGCAATAGCGCCAAAAACTTGATGATTATTTTCTCCACGCTAGCGCGTGTTTCCAATTGATGAAGCAAGTATACCTATCGTTCGGTGTATAGAATCAAGTATCGTATTTAAACTCGGGGCTGTCGAGTACTTGTACTCACAAGAGAAACTATTATCTTATCGGAAGGAATGTTGATTTATGTTTAAAAATGAAAAAGTAAAAACTAAGCGTTAAACTAAGAAAGAGAAATACGATTTGGGGAAGCTAGCACTTGATCTAGAATCCCCTTGGACTAAAATAAATCTTCTTGAAAAATAAAGAAATGCAAGTTCTTATCTGCTCGCTCGACCGTGGAGGTTCCTAGAGTACAAAAGCATCTCTGTCGAGCCCATGCTTCTGACTAACCTTAGGTTGATCGATTAAGACCTCTCGGCCAGTCGAAACCCATAAGCTTACTTTAGGCGGTGAACCCCTCTATTGGATTTAACTCCAATCCGGAAGATTTCTATCGTCCTCTCTCGAGGAGTGCATTCAACTCCTTTTATCTTTGAGTTATCTCCTCGTATCCGCAACCTTTCGGTCATTTAGGATACGAAACTTAGATCGAAGATAATATACGTGTAATATGAATTCGATGAAATAAAAATCAAAAATAAGTCGTAGCGAGTAAAATTACGAACAAGACATTTGATAAAAAGGAAGAGTTTATTTTACTCCAAACTTCATCATAATCAAGTGCTAAATGAAATTTAGCTACTCAACATAATTAGAGAATTATAAGATAAGAAATGGAGAGACATGATTATAATTAAAGGCAAAGTTGAATTGAAACTTACATAAAGTAAAACTAAGCTAAGAAATGGAAAATATAGTAAAATAAAACAGCAACTACAAGACTACAACTCCCCAAAATTCGACTCCTGAGCATCTGAAGCTGTCTGGAATTTATAGGAAAAATTTTTGTTTGGTCCCGCCCTAGGTCACGCCCGTGACCTAGGGCGTGTCGGGCTCGGAACCGTCATCTTGAAACCCCGGGAACGTTGGAGGAGAAACTGCCAAAATCTGTTAACTAGCGGGTCACGCCCCTAGGTCACGCCCGTAACCTAGGGCGTGTCAAGGCTGTTTCTTGAAATGGCGGGAAGCTGAAAACGGCGGGAATAAAATTGGTCTTCAAGGAGGTGTCACGCCCCCTGGTCACGCCTGTGACTAGGGGCGTGTCATACTGGAACGGCTTCAGGCGGCAACAGTTGAAACGGAAGAGTAATTAACTGGAAATGCCCGTGACACGCCCTGGGTCATGCCCTGGGTCATGCCCGTGACCCAGGCGTGTCATTTTAATCCGACGTGGCAACGTCACAACGGCAATCAATCAGCTGGCACGCCCCGTGTAAAGGGTACACGGGCGTGTTTGGGCCGGTCGATGATCTTTAGGCGCGGTTCGACAATCTTATACAGCAGAATGGATTTTTGTATGCCACGCCCAGGTAGGGCGTGTCACAGGGCGTGCCTAGGCCAGAAAAATGGGAAAAGTCAATTTTGCTCCAAATAGTCTGTAGATCAGTCCTGCAAGATTAAAAATAATTTTATTAGATTAATTAAACATAAAATATAAAAACTACTTAATTATAAACTTAATATTATAAAAGTAATATAATATCTAACTATTAATTAGAAAATTGCATAATAAAATATGAAATAATTAGAGTTATCAAATACCGCCATACTTATCCATTTGCTAGTCCCGAGCAAACAACTTCCTATAGGGAGTAGAAAAATTTTAAATGCTAGAAAAGAAAATTGAACCTAAGGAGTAAAATGCGAAGTCTTATGCCTATGCTTGTAGATATTTTTGTAGAAAGACTTACTCAGCATACAAATTAGGTTTTTATTTTTCTTAAAATGTGTTTTCACTATTATTTTTACTTTTAAAATGAAAAATCCGATAAATTTTAAAATTATCTTTAGGGAGAGTGTAGCGTGCGTACTAAGATAACATTGCACAAACGAAGAATAAGATACCCTCCAAAGAAATCCATCAATGTCGATGGCCATAGGCTTGTTCTTTCACACTCTCGCCACGGCACTAGTTTAACTTAAAAACATAAATTAATAGTACTTAAGTAGGTTAAATGTAGGCTTAGGTTTTTTTTTGTGAGGATGGTCAAAGATAAAATCGGTGGCTAGTCACACCAAAACCTAGAGAGAGCTTTTACATAAAAATTTGCTATGGCTTTAAGAACGCAGCCATATTCCTAATTCTTTTGTTTCTTTTCTTATTTTTTTAACTCAACTCTCTCTTCATGTTGAATTTTTTTTTTCTACCTCTTCAATCTTTTTCTTAATAAATTTTTTTCTTTCTTTATTTTATTTTAAAGAGGAAAGAAAAAAACATCAACTCTTTTTATTATATAAGAAAAGGGCCACCAAAAATAAAAAGCTCCTAATCACTCACAAACCATGTTTGTATATTTATTTTCAAGCTTGGTCTTAGGTGTGCAATTAGGTTGCTTTTTAGGCTTTGGTAAAGTGCTTGGTGGAGTTAGAACAAAGGAATAGGGAAATAAGTTCAAAATAGCTTACAAAGATAAAAAATTTAGGTACGGGTACAAAAGCTCAGACTGGCCAAAAGGAGTGCCTAAATCATATTTATGCTAATGAGTCTAATTTATGCAAAGTCTTGAGAATAGTTAGAGGGCAAGTTCTAGACATCGATAAAGAATACCTCTCTCTTGGTCCGCGAAATATTCTCTCTAGCAAACTTCTACTTACTCACCTAAATTATTTTAAAGTTTTAATGGTTTTCAAAGTGAAAGTAAAATAAAACATTTCCACGCATTTAGAAAAATGAAAATCTAATTATATGCTTAATATTTAAATCTACATAAAATTCTACTTACATGTGCACTTGACTAGAAACACAGCATGGCCAACAGTTCTACTCCAAAATTCAAAATTCAATTAAAACATTAAAATTCTCTTAACACTATAAAGAAATTGAATTACTAGGAATTTTGCATGTGAACAAATATAGAAATAATGACTTCTCTAATTAAAAATTAAACCTAAATTTTTTTTAATTCTTAGACTTCCCGAGGTATACCCTGTGAAGGGCTCTCAATGGTACTAGGAGGTAAGATGGGGTGATATCCCAAACGTCCCTTTCTAAGAAATTAAATTTTCGATTTTCTATGTTTTTTTTTGGTTTTTTATAATAAAAAGAAAACAATTTTTTTTTAATTTATAAAGATTTATATATATATATATATATATTATTTTATTCTAAATAAAAACAAAAACTAATAAATCCACCCCCATACTTAAAAATAAACATTGTCCCCAATGTTTATTAGTCAAGTACAAGGGGGGGAAGAAAAACAATTTGAAAAATTTTTAGAAGAAAAGAAAATAAATGCATAAAAATTAAAGATAAGCAAGGGGAGTCTCCCAAGAGCGCTTTTCTTTTTCCCGTCTTTAAGCTAGACAGTATTGGTTAGGAAAAAGGGAAATAAAAATTTAAATGTAAGGGCAACTCCCTTAATTCTCGCTTGGGTGAATACGCTGAAGACGCTCGCCAAGCTACTCCTCCGCTTGCTTCTTTATTTTTCTTCTTTGAATGGTGGTCTTAAGGATGTAAATTCCAATCAGATATACATACCTGAGGTGATGTGAATTTTTGCAGATGAGCGGCCAAGGGATCGTTTATGTCATTGGATTGCAACGGCTCATCGTCTACATGAAAATCATTAGAGTAAGAAAAATCAAAAATAAACGTGTTAGAAACAATTTCACACAGAGGAGGGTCGTGTGAGAGAAATTGATCAAGCTCCGGTTGTTTATTTTCTAAAATTAGTTTTTCTTCCATAGATTGATTTAAAATTAAATCATCGGACGCATCGGGTTCATAAATTTTTGCTCCTAAGTAATTATAAATTGTATTTGAAAATTCATAAATAGGAGAACAATTGTGAGTAGTAGGAGGAGAAATATATTCTTCTTCTACTCTCCCGAGCGCGTCCATACACTTAACAAATTCTTGAGATAAAAGTTTTTATTCTTCTTCGGTATAAGAAACTAAAGGAGAACATGAAGAGTCATGTTCCGTATTAGCAACATTATCTGAAAAATGAGAAAAATCACTAAAATTAATAAAAGTCTCATCCAAATTTTGGGGAGAAGAATCAAACAGAAATTGAGAAGAATCCTCAAAATTAGGAGAGAAAGCTGGCGGTGCGGAAAAAGAAGAACAAGAAGTCGGATCTAAATAAATATCCTCATTACTCAGGAATCTTTCCGGGTGATCATGCCGGAAAGCAACATCCGAGGAAGAAGAAAAATTACTAAAATCAGAAAAATTGTTCTCATTGAAGCTTGAAAAAGAATTTTCATGAAAATTATTTTCATTAAAATTTGAAGAATTAATTTCATTAAAATTGGAAAAATTATTGGAAAAGTTATTTTCATGAAAATTCGATAAAGGGTTCTCATTAAAGTAGGAATAATTATTTTCATAATTATTGTGAAAATTATAAGAAAAATTTTGATGATAAAAATAATAACATTCCTCACTTCGATGAGGGGCACCGCAAAAATTGCACAAAACTTGGCGCTATCTTGCGGCTTGCAAAAGATTAACTTTGTGTTGGAGCTCGATAATTTTAGCGGCCAATTGTGATAACATATTTTTTTTAATTTTAGGAAGAAAAGAAAACAACCGGTACTTTATAGAATGGAATAAGGAATAAAACAAAATAAAAATGAATAGGGGTCAAGAAAGAGAATGATAAAATAAAAGTTTTAAAATTAAAAATTTATAAAATAAAATTTCCCGGACTTCCCAAGGGCTACCCAATGACGGGTTCGCAAGGTACTAGGAGGTATTGCGGGATGAAAACCCGGCACGGCCCTTTCGTAAGAAATTTTAATTATAAAAAATTAAAGTTAAAACTTTGAAAGAAAACAAAAAAAAGATAAGATT
Organism: Platanthera zijinensis; assembly: GCA_039513925.1. NCBI lineage: Eukaryota > Viridiplantae > Streptophyta > Magnoliopsida > Asparagales > Orchidaceae > Platanthera > Platanthera zijinensis. The sequence goes on from CM077092.1 coordinate 116,339,703, forward strand.
AATAGATTCTTGCTTTCAAAATATCGACAAAGAAAGTCTCCGGCAACGGTGCCAAAAACTTGATGTTGATTTTCTCTACGCTAGCGCGTGTTTCCAATTGATGAGGCAAGTATACCTATCGTTCGGAGTATATAATCAAGTGTCGTATTTAAACTCGCAACTGTCGAGTACTTGTACTCACAAGGGAAACTATTATCTTATCGGAAGGAATGTTTATTTATGTTTAAAAATGAAAAAGTAAAAACTAAGCGTTAAACTAAGAAAGAGAAATACAATTTGGGGAAGTTAGCACTTGATCTAGAATCCCCTTGGACTAAAATAAATCTTCTTAAAAAATAAAGAAATGCAAGTTCTTATCTGCTCGCTCAACCGCCGAGTTTCCTAGAGTACAAAAGCATCTCTGTCGAGCCCATGCTTCTGACTAACCTTAGGTTGATCGATTAAGACCTCTCGGCCTGTCGAAACCCCTAAGCTTGCTTTAGGCGGTGAACCCCTCTATTGGATTTGACTCCAATCCGGAAGATTTACGTCGTCCTCTCTCGAGGAGTGCATTGAACTCCTTTTATCTTTGAGTGATCTCCTCGTATCCACAACCTTTCGGTCATTTAGGATACGGAACTTAGATCGAAGATCATATACGCGTAATATGAATTCGATGAAATAAAAATCAAAAATAAATCGTAGCGAGTAAAATTACGAACAAGACATTTGATAAAAAGGAAGAGTTTATTTTTATTCAAAACTTTATCATAATCAAGTGCTAAATGAAATTTAGCTACTCAACATAATTAGAGAATTATAAGATAAGAAAAGGAAATACATGATTAAAATTAAAGGCAAAGTTGAATTGAAACTTACATAAAGTAAAACTAAGCTAAGAAATGGAAAATACAGTAAAATAAAACAGCAACTACAAGACTACAACTCCCCAAAATTTGACTCCTTAGCATCTGAAGCTGTCTGGAATTTATAGGAAAAATTTCTATTTGGTCATGCCCTAGGTCACGCCCGTGACCTAGGGCTTGTCAGGCTCGGAACCGTCGTCTTGAAACCCCGGGAATGTTGGAGGAGAAACTGCCAAAATCTGTGAACTGGCGGGTCACGCCCCTAGGTCAAGCTCGTGACCTAGGGCGTGTTAAGGCTATTTCTTGAAACGGCAGGATGCTGAAAATGGCGGGAATAAAATTGGTCTTAGAGGAGGTGTCACGCCCCCTGGTCACGCCCGTGACTAGGGGCGTGTCATGCTGGAATGGCTTCAGGCGGCAAAGGCTGGAACGGAAGAGTAATGAACTGGAAATGCCCGTGACACGCCCTGGGTCACGCCCTGGGTCACGCCCGTGACCTAGGCGTGTCATTTTAATCCAACGTGTCAATGTCACAACGGCAATCAATCAGCTGGCACGCCCATTGTAAAGGGTATACGGGCTTGTCATAGATTAACACGGGCATGTCTGGGCCGGTCGATGATCTTTAGGCGCGGTTCGATGATCTTCTACAACAGACATGATTTTTCTGTGCCACGCCCCTGTGTCACGCCCAGGTAGGGCGTGTCACAGGGCGTGTCTAGGCTAGAAAAATGGGAAAAGTCAATTTTGCTCCAAATAGTCTGTAGATCAGTCCTGCAAGATTAAAAATTATTTTATTAGATTAATTAAATATAAAATATAAAAACTACTTATTTATAAACTTAATATTATAAAAGTAATATAATATCTAACTATTAATTAGAAAATTGCATAATAAAAATAGGAAATAATTAGAGTTATCATCTACTCTACCCCTTATAAAATCATTTTTATGAAGAAAGCATGTTAAGGTCTCATACCATGCTCTAGGAGCTTGCTTGAGATCATATAATGCTTTATGCAATTTAAAAACATGATTAGGATGAGTTGGAGAGATAAAACCTGGGGGTTGTCTAACAAAGACTTCTTCATTGATGTCTCCATTGAGAAATGCACTTTTTACATCCATCTGATAGACTTTGAATCCTTTGTGAGCTGCCTAAGATAGGAATATTCTTATGGCCTCTAACCTTGCAACTTGTGTAAAGGTCTGGTCATAATCTATTCCTTCTTCTTGAGAGTATCCCAGTGCAACTAGCCTTGCCTTGTTCCTGACAATGATTCCTTGATCATCCAATTTATTTCTGAACACCCACTTTGTTCCAACAATGGAGTGATCCTTAGGCCTTGGCACTAGCTCCCAAACTTTGTTCCTTTCAAATTGATGTAATTCCTCTTGCATTAAAATGATCCAGTGTGGATTTTGTTCTACATCTTGTATAGATTGAGGTTCAATTTGAGATAGGAAGCAGGTGTGCATCAGGTTTTGGTTGACCTGATTTCTGGTTTGCACACCAGCTGAGATGTCTCCAATCACTTGGGAGATTGGATGATCTCTTGATGTTACTAAATCAACAGGGGGTGTTGATTGTTCACCAACCTGTGTTGTTGTTTCCTCTTGTGGAACAACAACTGGCTCTTCAAGGTAATTCTCACCGGGATGTTGAGTACCAAGATGTTGAGTGTCCTCTTCATCTTCACTGATTTAACCTCTTTGTTGGGTAGGTGACTGTGTTATATCTTTTTCCACTATATGTAACCTATCCATATTTTCTGAAAGAGAGTGTACCTGCAAAGGTTCTATGGTAGAAGTATTCTTCTCCTTGTAAAACATGTTAGTTTCATCAAAAGATACATGTACAGATTCTTCAATTTTCAGAGAAGTTTTGTTATACACCCTATAAGCTTTACTGATCATGGAGTATCCCAGAAATACTCCTTCATCAGCTTTAGCTTGAAATTTTGCTATATAATTCTTGTCATTATTGTGCATGTAACAAATGCAACACAAAATTTTAAAGTAATCTACTTTAGGTTTCTTCCCTTTGAGTAATTCATAGGGAGTTTTGCCCTTCAGTTTACGTATCAAACTTATATTCAACACATAGTTTGAGGTGTTCACTGCCTCTGCCCAAAAGGATAGAGGAAGGTGAGCATCTGTCAACAATGTCGTGGCAGATTCAATAAGGGTTCTATTTTTCCTTTCAGCTACCCCATTTTAGTGAGGAGTTCTAGGAGCTGAGAAAGTATGCCTGATCCCTTCACTCTGATAGAACTCTTGCATAAGAAGAGAATCAAACTTTGTCCTATGATCACTTCTGATCAGGGCAATGTGAGTATTGAACCCAATCTATTTGCATTTGAGAAACTCTGTCAAACACTTAAAGTAATCAGACTTCTTCCTCAGAAAGAACACCCATGTGAATCTAGAGAAGTCATCTACAATCACTAAAGTGTAAGATTTCCCTCCTAAGCTTTGTACTGTTATGGGTCTAAAAAGATCCATGTATAACAGATACAAGATCCTAGGTGAATCACTCTTAGTAAGTGACTTAAAACTATTTTTAGTTTGCTTGCATAATTGACAAGCCCTGTAGAGTCCTTCCTTCTTGTAGGGACCAGAAGGTAGTCCTCTAACAAGGTTGTCCTTGGATAGCCTAGCAATATTTCTAAGATTTAAATGCCCTAGTCTCTTATGCCAAAGATCATTTGGTTTGCAAACTGAATTAAATAAACAGATATCTATATTGGTTGAAAGGAAATCTACAAGATAAATGCTACCTTTCCTTTTACCTGTTAACAATGTTGTGTTATCCTCTGATTTGATTTGGCATGAGGATTTGTTGAATATCACTTAGTAGCCTTCATCACACAGTTGATTGATACTGATTAGATTGTGCTTCAGTCCTTCCACATAAGCTACCTTCTTGAATGTGACTGAGCCAATCTGAACAACACCATATCCTTTTATTTGACCAAAGTTTGAATCACCAAATATCACTTTGGGTCCAAGTTTGGTTTTGAATGATGTTAGATTCTCCTTGTTCCCTGTCATGTGCTTTGAGCACCCACTATCCAGATACCATTGTTGGTTCATTGCTTGACAGGTCTTCACCTGCCCATAAACAATTTATATGTTTTTGACTCAGTTTACCTTGGGTCTAGGTTGATAACCTTTAAACTCAGAAATAAAAGATATCCCTGGCTGACTCTTATATCCTTCAGGATGGTATCTCCTAGGAGGTACTATCCATTCAGTATAAGGGTTGAAGCTTTGGGATGTAGGACTTCTAGGATTGATTTTAGATTTACCTCTGAAAGATTGTTCAAAGCTCTGAGCTCCGTTCGACGATCGTCGAGCTGAGTTCGACAATCTTAGGTCAGATCATCGAGCTCCTTCGAAGATCGACTATACCAGAGTTCAGAGTTCAGAAGTCGTCGACCTGAGTTTTACGATTCAGCCTGAGATCGCCGAGCTCTGTTCGATGATTGTCAAGCTCTGTTCGACGTTTTCTGTTGAACTTTGTTTTTCTTAGGTAAATCAGGATTCTTCCTAGCTACCTCTACAACACCCTTTCCTTTATCTGAGATATATTTAATTGGGGTTGTTAATACTATAGGTTGGCCTGATGAAGCACCCAAGCCCAGTGTACTGTTGAGTGTTGAGTTCACTGTGCTTGTGATGTCCATCAGTCTGATGCTTCTCCCATTAAGGGATTCTTCAAACTTCTTTGCCTGGGATAGTTCACTTTTAAGTGAAGCTATCTCCTCCCTACAGCATTCTAACTCCTCAGAGAGTTTGAGGTTGTCTGATTTTAGAGTGCTATGTTAAGACAATTGATTTCTGAGAGAGATAATCTCTTTCTCAGACTTTAGCAGGTCAAAATAAAGTGCCTTAAATTCAGATATAAAGTCCTCTTAATTAAAATCAAAAGAATCTATTACCTGATCTTCTTTATTTTCATGTTCAGATTCAGATTCTGACTCATGTTCTGCATCAGAATTATGTTGGGAGGCATTGATAGCCATCATGCAGAACTCATTTTCTTCAGCATCATCTTCATCATCACTTGAGCTTGATGAAGCCTCTGATTCTTCTTCAGTTTCACTCCAGGTTTCAGCTACAAATCCCTTCCTGGTGTGTTTGTTCTTGCTGGAGGAGTATTTTTCATTATTGTTTCTCCTGGAGTCCTTGTCTTTTCTCTTATCTTTCCTATCCTTTTTGTCCTTATTCTGATTTTCTGGACAATCAGGCACAATATGGCCTAGTTTCCTCCATCTAAAACAAATAATTTCTTTTTTATTGGATTTGTCATACCTTGGCTTCTCATGCCCTCTGGATGACCTCTTTCTGAAATCTTTCCTGGCCATCTTATAGAATCTTTTGGACAGTAAGCTCATTAATTCTTCATTGCCTGTGACCTTGTCTTCAGGCTGATCTTCTGTAGCTTTGAAGGCAATTATCTTCTCCTTCCTTATTGCTGGAGAAGCAACCTTTTGTTCTTCCTCACTATTCTTGATGAGCAGCTCATAATACTTGAGCTTGCCAAACAAAGCTTCAGTAGTAATCTCAGTTAGGCTTCTGGTATCCTTGATTGGCCAGATCCTTGAGTCCCAAGTGCTGGGGAAGCACAATAGGATTTTGTCATTGAGTTCAGTTAGTGAGATCTCCTTGTCCAATGTTTTAAACTCACTAACTATTAGGCTGAGCCTGTTGTACATGTTAGCAACTGACTCAGTTTCTCCCTTTTTGAAATTCTCATACTGGCTAATGAGATGGGATCTCCTGTCTTTCCTTTCATCAGCAGATCCTGAGACAATTTCAGATAACTTGTCTCATATCTCTTTTGTTGAATTACATTCAGCCACATTCTGAAATATTTCTTCAGACATAGTCTGAGCCAAAATATTCGTTGCTTTGGCATCTGCAACTTTCCATTTCTTGATTTATGCATATGTTCTTGAAGGAGGTGGAATAGCACTTGTACTTATAATTACTGGGGGTCTTGGACACACTGTCAAAAAAGAATTGTAGATGTCCTCATCAATAGAATTCATATATAATTTGATCCTTGCCTTCTAAAGTGCAAACTTAGAAAGATTGCACACTAGAGGTCTGGTGCTAGCATAATCTTTGTTCTGTGCCATGGTTTTGTAAGAAAATAAATATAATATAAAAAGTAATAACCCTCTATAGAAGATTTATCTTATCAAGGATCTTTTGGTTCAGGTGTTAGCCTGTTCAACCAATCTGTTGAAGATTCAGTTGTTGAGTAACCAACCTCCCTCTGATACTAATTGAAAGTGAGTGTAAGATTTACCTTTACTCTAGAGGGGGGTGAATAGAGTATATTAAAATAATTTACAATTTAAAACTATAAAGCAGTGGAAGACTTGATTTAAGTATATGTGTAATGTGCTTACAGAAAAATAAAAATAAGAAGCAATAAACAAAATCACAGCACACAGCAAAGCAAAAGCACATCAAACTAGAAGACATAAGGATCTATAGTGGTTCCCCAATCAACCTGGGTACATCCACTCTTTTACCACCCTAGGTAGGAATACACTACAGGAATAGTTGATCAGGTGTCCTAGGAACCAATGAGCTTTTGATAAGGTTCTCAAAAACCAAACCAAGATTTTTTGAAAAGGTGTCTTGCCACCACTGAGTTTTGACAAGATCTCAGAAACCAGCCATAAAACTTTTGAAGGGAGTTTTGAGAAAACCTTTTACAGAAGTAATAAAGAAAACCAAAAAGGTTTAGTTGTTCTTCTTTGTCAATAATCTGAGAGAAGAAAAGTGGAAGATGTTGTCAAAGCTCCCCCTGAGATCTATATGGGTTCAGGAAGATGAGCTTTGCTTAGGGTGATAGGCCTTAAGTTGCTTCAGATCTCCAGCAATAGATGATTTCAGTAGATGCTGAAATGTGTGATGTTTGGAGTCCTTGATGAAGAAGCTTTTGAACACTTGATTCTTGAAGGAGTAGAATAGCAGATGATCTACTTCACAATAATGTTCCTTGTGTTCTTGAAGAATTCTGACTCAGTAATTCTGTAAACTTTTGTCTACTGAGTCTATTCCCAAAAGATGAATTCTTGATGAATAATTTTCTTGTTCTCCCTTTTGTATTCTTTTTCAAATCTTATTTGTTCTCTTTTTTAGAATGATTCTTTAGGGAGTATATCAGATTCTGACTTCTTGATAGCCGTTAATCAGTCATAAATGACTACCTTAACTGATATCTGCCTCTAGAGGAAAGTCCTTAAGAAACATTCCAATTAGTTCCTTGAAACTTGCTCCAGATTGATTGAAACGGCTACAAAATCCTTTGCCATAAATGCTGAAAATAAGTCTGAATGAATTCCATAACTGTCTAAATTTGAATTCCTGAAATCGTCGATCTCTTCAGAAAAGTGTCGATCTGAGCTCAACTATCGTCGACCTGAGCTCAGAGATTGAACTTAGACTGAAAACAGAAATCGTCGACCTGAGCTCAGAGACTTGGAATTATAGCTCGAGACAGAACGTCGATCTGAGCTCGAAGATCGTCGAATCAAGTTCGACGAATCGTTGAACTGAGCTCAGAGATAGTCGAACTGAGTTCGACGTTTCGTCGACCTGAGCTCGACGAAAATTGTCCTAGTCTTCAGCCCTTGAATTCTGATCATAGAAGGTCTTGAGGGCACCTTTCAAACCTAAGTACTAACCCTAAGACTCATTCTAATTGACCTATCAGACTATACAATAAGGTCAAAACAATTTCCTAAGAGCATAGTGATCCTTGCCCAAATTAGTAATAGGGTGTTCCAACACCTTTTATCTATGGTTGCCAAGATAAATTCATCCTTGGTAATTTCAGTATATTTCTTTGGAGTTTAAACATTGGCATCTTGGACTGAGATCTTCATGGGAATGAATGATCCTTCTTGATTTGTAATGAATATTCTAGGGTCTGAGGCTTCCATGAATAACCTGACTCTCTTTCCAAATCCCAAAGTTTTCCTTCCTACAAATAAGAAGCTTTATCGAGCTCAACTCCTTATGGTTCTCATCTTAACCCAAAGAGATAAATTTAACCTATTCTTGGAGATCTGTTCAGACTGTTAAGTACTTTTTGAACAACCTCCCTCTGATATCACTTGAAAGTCTTTGTTTCAAGATTAGATAAACACTTGTAGTGGGAGAATAGGTTTTTCATGTCTTTAAGACTACTTTTGATTTTTGTGTGTTGTGAGTTAGATTATTGTTTTAGCTTTCAAGAACACATATTAACACAGTATTTATTTTGGTTCCCGAAGGTATGTGTACATTCACTTTCCCTCCCATCTTTCTTATAATATGTTAGACAAGGTAATCTTCTCCAAATCTCATCTCAAAGAGCTTACAATACAGATCCCTCAAGATCTCTCAGACATCCACAAAGTCCTACCTCAGGCCTAAGCCTTACACACTCAGAGTAGATAGATCCATCAAGAACTCTCAGACATCCACCAAGTCCTACCTCAGGCCTAAGCCTTACACACTCAGAGTAGACTTTACTCCTACAGCTCTGTGATCCTCCAGATCACCTTCCTCAAGCCTAAATAAAAGCCCAACAACTCTTGCTAGATTAATAGCTTTACACTCAGAGATGTTTTGTCCTACCTAAGATCTGACTCAGATCCTACCTCAGGCAAACAGGCCCTACCCACTCAGATTCACAACTGAATCTTACCTCTCAGCCTTTATATTTCAGGCTTACAACTCAGATTAATAAAAATCCTATAGAAAGAGTATAAGTTTTTTAAATGATTTGCTCTAGAGAACATGTCCTCTGAGTCTTCTTTCTGACTGAATGAGCTCAGCCCTAACTACTTCTCAGCAACAAAAATAGATCTACAGGATGTTTCTTCTTGTGCTGAGAATATATCTATAGAGCCTAGTTCCTTCAAGACTTTGATGTACTTGTAGTGGCCTTGAAGAAAAATGACAACTTGAAGAAAGCTCTGCAACTCCCTGTTTAGAAAATAATTTTTGATCTTGTTATTGAAGATACGTTTATTTTTTAGTGATTTATTTCTTCAACAGCCAACTACAGTCTGTGGATCACTTACTCTATGTAAGTATGAGTTCCTGGAAAACTTCTTCTATTTTTGTCTCGAGGAAGAAGATGACCAAAAAGCTCTGTTTAATTTCTCTGAACTCACCTTTTATCGATCTCCGTCCAACGGCTCTTTGAGCAGTATGGACAAGTCGGAATTGGCAATTGCAACATCTGTTTTGCATTAATTGTTGTCTTGAAGGCATGTGGCGCCTTTTGTCATCTAGCGAGCAAATCTCCCGATATATGAGTTCTTGATGATGTCAGTATGACTCAGTGCTTGTGGACTTGATCATTTTCAGACAATCTGCATAGGCATTGAGTGAATCCTTATCACTCAACGCAGAAACACTTAGCAGGATTCTGCATCTTGAGACATCGAGTGAACCTTCAACACTCAACACTTTTCACCTTTGCAGTCTAACGATTAAGGAGTTGAATGAACCTTCATCACTCAACGCTTCTAGACATGGTTGAAATTTCTCTGCATAAAGGCATTGAGTGCAGCTTCAACACTCAACATTTCTAGACTTTGATTGTCTTCTTGATGAGGCGTCGAGTGACCTGTCTTATCTCAATACTTCTACACTTGACCTGTTATCTAGTTGAGTAGGAGTTGAGTGAACTCCCTTCACTCAACGCTTTTGTCCTTAGACAGACTTCCAGTCAGTAATATAGGGTCTTGACTGTATAGAGTTTTGTCAATGCTTTTCCCTTTCTGGAGTTGAGTGAATTAAGCTCACTCAATGCTTTTAGACTTAGCTAATTATCTGCCTGTTCAGCAACTTGTCTTGAGTTTAACTGTTATTGTGACTCTAAATTCCTGTCAAATTAATGCAACAGTATACATCCTGCATACAATGAACGTAAACATATATAGATATATCCTTGTGTACACCATTGACTCTGATAAGCAAGCTGACATTTACTCTTTGCATAATATGATTGTGCCAGCAATCAATAGCAAAGTGGCCTACTTTGCCACAGCACCAACACTCATGTATGTTGTATCTTATTTTTGGAGCAGTTCTAGTGGTTGTGTTAACAGCAGCTCTGGGTCTAGAAGGAGTAGCAGCAGTCCTATTCCATGATTTTCCAGCCACAGTCTGACTAATGGTGGGTCTGGCAGTAGAAGTGCTTGGGATATCTTGAGCCTTTCTAGAAACAGCTTTCTTTTCAAGAAACATACTCTTGATGGCCTTAGAGATGCCCAGTTCAGGTTTACTGACAGCCTTGCCCTTTGTCTTAGAGTGGGCTGGAGGAATTTGAGAATATTCAACAGCTTTATCCTTGACTGAAGGGGCTGTTGCACCAAACACAAATGGTCCAGGATTGGCCATTTGTATTTTCTCATAGGTACTTGCACCTTTGCTGTGACTACCACCATATTGTAGAACATCTTTATTCACACAAGTTGGTCTAGCATGATTCCAGTGACCATAAATACTTTTATGGTCATGGCTGTTGGAAGGAAATAATACTCTAACAAATTATTACAGGAGACTTAGAGGCTAGTGGCTCCACTTGAGCTTTGCCCTTTCCCTTGGGATTAACAGCTCTTGTCCGTCCCTTGAATCCCAACCCTTTCTTTCCCTTTTGGGAGGAGAATGAGTCTATCAAGGGCAATACTGTGCTAGGCTTTGAGTAGCTAGCCACAAGTTCCCTCTCCTTTTAGAACTTTCCTTCAAGATTCCTTGTATGGTTATTCTTGAAGGTTATGGTGCTCATCTGAAGATTGTCACATTCTTTAGTTTGCTAACTTCCTGCATCTTCAAATCCAGTAATTTGGTTGATTCTGAAGTAGCAATCTTTAAAGAGACAATTTCCTGAGTCTGTTGTTTGGCCGGGAGCTTTCTATTCTTTTTAGCCTGCAAAAGTTCACCATATTTATCAATCAATTGATTGATGTCTGCCTCAGATTCTGAGCCATCATCATCACTTGATGCAGAGATACAAGAATCTAGAACTGATTCATAATCTGAACATGCAGAGCTGGTAATAGAATTTACCTTGCTTGGACCAGGCTGATCCTGGCTGGTTTCTTCATCTGACTTAGCCATCAGCCCAAGGCAACAGCTGTCATCTTTAGAATCCACCTCTGAATCACTATCAGATTGTTATAGGCCCTGTCTTCATTCCTGGTAGTAGGATGAATCTTTTCAGCTTCTTCTTCTAAAGCTGCCAGCCATTTGAGGCAGTTTGATTCTACAACTCCTTCTGAAGTTGAGTACAGCCCAATATAGGCTTCTTCTTCTTCTTCTGACTCAGGTGACGAGGAGTCAGTCCAGCTTCTTTGCTTTTTAGCAATGAGGGATTTATCCTTCTTGCCTTTTTGCCAGTGGTCATTTTTATCAGTGTTCCTTACTTTTGACTGGGCAGTAAGCTATCATATGCCCAGGTTTTCTATAATGATAACAAGTTATGTTAGAGGAAACTTGTTTACCAGTTTAAGAACCATACATGTCCTCTTTAGAGGATTTTCTTCTGCACTTGTAGCAGTCATCCTTGGGATAAGAGGAGGTGGAAGGCCTACCTCTCCAGTGCTTCTTCTTCAAGAACTTCTGGAATTTCCTAGTGAAGGCAGCAAAATCTTATTCAGACCATTGGCAGTCTTATGCACTTCCCTTTAATCTTCAAAAATCAAATTCAGCATATCTCCTTGGTGAAGAGGGAGACTTTCTTCTACTTTTGCTGGTTCCTTCAGCTTGTAAAGCTATAGTTTTGTCTCTTGCCTGAGACTTATTGTTGTTCTCCTCTTCTTTCCTTGCTGCCAGCTGCATCTCATATGACAGCGGCTTCCCAAAGAGCATGTGAGGAACAGTGTCACCAAGCTTTGCAACTTCTCTGATGGCACAAATGTTTGTGTCTGACTCTCAAGAGAGATCTAAGGAACTTATCATTTAGTTTATAGTGACTGAACACTCTTCCATAAGTCTTAAGCTCATTCACAATCCTAAAGAACTTTTTATAATAGGTGGTTATGTTGTCCCCTTTAGATTTCTTGAAAGCCCCATACTCTTGGTTGAGCATGGACTTCCTATCATCTCCAACCTCATCGGTCCCCTCCATGTAGATCACTAGAGTTTCCCACATTTCCTTTGTTGTTTTGTAATGGATAAGGTTCTGAAGTGTAGAATCATCAACAATACCCATGATGATGTTCTTTGCCCTCTTGTCTATTGAGGCCAAGGCCAACTCATCCTTGGTCATCTCATCATATGTCTTGGGGGTCTTGACATTAGCATCTAGTATAGAGACCTTTATTGGGATGAATAGTCCTTCTTCAACTATAATGTACATTCTTGGGTCAGCAGCTTCCATGAACTGCCCCACCCTTGCTTTCTAGATGCCAAAATCTTCCTTCCTACATATTGGAAGTCTCACAGCACTCAGCTCCCTATTATTCATTCCTGAACCCATGGAGACAAACTTCCTGCTATCCTTGGAGGTCTACTCAGACTGTTAAGCCTTTAAAGAGTAACCTCCCTCTGATACAACTATAAAGTCGTTTTTTCAAGGTTAGCTAAACACCTAGAGGAGGGTGAATAGTTTTTTGTCTTTATTTTAACTTTTCTTATTTGTTATCAGATTTATATGCCTGTGATTAGATTAGTTATCAGCTTTCAAGAACATTCACAGACGACACAGCAATTTTATAGTTGTTCCCCCATCTTGGGTACTTCCACTGTCCCTCTGCGCCTATCAAATAGTGTGTTAGATTCGGCTCTCCCTCCAGAACTCAGCTACTTAATAGCTTACAGCACATATCCTACAGTACCACACAGGTCACACAGACCTAACACTTAAGCACTAAGCAGATCCACAGGTCACAAAGACCATTCACAAGGCACTAAGCCAAACAAAGGTCACAAAGACCTTAGCCTTTATAATATAGGCATACAACTCCAGACTCACAAAGAATCTAAACAAAATAACAAGAAAGGTTGTTTGATTAGACACCAGATCAAGAACTCTATGTCTTCTTCTTCCTGGACTGAGCAGATATCAGTCCAACCAATTGTTGTTGAAGACAATGAAATAGGTATTAGATACTTTCTTCAACCAGCTTTCTTTTTATCTGCAGAACTTGTAGATCTTCTACCTCAGAATTGATTTTGGTCATGCTATAGCAGATGATAATTGCTTGAGCTATCACCTTCCTAGCAAGGTTATCTGTGCAGAACCACTTCTTCAAGCTCAATGAAAAGGGCAAGGAAGAAGATGAAGTTCGGCCGCCCATTTTCATTTTCAGAAAACAAAAACAAGGAATCGATTGTTGTTGTTTTTTTGTTCTGGCCGATTTGCTTCCTTTTATACTCTGAAGGCCAATTGAGCAGTGGGTCCCACCACCAGGATTAATGGATGAGATTAAGCCATCCAGTGCATGCTTTCCATTTAATCTTGATTTAACGGATCCTTACTGTATGTGGGCCCCAACACATAATGATGGAAATATTCCTTAGAAAGTGCAGAAGATGATCACAGCTAGTCGCCAACGTCTCTGGCAGAAATTCCGCACCATTTAAATTTTGGTTGACTATTTGACTTTGATGACGTAAGCATGACTCAACATCTCTGGACTTGGACAAAATTCAATCATCAGAACCAAAGGCATTGAGTGATTAGGTATCACTCAATGGCACAACACTTAGACAAAATTCTAAGTATTGAGCTCGACGAAAGCTGAGCTTTGTTCGACGAATGTCGAGCTAAGCTCGACGAAAGTATAAGTTTAGTTCGACGAACTGTGGACTTAGTTCGACGAAAGGCTAAACTGAGTTCGACAAATTCCAGGCTAAACTGAGTAATTTGGCTCAGTTCGACGAACACTGAGCTCAGTTAGACAAAGCTAAGCTCGACGAAAGTCAAGCAATCCATGCTTTTGGACTTAGCCAAATTTATACTACAAGGAATTGAGAGCATTGAGTGGGATTGCCTCACTCAATGTTATTTTCCTTAGCAAATATTTCTGCATCTTGGCGTTGAGAGACTAAACTCCACTCAACGCCAAACTACTTAATAGAATTTTTTTATTATCTGGCGTTGAGTGAGTAAGCTACACTCAACTCCTGTGGACTTAGTGAAAATTTTGCCCAACTTTTTTGTGGAGTTGACTGGCACAGCAACACTCAACTCAAAAGCTGTATGGAATTGAGTGAGTAGACCACACTCAACCTGTGTGGACTTGGCCAAAATTTCAGCAAATTTCTCTAGGCTTAGACTGACTCAGACTGACTCATAGCCTTTTTGTTGTATAGCATCGAGTGAGAAGACTACACTCAACGCCTGTGGACTTAGCCACATTTTTTGCTATCTTCCAGTTAGGCTGAGACAGACTCAATACTATATGTTATATGGCGTTTAGTGAGAAGAATATACTCAATGCTTTTATACTTAGCCAAACTTTTGGCTATTTACCAGTTAGGCTGATATAGGCTCAATGTTATATATTATATGGCATTGAGTGAGCTGTCCTCACTCAATACTTGTGGACTTAGGCAAATTTCTAAAATACAAAATAGAATCCATACCTCTGGCGTTAAGTGAGCTTGCCCCACTAACGCCAGTGGACTTAGTCAATTTTTGCTATGTCCAGCAATCACTTATTGTGTCCACATGTCCAATCAATGTGATATGGATAACCTGCACTCAAAACCACAAATGCATATCAAATATAGTTGATGTGTGTGTCATTGAACAGTTTGACTTCTCATAAATCAGGGACATTGGGAACAATTGACCCAACAGTTTGTAGAGTAGATGATGTGGAAGATCTAGGTAGGTGATGTGGAGATAGTGGAGGAGAAGAATTAGGAGGAGAAGGAGCCTCTTTTGGTGTAGAGACAGTGGCTGGAGAAGCCCTTGTGCTTTTAGAAGTAATCCTAGAGGAGGTAGCCCTGGATGGCTTAGGGATCACCCTCTCATATCTTCCAAAGAGGGCAGAGTTTAGCCTCTTAGAAGCATTAATAAAATTGGTCTGAGAGACCAAAAGTTCTGGACACTTTGCTTGTAAGAAAATGCCTCGAATCCTCCCAAAACCTCCAAATTTACGGGTGATCTTCTTCTTAATAGAGTCAAAAAAAATTGTCCCCCCAGTTTACTGATTTATGATAAACCAAGACACACATCAAAAGGAATTGATGCCTGGTTATATAGTCATGGGCTGAATGCTTGCCCAATAAAACCTTACCAACAACATCGGCTATGAATTTAAATTCAATTGAAAAATTCTTTTTCAGAAGGTGATTAGGGTTTCCCTGGGAGTGGCCCAATCTATCTAACATCTCATCAAATTCAGTACTAGATATCTCTATATCATCTTCACCATTAACAAAACCGAAAACTTCAGATAAAATTTCTGGTGTTAAAGAAACCCGATTGCCAGAGATAGAACCAATAATGGTTCTAAAATAAGGAATCATTGTAGTATGAACCCATTCTTTTATCTCTGTGACGGGGAGTTTGATCCTGGTGGTCATGAAATTTTGAAGTTGTTGAGCCTCAAACAGTTGCAAAATATCTTGGAAGATTTGATCGGAGTGGCGGAATGAGTCCATATCGATGTCGAATCCGGCATCGAATTTCATTGTAAAGAGAGTCACCTAAGAAATCGACATCATCCTGCAAGAAAATAGAGATCAAATGCAAGGGAAATGGAAATGCGGGGGATAGAGTTCGATGAAAACCTTATTATAAGTTTTCAGAAGTCGAAAATGCGAACTCTGTCCGACGAAAAGCAAAAAATTGAACTCTGTTCGATGATAAATTCTCAAAAGAAATACATTTCGTAGATCTCTGGTCGACGAAATTTTTGCGAAAGAAATACATTTCATTGAGCTCCGTTCGATGAAAGGTACTAGAAAATAAAATGTCAATCTCCATTCGACGAAAGTTTCTCAAAGAAAATTTTTCGATCTCCGTTCGACGAAAGTTTCACGAAAAGTTCACAGTCCGTTGATCTTCGTTCGATGAATGGTGTCCAATTCGTCGATCTCAAGACATAAATCAAATTAGTGATTCTCCATTTATCATTCCTAACTGATTTAAGAAGAAAATGTGTTTCTTTTCATCTAAAGGTTTAGTAAAAATATCAGCTCTTTGAAAATTAGTAGAAATAAAAACAAGATTAATTTTAATTTTGTCTGTATTTTCTCTGAGAAAATGATACTTAATTTCTATATGCTTAGTCCTACTATGAAGGACTTGATTCTATGCAATTGATATTGTACTAGTATTATCACAAAATATTGTTGAATTATTTAAGTTATAACCATAATCTAGAAGATGATTTTGAATCCACAAAATCTGTGAATAATAGCTACCAGCTGCAATGTATTCGGCTTCAGTAGTTGAAGTAGAAACAGATATTTGTTTTTTGCAAAACCATGACACAAGTCTATAACTAAGAAACCGACAAGTTTCTGATGTGCTTTTTCTATCAACTCTGCATCCAGCATAGTCAGCATCTGTGAATCCAGTTAATTCAAATCCTGACTCAGTAGGATACAAGAGTCCTAGATTAGGGCAACCTTTAATATATCTCAAAATTATTTTTACTAAAATTAGGTGAGATTCTTTAGGATTTACTTGGAACCTAGCATAAATACAGGTGGCAAACATAATGTCAGGCCTACTTGCTATTAAATATAATAGTGACCCAATGATTGTCCCATATATTTTCTGATCAATAGGTTTACCTTGTTCATCAATATCAACTACAACATTAGAGGGCATGGGTGTTTTCATAGTTGAGGCATCTGACATCCCAAATCTTTTAATTAGATCTTTAGCATATTTAGATTGAGATATAAAAATACCATCAGGAGTCTGCTTCACTTGTAAACCAAGGAAGTATGATAATTCACCCATGATACTCATTTCAAACTTTGAATGCATTAGGTCAAAAAACGTTTTGCAATGTTTGGAATCAGTAGAACCAAAAATTATGGCATCTACATATATTTGAACTAGTAAAATTTTTGATTTATGATGTCTAAAAAATAATGTTTTATCTACTATGCCTCTAATAAATTTATTTTCCAAAAGAAAACTTGCAAGAGTCTCATACCAAGCTCTTGGAGCTAGTTTAAGACCATAAAGGGCTTTGTTAAGTTTAAAAACATGAGTAGAATGAGTTGGAGAGATAAAACTTGGAGGTTGTTCTACATAAACTTCCTCTTTGAGTTCTCCATTTAGAAAAGTACTCTTCACATCCATCTGATATACTGTGAATTTCTTGAATGCTACAAATGCAAGAAATATTCGGATAGCCTCCAATCTTACAATAGGAGCAAAAGTCTGATCATAGTCTATGCCTTCCTCCTGTGAATATCCTTGAGCTACCAATCTTACTTTATTTCTTACAATAACTCCTTGAGCATCCAACTTATTCCTGAAGACCCATTTGGTTCCAATGACTGGATAGTCTTTGGGTCTTGGAACTAAGTCCCAAACTTTACATCTGTCAAACTAATTGAGTTCCTCTTGCATTGCAATGATCCAGTGGGGATCTTGTTCTGCATCTTTGATGGATTGAGGTTCAATCTGAGAAATAAAACAAGCATGCATCTGATCTTGATTCAATTGATGCCTTGTTTGAACACCAGCTGGTATGTTTCAAATCACTTGAGATCTAGGATGATCTCTAAGTGTGACAAAATAAGCAGGTAGAGTTGGTTCTTCAACTGCTTGTGGTACTAATTCCTCTTGTGGAATTTCATTGACCATAACATTTTAAGCATACATTTCATGATTTTCTTCATCACTGTCATCATCAGCAACCTGTTGAGAAGAATGTAATGTATCCTCTTGTGTTAGGATTAATTCATTCATTTTCTCACATAGATTTGGTACCTAGAAAGAATCTATGGTAGAGATATCTCTCTCCTTGTAAAACATGTTAGTCTTAACAAAATATACATGTATTGATTCTTCTATCTTAAGGGTAGATTTATTAAACACTCTATAAGGCTTGCTACCTTGAGAATATCCAAGAAATATTCCCTCTATAGCTTTGGCTTCAAATTTCCTTAAGTATTTCTTGTCATTATTATATATGTAACATCTACATCCAAAAACTTTAAAATAGTTTACTTTAGGTTTCTTATTTTTAAGTAATTCATAGGGAGTCTTACCATTTAGTTTATGAATTAGACTTCTGTTAAGAACATAATTTGCTGTGCTTACTTCCTCTGCCCAAAAGGATAGGGGCAAGTTAGCATCTGCAAGTAATGTCATAGCAGATTCAATTAGGGTTCTATTTTTCCTTTTAGCTACCCCATTTTGTTGAGAAGTTCTAGGAGCAAAAAAACAATGCATGATACCTTCCTTCTCATAGAATTATTTCATCAGAAGAGATTCAAACTCAGTGTCATGATAACTTCTGATCAATGCAATCTAAGTAGAGTACTCAATCTTGATGTTCCTAAGAAAGTCTGTAAGAACTTTAAAGTTATCTGACTTATTTCTGAGAAAGAATACCCAAGTGAATCTTGAGAAATCATCAACAACAACTAAGGTATATGACTTTCCTCCCAAACTTTATACTACAATAGGTCCAAAAAGGTCCATATATAGCAAATACAAAATTCTAGGTGAATCACTTTTAGAAATGGATTTAAAACTATTTTTGGTTTGCTTGCCTAATTGACAAACCCTATAAAGTCCTTCATTCTTGTAATAACTAGAAGGTAGTCCTCTGACAAGGTTGTCCTTAGATAATATAGCAATAGTCCTAAGGTTTATGTGACCTAATCTTTTATGTTAAAGATCATTAGTTTTACTAATCTGATTAAATAAACAAATTTCTATTTTAGCTAAGTTAAAATTACTAAGTAAATATTACCCTGTCTAATACCAGTTAAAACTATTTTGTTTTTAACAGATTTAATAAAACATAATAATTTGTTAAAAGATACCTGATAACCTTCATCACATAACTGACTTATGGAGATAAGGTTATGCTTGATACCTTTCACATAAGCTACCTTCCTGAAGGTAACTGCTCCAACCTTGAAAATTTCATAGCCTTCTGTCTGTCTACAGTTGGAGTCTCCAATGATGATTTTAGGTCCAAGCTTTGCTTTGAAGTCACTTAAATTTTCATTTCTACCTGTCATATGTTTTGAACATCCACTATCCAAATACCATTGTTCCTCTGTGGTAGGATAGTTCTTTTCCTTCAAAAAACAATTTAGGTGTTTTTGACCAAGATTACCTTGGGTCCTATTTTTCTTTCATAATAATTTGAAATATAAGAACACTCAAGTTGATCCTTATAACCAAGTGGATGATATCCTTTAGGAGGAATAATCCACTGAGTAAAAGTATTTATAAATTCTTGTGTTTGATTATACTGTTGAAAAGAACTAAAATTTTTGTTATGAAAATCTGGGTTCGACGAATTATATTGAGTTCGTCGAGCTGTGTTCAATGAATGGAAGTGAATTTTTCGAGCGACATTCATCGAATAATAATTTCTATTTTCTGCGTTCCACATTCGTCGATCGTAATTTGACGAATCATATTGATTTCGTTGAGCACCATTTGAATAATTATACTCAAGTCCTGTGTTTATAGTTCGTCATTCTCTGTTTGACAAATAGTATTTATTTCGTCGAGATTGGTTCGATGAATCATTTTGAACATGATTTTTAGGGAAATATTTATTCTGATTTAGAATAGATTTTGATTTAAGAACCTCATGGTTTTTATCTGTGATATCAATACTTCTTTTCCTTTGGCAGAAATAAATTTTATAGGTATAGATAAAATATTTTTCTGTAAAAGAGGAGGTTGACTTGATGAAGATCCCAAGCCTAGTTTGCCATTTAGCCTGGCATTGACTGTGCTTGTGATATTCATCAGTTTGATGCTTCTCCCATTAAGGGATTCTTCAAACTGCCTTGCCTCAGATAATTTATTTTCTAAGAAAACTACTTATTCCTTAAGAATTTTTAACTCTTCTTTAAGTTTTAGGTTTTCTGAAGATAGATTATTTAGTTCAGTTAATTTCTCTCTAAGAAGTTTTATTTCTTTCTTAGATTGTATCAAATCTTTACATAGTAGTTTAAAATCTGTTTTAAACTGATCTGAAGTAAAATCAAATGTAGAGATTACCCGGTCTTCTTCAGACTCAGATTCAGCATCAGAATTGTTGCATGATGCATTTATGGCCATCAAACAGACCTCTTTAGCCTTTGCTTCCTCTTCATCTTCACTTGAACTTGATGAAGATTCAGTTTCTGATTCACTCCAAGTTTCAGTAACAAAACCTCTCTCCTTCTTTTTGTGTTTACCCGAAGAGGGTTTGTTGGAGTACTTCTTGTAGTCTTTCTCCTTCTTCTTATCCTTCTTTTGAATTTCAGGACACTCTGGAAGAATGTGTCTTGGTTTCCTGCAACCACAACAAACAATTACTTTAGTTGGTGTTTTTTCATATCTTGGTTTGTCTTGGTTTTTGGAATATCTTCCCCTGGAGTCTTTTCTTGCTATCATGTAGAACCTTTTAGCCAAAAGACCCATTAGATCTTCATTATGTGGAAGAAATTATGCTTCTTTTGTTGCTTGGAAAGCTATGCTCTTCTCCTTCTTTACTAAAGGTGAAAGACTTTGTTCAGCTTCCCTTGTTTTGATGAGGTGCTAATAAGATTTGAGCTTGCCCAACAAAGTCTCAGTTGAAATATTATTTACACTCCTGGCTTCTCTAATTGGCCAGATTCTTGAATCCCATGTGCTAGGGAAACACATGAGAATCTTATCATTGACCTTTGTCAATGTAATATCCTTTTCCAAAGATTTCAGCTCATTAATAATGAGACTGAGTCTTGTGTACATATCTATAATTGATTCACTTTCTCCCTTTTTGAAATTCTCATACTGAGAAATCAAGTGGGATCTTCTGTCATATCTTTCATCAGCTGATCTAGCTACCATTGCATTGAGGGAGTCTCAGATAGCTTTGGCTGAGGTGCATTCAGCAACCTTCTGAAAAACGTAATCATACATTGTTTAGGCTAAAATGTTCATAGTCTTGGCATCAGCAATTTTTTATTTCTTCTGTGCTTCTGTCCATTCAGGAGGTAGTACAACACCGGTGCTTGTTATTGCCAATGGTAGAGGTTGACCTGTCAAAATAGAGTTGTAGATATCCTCATCGATAGAGTTCATGTATAACCTAATCCTTGTCTTCCATAATGCAAACTTATTTAGATTGCACACAGGTGGTATAGTGCTTGAATACTCTTTATTTTATGTCATGATAAGAAAAACAAACTAGAGAAAATAAGATTTATCAGATCTATTGGTTCCGGTGTTAGCCTGTAAAACCAAAGAACCAACCTCTAATACCAATTAAAAGTGAGGGATAGATCTGATTTACACTAGAGGGGGGTGAATAGTGTATATTAAAAAATTTAATTTATTTTTATTGCGGATTTAAAGTAAGTGATATATATATAGAAAGAAAAAATCACAGTACACAAATAAAGAAAGTAAAGCAATCACAGACGACACAAGGAAATTTATAGTGGTTCCCCAATAAATCTGGGTACGTCCACTCTTCTACCACCCTGGTAGGAATCCACTATAGGTTTTTGATCAAGTTCCCTGCCACTAGAAGATCTATTTTCTAAGGGAGATCTAGCAACCCTTTGAGCTTTTGATCTGGTGCCCAAAAACCAAGCTTAAGTCTTTTGATCAGGTGACTTAGGAACCAAGAGGTCAACTTTTGAAGGGAGTTATAACCCTATACACAGTTTAGGAAGTAAACTAAAGAGTGATGCTGTCTTCTCTATCAATTATCTCTTAGAAGACTAGTGGATGATTAAGCAAAAAAATCTCCCCCTGATTTGAGTAGAGATTTGAGATCAGGAGGGGAGGCTTTTCTTCATGGTATAGGCCTTCTTGTATTTGACTGATGAAGACTTTGCACTTGTAGAGACGGAAGTAGAAAATCTGGTAAAAATATGTTGATCTATAAGAATGTATGTGTCTATCAGTCTGGTATATCTTTGAAGTAGAAATAATCTGAATATATATCCTCTGAGAAGAATTCAAACATTTGAATTTAAAATCATTCTGAAATGTCTGAAAAATCTCTGAGAATTGTAACTGCGTTGGGAATTAATTAGAATAATAACTCTATGTTAAATCCATATTTAATGCATCCATAAATGGCTATATTCATTAAGAATATTTAGCATTAAATACTAGAGTGTAACTGACTGAAATTAGGTCATTTTAAATCATTCTGCCTTCAGTAAATAATACTATCTGAACACTGCAAAGTATTAGCCGAACTGAGCCTGGAGATCGTCAAACAGAGCCTGGAGTTCGTCGAGCTGAGCCTGGAGTTCGTCGAACGGAGCCTGGAGTTCGTCGAGCTGAGTTGCTGAGATATGATCAGCGTTCATCGAACAAAGCCCAGAGTTTCTCGAGCTAAACTCAGAGTTAGAAATCTGAGTTCATCGAACTTAGCTCATAATTCGTCGAACAGAGCTCAGCTTTCGTCGAACAAAATCTTGCATTCATCGAACTTCATTTCTCTGGAAATCTTCTAAGGTAGCAACCCTGGAAGTAATAACCTATGACCCTAGACTATACACATTGGGTCAAACTAATCATCCTAAACAAATGATAGTGATCCTAGCCCAAATAAATAATAAGGTTCCAACACACATAGTCCCGCTCCATCGCGCACAGTAAATCGCCGTCAATAGCTCGGTCCTCCTAGATATCGCGTAGAGCAAGCCCATACTTCCAGAGAATTCCAATAGTTCGCCTCCTCAGCTCGGCAAGGTCTAGCGAGGCGTCCAGGAAATCCTCTATCGCATTAGGCAAAGGAGGTGGCAAGCTAGCTCGAAGGATTATTCAGTTTCAGAGTGGTTGGGAAGGCCTGCAAGAACAAAAACATCAGATGAGGACCTGAGGTTTATAGAAATGATGAATTATATAGACTAACTTCGCGAGATGGTCCTGCCGAGGTGGAGCTGCCGAGAAGAACTTGGCTGACCCTGAAATGGGTGAGCGAGAGGAGGCTGAAGGGCCTTGACGCGACCCATAACTTGATGGTTTGGGGAGAATAGATTGAAGTTTGGGATGGGGATGTCCCCAGCACCTCCCCCTGCGAGTACAGGATCAGGGGTAGGAACCCAAGGCGACTCGCGAGCCGACGACTTCAGCAGTAGCGAGCCCAGCCCAGTGGCACCAAAGGGAGGCAATGTGTTTCTCGCACGGCCATTAGGAGATGATTGGGGGTGCGAGTCACCGCGAGGAGAGTCAACTTGCGGCACAGAAATTTTGGTATCATTCCGATGAGTGTTCGGGTCGGCAGGAAGGTCGATGATTTCTTTTCCTTTTGGTTCGGCGGCTATCTTAGAGGAAGAAGCGAGACCATGATATGTGGTTGAGGCTAGATCACTGTAGACCAACTCGGCAACTTTCGAGGCAGATTTGGCCTTCTTGGCAGGCTAGTGTTTTGGTGACTCGCGCGACAAAGGACTTGGAGACAAAGAGACTAGCTCGGCAGTGCGAGCAGCATTGAGCTCCCGGGCCCGATTAATCCTCTCTTGGAGCTCCTTGGAGAGAGGCAACTCGGCAGAATCAGAGTAAGGGGAATGACAAGGGTCACCCAGGTAGGGGGCGTATATTTATAGTAGCTTGCGGATCCCACCAAAAGATTCCCTCTTGCTCCCGCAACGCTCATTAAATACCTGGGGTTGGATGTTACTTTCCAAATTTCGCAGAAGCTCACAAAGAGCGGGGATTGTATACAGCCTCGTATTCGATGAACGGGTTCCCCTCCAGAATCAGTGCTTTGTGAGATCTTCAAGAGCAAAATCGCTCAAGAAGCGTGCCCCCGCAAGTCTTCGTCAAGCCGGCCGCGCGAGCTGGGATATTGGCATCAAGTGAGGAGAGTTCACTCGATGCCTTCCGCCTTTGGCATTGAGTGAGGCGAGTTCACTTGACGCCTTTCGCCTTTGGCATTGAGTGAGATAAGTTCACTTGATGCCTTCCGCCTTTGGCATTGAGTGAGGCAAGTTCACTCGACGCTTTTCGCCTTTGGCATTTAGTAAGGCAAGTTCTGGCAACGCGTTCTACCTAAGGTGTCGAGTGAGGCGAGTGGGATAGACAGGAGCCAGACCAGCCAAACTAGGCAGTCCAAGTCCCAGGCGAGTCGGAAGGGAGGCGAGAGCTCAGTATCCTCACCGACTCGCCGAGGCGGGGTGAGATGGAAGTGGGACGAGTGGAGCAAGTGGTCTCGTTCTCACCTCTAGATCTCGGCAGCAGCATGCGAGTGGGGCAGGCAAGGCCCGCACTTGCCCAAGGAAAAAAGAAGGCGCCGAGTGTCAGTCCCATCGAGCATTCTCCGCCCCAAGAGAGTGGAGGATTTTGGGGGACACTCACCCAGTTATTTATGTTGTAGTTTTACCGATTTCACCCCTGATGGCCTGCTCATAGCCTTTCAGAATAGTGGAGTAACATCATTGGCAGGCCGGCCTGGACTGCATATAGTCATTCCAAACAGCGGAGGTATGTTATTGGAAGACCAACTTCAAAAAACTATAAATAGACCCAAGGGGGTACCTCAGAAGGCAAGCTTTCAAGCATTCCAATCTTCTTTCTCTCTGATCTTTTAGTGCTTTCTGAGGTACCCTTTGCTCAGCACAGGCTAAGGAGGGAAGCACTCTAAGATCTTCTGGGTGTGTGGTGGGCCCTCCGTGCTGGAGCCATGGATCCATTTCTGGTTCTAAGTTTTTGGTGGTCTGATCTTGTGTTAGAAGTAAGTGTGTGATCACCCCTTCCCCAAGAGTTTGAACTCCACATAAGCTGAATTGCGGTTTCAACAGCCAAGGTCTATTTCCATTACAACGAAGAATCCTCTCCGGCATGAAGCGAGGAAGGCAAACGTGGATCTCTTAGCGGAATCGTAGAAGAGCAATCCTCTTCCAAGGAATCATCTTCTGAGTGGGGTAACGAAAATCTCTAATCTTGTGTGTTCCCTCCTAGATAAATCTTGTGGTGGTTAACTTTTGCGTTGTTTGCAAATCTTGATTTCATCATGGTTTTGATCCAATCGATTATTATTGTTTTCTCTTGATCTATTTAAATTCGTGAGGATTGGCGGACCTTATTTTCTTTTGTTGGGAGAGATCTACCATTTCCGAAATCGTTATTTTTCGTTGGATCTCTTTTGGTACAACACACGCTCGATCTGATCGGGTAGATCCTTTTCATTTGAGAGAATATTGGCTCATAGCTTTTATTTGATCTCTAAGGGTGTGGTAAACCCGTGCGTTAGCATTGGATTAATAATATTTCAAATCGAGTGTGTTGCGTTTTACTTGTGCGATCGTAGAATTGGAACGTGAGAGAGTAGTTTGGTGTCCTTTGTCCGTCTCGGTTCGTCGGGTGACGAGCCTACATCAATTTGGTATCAAAGCGAGGTTTGTGTCAACTTCTTAGTTGACACCATCCTAATATTCGTAGGATGTCAACACGCACTGGTCTAGCATGTTTCATTGATCAAAATAACAAAAAAATTAATTTCTGGTCTGCAAATAGTGGCCTAAAATTCTCATTTTTTTGCGAAATCCAAAAACAATTTCTAGAAAATCTCCATACTCTTCGCAGTGAGAAATTAAAAAAATATTTTATTTTTACCTAGTTATTATTAGTAAAAAAAATATCTTTTATAAAATTACATCAAGTCAGGGTCAAACTTCTTTCATTGCATGCGCACTAGACTACGCACAGAGTATACCCCTTCTTCCTCCAATATGGCGGACACTCGGGATATGGTCACAGTACGACAATGATTGATGAACTCTGCCAGGAGTTCACTGATCAGTTTATGGATATCAGGGAGATACTTCACGAGATGAGATTAAACCAAGAGGCTCCCCCTAATCAGGAGGCCCGCCAACATGACGAGGGGAATAAAAATAATAATAATAACAATTATGTCTCGCGTGCATCTAATTATAATAACCAGGCACCGTACGAGTTTGTTATCACTAGGGTTGTATGGATCAAACCCCTATCGTACGACGGACTAGATGAACCCCAAGTGTTCTTAGATTGGGTTATGGAAATAGAGTGCTATTTCGAGTGGCACAATCTGACCGACGTACACAAGGTTTGAGTTGCGAGGATGAAGCTGTTAGGCCGGGCTAAAATACTTTGGCTGAATGAGGAATGGCATCTAGGTGCGGTGAACGGTTTACCACCTATTTGTTGGGCTGGCATGAAAGCCATATTGACTGATCAGTACGTTCATGCGTACCATCAAACGCAGATGTTTGATGACTTAGCTACCCTTAAATAAGGGAATAGGTCAGTCATAGATTACATGAGCCTTCTTAAGGACATGATGGTCAGGTGTGATGTTAGGGAGAAGCTAGAGATCACCCTCTCTAGATTTTGTAAGGGGCTCAAACCCGACATTCAGGGTAAGCTCTTATAGTATGGTCATACCGACTTGAACACCACCTTTAATGTCGCCTTGGATATTGAGAAGCACAATGCTTTCAAGTCCAAATCTTGCCCATTTTAGAAAGGAAATTCCATCTTAGGACCCCCACCCCCCCCCCATCCACCCATGAGGATAAGGGTAAGGTCTGGTCCGCTGACCCGAACTCTATTGTCATTACGGCTAGGAATCTGAGAAGCCTGACCGGTGAGAAATTTCGCTTCGTTAGGATTAGCAAAATGAATGCTACTTTTTTTACTTTTGGCATTCAGGGACATTATGTTAGCGCGTGTCCAACCAAGCCCAAACCCCGGGCCTTTTTATATGCCTTATCTGAATCCGTCGAGCTCATGTATGAGGCCAATGAAGAATCTGAGTCTTAATCGGAAGGAGTACCTAGCGACATAGAGGATGATGTAAATATGATGGTGATGAGGTGTATTTTGGCTAATCCACGAGCATTAGATGATTGGAATAGGACGAATATTTTCTCGTTAAATTTTAAGAGCAGAGAGAAGTGGTGTAAATTGATTATCGATAGTGGAAGCTGTATGAATGTGATTTCAAAAAATGCAGTGTTACGAATGCTGTTTACCACCGAACCTCACCCTCACCCTTATAAGGTTGCTTGGGTTAACAAGACATCCCTTCTGGTTTCTAAGCGTTGCTTGGTTCCCCTTACCATCATGGCTTATACGGAGAAAATTTGGTGTGACGTCATCCCCATGGATGCTTGTTATGTTCTATTACGATGTCTGTGGCTTTACGACCATGATGTTACTCACCAAAGATGTGCTAACACCTACGAGTTCAAATTTAATGGCAAAACCATTATTTTGAAGCTCACTCCGCCTAAGGATCCTACTGTCCCCTCTGAAGACACGATTATTCTAGTAGAGAAGAAGACATTAAGTCTGATAGGTAAGAAGGAGTTTGCGTGTGATACTTTTATGGATTGTTTCATGTATGAGTTAGTTCAATTGCAAATAAAGGAAAATGTATCCTCTTTTGATAATTTACCTCTAGTGTTGAGGAAACTTTTAGAAGAGTTTAAGGATGTATATCTGAACGAGCTACCACCCACGTTACCCCCCATGCGGGACATCCAATATGTGATAGATTTCAATCCGGGTTCCTCTTTACCAAACCTTCCTCACTAGCGGCTAAACCCTTCCTCACACCTAGAGTTGCAAGCCCAAATTTCATATTTGTTAAGTAAGGGATTCATCTGCCATAGCAAGAGTCTGTGTGTCGTACCCGCTTTACTTGCCCCTAAGAAAGACGGCTCTTGAAGGATGTGTGCGGATAGTTGGGCAATTAATAAAATTACTATTAAATATTGATTCCCCATCCCTCGTTTGGACGATTTATTGGACTTTTTAGTCGGGGCCACGATCTTTTCGAAATTGGACCTTAGGAGTGGCTACCACTAGATCCGGATTAGAGAGGGAGATGAATTGAAGACCACTTTCAAGTCAAAAGATGGGCTTTACGAATGGTTAGTGATGCCATTTGGGTTTTCCAACCCTTCATGGGAAAATTCATAGTGGTGTATTTTGATGATATCCTTGTTTTTAGAACTTCTCCGACTGATCATGAGTCACATTTGAGGACGATCCTTACCACGCTGAAGATGGAAAAATTATTTCTCAATATCAAGAAGTGTACATTTAATATGACGTCCATAGAATTCCTATGGTATATTGTAAGTTTGGAAGGCATACATGTGGATCCTAAAAAGTTCCAAACTATTAAGGATTGGCCAAAACAGACCAACATTCGAGATGTTAGGAGCTTTCACGAACTAGCTACCTTTTATCGTCGATTCATTCGAGATTTTAGTAGTATCATGGCACTGATAACGGAAAGTTTGGTGATAGGTGATTTCACCTGGAACAAATCGGCTGCTAAAGCGTTCCAAACAATTAAATCACGGATGTCGAAAGCTCCAATTTTGAGTTTGTCGGATTTTAATTATGTTAGGGAATTTTACGTTGTTATTTGCTGCCTCCAACACTGGCGACACTATCTACTCCCAAAGGAGTTTGTTATCTGATCACGACACTTTGAGATTTATCAATTATCAAAGCAAGGTTAACCCACGACATGCCAAGTGGGTCTCCTATCTTCAGGAATACACATTTATAATAAAACATCTTAAGGGGACTCCAAATTGTGTGGATGAATCCCTTAGTCGTGTTTCTTTAATATTGTCTAAGCTGGAAGTGAAATTCATTGGGTTCGATAGGATTAAGGATGAGTATGTCCATTGTCCAGATTCAAGGAAATCTATTTATCCGCTCAAAGTGCCTCTCACACAACCATTTTAGCTTATTATATTCGAGACGGTTATCTATTTAAGCACTCGAAGCTATGTATCCCTCATTCTTCCCTACATCATTTCATCGTTTGGGAATTGCATAGCGGTGGTTTAAGTAGTCATTTTGGTCGTGACAAGACCATTACAGTAGTGGAGGAAAAGTTTCATTGGCCCCTTCTCAAATCAATGGTAAATAAAATTGTGGGGAGTTTTCGTGTGTGCCAATTAGCTAAGCATAATAAGACGAATATCATTCTTTACACTCCTCTTCCGATTCCCTCCATTCCTTGGGAGAACGTTAGTATGGATTTAATTTTGAGTCTACCCATCACGTATAAACGTCATGATTCCATCCTGGTATTAGTAGATCAGTTTTTGAAGATGGCTTATTTTATTGCTTGTAATAAGACCAACGATGCATCGCATATTGCAAAATTATATTTTAAGGATGTCGTTGGGCATCGGGGCATTCCCAAGACAATTGTAACTGATAGGGACGTGAAATTTACTAGTTATTTTTGGAAGACCCTTTGGAAGCTTATGGGTACCAACTCTTATTTTCATCGACCTACCATCTACAAACGGATGGGCAAATGGAAGTTGTAAATAGAAGTTTGGGCAGTTTACTACGCTATCTTGTGGGTGACCACAAGGGTATTTGGGACTTGATCCTTCGCCATGCTCAACTTGCGTGCAATAATTCTAAAAATAGATCCACGGGTTTATCCCCCAATGAAATCGTGCATGGATATAAGGCACCGGTGCCACTTGATTTAATTCGGTTACCTCCATCTTATAAATCAAGAAATTTTGCAAAAGAGTTCGCTCTTCATGTTCACAATTTACATAAGAAAATTCATGAAACGTTAACTACCCAATATGCATCTTATCAATATCATGCTAATGTACATAGGAGAGCGTCTCACTTTAATGTTGATGATTTAGTCTTATTGCGTCTCATCCCTGAACGGATGCCTTAGGGCTCCATAAAAAGTTTGCGAATCGGCGAGCCAGTCCTTTTCGAATTTTAAAGAAATTAGGAGAAAACGCATATCTTTTGGAGTTACCCACTGATTGGGGTATATTCCCTATTTTCAATGTTTCAGATTTAACATCATATGTTTCTCCACCACCTAAAATATCTTCCTCTCCATTTATTCCTTTCGCTGTGTCCTCTAATGGGTTGGGGGTGAGCTTTTCCCTAGATCGCTCTCTCCTATGGTTTCCATTGGAGGTACGTTGAATGTTGATGTAGAAACTTTTTCTCCTTCTTTGACTAATGTTTTTACAAGGTTCCCAAGACCACCTTTTTACCTGACATGATCCTCAAGGATGAAGTGCTCACATCTCCAAGAGGTGACATTCACTGCTACTTGATCTGGTGGCGTGATCGTCCGGCTTCCAATGACTCTTGGCTACTTGAATCGGAGGTGGCTCTTTTTGATGATGCTCTTCTACGCCAATACATTCAAGCTAACTCATCGGTGATGAGTACTTTTGAGCAAGGGAGGATTGATGGAGTCGACGACCCCCTACATGTTGATGATGGTGTCGGCATGCTTACGGAAGATCTCTCGACCTCTCCAACCAAAGACTTACGGCGCCGCAAAAACATTGTTGATCGACGCTACAACCTCCGCCCTCGGCACAAGACTTTCTTTTGATGATTATCTTTCTTATATTATATTTATTTTCCTTGTTTATTTGCTTTAAAATCTTGACTATATTTATCAAGATTCTTATTTTTAAGATTGGCCTCTGTTTAGCCATATGGTGTTTTAAGTTGGGCTGTGTATAGCCTGGATTTTTGTTAGCCTTATATAAGGCTATGTGTTGATGAATTATTGAGAGATTGAATGAAAGAAAAGCCTAAAATCTAAATTCTGATTTCCCTCCCTCTCTTGCTCCCCTCCTTGGACGCTGGCCTCCCTCTCTCTTTCCCTAGTGCTTCGGCCACCTACCTCTCTTCTCCTCCCCAACTTCCTACAAAACGAAGGCTTTCCCACTTTAAGATTTCGGCTATACCAAGGATCCCCCCCCCCACATAGATTTTCGGCCACCCTTGTCCTTCTCCCTCTTGGTGGACTTTCAGCCAAGGTCTAGTTCCATTACAATGAAGAATCCTCTCTGAAGAGAAGCAAGGAAGGCGGACGTGTTTCTCTCCGTTCGGTGTGACTCCGGTGAAACCGTATAAGAGCGATCCTCTTCCAAGGAAAAATTTTCTGAGTGGGGTAATAAAAATCTCTAATCTTGTGTGTTCCCTCCTAAATAAATCTTATGGTGGTTAACTTTTGCATTGTTTACGAATCTTGATTTCATCGTAGTTTTAATCTAATCAATTATTATTGTTTTCTCTTGATCTATTTAAATTCGTGAGGATTGGCGGGCCTCATTTTCTTTTGTTGGGAGAGATCTATCATTTTTGAAATCGTTAATTTTCGGTAGATCTCTATTGGTACAACACACGCTCAATCGGACTGGTTAGATCCTTTTCGCTTGAGAGAATATTGGCTCATAGATTTTATTTAATCTCTAAGGGTGTGGCGAACCCGTGCGTTAGCATTGGATTAATAATATTGCAAATTGAGTGTGTTGCATTTTAGTTGTGAGATCGTAGAATTGGAACGTGAGAGAGTAGTTTGGTGTCCTTTGTCCGTCTCGGTTCATCGGGAGATGACCTACATCAAGCGATCCACAATCACCCAAATCGCATCATTACTCTATTGCGATTATGGTACGTCATGCACAAAATCCATGGAGATGTCGTCAAATTTCCACTCAGGGATAGGAAGGGGCTTCAGAAACCCACCCGGTTTTTGACACTCAGCCTTCACTAAGGCACAAGTTTGGCACCAACTCACGTATAAAGCTACATCTCACTTCAAATCAGACCACCAAAAGGATTTCTTCATATCCATGTACACAGGATGAATGGAGTACTTCATGAAATGGGCCTCAAACATCAACACCTCACGGAGCTTGCCAAACTACGATACACATACTCTCCCATCCTTATTTAAGATCCCACCAACCATCTACCAGGTATTACCCTCGCCTTTTTGAGCTTCCACCACAAATGGCTTGAACTCTGCATCCACACTTGTCGCTTCCCGAATACGATAAGATGAGTCACTTTGCAAATCGATCCAGTTAACCTGAGCCATGCTAGACTAGCCTCTTGCTACACATTCAATGTTGAGGGACTCAAAATCCCGCACCAACCGCTAATCATGAGCTTCAATACAATTCCCATGTCCAGAATATTTCTTAATCAAGGCATCGGCCACCACGTTGGTCGTGCCTGGCGTATACTAAATCGTCACGTCATAGTCCCCAAGGAACTCGACCCACCTGCGCTACTGCATGTTAAAGTTTTTTGATCTAGAAGATACTTCAAGCTTTTATGGTCCGTGAATATCTCCACCTTCGCACCGTACACATAGTGTCGCAACAACTTTAACGCAAAAAATACCGCCGCCAACTCCAAGTCATGGACAGGTTAATTTCTCTCATGAGGTTTCAGTTGTCTAGAACCAAAGGATATCACATTGTCATGTTGCACTAGCACGCAACCCGACGCGTCGCTAAAAATCTGAAATTCTTCAGTCCCTTTAGTAAGACTTTGGATTGGAGCTGACATCAACCTTTCCTTCAAGGCATCAAACGCTTGATTACACTCCTGAGTCCACACAAACTTCTGGTCCTTATGAGTCAGAGAAGTGAGGGGTAGAGCTATCCACGAATAGTTTTCCACAAACCTTCTATAGTACCCGGCTAGTCCAAGGAAACTCCTGAATTCTGCCATGGTGCTCAGAACTGGCCAATCCTTGATAGCCTCAACTTTCGCTGGATCTACCACCACCCCATCACCACTAATCACATGGCCCAAAAATGACATCTTCTCCAACCATAACAAGCACTTCGAGAACTTTGCATAAAGCTGGTTCTCTCTCAATGTATAACCCGTAATTTGTCGAGATCAGAAGAACCCCAGCAGACCATTAGGCGAGCTGTGGTGAGCAGAGGCGAGTTTAAGTTAGCAGAGGCGAGCTGTGGCGAGCAGAGGCAAGCTGTAGCGAGCAGAGGCAAGCTGTGGAAAGCAGAGGCGAGTTATGGCGAGAAGATGCGAGCTGTGGAGAGCAGAGGCGAGATTGGGCGAGCAGAGGCGAGCCTGGGCGAGCAGAGGCAAGCAGAGGCGATAAGAGGCGAGCAGAGGCAAGCTGTGGCGAGCAAAGGCGAGCTGTGGTGAGTAGAGGCAAGCTGTGGCGAGCAGAGGCGAGCTGTGGCGAACAGAGGCAAGTCGTGGCGAGCAGAGGTGAGTTGTGGAGAGCAGAGCCGAGCTGTGGCGAGCAGAGGCGAGTTTGGGCGAGTATGGGAGAGTATCTCGCAAGTATGGGCGAGTAGCCCTAGATACTCTTTGCTAGTAGCTAGATTCTTGCATATACCCCCCCCCCCCCTAGGATTTCTCTATAAATAGTCCCCGCAGGGGTACTGGAAATGGCACTTTTTTGAAGAGGCTGAGGTACCCCCAAGTGGATACTCGCCAAGTCCATGCCTGCCTAGTACCTCGCCCAGCCTTTTGGTTGTGGAGGGGAAGCTTATTCTAAGCTTCCGGGTATGTGGTGGGACCTCCCCGCTGGAGCACTTTGGGTGTGCTTATAGATAGTTTCCTCTCTCTCTCTATCGTGCTATCCACTTGAATTATGATGTCGGACTGTATAATTAGTAACCTTAGGCTGCCTTGATCTGAAACCTGAGGTCGGGAATTTTCCTGGCTTCAACACTTGGTGCGGTGAGCGTGGATCATAGCCGAGGAAGAAACTTTTGCGAGAAGACTTCATAGCTTAAGATGGCGAGTTTGAGACCAAAGGCAGCAACTCGCGAGCACTCGACAAGGTGGCGAGTTCTCGGCAAGGTGGGCGAGTTCCCTGGTTACTCGCCTATAGGCTACTTCGCGATGATAACTTTCATGCTCGGTGGTTTCGTGAGGTGAGCTTCCTTGGTAGCTCTCTCATAGGCGAGTTCTATAGGCGAGTTCATGGAGGAAAATTGATGACGGCGACATACCGGCGAGCATAGGCAGGAATGGAACTCTCCTAGAGGCGAGCATTAAGTGAAGAGGCGAGTATCATATGATCTCACCCATAGGCGAGTATCAAGTTGCAGAGGCACGTATCAAGTTGTAGAGGCGAGTATCAAGTGAAGAGGCGAGTATCAGATGATCTCGCCCATAGGTGAGTAATGTTGGTGACTTACTCGCAAGGCCAGGATAGCTCAGAATCTGGGCAAGTTGGGTGTGGAAAATTCTGCGTAGGGGTTCTAATGTCAGAAATGACTCTTATCCTCTGCCTAGTTTGTCTCCTTTTTCAATAGTTATGCTTTTCATACATTTTTATACTTATGGGTGCTTTGGTAAAGCTCATGAGTACTTTTTGTATGACTGACAAGCAGGGTAAATAACGACGAGTTCACCACCGAGAAAAAATATACGAGATGCTCTGTGATGATCTCCTCCACTTGTGATGATCTTCTCCGACAACCTGCATTCCAGGACACAACCTACTCATGACATCGTCAAGCTAGTATTCTACGAGCTCCTATTCGTTATGCTCTTCATGCTGGCTAGGATGCTCTCCTTTATTCCGCGAGATCCATACTCGTGAGGTTATATCTTCAACAGCTATGATTATCTCCTTTATTCCATGAGATCCATACTCGCGAGGTGATCTCTTCAACAACTATGATGATCTCCTTTAATTCCACGAGATCCATACTCGTGAGGTGATCTCTTCAACAGATAGGGTGCTCTCTTTTAAATCCATGAGTTCCATACTCGCAAGATCACTACTTCAGCAACTATGGTGCTCGCTTTAATTCTACGGGTTTAAACGCATGACGCTATCGCTTCAGCAACCAGGCCGCTTTGTTATGCATTTCAACTCCTCAAACACCTGGAGTCATGATAACCTCAAAGGGTTCTATCCATAAGAGGGAATGGTACGCTTGTTCACATTTATACATCGATGATATTTCTCTATCACCCTGAAATATGGGGTTTTAGCTTCTCTTCTTTAAAGCGTATCGAGCAGGCATAGCAGACAGAAAGAAAGCTCCATGATCGGCTTAGGAAACCAGCATTCGACATGTTCCTCCTAAATAGCCCAGGGCGGATGATTGTACGATGAGTCGGGATTTAAGCATCCTTGTAAGACCGAGCCCCTGCATTGACGGCCAAGATCAGATCCACCCTTGCATGTCAGCCCAGCCACCCCCAATTGCATCTCTCATTCGACTGAAGGAACTATCAGGAATAGGTCTTGACGCTAACCTCCTCAACTCGATGAAGGAAGGCCCTTATTTAGCGACTAATAGTAATACGAAGCAGTACGCGTCTCAACTGTTTCATATGTGGGATTACCTGCCAAGCTATGGAAGATAATAGTTCGCGGAAGGATGGTGAACTCGGGTGTTTCTAGTAGGACCCCCCGAGGACCATTTCCCTTCACTTGTGTGATGGTTTTCGTAACCAAGTGGTAGAGTTGAAAACGATCTTCACGGTTGGGGTGGGAAATGAGCCTTCGACCTGTTTCTCCTAGATAGCCCAGGGCAGACGATGGGACGATTCCTCAGGATGTAAGCATCCTTGTAAGACCGAGCCCCTGCACTGACGGCCGAGATCTACTTCCCCCTTACATGTCGGCCTAGCTACCCCCAATTGCATCTCTCCTCCGACTGGAGGAACTATCATGAACAGGTCTGGACGCTAACCTCCCAACCCGATGGAGGAAAGATCGTCGTCTCATTGGAATTTTCCTTTGTCCTCAAAGATTTTGATGTTTTTGTCTCCTTGGCAATATCTTAAGCAACAGGGCGAACTACCCCAGAACCGATTGAAGTCCTCGAGTGGTAGTGTAATCATAAGTTCGAGTCCCTATACGAGCTCCTCTCCTGTATATCGGCCAACGACCTCCTTGAGTGAGAGCTCCGATTAAAGTCCTCGAGTGGTAGTGTCATCATAAGTCTGAGTCCCTGCACGAGCTCCTCTCCTGCACATCGGCCACTGACCTCCTTTGGTGAAACCAAGTTCTTCGTTGGAGTGATGTCATAGTGCGTGAACTCTGTACGAGCTCCTCTCCTGCAGACCGACTACTTTCCTCCCCGAGTCGACTCACACCACTCCAGTTGAGCACGGCTCCTGAGAGCTGTCGACCCACCCCCAGTTGAGCTTGGCTCCTGCTGGGTGTCGACTGTTTCCCACCTTTAGTTGAGCTTGGCTCTTGCTGGGTGTCGACTGTTTCCCACCCCCAGTTGATCTTGGCTCCTACTGGGTGTCGACTGTTTCCCACCCCCAGTTGAGCTTGGCTCCTTCTGGGTGTCGACTGTTTCTCACCCCAAGTTGAGCTAGGCTCCTGCTGGGTGTCGACTGTTTCCCACCCCCAGTTGAGCTTGGCTCCTGTTGGGTTTCGACTGTTTCGCACCCCCAGTTTAGATTGGCTCATGCTGGGTGTCGACTGTTTCCCACCCCTAGTTGAGCTTGGATCCTACTTGGTGTCGACTATTTCCCACCCCTAGTTGAGCTTGGCTCCTACTGGGTTTCGACTATTTCCCATCCCCAGTTGAGCTTGCCTCCTATTGGGTGTCGATTGTTTCCCACCCCTAGTTGAGCTTGTCTCCTGCTAGATGTCGACTGTTTCCCACCCCCAGTTGAGCTTGGCTCCTACTGGGTGTCGACTGTTTCCCACCCCCAGTTGAGCTTGGCTCCTGCTGGGTGTTGACTGTTTCCCACCCCAAGTTGAGCTTGGCTCCTGCTGGGTGTCGACCTCTTTCCACATCCAGTTGAACTCGGGTCCTAAGAAGATTCGACTCTTCTCCACCTTCAGTTGAGCTTGGCTCCTGCAAGGTGTCGACCTCTCTCTCCACCTTCAATTGAGCTCAGATCCAGCTAGGTGTCGACCTCTTCTCTCCTCCTTTAGTTGAGCTCATCTCCTGTTAAGGTGTCGACCTCTTTCCACCTCTAGTTGTGCTCGACTCCTGAGAGTTGTCGACTCTTCCCACCTCCAGTTGAGCTCGGCTCCTGAGAGGTTTTGACTTTTCTCCACCTTCAGTTGATCTCGTCTCCTGCTAGGTGTCGACCTCTTCTCTCCACCTTTAGTTGAGCTCAGCTCCTATGAGGTGTCGACCTCTTCTCTCCACCTCAAGTTGAGCTCGGCTCCTGTGAGGTATCGGCTCTCCACCATTAGTTGAGCTCGGCTCCTGCTAGGTGTCGACCTCTTCTCTCCACCTTCAGTTGAGCTCGGCTCCTGTGAGGTGTCGACCTCTTCTCTCCACCTCCAGTTTAGCTCGGCTCCAGTGAGGTAACGGCTCTTAACCTTCAGTTAAGCTTCCTCCTGATTAGGTGTCGACCTATTCTCCACCTTCAGTTGAGCTCGGCTCCTGTTAAGGTGACCTCTTTCCACCTCTAGTTGAGCTCGGCTCCTGAGAGGTGTCGACTCTTTCCACCTCTAGTTGAGCTCGGCTCCTGAGAGGTGTTGACTCTTTCCACCTCTAGTTTAGCTCAGCTCCTGAGAAGTGTCGACTCTTCTCCACCTTCAATTGACCTCGGCTCCTGCTAGATATCGACCTCTCTCGATCTCCACCTTAAGTTGAGCTCGGCTCCTGCTTGGTGTCGACCTCTCTCTCCACCTCCAGTTGAGCTCGACCCCTGTGAGGTGTCGACCTCTTTTCCAATTCAGTTGAACTTGGTTCTTATGAGGTATCAAACTTCTCTCCACATTCAGGTATGCTTGATGTGTGAGGTGTCGCCCCTTTTCCACCTCTTCCAGTTGAGCTCACTCACCTAGCGAATTTCCTGGGAGGTGTCGACTCTTCTCCACCTCCATCAGTTGGGTTCTACCTCTGGGGGGTGTCTACATTTTCTTTTCTCCTTCCAGTTGAGCTCCACTCCTAGGAAGGACCTCGCGCAGCGCATCGTCTAGCGTCATCTCTCCAAACAATGAGTTCAACATTGTTTTCCAAGCTCGTGTCGAGCTTGAAAAAAGCGGGGATTATGTATAACCCATAATTCATCGAGATCAAAAGTACCCCAGCAGACCATTTACGAGTTGTGGCGAGCAGAGGCGAGCTTAGGCGAGCAGAGGAGGGCAGAGGCGTACTGTGGCAAGCAGAGGCGAGTTGTGGCAAGCAGAGGAGAGCTGTGGCGAGCAGATACGAGCTATTGCGAACAGAGGCGTGTTTTGGCGAGCAGAGGCGAGCTTGGGCGATCAGAGGTGAGCTGTGGTGAGCAGAGGCGAGCTGTGGCAAGTAGAGGCGAGCTGTGGCGAGCAGAGGCGAGCTGTGACGAGCAGAGATGAGCAGAGGAGAGTTGTGGCAAGCAGAGGTGAGCTGTGGCGGGCAGAGGCGAGCTGTGTCAAGCATAAACAAGCAGAGGCGAGCAGTGGCGAGTTGTGGCGAGCAGATGCGAGCCTGGGTGAGCAGAGGCGAGCGGAGGCGAGTTTGGGTGAGTATGGGTGAGTATCTCGCGAGTATGGGCGAGTAGCCCTAGATACTCGCTGCTAGTAGCTGGATGCTCGCCTATACCCCCCACCCCCCCCCCCCCCCCCCCAACAGAAGTTCTCTATAAATAGCCCCCCAGGGGTACTGGAAATGGCACTTTTTGGAAGAGGTTGAGGTCCCTCATGTGGATACTCGCCAAGTCCATGCCTGCCTAGTACCTCGCCCAGCCTTTTGGTTGTGGAGGGGAAGCTACTTCTAAGCTTCCGGGTACTTGGTGGGACCTCCCCGCTAGAGCACTTGGGGTGTTCTTATAGATAGTTTCCTCTCTTTCTCTCTCTCTCTCGTGCTAGCCTCTTGAATTATGATGTCAGACCGTAGAATCCGTAACCTTAGGCTGCCTTGATCCGAAACCTATGGTCGGGAATTTTCCTGGCTTCAACACTCAAAGTCTGCAAGACTACTCTCAAATGAGCCTCATGCTCTACCTCTGATTTGGAGTATACCAAAATATCTTCGATGAAGACCACAACAAACGAGTCTAAGTACTCCTGAAACAATCGGTTCATCAAATCCATGAATACCGATGGCGCGTTCGTCAACCCAAATGGCATCACCGAGAACTTGAAGTGGTCATACCTCGTACCAAAAGTTGTCTTGGGTATGTCCTCATCTCGAATCCGCAACTGATAATACCCCAACTTCATGTCCAACTTAGAGTACGCCACCGACCCTATCTACTGGTCTAATATGTCATATATCCGTAGAATCGGATACTTATTCTTGACGGTCAATTTATTCAGTTCACGGTAGTCTATGCACAACCGCATACTACCATCTTTCTTCTTTACAAACAACACTGGCACGCTCCATGGACATGAGCTGGGCCTGATATACCCCTGCTCCAATAGTTCATGCAACTGTACTTTGAGGTTGGCCAACACCTTCGGTGCTATCCTAAAAGGAGGAGGTGACACCAGCCTAGCTTCTGGCACTAACTAAATCGAGAAATCTATTTCCCGTCGAGGAGGTGCTCCAGGAAGTTCCTCAGGAAACACATCCTCGAATTCTGCCACTACCGGCACTTCTCCAATCGATGGCTTGGAAAGTTGAACTTCCAACAATGATACGAAATATGATCCTCCCTGGTTACCTTCCCGCACTAGTTGTATGGCCTAAATCAGGGAGCTGGCCACTCCACTAAGGCCTTCAAACTTGACTTCCACCTTTCCTTCGCTCCTCAGGGTCACCACCTTTGACAGACAGTCAATACTTGCATGCTGCTCTGCAAGCCAGTCCATCCCCAAGATTACATCGAACTCGAATAATGGTAGGACCGCTGCCACCAACACGAAGTCAACTCCATCTAAAATCCATCCAATGCACCCTTTCATTCAGGTAGTCATGAAAGACCCTTTGGGCATGCGGACCTTAAGCTCTACGTTCACTAAAAAGGGCTCGACTCCAATTATCCTGATAAAGCTTTCCGCAATAAAGGAGTGTGATGCTCCCGTGTCGAACAATACCCTAGAGGGGTAACCAGAAACTAGCATGGAGCATAATATACAGGCAACACAAATAAAAGGTCTCGAAAATCTAAGACAAATAAACGAACTTAAACTTTCCCATACCTGTCACCACATAGGGTTGTTGAATTTCTTCCTGTTGCCCAAGGTTGTAGCCATTTGCTGCACATGTTGGAAATGTGAAGCAATCGACTATTCCATTTTTCCTTTCTCCTTGATGCTGGGACCGGAACGTACTGACTGCTCCTGCCTTGGCTCTTTTTCAGTGCCACCCTCAGTACAAAATCGAGTTATATGGCCTGACTTGCTACACTTAAAGCACGTTTTTGTTCCCTTGAAGCGAGATCCCCCCGACATTATACTTCTCTTCTCCCCTGGCTTGAAGGGATGGGGCTTCTTCTTCCACTTACTCCCTTCAGACCTCCCTTGTGATTGAGAAGGCTTTCCCTCAACCTGCTTGATTGGGAGTGATGAGTCCGATATTTATAGGGTTTTTCGGACTCATCTGGGCTTGTTTTCTTGCTTGTGCACTGCTTTTCAACCGGATTTCGGTTATATTTGCATCGTTCGATCATTGACCATTTTGTGTACTATTTTTGCCCTTGGGTGTGCAATTGCGCATTCTTTTGTTGGAGGTAAGCACATGGCGCTCCCCATTAATCTTTTTGTATATTTTATGTTGTGTTTTGTACTGGGAGTTGGTTCTCCAGTTGGTTTCATTGTTGTGCAGGTAGTAGGAATGTCCTGAAGTTCATTTTCAATTCTTTATAAAACGCACGGTCGTGCGCATTTCTTCGCGCACGGTTTCAGTGCAATCGTGTGTTTCACACAGCAATTTTGGGGACTTCTGTTTCTACTCGTGCGTTTTGTTCCCGCACGGTTTTGGCCAAACTGTGCAAGAAGGAATAGCACTGTCTGCACTTTTTTCTCTGTTTTCTTTCCTTCTGAGGTAAATCATGCATTTCCTTCACGCACGGGCAAACGCTCTCATGCACAAGTAAAATGCACGGTTCCCCTGTTTCCCTTTATTTCCTGCGTTCTTTGTTTACCCGTGTGATTTCCTTCACTCACGGGCGGAATCGCCCATACGTGAGTAAAACACACGGGTCAACTCTTCTTCTTCTGCGATCAAGATCTGTAAGTTAATAACGCACAGTTAGCGCACGGTCGTGCGCGGCACCGTGTGTGACCATTTTTCTGATCTTTTTCTTTTTAAGCACAGATTTTCAGCCATTGAGGGAGATCTTCATTCAAGCCTATCCATCCACATTTTTAGGGCAAATTTCCTCCCTTCCACCTCCTCCCTTCATCTTCCACCAAGGGGAGAAGCTCCGGCCATGCTCGTGAAGCCTATGCCTTGCCGGTTCTTGCTCTCGGCCATCTCCTTCATCTTCTAAGCTCTATTTCAAGCTTCGATGCCATAGCTAACAAGCGAAGGGAAGCATGCAACTTTCTTCTGGATCGTGACACGAAGAATACGGGTCCATTGGAAGGTAGTGACAACCCTTCTCTACCCCGGACATAGTTGAGGACCGAGCTTGGGCGCGGATTGGCAACCCGGTGATTCCTTCCGCGACCCCTCGACGGGCCTACGGATTCGGTCGATCTCTTGACTTGTTCTTCCTTTATTGTTGTTTATGTGTTGTTGAACTTTTGTGTTGATGATGTGCTCTTAGTTGTAAATGTTATTAGCTTCATGTCTATGTGAACTGTTATTGTTTATGCTTAAGTTGCTTGAGTTGCGCCTTTATTTCCATCTGCCACCGCATTTATTCTGGCTGCACTAGCGATTGCTTGTGGCGTGCGTTGCGAAGAGGTGCTTGTGACCCTTACTGTTCTTTCGGTTCTTACACTTGCCTACTCGTTCATATGCCCAGCGATTCGGTGCATAGCGGCCCGACTAGTCTTCCGTCCCGCCTAGCGAAGCATCGCATAGCGGCGTTGCATAGAGTAGTTGTTAGTATTTTAATTTTCTTTTATCGCAATATCAAAACCCCCATCGTTAACGCCGACTTAAGGACTTCAATCTCAAGTCCTCCTCGAAATTAACTCCACCTTACTGTGTTCCTTGAGAGATCGATACTTGGGGAAATTCGCCTATTTTATATTACTTGTGCGACCGGTACACTTGCCGTCATATTCGCATCAAGTTTTTAGCGCCATTGCGGGGGAATACTGTCGTGTGAGTTTTCTTATTGGAATACTTGTAATTGATGTTTGTAGTGTTTTAGTGCTTTTTATTTCTTGTTTATTTTTTGTTTTATCCCCTTTTCTGCTATTATTGATATTGCGGATCCTTGCATTTTTATTCTTGTGGTGTAGAATTTTTTTTTCGGTAATTATTTTTGTTCGCGATGTATTCTGTTGTCGAGTGCCATATGATTGACACTATGCAACAATACATCGACGCCATTATTTATATTAATGTCGAGCTTTGTATTCGGTGTATTCTTTGTCAAGTTGTGGGTCACATGGTGAAGGACTGCCCTCGCCTGTGCAAGCCTTCTCCCTCTGGGGGCGTGCTTGCAGCAACCTCCCGTTCATGGGAGACTGTTGTAGATAGGCCAACCAGGGTGTGGTCTATCCCATACACTTACATAACGCACCTTGCTCGTTCTTTACCCGTTGAGATTACCGAAGAATCTCTCGCTCCGGACAGATCCTTCATGGGTCCCTCGATCCCTTTTTACGAGCTTCCCTTGAGTGATGACGATCACTCTTGTGTTAGCTTGGGATAATTGGATCTGGAACTCGTTGATGCTCCTGAATGGGACGATGAGATTGTTTCGATCGTCGACGGGGTGGCGTTTGCGGATGATCTTGCGATGGGGCCTGCTCATTTGGTGTTTGATTTTGAGAGTAGCCTTTCCCCTATGCAGTTTTGCCGGATTATGTTATTCCTTTTTCTTGTGAGCCGGCTGATGATGCCGTATTTGTGGATGAATCGGTGCCTGAGGTTGCGCCGAAGTGGGATGATGATTCCTCCCTCTCCGCTGGAGAATGTGAATCTTCAGAGCACTTTTACGCACCCCGGTGGGATGAGGAATATTCCCTTTCATATGCAGTGGTCTGCACCTCTTCATTGGACGAGGTTATTCCTCTTACCACCGTGGATCTCGAGTTCTCGAATTCCCCACGATACGACTCGTATGATTCCGATGATGATCTATGCTTAGATCTCACTGAGAGTGGTACCGGGATCACTCTCCCATTTTCTGATTATTTTAGTTCTTCTTCTCTTTTATTACTAGATCCCACTTCCTTATCGGAGCCTGTGCAGGTTGAGTCTCCACGGGTACGTTGGGATGATGATGAGCCTGGTGTTCATACCGTTGCCATCGCTTCCTACAAACATGTGGTGGACGATACCTTGCCAGGCAAGGATTTATTTTGTGGTGAGATGAGCGAGGACCAGTGCTCCTCCTCATCTTACTTCATATTTCCTCTACCTGTAAGGAATTGGTATGATTATTTAGGCAGAGGGGTAACTGCACTATCTCCGTATCGATACCCATTAGCGCAACGGATAATGGAATAGTTACCGGTGCATTTTTATTTTCATAGGCCCATTAGCTAGAACTGTATAGAATCGAATAAGTCGTGCTGGGATGACAATAACCCCAGTACTTATCTTTCATTTTCTGTATTTTTGTTTTCATGTCTATTTTATTTTTAGCATTTCTTTTTGTATATTTTTATTTTGCTTTTGCGGAGCTCACCCCTGCAGGTATTCATGACAACTTCATATTGGCGAGGTTGTGATTCTTCGTATGTTGGGCCTGCTTCTAGTTTTTCATGCGTCTTCTAGTATGCTCACTAGCTGAGTATTGGGTAACCTCATCCCTTAGCTCTATTTGAGTTAAATTTCAATATCATATGATGTGTTGTTTAGTTTAAGTCTGGGGGAGAGCCACTTTTGTTACCTTTTGCACGCGCACTATTCACGTGCATACTAGAAGTTTTTATAGTTTTATTTTGATTAGTTCATTGCATCGCACACCATTGCACCCACATGAGCGCGCGCTTAGCCGTTAGCTTGCCGCGAGTTAAACTCATTTCTTTGTTAGATTTGGGAAAATTGTTGTGCTGCATAGGATTGTGAGACGGAGTAAAATGTTGACCTTCCTGTGCTCCTAGTCAATTGTTCTCGTCTCGTGTAGAAATTCGAGTAGATTTAATTTTTCTGTATGCATATAGTTTTATATTCTTATATTTGTGTAAATACTTTTTATTCTACTCAAAAGTTGGTGAATCCGATGTGAATCAAACGGTAGTGTATGGATGTGTGTA
This sequence comes from Platanthera zijinensis, assembly GCA_039513925.1. Classification (NCBI taxonomy): domain Eukaryota; kingdom Viridiplantae; phylum Streptophyta; class Magnoliopsida; order Asparagales; family Orchidaceae; genus Platanthera; species Platanthera zijinensis. The sequence goes on from CM077092.1 coordinate 116,383,727, forward strand.
GTTGTCACTAGACTCGTTTTTCTCGGGTCGGGAGGAAGGATTATCTTTCTTGGTGGCTAAGAACTTGCCCCAAGCTACTCTTGAAGCATTGGTGCATGGTTAGTCAAGCATGAGCGTGATGTAGGCCAACATTTTGGCCCGGTTGAGCTTTGTACCGTTCCTAACGTCATATCCTCGCTAAGCCCCCTTGTGCCTACCCCTCTTTTGATTCAGCTCCACCATTATTTCACCAAAGCCTTATAGCCAATCCTAGTCGCACACCCAAGTCGAGCTTTAGTGTTTTATATTTTTTTGTTGGGGTGTTGATGTGGTGATATTATTTGTGAAAATGTGGATGTGCTCCAAAGATTATATTTGCTGAAATTGTGGAAATAAAGAAAATTATTTAAATATATATATATGTGAAAATGAGAAGTGAAAAGGAGAAAAAGCATGATTGAAAATCCTATTGGAGATGTGGTTATAATGGGAGTAGGCGGTGCACACACCCATATGTTAAAAGTTAAGTCTGGGGGTGTGGTGCACCTGCATATATTTTGGTTAGCGGATGGATTCTCTTTTCTATGTTAGCTCATTTGGGTTAGGTGCATAGCCTTCCTGTTTATCTTTGTTTACCTCACCGTAACCCAAGCCCCATCTCTTATCCTAAAGTCCTACGGATTCATGCTTGAGTCGAACTAGTGTCGTGGAGAGAGTGTGAACGGGTAAGCGTATGGTCCACAACATTGGTGGATTCCTTTGGAAGTGATCCTGAGCCCCGATCTTTGGCAAAGCTCACCTTAGTGGCCTGCCTACTTTCTTTCTATGCGTGACCGGATGATTCACCGTGATTCCATTTTTGAGTAGTAATTAATTTTTGTTACGCTTTGTGAAAAGTATAAACTATTTTGCATACTTAGAAATTTCCTCTATTATATTTTTATGCGTACGAGCATGCGACTTCGCATGGTACTCTGTATCACAATTTCTATGTTAGCTATGTCAATTTTTCTATCTGCATAGATTTTGTTTGCTCGGGACGCGGAAATAGCTAATTCTGGGGGTATGATGAGTTCGGTATTTATAGGGTTTTTCGGACTCATCTGGGCTTGTTTTCTTGCTCGTGCATTGCTTTTCAACCGGATTTCGGTTATATTTACATCGTTCGGTCATTGACCATTTTGTGCATTATTTTGGCCCTTAAGTGTGCAATTGCGCATTCTTTTGTTGGGGGTAAGCACATGATGCTCTCTATGGATCTTTTTGTATATTTTATGTTGTGTATTCTTGTTGGGAGCTGGTGCCCCAGTTGGTTTCATTGTTGTGCAGGTTGTCGGGATGTCCCGAAGTTCATTTTAAATTCTATGTAAAACGCACGGTTGTGCGCATTTCTTCGCGCACGGTTTCAGTGCAATCATGTGTTTCACACAGTAATTTTGGTGACTTCTGTTTCTACCTGTGCGTTTTGTTCCCTCACGGTTTAGGCCAAACAGTGCGAGAAGGAATCGCACTGTCTGCACTTTTTTCTCTGTTTTCCTGCCTTCTGGGGTAAATCGTGTGTTTCCTTCACATACGGGCAAACGCGCCCGTGCGCGAGTAAAATGCATGGTTCCTCTATTTCCCTTGATTTCATGCGTTCTGTGTTTACCCGTGTGATTTCCTTCACGCACGGGCGGAATCGCCTGTGCGCGAGTAAAACGCACGGGTCAACGCTTCTTCTTCCGCGATCAAGATCTGTAAGTTAATAACACACGGTTAGCGCACAGTCGTGCGCGGGACCGTGCGTGACCATTTTTCTGATCTTTTTCTATTTAAGCGCAGATTTTCAGTCATTGAGGGAGAGCTTCATTCCAGCCGATCCAGCCGCATTTTTAGGTCAAAGTTCCGCCCTTCCACCTCCTCCCTTCATCTTCCACCAAGGGGAGAAGCTCTGGTCATGCTCGCGAAGCCTATACCTTGTCGGTGCTTGCTCTCAGCCTTCTCCTTCATCTTCAAAGCTCTATTTCAAGCTTCGACTCTATAGCTAACAAGCGAAGGGAAGCTTGCAACTTTCTTCTGGATCGTGACACAAAGAATATGGGTCCATTGGAAGGTAGTGACATCCCTTCTCTACCCCGAACATAGTTGAGGACCGAGCTTGGACGGAGATTGACAACCCAGCGATTCCTTCTGCGACCCCTCGACGAGCCTTCAGATTTTGTCAATCTCTTGACTTGTTCTTCCTTTATTGTTGTTTATGTGTGTTGAAATTTTGTGTTGATGATGTGCTCTTAGTTGTAAACGTTATTAGTTTCATGTCTATGTGAACTTGTATTGTTTATGCTTAAGTTGCTTGAGTTTCGCCTTTATTTCCATCTACAACCGCATGTGTTCTGGTCACACTAGCGATTGCTTGTGGTGTGCGTTGCGAAGAGGTTCTTGTGACCCTCACTGTTCTCTAGGTTCTTACGCTTGCCTACTCGTCCATCCGCCCAGCGATTCGGTGCATAGCGGCCAAACTAGTCTTCCATCCCGCCTAGCGAAACATCGCATAGCGGCGTTGCATAGGAGTAGTTGTTAGTATTTTAATTTTCTTTTATCGCAATATCAAAACCCCCATCGTTAACGCTGACTTTAGGACTTCAATCTGAAGCCCTCCTCGAAATTAACTTCACCTTACTGTATTCCTTGAGAGATCGATACTTGGGTAAATTCGCCCATTTTATATTACTTGTGCGATCGATACACTTGCCATCACATTCGCATCAGCGAGTCCCTTACGACATTGGGTTTGCTCCATATCACTTTCCAACGTCCTGGCAGCCTCAATCAACTCATTAAAACCTACATTCTTCATAGCTATAAGGGGTTATCTCAAATTCTCTCTCAACCCATGGTAGAATAGGTTGTCCCTCTCCACATCATTAGCCATGGTCGTTCCCGCATAACAACCCAAATAAGTAAATTCTTGTATGTACTCATCCATAGTCTTATCACGGTGCACCAAGTACAGAAACTGCCTATGAAGAGCTAACCTTATCGACGAAGGGATATACTTCTTTAAGAAGGCATTCTCTAACTCTTTCATACATGGGGTGCATCCAGGAAATTAGTGGCCGCAATGGCTCACCCACCACAGCTTGGCGTCGCCTTCCAATATGAAGGTCGCGAACTGTCACTGCTTTTCCTCTGGAATCTCTGCCGCCCTCAGGAGTTCCTGAATCCTTGACAACCAATCCTCTACATCGGTCGGCGTGCTTACTCCCTTGAATGTTAGAGGATGGAAACTTAGAAAGTAATTCATCTATCAGTCTCCCTGCCCAACAACCACTCTATGATCCAATGACTCTGCCTACCTGGTTCCTCCGCCCGGTATGACCGGTACCGCATACAGGGTAACGGGAGTCGTTACCAGTGCAATAGGGGTCACAACTTGTGCTGCCACTGCAACTTGGGCCGCTTCCATTGCCTATACAAGCATGTGACAGAAATCGGCCGGGGTTACACCCATGCCCGTAGGACCCGGAGCGATAGCACTGCTCAATGAAGGCTCCTTGTTTGGCCTTGACATCCCTACCTCAATGCTTGCACCCTTAGCAAAAGCAAGGTAAAACAAGAATCAGCTTCTATTCACAAAACTTAGACACTAGGACACTCACGGTCCCGCAATACTCTTATGTGGATAACTTCTTTACGCGATCCGATTATGCCTAATCGACCATTAAACCTTACCCTGGACACTAAACTGGCTTTGGTACCAAATTGTAAAGCCTCCCATGTAATGACTAAATAATATGGGTCCGGCAGGGGCCTGATAACATAAAGACTTCACAGGTTTAGCATTATAAAATGATATAAAGAACTACTCAACTCAAAACTCAAGAAATAAGATAGCAGAAACATAAAATAACTAGAAGTTATCCACAATCACAGGAGTATCAAAATGACCTTAAGGCCTTACACATATGATTGTCCAAAACTAAAACAACCAAAAATAGAGCAAAGTTCTTTAGAACTCCTAAGCTACCTCGGCATGCAAGCCGGACTATAGTGCATTAAGCAAAGCATTCAACAAATCTTAAGTAAATAAAAGAGGGTTCACTTCATGAGGATTAGGCCTTTTTGGCCGGTGAGCTTGCTCCCACTTGCGAATCTTGCCATGTAAAAAATTAGTTGTAATATGGGTCAGCAAAGGCTGACCTCAACTATATAACTAACACATCTCCTGGTCGTCCCTAGCAGACCCCGAGGCACTCCATCACCCTACAGGTCAGCACTTCGTATGCAAATGTATATATATAGAGAGAGAGTAAAGAAATAGGTTGGGCTGTCACAAACATCAAACACATTTTTAGGTTGAGCATTTAATAAAAAGGGGCCTACCATGCAACATGTATGCAAACCTTGGTTTCACCTAAGGAACCCTATAGCGCATGAATTTAACACATCATCACGCATCATCACATCACATCACATAGGTACTTCCATTTTCCCCTAACGGAATTCAATCTACCACACGGAACTCTTGCCTAGTCGCCACCCACTCGTGGGTCTCAAGACCCGGGCTTGCCTGCAAGCTCTGACCCCACCTGGGATTGTCAAAAGCTTGGCGTTCTCGTCAGTTTCTCAGAAGGGGGTTTGTCTCACCGGGACACTCTCCACACAGAACTTGCGTGTCACGGGCTAGTCAGCCGACCATAGAGACAAAGCCACGCCTTCGCACATTAAACAACAAATATATCCTTTCTCACCCTAATACACCATTTGTTCTCGCACGAAAATAAGGGGTGTTGAAAATGGTGAAGTGAAAGTGGGTGATTGGGAAACCTTGGCGACCTGTCCGCGCGGTCTATACGAATAGGACTGGCAGTTAGCCAGGTCAGCGGAGGTGTTGCAGACGGCTTGTTCTTTTGTAGCCTGGGCTGTCTATTCACGCGGTCTATGCGAACAAAGATGGTAGCCAGCTAGGCCGGCTTATGCTCAGCAAGCAGTTGGATCCCAGAAGGTAACCAGGCAGATAGCTTCTCTATCCGTGGAGTCCGGCAAGATACGGACTGGGCTGGAGCTCGGCAGACCAGCATGGGAGTTGCCTTGGTCTAGCTCTGGTGGTGCGGCTAGTGGAAGCTGCAAGGTTCGCTAGTTAGTGCAGACTTGTGTTGGAGTTCGCAAGGATTGGAGGAATGTTTCCAGTGTTTGTCAGTAAGCGCGGACTGGCCCTTATGGACAGTTGTGTGGACATGGTTGGTTCTGAACCAAGTCCATGTTTGCTCAGTCCGGGAGATAGCGCGGTTAAAGCGCGGGCTGCTTCTCAGTCTGCCAAGCTCGACAGCAGTTATCGTGTGCCTTAGTTGCGAGCTTGGGGAATGCGGACTGGAGTTGAGTCCGCAGATGCGTGTGGATTGGTGCAGTATCCGCCAAGTTGGGCAGTGAAAGTATCTAGTGTCAACCTAATCCACCTATAAGGGGGGGAATAGGTGTCGTGCAGTCTTATGCGGAATTAAACTAACCTGCACAAGTAAGCAAACAAAATACAGAAAACACACAAAGAATTATAGTGGTTCCCCGATTTGGGTACGTCCACTTTCCCCCTTCAACCTATCTCCCACCAAGGGGCGACTCAGTCACTTCTCAAAACAGATTGAAATCCAATCCTCACACAAGGAGCAACGCTCCCCTAACCACGGAAGGAACCCTTCCAACAATGGAGTCACAACTCCACCACAATGGGTTGCACCCAACCCTTACAAATAGGAATGAAAGTTACTTTACAACAAAATTGAATGTAAATTAAAATACAAACAATGCTTTATGGAGATTCTGATGTCCTTCTTCGTTTGTTGAAGCTTGCACGAAAAGTACGAAGATTCCACAACTGGATTTATCACTTGGAATGGATCTTGTTAAGATCGGCGGCGGCAAGCAAGTGCGGCGGCGATGCTTTGTAAATCCAAACTACTTGACGAAGCAAGCTAGGTCTTCGAACGATCTCAGTCGGATCAAACGTCTCAACCGATTCGGAAGGGAGAACAAGTCTCGTTCAACGAATCGGAAGACAAGAGATCTCGAGAGAGACATGTGAGACCGGCTGCTTGCCTCAGTGCTGTCGTCGAGCGATCAGAGACAAGCTGAGATTAGTGGCGGCGATAATCTTGCGATCGGCGACTTGCGTGCGGGCGTAGCTCGCGATGCGCTTGGTCACGACGGCGTGATTTCATTTCGTATTTTTGGTGGCTATAGAGTTTCAAAATACGCATGTATTTATACCAGGAGCCAACCCTAAGATCCGTTGTGTGGCCCACGAGGAAAAGCCCTAGCCTCGGCCGAAACAGCGCACGACGGCTCGGTTCGGTCCAGCGAGCGGTGAGAATCTGCCTAAGGCAAAATCGGCGGGAGTCGTTGGTGATTCCTGTCGATGTCGGTGGGAATCACTCCCGACTCCCGTCGATTCTGCCTTGGTAGAATTTCTGACTTTGCCGGCCGAAAGTAGTCGGCGGGAGTCACTTAGTGATTCCCGTCGAAGTCGGCGAGAATCACTAACGACTCCCGTCGATTCTTACTTGGAAGAATTTTCCTCCTTCCTTCTTTTGATAGCTTGGTCTTTGACCCATCCTTGCTCCTTCTTCTGCTCTTGATCTACCTTGACCCTGTACTTGAAAATAAGTACACTCTAATAGAGAGAGCACACGTGGATCAACACACTGATCTACACAACGAGGGATTACGTTGCGCAGACTCGTGTATATTGACCCACTGCACTCTGACATTGGTGTGTACTTAGGATGGAATAGCTGCAAGCACAACTTGATAGAATTGTCAAATACATTGTCAATTCAACTTAGCTTGTTCAGGCTCTTCTTCAAATCAGGTCTATTGTGGATGCAATACCCAACAATCTCCCCCTATTTGAAGAAGCCTAAACCCTACAAGCAAAGGTGAATAGAACAGATGGAAATCAAAATCATAAAATGAAAATTCAGTTGAGTGTGGAATTCATTACCATTTTCCTAAGAGCAACATAGCCTTAGCCGAAGTGATCTCCCCCTATCTTAGAGCAACATAGCCTTTGTGGCCTACTTAGCATTACCAGCCACATTAGCCTTGGCCAAGAGGGTAATCTCCCCCTTTTTGGCTTCTACAAACCTGGGACTTACCCTTAGAGCAAAATGCTCCCCCTCAGTTCTTGCATCCATGCCCGATCTTGAGTTCCAAGCAGATGCTTCCCCTTGATCCAAGAGCCTTGAGCCTTTCAGTCTTCAATCTTCAAAGTTCAGCATGCCGAGTTCAGTTTTGAAGAAATGGAACTTGGCCTCGTCTAGTGGCTTCGTGAAGATATCTACAATCTACTTATCCGTGGGGACATAGTAGAGAGATATATCTTTGTTCTGCACATACTCCCGAATGTAGTGGTATCGCACTTCAATATGCTTTGTTCTGCTCTGCGACACTGGATTGTTCGCAATTGCAATTGTGCTCGAGGAGTCACAATACATGGGAACTTCTCTGAACTGTAAGTCATAATCTTCGAGCTGATTTCTGATCCATAGAAGTTGTGTGCAACAGCTGCCTGCTGAGATGTACTCAGATTCAGCCGTAGAGGTTGCGACATAGTTATGCTTTTTACGGTTCCACGATATAAGCCTTCTTCTGAGGAATAGGCACGTCCTAGTAGTGATTTTCCTATCATTCCTGCTTCCTGTAAAGTACGTATCTGAAAAGCCTATCAACTCGATATCATTATTTCTTGGGTACCACAATCCAAGATTTGGTGTACCTTTAAGGTATCTAAGAATCTGCTTTGCAACGACATAATGAGATTCCTTAGTGTTCACCTGATATCTGGCACAAACGCATGTGGAAAACATAATATCTGGTCTACTAGCAGTAAGGTAGAGCAGGGATCCAATTATGCTTCTATACTTGGTTTCATCAAAAGGTTTCCCTTTCTCATCCTTGTCCAGAGACACAGTGGATCCCATTGGAGTCCTCATAGAGGTTTCACTCTCCATTCCGAATTTCTTGAGGTGTTCATTTGTGAACTTCATTTGGGAGATAAAAATTCCATCCTCGGACTGTTTCACTTGAAGTCCCAAGAAATACTTCAGCTCTCCCATACTGCTCATTTCAAACTTCCCTTGCATAAGTTTGGAAAACTTCTTGCACAGGTTGTTGTCCGTTGAGCCAAATATTATGTCATTGACATAGATTTGCACCAGCAAAATCTTGCCTTTGACTTCCCTAAGAAACAATATCTTATCTATTTTTCCTCTCGAGAACTTGTTCTCTAGAAGAAAACTAGACAGAGTCTCATACCAAGCTCGAGGAGCTTGTTTTAAGCCATATAATGCTTTATTAAGAAAGTAAACATGATCAGGGAGAGTTGGATTAATAAAACCTGGGGGTTGCGCGACATATACTTCCTCTTTTAAATCTTCATTCAGGAAAGCAGACTTCACGTCCATCTGATAGACAGTGAATCCTTTGTGAGAGGCATACGCTAGGAACAACCTGATCGCCTCGAGCCTTGCAACTGGTGCAAAGGTTTGGTCGAAGTCAATACCCTCCTCCTGTCTATATCCTTGAGCCACTAGTCTGGCTTTGTTCTTGATGATGACACCATGTTCATCCAGTTTGTTTTTTAAGATCCACTTTGAAAGTAAGGGTAAGATCTATCTTCACTCTAGAGGGGGGTGAATAGAGAATTTTAAAATAATTTACAATTAAAACTGTAAAGCAGTGGAAGACTTAATTTACTTATATGTGTAATGTGCTAGCAGAAAGGTAAACACTAAAACAGTAAGAAAACAGAAACACACAGCACACAGCAAAGCAAAAAAGCACGGCAAGCTATATGACACAAGGAGCTATAGTTGTTCCCCAACAACCTGGGTACATCCACTCTTCTACAACCCTAGGTAGAAATCCACTGCAGGAATAGTTGATCAGGTGTCCTGGGCACCAATGAGCTTTTGATAAGGTGCTCAAAAACAAAACTAGATTTTTTGATAAAGTATCTTGCCACCACTGAGTTTTGACAAGGTCTCACAAACCAGCCACAAAACTTTTGAAGGGAGTTTTGAGAAACCCTTTTACAGGAGAGAAAGGAAAAAGAAAGTAAGTTGAGTTGTTCTTCTCTGTCAACAATCTGAGAGAAGATAAGTGGAAGATATTGTCAAAGCTCCCCCTGAGATCTATAAGGGTTCAGGAAGATGAGCTTTGCTTTGGGTGATAGGCCTTCAGTTGCTTCAGATCTTTAGCAAAGGATGATTTCAGCAGATGCTGAAATGTGTGATGTCTGGAGTCCTTGATAATAAAGCTTTTGAACACTTGAAGCTTCAAGGAGTAAAAAGGCAGATGATCTCCTTCACAATGATGTTCCTTGTGTTCTTGAAGAATTCTAACTCAGTGATTCTGTAAGTTTTTGTCTACTGAATCTATTCTAAGAAGATGAATTCTTGATGAGTGAATTTCTTGTTCTCTCTTCTGTATATCTTTTTCAAATCTTGTCTGTGTTCTATTCAGAATAATTCTCTAGGTAGTATATCAGATCCTAACTTTAGATGGTCGTTATTCAGTCATACATCACCTCCATAATTGACAACTGTCTCTGGGGAAAGTCCTAAGTAACATTCCAATTATTCTTCCTTGAAACTTGCACCAGATTGCTTGAAACGGCTACATAATCCTTTGTCATAAATGCTGAAAATAAATCTGAATGAATTCCATAACTGTCCTGAATTTGAATCCTGAAAACATCGACCTCTCAGAAAAATCATCGACCTGAGCTCAGCTATCGTCGACCTGAGCTCAGAGATTGGATTTATACTAGAGACAGAAAACGTCGACCTGAGCTCTACAATCGTCGACCTGAGCTCAGCGAATTGGAAATAAGCTAGAGACAGAGCGTCGATCTGAGCTTGAATATCGTGGAACGGAGTTCGACGCCTCATTGAACTGAGCTCAGAGATCGTCGACCTGAGTTTGGCGTTTCGTCGACCTGAGCTCGACGAGAATTATCTTTGTCTCAGCACTTAAATCCTGATCTGTAGAAGGTCTAGAGGGCAGCTTTCAAACCTAAGTACTAACCCTAAGACTCATTCTAATTGACCTATCAGACTATACAGCAAGGTCAAAACAAAATCCTAATCACATAGTGATCCATACTCAAATTAGTAATAGGGTGTTCCAACAATCTCCCCCTATTTGGGTTAGGATTACTATTTACATGACAGAATGTAAAATAACAAGCATACATTAGGATTAAAGAAAACAAAACAGAAACAACAATGCAGATAACATATGTTGAGCATTGTAGAAACACAGCAAGAGTCACAGAATCAGTCAGAAGATAAATATGAGTATCAGCTTACATAAGTTACTCATTGCCCTTCTTGAATAAGATTTCTCTGTTGGGATTTAGGGCTTCTTTCTTGGATCTTTTATCATCTTCTGCACCTAAGGAGGTTTGAGATCTTGGCCTTGGAACTACAGCCTCAGGATGCAGCTTCATATAGTCTTCTGGATCAAAGAATTTCCTTGAAGCATATCTCTCTAATTCTTTCTTTCTATGTTCTGACATGGTTGTGATGTTGGAAGTATCTCTGCCTTGCTCTTTAGCCATCTTAATCTGATCTAATTCAGCAAGCTCTTTCATTCTAGCTGTCCAAGATAAAGGATTGTTCTCAGGGTCCTCAAAAGGAACTAGGGGTTCATATCTGTTGATTGACTCTGAATCAGTTTGAGGATCCCTGGTGACAACTGTATCTCTGAGCTTGTATGGGAAAGGACCTGATGTAGAATCAGTGGGGCCTTGTCCTTCCCTTTGTTGACTGGAGTAAGTTCTGTAATCTCTTTGCCTTCCTCTCTACTGACCTCTTCTAAACTGATAACCTCTTTGATGTTGTCCTCTGGGTTGATATCTCTGTGAAGGTTGAGAGGAGCTATGCTTTGTAGCAGATGAGTGAAAAGCTGAGCCTCCACCAGATCCTGAATCTGGAGGAGGAGGACGAAATTGAGATGATCCTTTTTCATACTTTTCAAGCTTTCTCTTTTTCCTCATGGCCTTAAGCTGGTTCTTAGAGTATTGCATCCATGGTTCAGTGATTTGGCAGTCATGCAGAATGTAATAGGGTATATCATTGTTGCCTTTGACTTTTGCAGGAGGTACTTTCATCATAGCCTTACTTCTTGCTTTCCTTTTCTTGGCAATGGTGCCAGAAGAATCATCAGAGTCAGTGTTGAATTGATCACTATCTGAACTCTGGGGTCTGTCATATAGATAATCAATACTTTTGATATACTCTTCTCTTTGTTTTGACTTCTCAGAAGCAGTAGCAGGAGCAGAAACTATTGGAGTAGCAGTAGGAGCAGAGACAGGATCTTCAGAAACAACAGGTTCTTCTAAGTAAACATCAAGTTCATCAGCAGCAGTAGCATCAACAGAAACAACAGGAAACATATCAATATCAGCAGATTCAATAACTTCAATAGAAGCAGAAACAATAACTTCCTCAGTCTTAAGAGAACTGATATAAGAAGTAATTAGACTGGGATCACAAACAACAATAGGCACAATGGCCTTAGTAAAGTCTTCAACTCCCAGAGCTGGTAAGGTCCTGAAGTGAAGAAAGTCAAAATCAGATAGCAGTGACCTGAGGTCCACTGTTAGTACTGGAACGTGGGCTTGAACTGAAACATCAGCAGTAATTTCTGGCAGCAATTCCTCTGAAATAGCAGGCACTACCACAACTTCATAGGGCATCTCCCCCTGCCTTGATTCAGTGAGAACTGGATCAAGACACCCCATTGAAGGGATTGCCTGAGGAGTAGATAGAGAGGAGAGCCTTTCAGATAACTCCTTGATGGACTGCAGGAGTGGAGCCATGGAGGTCTCCAGCAGGGCTACTAGCTTGGGAGCCAGTATCCCATAGAGCTTATCTTCCAGTGCTGAGAGATCCACTTGCTCAAGTGGGACTTGAGTAGAGGTGGAGGAAGAAATGACTGTGGCTGGTGATGGATGGGCTGCAGGATGAGTGGGTGGGGATGGTAGGATGTTGGGTTGAGAGATATGGATGGTGGAGATAGAGGTTATGGGTGTGGAGATGGATGGAGTGAAGGATGGTTGGGTTAGAATATCATGGAGTAGTTGTTGGTATGAGGAAGTGGAGGGAAGCTCACTAGGTGAGGAGGGGGAATCATCCATGAAGGAATCATCCTTGATGTTGAAAGATGGAATGTCAAGAGGTGGATAATAATGAAGTGGATGGAATTGTTGTTCTGTGGTGGCTGGAGGAGGTGAAAAAGTGGACAGAGGAGTTGAAATTATAATGGGGGAGGAGATAGATGTGGAGATGGTTGAGGTGGATATGGAGGTAGAGATGGTTATAGTGGATGAGGGAATGGTTGAGGGAAGAACTGGAGAAGGTTGAGAAGAGGAAGAGGCAGGAAATGCTTCAATGAGGGCAGGGGCCTGAGGGGAAGAGACTGCAACAGTCCTTGTTCTTGAAGCAGTAGTAGTCCTGGTTGGCCTGACTATCTGCCTGTCCTATTTCCCAAACAGGGCACAAGTCAGCCTCTTTGATGCATTGATGTGCATTCCACTAGATACCAGCAGTTCAGGGCACCTGGAGTGCAGGAATAACCCTATTATCCTCCCAAAGTTTACCAACCTTTTGTTCACTTTCTTCTTAATCAAGTCAAAGAAGAGCTCTCCCCAGTTCAAATTTCTCTTGTCCACAAGTGCTCCCATCAAGCAGAACTGATACCTTGAGATGGTATCATATGCTGAGTGCTTTGCCAACAGCACTTTCCCCACAACAGAAGCGAGAAATCTATACTCAATAGATAAGTTCTTTTTCAACAACTTGCTAGGGTTAGCGGCAGAATGTCCCATTCTATCTAACATATTTGCAGATTCTTCTCCAGATAACTCAATGGAATCATTTCCAGAACTCAATTTAAACACTTTAATCAAAAGAGCAGGTGTTAGGGATACCTGCGTCCCGGCTATAGTACCAACCAATGTATTCTGATCCAAATTCTCTACTGTATATACCCATTCTTTAATTTCATCGGCTGCAATCTTCATCCTGGTTGTCATTATTTGCACTAGTTATTGTTCTTTGAATAGGTCCAAAAATTCTTTGAAGATTTGATCGCTTCCATTAAAGGAGTCCATGTTGATATCAAACCCTGTGTCGAACTTCATCTTGGCAAGAGCGGCAACGGACACAGCAATTATGTACCTGCAAAGATGAACAAACACGACCTAGTGTAGAAAAGTTTGGAGGGAAAGGAAACGTTTGTATAGAGTATGAAAACGCAAAAGAAGAACGATGGCCGAAAGAATGATTTTATATTAGGGTTCAACGCCGGAAGGAAAGATGTTTGAACTCCGTTCGACGATCTGGGCTTCTAAAGGAATCTGAAGAGTCTACAATAACGTCGATCTCCGTTCGACGATACTAGAGAACGTCGATCTCTGATCGACGATCGCTGACTAGAAGAAAATTGCCTAGCGCTGTCTGGAAAATGGTGAACTCCGGTCGACGCTTTTGGAAAGCGTCGATCTCCGTTCGACGATCTTGGGGAAAAACGTCGAGCGCAGTTCAGAGACAAAAAAAACATACAAACACTAGAAAATACAAGTTTTTAGCCTAGTTTTGGTCTGTTTTAGAGTTTTAAAATCTTGGGTTTTATTTTAAACTTCCTCCATCTAACATTCCTAACTGATTTAGGAAGAAGGTATGTTTCTTTTCATCCAAGGGTTTGGTGAAAATATCTCCCCTTTGCAAATCAGTTGGGATATACTGAAGTTCAATTTAATTTTTCGCAACATTATCTCTTAAGAAGTGATGCCTAATCTCTATATGTTTTGTCCTACTATGGAGGACTGGATTTTGTGCTATAGAAATAGCACTGGTGTTATCACAAAATATTTTTGATCCTTCTAAGATGTAGCCATAGTCTAGGAGCTTGTTTTGAATCCACAAAATCTGTGAGCAACAACTGTCTGCTGCCATGTATTCAGCTTCAGCAGTTGAAGTGGACACAGTTGTCCGTTTCTTACAGAACCAGGAGAAAAGTCTATCACCAAGAAACTGGCAAGTTCCACTGGTGCTTTTCCTGTCTACTCTACATCCAGCATAATCAGCATCTGAAAATCCAGTTAATTCAAATCCTGAGTCTTTTGGATACCAGAGACCTAGATTTGGAAACCTTTTCACATACTTAAGAATCCTCTTAACTAATGTTAGGTGTGACTCTCTAGGGCTTACTTGGAACCTAGCACATATGCATGTAGCAAACATTATATCAGGTCTACTAGTTGTAAGGTACAATAGAGAGCAAATCATTGCTCTATATGTTGTCTGATCAACATGTTTTCCATGTTCATCAGCATCTAAAACAGCATTAGTAGGCATTGGTGTTTTCATACATGATGCCTCATACATACAAAATTTCTTAACCAGTTCTTTTGCATGCTTGGTTTGAGAAATAAATATGTCATCAGCATGTTGTTTGACTTGCAATCCTAGAAAGAAGGAAAGCTCACCCATGCTACTCATTTCAAATTTAGAATGCATTTGGTTAGAGAACCTTCTTCACAAATTTGAATCAGTAGAACTAAATATGATATCATCTACAAATATTTGTACTAGTAGGGTATGGGACTTATGGGTTCTAATAAAAAGAGTTTGGTCGACTCTACCCCTTATAAAATCATTTTTCAGAAGAAAGCGTGCTAAGGTCTCATACCATGCTCTAGGAGCTTGCTTGAGAACATATAATGCTTTATGCAAATTGAAAACATGGTCAGGATAAGTTGAAGAGATAAAACCTGGAGGTTGTCTAACATAGACTTCTTCTTTGATGTCTCCATTGAGAAATGCACTCTTCACATCCATTTGGTAGACCTTGAATCCTTTGTGAGCTGCATTAGCTAGGAATATTCTTATGGACTCTAACCTTGCAACTGGTGCAAAGGTCTGGTCATAGTCTATTCCTTCTTCTTGAGAATAACCTTGAGCAACTAGCCTTGCCTTATTTTTTACAATAACTCCTTGATCATCAAAATTGTTTCTGAACACCAACTTTGTTACAACAATGGAGTGATACTTAGGCCTTGGCACTAGTTCCCAAACTTTATTCCTCTCAAATTGATGTAGTTCCTCTTGCATAGCAATGATCTAGTGTGGATCTTGTTCTGCATCTTGAATGGATTGAGGCTCAACATGAGATAGAAAGCAAGTGTTCATCAGGTTCCTGTTGACCTGATTTATGGATTGCACACCAGCTGAGATGTTTCTAATCACTTGGGAGATTAGATGATCTCTTGTTGTTACTAAATCAATAGGGGGTGTTGATTGTTCACCAACCTGTGTTGTTGTTTCCTCTAGTGGAATAACAACTGGCTCTTCGAGATGGTTTTCTCCAAGATGTTGAACATCTTCTTCATCTTCACTGATTTCATCCTTATGTTGGTTAGGTGGATATACTGAATCCTTCTCTACAATATGCAATCTATCCAAATTTTCTGAAAGAGAGTTTACCTGCAAGGGTTCTATGGTAGAAGTGGACTTCTCCTTACAAAACATATTAGTCTCATCAAAAGATACATGAACAGATTCTTCAATTTTAAGAGAAGTTTTGTTATAAACCCTATAAGCTTTACTGATCATGGAGTATCCCAGAAAAACTCCTTCATCAGCTTTAGCTTGGAATTTTGCTAAATACTTCTTGTCATTATTGTGAATATAATAAATACAACCAAAATTTTTGAAATAGTCTACTTTAGGTTTCTTCCCTTTGAACAATTCATAGGGAGTCTTGCCCTTCAGTTTATGTATCAAACTTCTGTTCAACACATGGTTGGAGGTGTTCACTGCCTCTGCCCAAAAGGATAGAGGAAGGTGAGCATCTGTCAAAAATGTAGTAGCAGATTCAATTAGGGTTCTATTTTTCCTTTCAGCTACCCCATTTTGTTGAGGAGTTCTAGGAGCTGAGAAAGTATGCATAATCCCTTCACTCTGACAGAACTCTTGCATAAGAAGAGAATCAAGCTCTGTCCCATGATCACTTCTGATTAGGGCAATGTGAGTATTGAACTCAATCTGTATGCATTTGAGAAAATCTGTCAAACACTAAAAGTTATCAGACTTCTTCCTCAGAAAGAATACCCATGTGAATCTAGAGAAGTCATCTACAATCACTAAAGTTTAAGATTTCCCTCCTAAGCTTTGTACTGTAATGGGTCCAAAAAGATCCATGTGTAACAGATACAAGATCCTAGGTGAATAACTCTTATTAAGTGACTTAAAACTATTTTTAGTTTGCTTGCCTAATTGACAAGCCCTGCAGAGTCCTTCCTTCTTGTAGGGGCCAGAAGGTAGTCCTCTAACAAGGTTGTCCTTGGATAGCCTAGCAATGGTTCTAAGGATTATATGCCCTAGTATCTTATGCCAAAGATCTTTTGGTTTGCAAACAGAATTAAATAAACAGATTTCTATATTGGTTGAAAGGAAATCTACTAGATAAATGTTACCTTTCCTTTTACCTGTTAACACTGTTGTGTTATCCTCTGACTTGATCTTGCATAAGGATTTGTTGAATATCATTTGATATCCTTCATCACAAAGGTTACTGATGCTGATTAGGATGTGATTCTATCCTTTCACATAAGCCACCTTCTTGAATGTGACTGAGCCAATCTGAACAGCACCATATCCTTTTGTTTGACCAAAGTTTGAATCACCAAATATCACTTTGGGTCAAAGTTTGGTTCTGAAGGATGTGATACTATCCTTGCTACCTGTCATGTGCTTTGAGCACCCACTATCCAGATACCATTGTTGGTTCATTGCTGGATAGGTCTTCACCTGCACATAAACAATTTATATGTTTTTGACCCAGTTTACCTTGGGTCTAGGTTTATAACCTTTAAACTCAGAAATAAAAGACACCCCTGGCTGACTCTTATATCCTTCAGGATGGTATCTCCTAGGAGTCACTATCCATTCAGTATAAGGGTTGAAGCTTTGGGATGAGGTACTTCTAGGATTGATTTTATATTTACCTCTGAAAGAATGTTCAAAGCTTTGAGCTCTGTTCGACGATCGTAGAGCTGAGTTCGACGATCTTGGGTCAGATCGTCGAGCTCCGTTCAAAGATCGACTATACAAGAGTTCAGAGTTCAGAAGTTGTCGATCTGAGTTCGACGTTTTAGCCTGAGATCGTCGAGCTCTGTTCGACGATCGTCGACCTCTGTTCGATGTTTTCTGTTAAACTTTGTTTTCCTTAGGTAAATCAGGATTCTTCCTAGCTACCTCTACAACACCCTTTCCTTTATCAGAAATAAATTTAATTGGGGTTGTTAATACTATAGGTTGGCTTGATGAAGCACCCAAGACCAGTGTACTGTTGAATCTTGAGTTCACTGTGTTTGTGATGTCCATCAGTCTGATGCTTCTCCCATTAAGGGATTCTTCAAACTTCTTTGCCTGGGATAGTCACTTTTCAGTGATGCTATCTTCTCCCTAAAGCATTCTAACTCCTTAGAGAGTTTGAGGTTGTCTGATTTTAAGGTGCTATGTTCAGACAATTGATTTCTGAGAGAGATAATCTCCTTCTCAGACTTTAACAAGTCTAAACAAAGTGCCTTAAATTCAGATCTAAAGTCCTCTAAATCAAAGTCAAAGGAGTCTATTACCTGGTCTTCTTCAGTTTGAGTTTCAGATTCAGACTCTGACTCTTGTTCTGCATCAGAATTTTGTTGGGAGGCATTGATAGCCATCATGCAGAATTCCTTTTTTTCAACATCATCTTTGTTGGAACACCTTATTACTAATTTGGGCAAGGATCACTATGTTTTTAGGAAATTGGTTTGACCTAGATGTATAGTTGAAAAGGTCAAATTAGAATGAGTCTAGGGCTTAGAACTTAGGTTTGAAACTGCCTCCAGGACCATTCAAAGATCAAGACTTAGAGCTGAGACAAAGACAATTTTCGTCAAACTCAGTTCAACGAAACGTCGAACTCCGTTTGACGCTCTCTGAGCTCAACTCTGCTGAGTCATCGAACTCTGGTCGACGATCTTCGAGCTCAGATCGACGATCTTCTTTCAGCTACTTTCCCAATCACTGAGCTCAGTTCGACGATCATAGAGCTCAGTTCGATATTTTCTGTCTGCTGTGTTAATCCAATCTCTGAGCTCAGTTCAACGATCGTAGAGCTCAGATCGACGATTTCTGTGAGAGATCGACGCCTTCAGAATTCAAATTCAAGGAAAGTTATGGATTATAATCAGAATTAATTCTTGCATTGATTGCAAAGGATTTCCTAGCCGTTTCAATCAATCTGATGCAAGTTTCAAGGAAAGACTAAATGGAATATTGCTTAGGACTTTCCCCGGATACAGTTGTCTATTATGGAAGTCATTTATGACTGATTAAACGGCCGTCTAAGAGAATATCTGATATACTCCTTCAGTTTTCATTTCTTATAACAGACACACAAGATACAGTGATCAATACAGACAATACAAAGAGATATAGACGAATTAGATTACATTACAGAAGATTGAACAATACAATTTCTCTGATCAAGAATTCAACTTCTGTGATTTACAAATCTACTGAATCTTAAAGTGTTCAAAGGCTTCAACATCAAGGACTCCAGACACCAAATATTTCAGCATCTGCTGGAATCATCTTCTGCTGGAGATCTGAAGCTTCTGAAGGCCTATCACCCTAGCAAAGCTTTCACTCCTGAACCATTCTACATCTCAGGGGGAGCTTTGACAACATCAACAATCCATTAGTCTTCTCTCAGTGATTTGAGACAGAGAAGACATCATCATCTCTTTCTTTTTCTTTTCCTGCTATAAAAGGGTTATCAAAACTCCCTTCAAAAGTTCTAAATCTGGTTCTGAGAGCCTTGTCAAAACTCAGTGGTGGCAAGACACCTTATCAAAAAATCTAGATCTGGTTTTTGAGCACCTTATCAAAAGCTCATTGGTGCCCAGGACACCTGATCAACTCATCCTGCAGTGGATTCCTACCAAGGGTGGTAGAAGAGTGGATGTACCCAAGCTTTTGGGGAACCACTATAGATCCTTGTGTCTTCTGGTTGTAGTGTATTTGTTATTACTGTGTGCTGTGTGATTCTTATTTCTTGCTGTAACTTTATTTTTCTACAAGCAGCTTACACATATAATTAAATTAATTCTTCCACTACCTTACATTTTTTTAATTATAAACATTATTTTAAAATACTCTATTCACCCCCCCCCCCTCTAGAGTCAAGATAGATCTTTCTCACTTTCAATTGGTATCAGAGGCAGGTTGGTTCTTACAGGCTAACACCTAAACAAAAAGATCTCTGAAAAGATCAATCTTATATAGAGGGGTATTATTTTATGTATTATAGTTATTTTCAAAAACCATGGCACAAAACAAAGACTATACTAGCACCAGACCTCCAGTGTGCAATCTTTCCAAGTTTGCACTTTGGAAGGCAAGGATTAGATTATACATGAATTCTATTGATGTGGATATCTTCAATTCTGTTTTGACAGTGTGTCCAAGACCTCCAGAGACCACAAGCACAAGTGTTGTTCCACCTCCCTCAGGAACAGATGCAGAAATAAAGAAGTGGAAAACTGCAGATGCAAAGGCCATGAATATTCTTGCTCAGACTATGTCTGATGAGATATTCCAGAAGGTTGCTGAATGCTGCTCAGCTAAAGACATATGGGATAAGCTTTCAGAAATTGTATCAGGATCTACTGATGAAAGAAAGGACAGGAGATCCCATCTCATATTCTAATATGAGAACTTCAAGAAAGGTGAAGCTGAATCAGTTGCAGATATGTACACCAGGCTCAGTCTGATAGTCAGTGAGTTAAAGTCATTGGATAAGGAAATCACACTCACAGAACTCAATGACAAGATTCTAATGTGCTTCCCCAGCACTTGGGATTCAAGGATCTGGCCAATTATAGATGTAAGAAGCCTAAGTTAATGTTGGTACCCTAGTTTGATTTGAGTTTAGTCTTGTCTTTTTAGTCCCTTGACCCAAGAAATATCTATGGTCAATGGTTAGTAGTCTAGCTGTAGAGTCCTCACTTTTCCAGATGATGAATTTGGTTAAGTAGTTTGTTCGTTCGACTATCGTCGAACGCCGCTCGACTATCGTCGACTAACTGTTCGACGATCGTCTATCAGTTGTTCAACTTTTAGTCTGCGAGGATAGTTCGACTATCAGCTGATAGTTCGACTATCTGTGTGCTTTGATAGTTCGACTATCTGCTTGGATAGGTCGACTATCTGATAGCTCAACTATCTGTTGATAGTTCGACTATTTGTTCTGCGTTGATAGTTCGACTATCTGTTGATAGGTCGACTATCTGTTCTCGCTTGGTAGTTCGACTATCTGCTTTGATAGTTCGACTATCTGATAGTTCGACTATCTGTTGATAGGTCGACTATCTGTTTGTTTTTGATAGTTCGACTATCTGTTGATAGTTCGACTATCTGTTTCGCTCTGATAGTTCGACTATCTGTTGATAGGTCGACTATCTGATAGCTCGACTATCTGTTGATAGTTCGACTATCTGTTTTGCCTTGATAGTTCGACTATCTGTTGATAGGTCGACTATCTGATAGCTCGACTATCTTCTGATAGTTCGACTATCTGCTGTGATAGTTCGACTATCTCCTGTGATAGTTCGACTATCTGGATCGTTCGACTATCTGCCCGATAGTTCGACGATCTCCGTGCGTCGGTCGACGATCTTCGAGGGTCGTTCGACGCTTTCTGTCTGCCTTTATATTTTGTATTTATTTATTATATTTAATTAATTAATACATTATCCGGCATATCTTTTCAGTTGTTTTATGATAATATTTCCAGGCAATATTTGCTCCATCCCTTATGCCTGAGTCAAATCTTTTTAGATAAAGTTGTTTTTCTTATTAGCTGACTTTGTATTTTACTTTATCTGCTGTCAGTCCTTTATAGCCGTTAGACTGAAAAGTCTTTCTCCTGCTATAAAGAGTTTGTTTCTGATATGACTTTATTTAGTACTTTATTATCAGATTGCTTCCTGCAGCTTCCTAGAAAAAGGTTTATACCTTTTATAGAATGTTTCTGCTGCAGAGTTTGTTTTGTCTTCTTGATATTTACAGCCCAGGTCTCAAGTTGCAGAAGAAGACAAGTAATTCAAATTGAAGAGAGCCGTTGCTTGCTGCTGTTATAAAAAGGACCCTTTGAAGAAGGATTCAAGCTAGTTAATAGCTAACCAGTTGTTCACTTAAGCATTCAAGCCTTCATCAAGATCAAAGTTCTTCTGCTCTCAGCAATACTCATCCAACTGAGAAGTGTTAAGATCTTCTACTCTTCTTCAACCTGAGTTCTCCTGCTTCCAGGAAGATTCAAACTCAGAGTTCTTTTGAAGAAGAAGACAGCTGCTTGAAGATCTCTAATTTTATTATTTATTATCTTCTTGTAGTTTTTCCTTCAGATCTTTCTGAAGAGTTTTCTGCACTGAAGCAAGACTTCTCCTGGACATCTTTGAGCCAGGGGGAGCCTTGATTCTTTAGAGCTTTCTAGCTCAGTGCAAGTTCTTGTGCTTCTCTAATCTTTTGTAAAATAGAGAAGACATCTTAACCTTCTTCCCCCTCCTGTACAGGGTTATTACTCCCTTCAAAAGTATCCCTTGGTGGCAGGGCACCTGATCAAAAACCTGTGCTTGGTTTTTAGACACCTGATCAAAAGTCTAAAGGGTTTCTGGATCTACCTAAAGCAGATCCTGTTGGTGGCAGGGCACCTGATCAAAAACCTGAGTGGATTCCTACCTTGTTGGTAGAAGAGTGGACGTACCCAAGTTGTTTGGGGAACCACTGTAAATTCCTTTTGTCGTCTGGATTACCTTGTTTAATTCCTGCTTTGTGGCTGTGAATAGATTTAACTAGGTTGCTAGTTGCTGATTAGGATTTCCAAGCCTTAACTGTAATTACAGTTAGCTTGAGTTTGTGCACAACACTTGTGTTAGGCTATAGGGTTAATTCTATATCTATAATCTTTTAATTCCGCAATTCACTCCAAGGGAGTTGGGTAGACCATTAAGTTTTGTCTAGTGCAAAATTTGATAACTCTATTCACCCCCCCTCTAGAGTAGTATCTATCCCTTCACTTTCAATTGGTATCAGAGGGAGGTTGACTGACTGAATAGGCTAACACCTAAGTCACAAGATCCTGATAGATATCAAAGCTTATAGATATTCACTATCACTTTCATGGCCCAGTCCAAGGATTATTCTAGCACCAGACCTCCAGCATGCAACTTAGCTAAGTTTGGCATCTGGAAGGCAAGGATAAAATTATATATGAATTCTATTGATGAAAGCATCTTTGCTTCTATTTTGTCAGGTCCCCCAAGAGCACCTGCTGCTGCCACTGCCTCATCATCAACTGATATGAGTGCAGTGCCTCCTCCAGATTACAATGATGAGTACAAGAAGGCCAAGATAGCAGATGCCAAGGCAATGAATATACTGGCTCAGACAATGTCTGATGAGGTATTCCAGAAGGTAGCTGACTGCTCTTCAGCAAAAGCTATGTGGGACACACTGAACCAGATTGTAGCTGGTTCAGCTGATGAAAGGAAGGACAGAAGGTCCAACCTTATCTCACAATATGAGAACTTCAAGAAAACTGATGCTGAATCAGTTGAAGCCATGTACACCAGGCTCAGCTCAATCATCAATGAGCTGAGGACCCTTGAAAAGGACATATCATTAACAGAGGTCAATGATAAGATTCTTATGTGCTTCCCTAGCACATGGGATCTAAGGATCTGGCCCATCAAGGAAGCCAGAAGTACAAATGAGATCTCCACTGAAGCCCTTCTCGGCAAGCTCAAGTCTTTTGAGCAAGTGCTGAAGACAAGGGAAGCAGAAGCAGAAGCAAAGACCCCTACTCCAACAAGAAAAGAGCAATCTCTAGCTCTTAAGGCTGCTGATGCTTCTGAAGGCAGCCAATCAAATGAGGAACTAATGGCATTGTTTGCCAAGAGGTTTCTCAAGATGGGGAGAAAGGAATTCAGAAAGAAGTCTTCACGCTATGAAGACAAACCAAGGTATGACCGCTCACCTGCTAAAGAAATTATTTGTTATGGTTGCAGGAAGCCTGGACACATCTTACCAGAGTGTCCAGAGGAGAAGAACAAAGACAAGAGGAAAGAAAAGGAACAGCACAGGAAGCACTCCAAGCCATCCTCCTACAAGAACAAGAAAAAGGAGAGAGGTTTCATTACTGAAACCTGGAGTGATTCTGATGAAGAATCCTCCTCCTCAAGCTCCAGTGAGGATAAGGAAGAGAAGAAGGCAAAAGAAGTTTGCCTGATGGCAATAGATGCCTGCAGCAATCACTCAGCTGCAGAGAGTTCAGATTCAGATGAAGAGATGCCAACAGAAGATGAGGTACTATCTTCTTATGACTTCACTTCTGAAGAATTTAAATTAGATTTTAAATCTTTATGCTTAGATTTGATTAGCTCAGAAAAGGAGATAAAAGAACTTAGAAATAAGTTAGCTGACTCAGAATCAATTGCTACAGAAAATATTAGGTTAAAGGAAGATCTCACTACTTGTAGTGAAGAAATTAAATTTCTTAAAATGGAGTTAGCTAAGTCTAAGAGGTTAGAAGAATCACTTAATGGTAGAAGCCTTAAGCTGTTAGAGATTACCAGCATGACTAACACTAGGTCAGGTAATGACAAACTAGGCTTAGGAGCTTCTCCAAGTGAACCCCCAGTTATTCTTAAAAATAATCTTTCAACTCCAGTGAACTTCATTTCAGCTAGTGGAATGAAGAACACTGAGCAAGTAAACCTAGTTAACAAAACTTTAAATAAGGCTAAGAGAGAGAAAAGAAAGAAATTTTTTAAAGAAATGCAAAGAGCGTCGAACGCCGCTCGATGATCGGAAGCTCAATGGTCGAACGAAGCTCGACGATCTGAGCGCCCATCGTCGAACGTCGATCGACGTTTTCAACATGATTTTCAAAATCATCATCAGTACCATAGAAACCTAAATGAAAATAGAAACCCTAGGTTTGTTGACCCATCATCTGCATGGAGAATCCCACCTAGGAGATCTCACCCATTAGGTTATCACCCTCAGCCTGCATTTTCATTTATTTCCAGTTTTTCTTATGTGAAAAACAAGGGACCCAAGGTTACATGGGTCCACACTGTCTAAATAAATGTCTTGCAGGTGAAGGCCTATCCAATCACTCAAAATAAGTGGTATTTGGATAGTGGATGTTCCAAGCATATGACAGGAAATAAAGATCATCTGTCAAAGTTCAAAGCTAAGCTCGGCCCAAAGGTTATCTTTGGAGATTCCAGCTGTGGTCAGACAGAAGGCTATGGCAGGATTACAATTGGAGATGTTACTTTCAAGAGAGTTGCATATGTGACAGGACTGAAGCACAATTTGATTTCAGTCAGCCAGCTATGTGATGCTGGCTACCAGGTTTCATTTTCTAACTCCTCTTGCAATATTACTTTAAATAATATTGTTGTTTTAGTAGGCATTAGAATAGGTAATATTTATTTAGTAGATTTCAATTCAACTCATTCTGAAATCTGTCTATTCAATGAAGTAACAATTAATAATAATTCTTTGTGGCATAAGAGGCTTAGTCATGTTAACCTTAAAAATATATCTAGGTTATCTAAACACAACCTTGTTAGAGGTTTACCTTCTTGCCCCTACAAGAAGGAGAGCCTATGCAAGGCTTGTCAGCTAGGCAAGCAAACCAAAAACTCTTTTAAATCTGTAAATAAGAGTGATTCTCCTAGAATCCTGTACCTATTACATTTGGACCTATTTGGCCCAATAAATGTACAGAGTTTAGGAGGGAAGTATTACACCTTAGTAATTGTAGATGACTTCTCTAGGTTCAGTTGGGTTTTCTTTTTGAGAACTAAGGCTGATAACTTCAAAGCCCTTACAGACTTTCTACTATGTATGCAGACTGAGTACTCTACTCATGTGGCCTTGATCAGAAGTGATCATGGTACTGAGTTTGACTCTCTTCTCATGCAAGAATTCTGTGAGAGAGAAGGTATCAAACATAGTTTCTCAGCTCCTAGAACTCCCCAACAAAATGGGGTAGTTGAAAGGAAGAACAGAACACTCATTGAAGCTGCTAGTACATTGTTGGCAGATGCTAACATGCCTCTCTCCTATTGGGCAGAAGCTGTTAGTATAGCCAATTATGTCTTGAATAGAAGTTTGATACACAAGCTTAAGTGTAAAACTCCTTATGAGTTGCTTAAAGGAAAGAAACCTAAAATTAATTATTTTAGAGTATTTGGTTGTATTGTTTATATTCATAATAACAATAAAGAATATCTTAGAAAATTTGAAGCAAAAGCTTCAATGGGAATCATGCTTGGATATTCCTAAGTAAGCAAAGCTTATAGGGTTTATAACAAATCAACCTGTAAAATTGAAGAATCTGTGCATGTATCTTTTGATGAGTCTTAGATGTTTTATAAGGAGAAGGAAAATTCTCCTTCCTCTAGTTCATTGCAGGTACCTGATGGCCCTCAAGAGATTCTTCAACTATCAACTCTTCAGATCACTGAATCAGACAGTGATGAAGACATTGCAGAAGCTGTTGTTGTACCACCAACAGTAGATCAAATTCCTCCTGAGGAATTAATCCCAACTATTGCTGAAGATCACATCCCACCTGCTGATATTGTCACACTTAGAGATCACCCTACATCTCAAGTGATTGGAGACATATCAGCTGGTGTGCAAACAAGACACCAATTAAGACAGGATGTGATGCATGCTTGTTTCCTCTCACAGGTTGAGCCCCTCACCTTTAAAGATGCAGAGCTAGATCCCCACTGGATCATTGCCATGCAAGAGGAACTCAATTAGTTTGAGAGATGTAAAGTTTGGACTTTGGTTCCAAGACCTAAAGGCCAACTGATCATAGGCACCAAGTGGGTGTACAGAAACAAGTTGGATGCAAATGGAATTATTGTAAGGAATAAAGCAAGGCTTGTAGCTCAGGGCTACAGACAGGAGGAAGGTATAGATTATGACCAAACCTTTGCTCCTGTTGCAAGGCTAGAAGCAATAAGGATCTTCTTGTCCTATGCAGCCTATATGAAGTTTAAGGTGTTCCAGATGGATGTCAAAAGTGCATTCCTGAATGGTGAGCTTAAGGAAGAGGTGTTTGTTGAACAACCACCAGGGTTTGTTTCTTCAACTCAGCCCTCACATGTGTTTAAGTTGCAGAAAGCTCTTTATGGACTAAAGCAAGCTCCCAGAGCCTGGTATGAGATTCTAGCTAGTTTCCTTTTAGAGCACAACTTTACTAGGGGAGTAGTTGATAGAACCCTTTTCGTCAAGCATCACAAGGACACAATCCTGTTAGTTCAGGTGTATGTAGATGATATTATTTTTGGCTCCACTGATCCCAAACTTTGCAAAAGGTTCTCTGACCTGATGCACTCTAAGTTTGAGATGAGTAGTATGGGTGTGCTGTCTTACTTTCTTGGTCTCCAAGTTAAGCAAGATGCTGATGGTATCTTCATCTCCCAATCCAAATATGCCAAGGAATTGGTAAAGAAATTTGGGATGGCTGATGCTTCAGCAATGCCTACACCTATGGCTACTAATGTAGTTATTGATTCTGATGATCACGGCAAGCCAGTTGATCAAAAGAATTATAGGGCCATTGTTGGTTCCCTATTATATCTAACTGCAAGTAGGCCTGATATAATGTTTGCTACATGCCTTTGTGCTAGATTCCAGGTCAACCCCAAGGAATCTCATCTGATTCTTCTAAAGAGAATCCTGAGATACCTGAAGGGATGTCCAGATCTAGGACTTTGGTACCCAGCTGAGTCAGAATTTGAATTAATTGGATATTCTGATTCTGATTATGCTGGTTGCAGAGTTGACAGGAAGTGCACCTCAGGAACTTGTCAGTTCCTGGGAGAGAGATTGGTCTCTTAGTTCTGTAAAAAGCAGGCTTCTGTCTCAACTTCAACTGCAGAGGCTGAATATATAGCAGCTGTTAGTTGTTGTTCACAGATCCTGTGGATTCAAAACCAGCTTGTGGATTATGGTTACTCACACAAGAATACCAAAATCATGTGTGACAGTACCAGTGCTATCTCAATTGCACAAAATCCAGTGCACCACTCTAGAACGAAGCACATTGAGATTCGGCACCATTTCCTGAGAGATTGTGTGGAAAAGAACAAGATTTGTATTGAGTTCATATCCACTGAGTTTTAGAGAGGTGATATATTCACCAAGCCCTTAGATGAACAGAAGCATCTGTTCTTTTTAGTTCAACTAGGCATGATCAATGGACGAGACTAAGTGTGATTATATCTGCCTATGTTGAAACCTGCTTGAAGATCGTCGAACGATGATCGAAGATCGTCGAACGGATTAAGCCTATCGTCGACCTCTGGTTAATGATAGCTTATCTGTTTGAAGATCGTCGACCGGCGTTCGAAGATCGTCGAACAGGTCGAGCTTATCGTCGATCTCTGGACGACGACAGCTTGTTGTTTGAGAAGCCAGAAATAGTCGAACGATGGCTCGACTACTCTGCTTCTGGGCCGATCGTCGAACGGCCGTTCGACTATCGGGTCTAGTATCTTTTTAATAGATCGACTATCTCCGGTCTAATATAAAGCCGATAGTCGACCTAGGTTAAAAGATCTTTTGTTTTATCGTCGACGGAGCGTGACTTTTCGCATTCTGTCTTCCCGCTTGCGATTTTCTGCCGCTTCATCCCCTTCGTCTTCGCCGTCTTTCTCGCGCATTCTCCAGCAATCCAATGGCGATTTCTCCCGCAGTGTTAGCCGTTGTAAAGTTCGATGCAGGCTTAAGCGTCGATTTTTACGCGTTCAGTTGCTGCGAAGCAGGGATCGTGGAAGTTCTTCAGTTGTGCCGGGACCAAGGTCTAGAGAGATTAATGTCGACAAGGATAAAGTTAAATATTCCCGAGATCAAGGAATGGGCTTTCACTTCGTCATCTTCTGACGATTCGATGACTGGCACCATCGGCGGAGAAGAGGTAATTTTAACTCCGGCCGTCCTGACTGATGTTTTTGGTTTGATAAATGGTGAAGATGATTATGAGCAAGATGCTCAAGAATTTGGAAGGATGCTGACTGAGCTGGGACATGCGGAGGGCATTCCCACGAAGCTGCTCAAGGTCAATTTTCCCTTTAAGATTAAATTTCTCGCTGAGTTAGTTGGAAAAGTGCTCCTCGGTAAGCACTCTGCTCATGACAATATAACAAGGCAACAATTTGCACTGATGTGTGCAATTGTTAATCAGAAAAAGATTGATTGGGCAGGAGTAATGTTTGATTTGATAAGGAAAAAGAATAGTAAGAAAGAGGTCACCCTAGGAAGGGTTATTGGAATTTTCCTGAAGGAAAAGTATCCTCAGCTGCTGGTCTCCGTCGCAACAACAATAAATGCAAGCAAGAAGATGGACCCAAATCTGTTCTCCAAGTGGAAGAGGACTTTTGTGAAACCCGCTCTCACAGGGGTTGCTCCAGCGACATCAGAGAGCACCAGGACTGATTCAGTCGCTCCTCACCCGGTTGAAGCTGGCTCAGCTCTTTCCCTTCCCTCATCTTCTTCTGCTATGCAGTCTGCTCCAGTTGAAGTTCCATCAACTTCAGCTGAAGTACGACTTTCTCCTTCTCCTGTTCGAGAAACAACCACGGTTGTTCTTCCTTCCCCTCCAGCATCTCCTCTTCCTTCTCATCAGGCTAGGATATCTGCTCCTAGTTTTGATCTGTTAGGATCTGAGAGGATTCCAACACCTCCTCAGTCTCCTATTCATTCTCCAGTTAACACTCTTGTTAACTCTCCAGCTCCATCTCCAATTCAATCTCCAGTCCACACCACTTCTCATCCTATCACTACAACCATCTCTGCTGCATCTCCATCCACTGCAATTCCATCATCTTTTGAGATCACCCCTCAATTCATTTCTAGCATTTTGGAGTTGATTACCCCTTCAATCAAAATTATGATTGAAGAGGCAATTGCTCCACTTGCCTCCTCCATTGCCACCCTGACTGCTTTCATTCAATCACTTTCTAAATCTACTGAGCCCTCTTCTTCAAGGGGCCTGGTTTCAGTTTCCACTGAAATCAGGCAGGGGGAGATGTTCTGTGAAGATGCCTCAGAGCCTCCAGCCTCCCTTCCAGCAGTTCAAGAAGAGGCTGATGCAGTTCAAGTTCAAGATGAATCAGTTTCAGTGCTATCGGAAAAAGAAATATCTGATGCTATTATGTTATCTGAATTTGCGGTGAAAGTTTGCTTAGAAGATCTCACCACTCCCGTGGTTGCCCATTTCCTAGAAGGGATTAATACATCCTACCTAGATGAGTCTTGGGAGTTGGTAAAATATGAAGGTAATTCACTCATTCGCTTTATTGACGAGTCAATTAATTTGCTAGCTTGTGAATACCTAGAAGGAATGATTTTAGCTTATTTAGCAGATTTGTATTCATAAATCTACAGATTATATTAAAGAAGATTTAGCTGCTCAGGTTATAGCAGTTGTTTCAGAAGCTGATCCAGTTGTTCCTAATGTTCAAGAAGATCCAGAATTGGATTCATATTTAGATGATTTAGAAGATGTATCTGAGAATCAAGAAGAGAAAGCAAGAGTTGCTTGGAATCAAAGAATTCAATCTTTGTTAGAGAAAGAAAAAGATTTGCAAGTTGAAAAGTCGACTATTTGGGATGATTCACCAGGGTTGGATTTGGATTTCCTTCTGGCTCAGGATGCCATTGAAGAGGAAAAAGAGAAAGCTGTTTTAAAAGAAAAGGCTGTTTCTGAAGCCTATGATCCTTATGACAATCCTCCTTCATCTCACTCTGAAGATGAAGAGGATTCTGATTTATCTGAAAATTCGAAGAAAAAGAAAGCTGCTCAGAAGAAAAGGAAAGCAATTGCTCCTCCTCCTCCCAGCCGTGACAATGATACTCCATACTATATTCTGAAAGGAATTGACCCAAAATCAAAAGAATTTCAACATTGGATGTGGTTCTCCAAGAACCAGCAGAAAGAGAGAAAAAGATCTAAGAGGTATGATAGTCCTGTTTCAAGATAGACTCCCAGAGGTCCTCCTCC
Organism: Platanthera zijinensis; assembly: GCA_039513925.1. Classification (NCBI taxonomy): domain Eukaryota; kingdom Viridiplantae; phylum Streptophyta; class Magnoliopsida; order Asparagales; family Orchidaceae; genus Platanthera; species Platanthera zijinensis. The sequence continues at coordinate 116,413,892 of CM077092.1, forward strand.
TCCACCTCCCAGTGCAGGAGCCTCTGGGAACCTTTCTGCTAATCCATCTGCCTCTTCTGGAAAATCTGCACCTTCTCAGCCTCAGTCAAGGAAAAGCTCTCAAAGTTCCCAAGGCAGATCTTATTCTGGTTCTCAAAGACATGTTACTGAAGTAAGAGAACAAGTGAAGGAGGTTGTGTATCAAAGACCAACCTTTTCCCCTCCTCCTTCTCCAAAGAAAAGAGTTTCTTCTCCAATACCAGTGCAGTCTGAAAAAATTGTTTCAAAAGGTAAGTAGTTTATTCTGTTTAAATATTCTAGCAAGAACTTTGCTAAGTCTGCTCCCATGTCTTATCTAGTTATTCAAGATAAAGAGGTTGCTCCTTCTGAAACTGCTTATGAAAGTCCTGAGCTTGATCCTAACTTTAGGATGGCTCGTTTTCACGAATTGGTTGGAGCAGCTCAAATCAGGAAAGCAAAAGCTGAGGGAAAAGATACTACTGGCTTAACCACTATGTCTACTTTCAGAAAGAAGGAGTTCGAAAAGTTCCAGATTAATCCTAAGGTCTTTGACCCTTCAAAATATATGGAAAAGCACCCGGAAGCCGTTGTTCCAAGGGCTGCAGAAGTAAAGATTATTGGTGTGCAGGACTTGAAGATGTCAAAGAAAGAGGCTATTGATCCCCTGAGGAAAATTTCTTTTGTTCCAAGTTCTTCTGACTCTTTGCCAGATTCTGTAGACTCTTAATTTTTTTGATTGACTGCTGTTTTATATCTATCTGTTTGATAACTGCTAGTTAATTGTTATCTGTTTCCTATATTAATTTTATTGCTTTATAGTTAGTTCTGTGTTTTAGTTTTTGAGAGACTTAACTCAAATAGGGGGAGATTGTTGGTACCCTAGTTTGATTTGAGTTTAGTCTTATCTTTTTAGTCCCTTGACCCAAGAAATATCTATGGTCAATGGTTAGTAGTCTAGCTGTAGAGTCCTCACTTTTCCAGATGATGAATTTGGTTAAGTAGTTTGTTCGTTCGACTATCGTCGAACGCCGCTCGACTATCGTCGACTAACTGTTCGACGATCGTCTATCAGTTGTTCGACTTTTAGTCTGCGAGGATAGTTCGACTATCGGCTGATAGTTCGACTATCTGTGTGCTTTGATAGTTCGACTATCTGCTTGGATAGGTCGACTATCTGATAGCTCGACTATTTGTTGATAGTTCGACTATCTGTTCTGCGTTGATAATTCGACTATCTGTTGATAGGTCGACTATCTGTTCTCGCTTGGTAGTTCGACTATCTGCTTTGATAGTTCGACTATCTGATAGTTCGACTATCTGTTGATAGGTCGACTATCTGTTTGTTTTTGATAGTTCGACTATCTGTTGATAGTTCGACTATCTGTTTCGCTCTGATAGTTCGACTATCTGTTGATAGGTCGACTATCTGATAGCTCGACTATCTGTTGATAGTTCGACTATCTGTTTTGCCTTGATAGTTCGACTATCTGTTGATAGGTCGACTATCTGATAGCTCGACTATCTTCTGATAGTTCGACTATCTGCTGTGATAGTTCGACTATCTCCTGTGATAGTTCGACTATCTGGATCGTTCGACTATCTGCCCGATAGTTCGACGATCTCCGTGCGTCGGTCGACGATCTTCGAGGGTCGTTCGACGCTTTCTGTCTGCCTTTATATTTTGTATTTATTTATTATATTTAATTAATTAATACATTATCCGGCATATCTTTTCAGTTGTTTTATGATAATATTTCCAGGCAATATTTGCTCCATCCCTTATGCCTGAGTCAAATCTTTTTAGATAAAGTTGTTTGTCTTATTAGCTGACTTTGTATTTTACTTTATCTGCTGTCAGTCCTTTATAGCCGTTAGACTGAAAAGTCTTTCTCCTGCTATAAAGAGTTTGTTTCTGATATGACTTTATTTAGTACTTTATTATCAGATTGCTTCCTGCAGCTTCCTAGAAAAAGGTTTATACCTTTTATAGAATGTTTCTGCTGCAGAGTTTGTTTTGTCTTCTTGATATTTACAGCCCAGGTCTCAAGTTGCAGAAGAAGACAAGTAATTCAAATTGAAGAGAGCCGTTGCTTGCTGCTGTTATAAAAAGGACCCTTTGAAGAAGGATTCAAGCTAGTTAATAGCTAACCAGTTGTTCACTTAAGCATTCAAGCCTTCATCAAGATCAAAGTTCTTCTGCTCTCAGCAATACTCATCCAACTGAGAAGTGTTAAGATCTTCTACTCTTCTTCAACCTGAGTTCTCCTGCTTCCAGGAAGATTCAAACTCAGAGTTCTTTTGAAGAAGAAGAAGAAGAAGACAGCTGCTTGAAGATCTCTAATTTTATTATTTATTATCTTCTTGTAGTTTTTCCTTCAGATCTTTCTGAAGAGTTTTCTGCACTGAAGCAAGACTTCTCCTGGACATCTTTGAGCCAGGGGGAGCCTTGATTCTTTAGAGCTTTCTAGCTCAGTGCAAGTTCTTGTGCTTCTCTAATCTTTTGTAAAATAGAGAAGACATCTTAACCTTCTTCCCCCTCCTGTACAGGGTTATTACTCCCTTCAAAAGTATCCCTTGGTGGCAGGGCACCTGATCAAAAACCTGTGCTTGGTTTTTAGACACCTGATCAAAAGTCTAAAGGGTTTCTGGATCTACCTGAAGCAGATCCTGTTGGTGGCAGGGCACCTGATCAAAAACCTGAGTGGATTCCTACCTTGTTGGTAGAAGAGTGGACGTACCCAAGTTGTTTGGGGAACCACTATAAATTCCTTGTGTCGTCTGGATTGCCTTGTTTAATTCCTGCTTTGTGGCTGTGAATAGATTTAACTAGGTTGCTAGTTGCTGATTAGGATTTCCAAGCCTTAACTGTAATTACAGTTAGCTTGAGTTTGTGCACAACACTTGTGTTAGGCTATAGGGTTAATTCTATATCTATAATCTTTTAATTCCGCAATTCACTCCAAGGGAGTTGGGTAGACCATTAAGTTTTGCCTAGTGCAAAATTTGATAACTCTATTCACCCCCCCCCCTCTAGAGTAGTATCTATCCCTTCACTTTCAATTGGTATCTGCTGTCTAGTTAAATTACCACAGAGGCTCTTCTGGGCAAGCTCAAATCTAATGAGCTGCTCATCAAAAATAGGGAAGAAGAACAAAAGGCTACTTCTCCAGTCATCAGAAAGGAGAAGACCATAGCCTTCAAAGCTACAGAAGAGAAGCCTTAAGACAAAGCTACAGGAAATTATGAGCTCCTAAGTTTACTGGCCAAAAGATTCTATAAGATGGCCAGGAAGGACTTCAAAAAGAAGTAATTCAAAGGGCATGAGAAGCCTAGATATGACAAGTCCAACAGCAAAGAAATCATCTGCTTTAGATGAAAGAAGCTAGGACACATTGTGCCTGACTATCCAGAGAATAAAAACAAGGACAAGAAGGACAGAAATTAGAGAAGAAGAGACAAGGACTCCAGAATGAACAACAGCAACAGATCCTCATCCAACAAAAATAAACATACAAGGAAAGGATTTGTAGATGAAAGCTGGAGTGACACTGAAGAAGAATCAGAAGCCTAATCCAGCTCAAGTGATGATTAGGATGATGCTGAGGAAAAAGAATTCTTCATGATGGCAATCAATGCCTCCCAACAAAACTCTGATTCAGAACAAGAGACTGATTCTGAAGCTGAAACTGGATCTGAAGAGGATGAGGTAATAAACTCTTTTGATTTTACTTCTTAGGACTTTAAAATTGAATTTAAGATACTGTGTTTAGATTTGCTAAGGTCTGAGAAAGGATAATCTCTCTCAGAAATAAATTATCTGACCACAGTGTCCTAAAATCAAATATACTCAAACTCTCTGAGGAGTTAGAGTGTTATAGGGAGGAGATAGCTGCACTGAAAAGTGAACTATCCAAGGCCAAGCAGTTTGAAGAATCCCTTAATGGGAGAAGCATCAGACTGATGGACATTTCAAGTACAGTGAACTCAAGATTCAACAGTACACTGGCTTTGGTGCTTCATCCAGCCAACCTATAGTATTAACAACCCCAATTAAATTTATTTCTGATAAAGGAAAGGGTGTTGTAGAGGTAGCAAGGAAGAATCCAGATTTACCTAAGGAAAATCAAGTTCAACAGAAAATGACGAACAGAGCTCGACGATCATCAAACAGAGCTCGGCGATCCAAAGCTGGATCGTCAAACTCAGATCGACGACTTATGAACTCTGAACTCTGGTATAGTCAATCTTCGAACGGAGCTCGACGATCTGACCCAAGATCGTCGAACTCAGGTCGACGATCGTCGAACGGAGCTCAGAGCTTTGAACCTTCTTTCAGAGGTAAATCCCAAGTCAATCTTAGAAGTCCCTCATCCCAAAGTTTCAACCCTTATACTAAATGGATAGTACCTCCTAGGAGATACCATCCTGAAGGATATAAGAGTCAGCCAGGGATGTCTTTCTTTTCTGAATTTAAAGGCTATCAACCTAGACCCAAGGTAAACTGGGTCAAAAATATATAAGTTGTTTATGTGCAGGTGAAGACCTATCCAGAGATGGTCCAACAATGGTATCTGTATAGTGGGTGCTCAAAGCACATGACAGGAGAATAAGGAGAACCTATCATCCTTCATAACCAAACTTGGACCCAAAGTAATTTTTGGTGATTCAAATTTTTGTAGAACCAAAGGATATGGTGCTGTTCAGATAGGTTCAGTCACTTTCAATAAGGTGGCATATGTGGAAGGATTGAAGCACAACCTGATCAGCATCAGTCAACTATGTGATGAAGGATATAAGGTGATTTTCAACAAATCCCTATGCAAGATCAAGTCAGAGGATAACACAACTGTGTTAACAGGTAAAAGGAAAGGTAACATCTATCTTGTAGATTTCCTTTCAACCCATACAGACATTTGCTTATTTTATTCAATATGCAAACCAAATGATCTATGGCATAAGAGACTAGGACACCTAAACCATAGAACCATTGCTAGGCTGTCCAAGGACAACCTTGTTAGAGGACTACCTTCTGGCCCCTACAAGAAGGAAGGACTCTACAGGGCCTGTCAATTAGGCAAGCAAACTAAAAATAGTTTTAAGTCACTTAATAAGAGTGATTCACCAAGGATTTTGTATCTGTTACACATGGATCTTTTTGGACCCATTACAGTACAAAGCTTCTGAGGGAAATCTTATACTTTGGTGATTGTAGACGACTTCTCAAGATTCACTTGGGTATTCTTTCTGAGGAAGAAGTCTGATAACTTTAAAGTGTCTGACAGAGTTTCTCAAATGTATACAGATTGAGTTCAATACTCACATTGCCCTGATCAGAAGTGATCAGGGACAGAGTTTGATTCTCTTCTTATGCAAGAGTTCTGTAAGAGTGAAGGGATCAGGCATACTTTCTCAGCTCCTAGAACTCCTCAACAAAATGGGGTAGCTGAAAGGAAAAAATAGAACCCTAATTGAATCTGCTACTACATTGTTGACAGATGCTCACCTACCTCTATCTTTTTGGGCTGAGGCAGTGAACACCTCCAACTATGTGTTGAATAGAAGCCTAATACATAAATTGAAGGGCAAGACTCCCTATGAATTGCTCAAAGGAAAGAAACCTAAAGTAGACTATTTCAGAATTTTTGGCTGCATTTGTTATATACACAATAATGACAAGAACTATTTAGCAAAATTCCAAGCTAAAGCTGATGAAGGGGTGTTTCTGGGATACTCCATGATCAGCAAGTCTTATAGGGTATATAATAAATCTACTCTTAAAATAGAAGAATCTGTTCATGTTTCTTTTGATGAGACTAACATGTTTTATAAGGAGAAGTCTGCTTCTACCATAGAACCATGCAGGTACACTCTCTTTCAGAAAGTATGGACAGATTACAGGTTAAAGAAAAGGATATAGCTTTTCCACCTATCCAGCAAAAGGATGAGAGAAGTGATGATAAAGAGGATGTGCAATATCTAAAAGAGCCAGTTGTTGTTCCACAAGAGGAAACAACAACAATGGTTGGTGAACAATCAACACCCACTGTTGATCTAGTAACAACAAGAGATCATCCAATCTCCAAGTAATTGGAGACATCTCAGCTGGTGTGCAAACCAGAAATCAGGTAAACCAGAACCTGATGCACACTTGCTTTCTATCTCAAGTTGAGCCTCAATCCATTCAAGATGCAGAACAAGATCCCCACTGGATCATTGTTATGCAAGAGGAACTACATCAATTTGATAGGAATAAAGTTTGGGAACTAGTGCCAAGGCCTAAGGATCACTCCATTGTTGGAACAAAATGGGTGTCCAGGAACAAGTTGGATGATCAAGGAGTCATTGTAAGGAACAAGGTAAGGCTAGTTGCTCAAGGCTACTCTCAAGAAGAAGGAATAGACTATGATCAGACCTTTGCACCAGTTGCAAGGTTAGAGGCCATCAGAATATTCCTAGCTTATGCTGCTCACAAGGGATTCAAGGTCTACCAAATGGATGTGAAGAGTGCTTTTCTCAATGGAGACATCAAAGAGGAAGTCTATGTTAGACAACCTCCAGGTTTTATCTCTTCAACTTATTCTTGACCATGTTTTCAAATCGCATAAAGCATTATATGGTCTCAAGCAAGCTCCTAGATCATGGTATGAGACCTTAGCATGCTTTCTTCTGGAAAATGATTTTATTAGGGGTAGAGTAGACAAAACTCTTTTTATTAGAACCCATAAGTCCCATACCCTACTAGTACAAATATATGTAGATGATATTATCTTTGGTTCTACTGATTCAAATCTGTGCAAAAAGTTTTCCAATCTGATGCACTCTAAATTTGAAATGAGTAGCATGGGTGAGCTTTCCTTCTTTCTTGGATTGCAAGTCAAACAACATGCCTAAGGCATATTCATTTCTCAAACCAAGTATGCAAAGGAACTGGTTAAGAAATTTTGTATGTCTGAAGTATCTTTTATGAAAACACCAATGCCTACTAATGATGTATTAGATGCTGATGAACATGGAAAACATGTTGATCAGACAACATATAGAGCAATGATTTGCTCTCTATTGTACCTTACAGCTAGTAGACCTGATATAATGTTTGCTACATGCATATGTGCTAGGTTCCAAGTAAGCCCTAGAGAGTCACACCTAACATTAGTTAAGAGGATTCTTAAGTATGTGAAAAGGTTTCCAAATCTAGGTCTCTGGTATCCAAAAGACTCAAGATTTGATTTAACTGGATTTTCAGATGCTGATTATGCTGGATGTAGAGTAGACAAGAAAAGCACCAGTGGAACCTGTCAGTTCCTTGGTGACAGACTTGTCTCCTGGTTCTGTAAGAAACAGACATCTGTGTCTACTTCAACTGCTGAAGCTGAATACATGGCAGCAGGCAGTTGTTGCTCACAAATTCTGTGGATTCAAAACCAGCTTCTAGACTATGGCTACAACTTAGAAGGGTTAAAAATCTTTTGTGATAACACTAGTGCTATCTCCATAGCACAAAATCCAGTCCTCCATAGTAGGACAAAACATATAGAGATTAGGTATCACTTTCTAAGAGATAATGTTGAAAAGAATAAAATTGAACTATAATATATCCCAACTGATTTGCAAAGGGGAGATATTTTCACCAAGCCTTTAGATGAGAAGAAACATACCTTCTTCCTCAATCAGTTAGGAATGCTAGATGGAGGCTGTCTAAAATAAATTCCAAGATTTTGAAAATCTAAAAACAGACCAAGACTAGGCTAAAAACTTATATTTTCTATTGTCTGTAGGTTCTGTTTTGTCTCTGAACTGCGCTCGACATTTTTCCAAAAATCGTCGAACGGAGATCGACGCTTTCCAATAAGCGTCGACCGGAGTTCAGCGTTTTCCAGGCAGCGCTAGGCTATCTTCCTCTGGTCAACGATCGTCGAACGGAGTTCGACGCTCTCTAGTATCGTCGAACGGAGATCGACGTTATTGAAGACTCTTCAGATTCCATTAGAAGCCCAGATCGTCGAACGGAGTTCAACGATCCTTCCTTTCCGCCGTCGAACCCTAATATAAAAATCATTTTTCGTCGTCGTTTTTCGATTGCGCATTCATACTCTCTGCAATTTATTTCTTTCCCTACAAACTCTACTACACTTGGTTGTGTTTGGTACTTTCTTGCAGGTACTCAATGGTCGTGAATGTTGCTGCGCTTGCAAAGATGAAGTTTGATACCGGGTTTGATATTGATATGGATTCATTCGCCGAGAGCGATCAAATATTCAAAGATATTCTCGAACTCTTCAAAGAACAACAACTAGAGAATATTATGTCAACAAGAATGAAGATTTCGGCTGACAAAATAAAGGAATGGGTTTTTACTACAAATAATGAGGATGAGAATACTATAGTCGGCACGATCAACGGGACTCAAGTACCATTGTCCCCTATTCTTCTGACTGAGGTATTCAACTTAAGTTCTTGAGATTATTCCCCTGATATGTCTGGTGAAGAATTTGATTCCATGTTAGATAGAATTGGTCACTCTGCTGTAAACCCTAATAAGCTGTTGAAAAAGAATCTATCTGTTGAATATAGATTTTTGGCTGATGTTGTGGGCAAAGTGCTGCTGGCCAAGCATTCAGCACATAATACAATCTCAAGGTATCAGTTCTGTTTAATGGGAGCAATAGTTGACAAGAAACATCTGAATTGGGGAACTATCTTCTTTGATTTGATCAAGAAGAAAATTAACAAAAGTTTTGTCAATTTTGGGAGGATTCTAGGGGTTTTCCTGCATTCCAGGTGCCCTGAATTACTTGTTTCCAATGGGATGCACATCAATGCATCTAAGAGATTAACCTGTGCCCTATTTGGGAAATGGGACAGGCAGATTATAAATCCTGCCAGGACTGCCATAGCTTCAGGCACAAGGACTCCTGCAGTCACTTCCTCTCCGGCTCCAGAAGAACTGCCTGCCTCCTCTCCTCCTTCTCCTCCACTTATCTCTACCTCCATCTCCACATCAACCACAACAATTTCCTCAACCATAACCATCTCTTCACCCATTACCATCTCATCACCTCTTTCTCCTCCAGCCACTTCAAAAACATTCCACCCACTCCACTATTATCCACCTCTCACCATTCCATCATTCAACATCATGGAAGACTCCTTCATGGATGATTCCCCTTCCTCTCCTCTTGAGCCTGCTTCTACCTCCTCCTACCAACAACTACTTCAAGATATACTCTCCCAACCATCCTTCACTCCATCCATCTCCACTCCTATACCATCCATCTCCACCATCCCTATCTCTCAACCATCCATTCTACCATCCACCACAGCATCAACTGCAGTCCATCCACCATCAGTTCCAGCCACCTCTTCCTCCACCTCTACTCAAGTATCCTTTGAGCAAGTTGATATTTTAGCTCTTGTAGATAGGCTTTATGGGATACTGGCCCCCAAGCTAGTAGCCCTGCTGGAGACCTCCTTCGCTCCACTCCTCAAATCTATACAGGAGCTATCTGATAGGCTGTCTGCTATCTCCTCTCCTCAGGCAATTCCTTCAATGGAGTGCCTTGATCTAGTCCTGATTGAATCAAGGCAAGGGGAGATGCCTTATGAAGCTGAAGAAGTGCCTGTTGCTGCTCCAGTACCAGTGTTTACAGTGGACCTCAGGTCACTGTTGTGTGCTTTTGATATTCTTCAGAGAAGATATTTACCAACTCAGGGAGTTGAAGACCTCACTAAGTCTATTATGCCTATTTCAGAATGTGATCCCAGTCTGATTATATCATATGTCAATTATCTTAAGGCTGAGGATGTTGGTGCTTCTGTTTGTATTGCTGCTGCTGCTACTGTTATATCTGTTGAAACTACTGACATTGAAATGCTGTCTGCTGATGCTTATACTGCTGCTGCTGAAGAATTGGCTAGTTTTTTGGAAGAAAAAGTCTCTGAGACTCCTGCTATTTCATCTGCTCCACAAGTGTCTGTTACTTCATCTGCTCCTGCTGAAGTTCCTGCTGCTGTCCCAACACTTCCTGCTCATGTTGCTCCTGAGAAATCAAAAATCCAAGAAGAATACATCAAGAGAATAGATGATCTGTATAACAGACCACAGAGTTCTGATAGTGACAAGTTCAGTACTGAATCTAATGACTCTGCTGGCACCATTGCCAAAAAGAGGAAAGCTAGAAGCAAAGCTATGATGAAAGTTCCTCCTGCAAAGGCCAAAGATGTTAATGACATATCTTATTACATTCTACATGACTGCCAGATAACAGAGCCCTGGATGTAATATTCCAAAAATCAGTTAAAGGCTATGAGAAAGAAAAGGAAACTGGATAAGTATGAGATAGGGTCCTCCCAGGATCAGCCTCCTCCTCCTCCTCCTCCAAACTCAGGATCAGGTGGAGGCTCAGCCTTTCAAACCTCTGCTTCAAAGCAAAGCTCCTCCCAATCTTCCCAAAGATATCATCCCAGAGGACAATATCTGAAAAGTTATCAGTCTAGAAGAGGTCAACACATAGGAAGTCAGAGAGAATATAGAACTTATTCCAGACAGCAAAGGGATGGACAAAGACATATGGACTCAACTCAAGGTCCTTTCCCTTACAAACTCAGAGATACTGTTGTTACAAGGACATCTACTGCTTCAGAAACCATAAACAAATATGAACCTTCAATTCCTTTTGAGGATCCAGAAAACAATCCTCTATCATGGACTGCCAGGATGAAGGAACTTGTTGCTCTAGATCAATTGAAAAAGGCCAGAGAACAAGGTAAAGATACTTCCAACATCTCTACTCTTTCAGAGTAAAGAAAGGCAGAGCTGGAGAAATATGTTTCAAGGAAGTTCTTTGACCCAGAGGATTACATAAAACTGCATCCTGAGGCTGTAGTTCCAAGGCCCAGATCCCAAACCTCCTTAGGTGCAGAAGATGATAGAAGATCAAAGAAAGAGGCTCTCAATCCCAACAGAGAGATTGTATTTAAGAAAGGAAGTGAAAGAAAATGATCTCTGTAAGCAGGCAGTACATTCATCTTTAAACATTTGGTGATATTATATCTGAATGTTGCTATGGCATATGTTCTGCTCTGTTGTTTTAAATTTTGCTTTTCTGTATATGCTTTTGTATTTCTTACTGAGTCCTGTAAATAGTAATCCTAACCCAAATTAGGGGATATTGTTGGAACGCCCTATTACTAATTTGGGCAAGGATCACTATGTTTTTAGGAAATTGGTTTGACCTAGATGTATAGTTGAAAAGGTCAAATTTGAATGAGTCTAGGGCTTAGAACTTAGGTTTGAAGTTGCCCCCAGGACCATTCAAAGATCAAGACTTAGAGCTGAGACAAAGACAATTTTCGTCGAACTCAGTTCGACGAAACGTCGAACTCCGTTCGACGCTCTCTGAGCTCAACTCTGCTGAGTCGTCAAACTCTGGTCGACGATCTTCGAGCTCAGATCGACGATCTTCTTTAAGCTACTTTCCCAGTCGCTGAGCTCAGTTCGACGATCGTAGAGCTCAGTTCGACGTTTTCTGTTTGTTGTGTAAATCCAATCTCTGAGCTCAGTTCAACGATCGTAGAGCTTAGATCGACGATTTCTGTGAGAGATCGACGCCTTCAGAATTCAAATTCAAGGACAGTTATGGATTATAATCAGAATTAATTCCTGCATTGATTGCAAAGGATTTCATAACCGTTTCAATCAATCTGATGCAAGTTTCAAGGAAAGACTAAATGGAATATTGCTTAGGACTTTCCCCAGATACAGTTGTTTATTATGGAAGTCATTTATGACTGATTAAATGGCCGTCTAAGAGAATATCTGATATACTCCTTCAGTTTTCATTTCGAAAAACAGACACACAAGATACAGTGATCAATACAGACAATACAAAGAGATACAGAAGAATTAGATTACATTACAGAAGATTGAACAATACAATTTCTCTGATTAAGAATTCAACTTCTGTGATTTACAAATCTACTAAATCTTCAAGTGTTCAAAGGCTTCAACATCAAGGACTCTAAACACCAAATATTTCAGCATCTGCTAGAATCATCTTCTACTGGAGATCTGATGCTTCTGAAGGCCTATCACCCTAGCAAAGCTTTCACTCCTGAACCATTCTACATCTCAGGGGGAGCTTTGACAACATCAACAATCCACTAGTCTTCTCTCAGTGATTTGAGACAGAGAATACATCATCATCTCTTTCTTTTTCTTTTCCTGCTATAAAAGGGTTATCAAAACTCCCTTCTAAAGTTCTGAATCTTGTTCTGAGAGCCTTATCAAAACTCAATGGTGGTAAGACACCTTATCAAAAAATCTAGATCTGGTTTTTGAGCACCTTATCAAAAGCTCATTGGTGCCCAGGACACCTGATCAACTCATCCTGCAGTGGATTCCTACCAAGGGTGGTAGAAGAGTGGATGTACCCAAGCTTTTGGGGAACCACTATAGATCCTTGTGTCTTCTGGTTGCTGTGTGTTTATTATTGCTGTGTGCTGTGTGATTTTTATTTCTTGCTGTAACTTTATTTTTCTACAAGCACCTTACACATATAATTAAATTAAATCTTCCACTGCCTTACATTTTTTTATTATAAACATTATTTTAAAATACTCTATTCCCCCCCCCCTCTAGATTCAAGGTAGATCTTTCTCTCAATTTCAATCTTCATCATCAATTGAGCTTGATGAAGCCTCTGATTCTTCTTCAGTTTCACTCCAGGTTTCTGCTACAAATCCCTTCTTTGTATGTTTATTTTTGTTGGAGAAGGATTTGTTGTAATTGTTTCCCTTAGAGTCCTTGTCTTTTCTCCTATCTTTCCTGTCCTTCTTGTCCTTATTCTTATTTTCTGGATAGTCAGGCACAATATGGCCCGGTTTCCTACATCCAAAACAGATTATTTCTTTATTATTTGACTTGCCATACCTTGGCTTCTCATGCCCTCTGGATGACCTCTTTCTGAAATCTTTCCTGGCCATCTTATAGAATCTTTTGGCCAGCAAGCTCATCAATTCTTCATTGTTTGTGACCTTGTCTTCAGGCAGATCTTCTGTAGCTTTGAATGTTATTGTCTTCTCCTTCCTGATTGCTTGAGAAGCAACCTTTTGTTCTTCCTCTCTTTTCTTGATGAGTAGATCATAAGACTTGAGATTGCCCAACAAAGCTTCAGTAGTAATCTCAGTTAGGCTTCTGGCATCCTTGATTGGCACAATTCTTGAGTCCCAAGTGCTAGGGAAGCACATTAGGATCTTGTCATTTAATTTAGTTAGAGAGATCTCCTTGTCCAGAGTTTTTAATTCACTGACTATTAGGCTGAGCCTGTTGTACATGTCAGCCACTGATTTAGTTTCTCCCTTTTTTAAGTTCTCATATTGGCTTATGAGATGGGATCTCCTGTCCTTCCTTTCATCTGCAGATCCTGAGACAATTTTAGATAACTTGTCCCATATCTCTTTTGCTGAACTGCATTCAGACACCTTTTGGAATATCTCATCAGACATAGTCTGAGCAAGGATATTCATAGCCTTTGCATCTGCAACTTTCCATTTCTTTATTTTTGCATCTGTTTCTGAAGGAGGTGGAACAGCACTTGTACTTGTAATTACTGGGAGTCTTGGACAAACTGTCAAAAAATAATTGTAGATGTCCTCATCAATAGAATTCATGTAAAGCCTAATCCTTGCCTTCTAAAGTGCAAACTTAGAAAGGATGCACACTGGAGATCTGGTGCTAGCATAATCTTTGTTCTGTGTCATGGTTTTGTATGAAAATAAATATAATACAAAAAGTAATAACCCTCTATAGAAGATTTATCTTATCAAGGATCTTTGTGTTCAGGTGTTAGCCTGTTCAACCAATCTGTTGAAGATTCAGTTGTTGAGTAAACAACCTGCCTCTGATACCAATTAAAAGTGAGGGTAAGATCTATCTTCACTCTAGAGGGGGGTGAATAGAGTATTTTAATATAATTTACAATTAAAACTGTAAAGCAGTGGAAGACTTAATTTACTTATATGTGTAATGTGCTAGCAGAAAGGTAAACACTAAAGCAGTAAGAAAACAGAAACACACAGCACACAGCAAAGCAAAAAGCACAGCAAGTCAGATGACACAAGGAGCTATAGTGGTTCCCCAACAACCTGGGTACATCCACTCTTCTACCACCCTAGGTAGGAATCCACTACAGGAATAGTTGATCAGGTGTCATGGGCACCAATGAGCTTTTGATAAGGTGCTCAAAAATAAAAACTAGATTTTTTTGATAAGGTGTCTTGCCACCACTGAGTTTTGACAAGGTCTCAGAAACCAGCCACAAAACTTTTGAAGGGAGTTTTGAGAAACCCTTTTACAGGAGAGAAAGGAAAAAAAAAGTAAGTTGAGTTGTTCTTCTCTGTCAACAATCTGAGAGAAGACAAGTGGAAGATGTTGTCAAAGCTCCCCCTGAGATCTGTAAGGGTTTAGGAAGATGAGCTTTGCTTAGGGTGATAGGCCTTCAGTTGCTTCAGATCTCCAGCAAAGGATGATTTCAGCAGATGCTGAAATGTGTGATGTCTGGAGTCCTTGATAATGAAGCTTTTGAACACTTGAAGCTTCAAGGAGTAGAAAGGCAGATGATCTCCTTCACAATGATATTCCTTGTGTTCTTGAAGAATTCTGACTCAGTGATTCTGTAAGTTTTTGTCTACTGAATCTATTCTCAGAAGATGAATTCTTGATGAGTGAATTTCTTGTTCTCTCTTCTGTATATCTTTTTCAAATCTTGTCTGTGTTCTATTCAGAATAATTCTCTAGGTAGTATATCAGATCCTGACTTTAGATGGTTGTTATTCAGTCATAAATGACTTCCATAATTGACAACTGTCTCTGGGGAAAGTCCTAAGTAACATTCCAATTATTCTTCCTTGAAACTTGCACCAGATTGCTTAAAACAGCTACACAATCCTCTGTCATAAATGCTGAAAATAAATCTGAATGAATTCCATAACTGTCCTGAATTTGAATCCTGAAAATGTCGACCTCTCAGAAAAATCGTCGACCTGAGCTCAGCTATCGTCGACCTGAGCTCAGAGATTGGATTTATACTAGAGACAGAAAACGTCGACTTGAGTTCTACGATCGTCGACCTGAGCTCAGCGACTTGGAAATAAGCTAGAGACAGAGCGTCGATCTGAGCTTGAAGATCGTCGAACGGAGTTCGATGCCTCATTGAACTGAGCTCATAGATCGTCGACCTGAGTTCTACGTTTCGTCGACCTGAGATCGACGAGAATTGTCTTTGTCTCAGCACTTGAATCCTGATCTGCAGAAGGTCTAGAGGGCAGCTTTCAAACCTAAGTACTAACTCTAAGACTCATTCTAATTGACCTATCAGACTATACAGCAAGGTCAAAACAAAATCCTAATCACATAGTGATCCTTACCCAAATTAGTAATAGGGCGTTCCAACACACTTAGTGCTGATCACATTCTGTTTCTTTGGTCTGGGAACTAGCGTCCAAATGTTGCATCGTTCGAATTGATGAAGTTCATCTTGCATGGCCAATATCCACGATGCATCTTTGTTCGCTTCATCGAACTTCTTTGGCTCAACCTGTGATAGAAAACTAAGGTGCAGAATCTCGTTAATTGTATCTCTGCGAGTTCTGTTACTGTCCCGAAGATCTCCTATTATCTTATCTCTTGGGTGATCCCTCACGTGTCTGAGCTCTAAGAGTCTAGCATCTGGAGCTCCTACAGCTTCTTGGGCTCCTCCCTCTTCTGGGAGAATCTCCCCATCCTGACCGTCATCTTCTCCAGTTGGTGTTGAGGTGGAGACCATGACATACTTGGTAGCTTCATTTTTAGCAGTCTCATCTAGACTTAGCTGTTCAAGCCTTGCACCTGGGATTACAAGGATGATCATTCGGATCCACTATTTGGAGCACGATGAGTGTCATGTACATGAAGGACACTGTAGTTAGCATTATATCTTTTCCCATGTTCCTTGTTCCAGAACAAGCCTGGAACATCTCTTGTCCAAGTCCCATCATGTTCATGGGTACTTAGACTATCCTGCAAAATAAAATTACCTTACCTTAGGAACCCAATAGGTATTGGGTCCTAGGTTCTTGTCAGTATAAAATACAGCATGCCTTCCGACAGGATCTCTGACAGGAAGGCTGTCTCTTGCCGAAGGATGTGGGCATACCCTTGCCCTTGGAACGGAAGGATTGTGCCAACAGTCTATGGTAAGTGACCAACTCTACCACAACACCAATACTCATGGATATTGTACCTCCTTTTCTGACCGGATCTACTAACGGAGTTAGTCACGATCCTAGGTCTGTAAGGGGCAGAGCTGGTTCTTCTCTCAGATTTTTCCTTTCCACCGAGACTCGAGGCGGTTCTGATTGTGAACATGTGGGGAGTATCATGAGGCATGGGAGGTGGTGCTTTCTTTTCAGCCAGCACACATCCGTGGGCCCCAGTGATGCTTCTACATGTTTCCCAACTCCCTTTCCCTTTGTCCTAGGGTGAGAAGATATCATGTGAGAGCTGGTCCCTGCAATATCATGAAGTGTGGGGGCTGAGGCCGTAAATACAAACGGTTCATGATGAGCCGTGTGTATTTTCTCACGGGTAGCCATAACAGCACTTGCACTATGGGTGTTTCCACATGAGGGCCGACCATTCTTACAGTGACCATAGTTTTTCTTATGGTCATACCTGAAGGAATGATGTGTGCCCTTCCTACTCAGTGTGGGGGGTCTGTAAACAGTTTCCCCATTTCTCCACGAATTTATAATTCATGAGATCCACCTGTTTTATTCCTTTGTCTTAATAGCATCTACCTTGGAAAAATTACATACTATCCTCTTCTCAGTCTCTAGATAAAACTCTAAATCCGAGATCTTTGAGTCCATCACCTTGATGGATTCCAATTGGAGGTCCATCATGGTCCTCAACTGAGTAATTTCCTTAGCTTGTTTCTCAACAAGCAAGTTGCTCTCCAGAAGGGCTCTTCGAAGGGAATCTAGAGTTTCAATCTGTTGATTGAAGCTGTCAATATCCCTGGCATCAACTGATGGACAATCCTCCGATCTTCTCCTATCTTCAGGAGATACATGTGGGAAAGAGCAAGAGGAGGAAGATACCTGGTCCTGATTGGGCTGATCAGGGTTAGAGTTATGGTCTGCAGAAGCTGATGTTTCCTCTTCATCACAACTGCATTCCTCAATTACTTCTTCAGTCTCTGATAGAGATACGGGAGCCCTAATTTTGAAAGGTTGTTCTTGACTTTCATCTTCAGAGATGAGGACCCCCACGTATGCTTCATCTTCTTGCTGGCATTCAGTCCAGGCAGTCTTCTTTCCCTCCATGAGGTCAGAGATTGTTTCTCACATGGACTTTGCAGTCTTTCACCTATCCAACCTTGTAAGAGATGATCCTGACCAAATATCAGAAATGATCTGTCGAACCAGCTTGTCTAAGTTGAATAGTGAGAACTCAGTTTCAGACATCTCTGTGGGACTCTTTGGGATTTGGAGATCTTCTCTAGAGTCAGAAGCCTTCATGGGAATGAAGGGACCCTCTTCCACAATGTATAAAGTACGGGGGTCAATGGCTTCCAGATGAAACTGAACTCTCATTTTCCAGATGGGAAAATATTCTTTTGTGCATGTAGGCAGTCTCAGGGGAGAGACATCTGTGTATAGCTCCATGCTTGAATCTTGTTTTCTTCTCAACACTGGACACAGGATCTTACTCATGGTGTTAACCTTATTGATGAGTAACCTCCCTCTGATACCACTTGAAAGTATCAAGTGTCAACCTAATCCACCTATAAGGGGGGGGGGAATAGGTGTAGTACAGTCTTTTGTGGAATTAAACTAACCTGCACAAGTAAGCAAACAAAACACAGAAAACACACAAAGAATTATAGTGGTTCCCCGATTTGGGTACGTCCACTTTCCTCCTTCGACTTATCTCCCACCAAGGGACGACTCGGTCACTTCTCCAAACGGATTGAAATCTAATCCTCATACTAGGAGCAACGCTCCCCTAACTATGAAAGGAACCCTTCCAACAACGGAGTCACAACTCCACCACAACGGGTTGCACCCAACCCTTACAAATAGGAATGAAAATTCCTTTGCAACAAAATTGAATGTAAATTAAAATACAAACAATGCTTTATGGAGATTCTGATGTCCTTCT
Organism: Platanthera zijinensis; assembly: GCA_039513925.1. Lineage (NCBI taxonomy): Eukaryota > Viridiplantae > Streptophyta > Magnoliopsida > Asparagales > Orchidaceae > Platanthera > Platanthera zijinensis. Next base: position 116,432,091 of record CM077092.1, read on the forward strand.
TCGTTCGTTGAAGCTTGCACGAAAAGTACGAAGATTCCACAACCGGATTTATCACTTTGAATGGATCTTGTCAAGATCGGCGGCGGTAAGCAAGTGCGGCGGCGATGCTTTGTAAATCCAAACTACTTGACGAAGCAAGCTAGGTCTTCGAACGATCTCAGTCGGATCAAACGTCTCAACCGATTCGGAAGGGAGAACAAGTCTCGTTCAATGAATCGGAAGACAAGAGATCTCGAGAGAGACACGTGAGACTGGCTGCTTGCCTCGGTGCTGTCTTCGAGCGATCAGAGACAAGCTGAGATCAGCGGCGGCAACAACCTTGCGATCGGCGACGTGCGTACGGGCGGAGCTCGCGATGCGCTAGGTCACGATGGCGTGATTTCATTTCGTATTTTTGTGTCTATAGAGTTTCAAAATACGCATGTATTTATACCAGGAGCCAACCCTAAGAGCCGTTGTGGGGCCCATGAGAAAAATCCCTAGCCACGGCCGAAACAGTACACGGCGGCTCGGTTCGGTCCAGCGAGCAGCGAGAATCTGCCAAAGGAAAAATCGGCGGGAGTCGTTGGTGATTCCCGTCGATGTCGGCGGGAATCACTCCCGACTCCCGTCGATTCTGCCTTGGCAGAATTTCTGACTTTGCCGGGCGGAAGTAGTCGGCGGGAGTCACTTAGTTTTTCCCGTCGAAGTCAGCGGGAATCACTAACGACTCCCGTCGATTATTACTTGGAAGAATTTTCCGACTTCCTTCTTTTGATAGCTTGGTCTTTGACCCATCTTGCTCCTTCTTCTGCTCTTGATCTACCTTGACCCTATACTTAAAAATAAGTACACTCCAATAGAGAGAGCACACGTGGATCAACACACTGATCTACACAACGAGGGATTACGTTGCGCAGACTCGTGTATATTGACTCACTTCACTCTGACATTAGTGTGTACTTAGCATGGAATAGCTGCAAGCACAACTTGATAGAATTGCCAAATACATTGTAAATTTAACTTAGCTTGTTCAGGCTCTTCTTCAAATCAGGTTTATTGCGGATGCAATACCCAACAGGCAGCTTGGCTGTTGTGCCTTGGTTGCTAACTTGGGTATGTGGACTGATGCTGTGTCCGCAGGGCACACGGACTGGGTGGTGTCCGCTGATAAGCGGACAGGGTGTTGCTCCAGAGTTATGCTGGTGGCGGCATCCTGGCTTGGCCTTTGGCAACAAGGTGGATAGGGTTGTTATCCAGCCTTGGTGATGTTGTTGGCGGGCTGGCTATCTGGCATAGGTCGCAGAGGGCTTGTTGTGTATCCGTGCCCTGCGGATACACTTTGTTCTTGCCGTGGTATGGGGCGGTTATCCTATCGGCTAGGGCGTTGAACACACTCCTAATCATGCCTATAAATAGGACCCCCTGTGTTGGAACCCCAGTTTGGATTTTGCAAGGACTACTATTAGGATGGTTAGACTGACCCAATATGTATAGTTTGGGTCATAGGTTTTTACAAGGTTTGTTTCCTTAGAAGATTTCAGAGTTCTGCAATTCAGTTTGACGAAAGTCGAACTCAGCTCGACGAAAGTCAAGCTCAGCCTGACGAACTCAGAGTTCCAACTCTTAGTTGAGCTCGACGAAAGATGAGCTCTGGTCGACGAAATCTACATCTCAGCTTGACGACAACCAAGCTAAGCTCGATGATCTCTGAGCTTAGGTCAACGAATAAGCAGTTTCAGCTCGACGATCTCCAAGCTCAGGTCGACGAATTTCTTGCTCAATTCGATGATCTCCAGGCAGTGTTTTAGGCAGTTATTTCAAGCAGGAAGCAGCTTATTTTCAGGCTTAATTTCAGGATATTTTATATTCTGAAGGCAGAATTTTTATCAAGGCTTAATTGCATGCATTTATAACTCTGATATTTAATGCTCAATATTCTTATGAATATTGCCATTTAGAGGCGGCATTAAATATAGACTAATCACAGAGTTAAATGCTAATCCTTTTCCAAGGCAGTTACCATTCTAGGGAATGCTCCAGCTGTTCAGAATGAATTCAAATATTTAAATTTCTCTAGCATTCCTAATCATATAATATTATCAGAAATTTTTCAGCCATAAGGGTTACAGACAGACACACAAGGTTTTCTCAGAGTTACAGAAAGCTACATAAATACTTTTTAGAGAATTAGCATTCTGTTCTTCAAGCTTTCTTCCAGCAACGCATCTTCAATCTGAGACTAAAAGCTCACATCTCTCAGAGACATTTACTGGAAGGAGAAGCTTATAAAGAAGGCCTACACCCTGAAGCAAAGCTTCCATCTCCTGATCATCTGCACAACTCAGGGGGGGCTTTGACATCATCAACAATCCACTAGTCTTCTCAAAGATTTGAGACAGAGAAGAAAAAATCATTTTCATTTCTTCTTTCACTGTGTATAGGGTTTTAACTCCCTTCAAAAGTTAACCTTTTTGGTTCATAAGTCACCTGATCAAAAGACTTGGAATTGGTTTTTGGGCACCTGATCAAAAGCCTAAAGGGTTGTTTGATCTCCATTAGAAAAATAGATCTTATGGTGATAGGGCACCTGAGCAAAAACCTGTGGTGGCAGGGCACCTGAGAAAAAACTGTTGGAGTTACCATGGTGATCTAGAAGTGGTCAAACATGTAATCTCACTGCCAACGCGATATGAGCCTGCAGGGTCGCACATAAGAGCTATGGAGAAATTGGAAGATTGACTGTGTTGGTAAGGGTTACCAATCACCATACAGTGTGGGGGAGTCAGGCAAATGTTGCTAAGGCAAATTCGTCGAGAATCGTCGAGTATGACTCGGCGACTCTCGACGAGTTCGTCGAGAATGATTCGTCGAGAATCGTCGAGTATGACTCGACGACTCTCGAAGAATTCGTCGAGAATCATTCGTCGCAAATGATTCGGCGAGAATCGTCGAGTGATACTCGACGACTCTCGACGAATTCGTCGAGAATCAAAAGTGTTTGATTCCTGGCGATTGGTGATACTCGACGATTCTATCCTTGATTCTCGACGAATCGGTAGATGATTCTCGCCGAATCTTTCTGCTGATTCTCGCCGAATCTAGATCTGATTCTCGCCGAACCTGTGCTGATTCTCGCCGAATGACTCTGAAACCCTAACTTGGGTGGTCTGCGGATAGCGGTGTTCTTTGGACTATTTATGCCTTTGGTATAAATAGGGGACTTAGGGTTTTTGGGATTAAGAGATTATCATTCATTGGGATTCTCCAGTAGACTAATCGAGCCGACGGAAAGAGTTCCGCCGATCCCCGATCCGCCAAATCCCGACCCGCCGGTCGGAAACTTTAGATGGCATCAAAGCACGCTCTTCCTCACTTGATGAATGTTGTGACTTCAGTTCAAAGGACAACAACACCGATGTCAATTGAGACTTACTCATGACACGATTAGATAATAATCCACAAAGTAGTCTCAGGTTGGGTCTATCCAGTACAACTTGTTCATTAACAAGTACCCACGTGATGACTTGATATCACAATATCATGACCTGTGAGAACTGGTCATCAGTCAAGGAAATCCAAAGCTGCATCACCTGCTCCTGCACAGGAAGATAGTGAAAAAGAAACTTCAGAGCCAAGTACCTCGGGCTCAGAGTTATCTGAAAGAGAGTTTTCTTTTCTTTCAAGACAGTTCAAGAAATTCTTGAATAAGAAGAAACAATGGAAAGGCAAAGATGCCTCGTACAGAAGATCACTGTTAAATTATGAGACCAAGCGGTCTCGCGGTTTGAGCCTGGCAGGGTTGTAGACCGCGCGGTCTTACGGTTACTCTCCAGCGGGTTGATTTCCAGGATGTTGCGGTTTGTTGTCCGGCGGTCTTGCGGCTTGTCTTCGGTGGCTTGGAGACTTGGCGGTCTAGCGGTCTCCTACAGCATCTCGCTCTCTTTCTCTGGTATTGCCGAGCGATTATCCCATTGTCTAACCGCGCGGCTTGTTTGTTCTGCGTGTTTCTAACTGCACAATCTCTATACATTTTTTAGTCTCACATTGTTAGTTTGTACTCTCTCCCATCTCCTCCATTCTATAAAAGGGAGGCCATACCTTTGTAAATGATATCTTTTTGGATAATAAAACTTTCATTATTCAAAGTTCCAGCTTGTTTTCTAGTCGTTTTTCGCTACTTTCACATGGTATCAGAGGACTCGATTTTCTCCTCCTGATTCTGTGCCCCTCTCTGACCGCACGACCTGTCCGCGCGGCTTGCTTCTTCTTCATCTCATGACCTGTTTTCGCGGCTTGCTTCTTCTTCACCGCGCGACCTGTCCACGCGATTGTTTCTTCCGCCGGTTAGGAAAAAAGTCGCGGGAAAGAAGAAGGAGAGCTGCAGCAGTCACGATGTAGGACACCAGCGGCCAGAAAAGCCACGACCAAGCCGCAGAACAAAGCAGAGGGAAAGATGTCGGGCGGCTTGAAGACAAACCGCGCGAATAGAAGAGGGGCTTTCTTCTATGGCTATTTCCGAGAATTCAACTTCCACCACTCCTGTAGCCAATCCGGATCCGCCTCCTCCTTCTACTTCTTCCGGAAACCTTGACACAGTTTATAAACTAGTTGGTTCAAACTATCCAGATTGGAGTGTTTCTTTCACCTTTCTTCTTCGCTCTCAGCACAAACGTCATCACCTCACCGATGACCCTCCTCCTCCAGACTCTGCTGAATTTGATGACTGGGATGCCAGTGATGCGCTTGTCCGCAATTGGTTGGCTAATAGCCTCTCCGATGAATGCCTTCCTGTCATACGCCATGATGAGACGGTCAAGACTGCATGGCTTCACCTTGCTGGTCTCTACTCGAAGGGGGCCCATACATCCCACATTTATACTCTCTATGCGGATCTCTTCGCTCGTCCTTCCATATCTCCTACTGCGGCTTATCAGCAAGTTCAGGCTCTTGGCATCGAAATCCTCCAGAAACCCCCCTTCTCCGTGGACTTGGCCGAGGAGCACAAACACTTACAGGAACTACTGGTTGTTTGTTATCTTCTGCGACTCCCCGAGTCTTTTGATATGATCCGCCAGCAGATCTTGGGAGAAGTAGAGTCTCCCACTTTGGATGCCACCGCGGCTCGCATCGCCGCTATTTCTTCGCTGCTCCAGCATCCTCTGTTGTCCTCCCCTCCTCCACAGGACACTTATGCTCACCAAGTTCAGCGGGGTGGCACTAGTGGCCGCAGTCAGTCAGGCACGCGTGGTCCGTCAAGGTTCCTTTATTCTCACTGTGGTCGTACCGGCCACTCTGTTGACCGCTGCTGGCAGAAACATCCTCATCTTCGTCCCTCTGGTGATACTTCTTCCTCAACCTTTGCCTCCTCTCGGCCATCTGTTCTTGTGGCCACGACCTCAGGGAGTGCACACGTCGTTACCCAAGGTAAATGGCTGATTAACTCTGGTGCTACAAATCACATGACCAGAAACCCTCAATGCTTCTCTCTCCTAGAAACGCATGATCGGTTACCCCCGGTTCTTGTTGCAGATGGTTCATCTTCCCCGGTTCATGGGACGGGAATGGTTCAAGTCACCCCGTTGCTTTGCTTAGCGGACACTCTCTATGTCCCGAAGTTCCCTTGCAATTTGTTATCTGTTACTACTTTATGCAAGCAACTTCAGTGCTCTGTCTTATTTACTCCTACTTCTTGTTGTTTTCAGGACTCGAGGACCCAACGGACGATTACTACTGGGACTGAGAGCGGTGGCCTCTACTTCCTCGACAATGTTTCCGCTCTATCCTCCTTCTCTTCCTCGTCTACCGATCTGCTTCAATGGCATCTTTGCATTGGAAATCCTCCTCCTCGGATTCTTCATCAGCTTCTTCCCCACTTACCTCAGAACAGCCCTCCGCTCAACTGTGATGCGTGTCAGTTTGGCAAACATCACCGCTCCTCCTTCCCGCCGAAGCAAGGTCGTGGTTCCTCTCGCCCTTTTGATCTCATTCATTCTGATGTCTGGGGTCCTGTGTAACATCCCATTTCCAGCTAGACCCCTGGGAGTGGTTTTGTCTTAACAGAACCCTAGGAAGCCCAGGAATTGAAGTTTGTCGACCAAGATTTTGAGTCAAGGGGTGGTCACGCACGTGACCGACCCGTCACGCCCGTGACCTAGGGTGTTACCCCCTTCGACGATCGTCGACCTTAGGAAGACGATCGTCGAGCTCAGAATTTCAACATAGGCCAGACACGCCCGTTACCGACCCGTCACGCCCGTGACCTTGGAATGGCATTGAGTGAACTAAGCTCACTCAATGCCGTGGTCTGGATGGCGTTGAGTGAGCTTAGGTCACTCAAAGCCATAAGCAGGATGGCGTTGAGTGCGTTGAGTGCACTCAATGCCATAAGTTGAATGGCATTGAGTGCACTGACTGCACTCAACGCCATCTGGTGTCGGTAGGTTGGCGTTGAGTGAGCTGAGCTCACTCAACGCCATAGACTGGATGGCATTAAGTGAGCATAGCTCACTCAATGCCGTAATCTGTCAAGTGGGATGGCCTTTAGTGCGTTGAGTGCACTCAACGCCATGAGTTAAATGGCGTTGAGTGCACTGACCGCACTCAACGCCATTTGATGTAGTCTTGATGGAGTTTAGTGAGCAGATCTCACTCAAAGCCATAATCTAACGGCGTTGAGTGAGCTAAGCTCACTCAACGCCATCGTTTAAAAGGCTGTAACCCGGATGACGTTGAGTGAGCTGAGCTCACTCAACGCCATAATCCGGATGGCGTTGAGTGAGCTCACCATAATCTGGGATGGAGTTGAGTGAGCAATGCTCACTCAACGCCGTAGCTTGTATGGCGTTGAGTGAGCTGAGCTCACTCAATGCCATAATACTTAGAATTTTCTTGCATTTTTTATTTCTAGTTGGGTGCTGGTTTAGCTAAACCGAGCCGGCCTGGGGGTGGGCCGTTTTCTCCAATAATACATGATAAGTCTTATTTAATTTAAGTTGACCGGTCAGGCTATGCCACATGGACCGTTAGCTTTGCAAAAAGGATGGTTGCGGCCATGGCTGAAAGCTTGCTGTCACGGCCATCATAGGAATCTGATGCCATTGCCTTCCCTCTTCCCCTTGAAACGGCTGGATTCAACTCCTCTCAGGGAGAGGAGGAGTTTCCAGCCCTCGTCCAGCTGTTACAAAGCCGTTTCAGCCCCACCCCCCCCCCCCCCCCCCCCCCCCACCCCCCACCACCACCATGGTCGAGCCAAGCTATAATGGGCCATTAATGGCCACCAGCTTTTTGCTGTTCCCCCTTCTTGGCCAAGCCTTTTAACACCCTCAGAGGCCCAAGAGGAAGTTTTCCCGGCCTCTACCTGAAGTTTTCAAGCCTCCCCTTACTGTTGAAGAATTTTCGGCGACGCCACCACCGCGCAAATGGCATCACAACGATCGGCTCGACTCGAAACCACGAACAAGGTCCTCCCCTCCCTCTTCTTCTGCGGATAGATCTTAGGATTCAATAGGATTGAGAATCGGGCTCAACTGAGCCTGATTGGAGCTTTCATTTTCATGGAGTTTCCATGAAATCCGCGTGCTCGGGCTTGCCGTAAAAAGCCTCTCCGGTGGCTGCGCCGCCGCCCGGCGATGGCTGCCACCTCAACAGAGGTGGTGGTGGCGGTGGACGGCCAGGGAGGAGGCTGGACGGCCGGCTGTGGGAGGGATAAGTGTTCCCAGGTGCGTGCTATCTAGACCGTCGGCTTGAGGTTGAAGACAACCTCCCAGCCGACGAATCAACCTTTAAGATCTGTGCTGTTAAATTAAGTTCTTGTTTTTATGAGAATTTCTATACTAGAATATCAGTCACTTTAGAAAATTTAGGAAAAATACTTAGAGTCTCCTACAAAAAAAGTTGAAAACATTAATATTGTAGCTCTATGAGTCTAGGAAATTTTAAAATTTGTTTCAAGCGTTTTAGACCACTGGATAGACCTCAGAACTCATTTTGGTGAGGTCTACCCATAGGGCTTTCCTGACTTAGAAAAATTCCCCACTCCAATCCAGTCATCAAAATGACTTGAAATTTGGGGTGTGGCCTAATCTTACCTATACCTAGGACATATCCTAAAATGAGAATTTTTGGAGAAAGTTTTTCTATGGTTTTTAGAAAAATTTTATAATCCTAGAATAAATTAATTAGATGGCTAAATGAATTCCAAACCCTCCCAAATTTTGGTGAGTGGTCCCTGGGTCTATCGAAAGGTTCTGGTAAAAATTTCATCTCATTTAGAGATGTTTTGAATAGGTTTTTACCCAACCCTAGGTTGATCCTTATAGGATTATTTAGGATCAAACACCCCCTGGGTAATTTGAGTGGCCATATCACCTCAACAGAGGCTGGTATTTTGATCACTGACCTTTTAGGGCATGACACACTCTCCAAGGGATTTTGGGGTGGTTTTGTGTAGGGTAGCCCTAGAACCGTAGGGTAGATCCCTTAATGGGGATTTGTAGGGTTTCTAAGGTCATGGGGTCAAATGACCTTAGACTGACTTTAAATTTGGTGGAGAGGACCATAGGGCCATTATAGTTCTTTAGACAAAATTTTAGGGTATTTGGAGACCTCTAGCCCACCTAAGACCCTAACCCTAGTTTAGGTCACCAACCTTAATTTGAACTATTATGCTGTCAAATGAACTAAAAATCAAATAAAATTTGTGCAGGGTGATTTTCTGGTCTAAATGGCCATAATATAATTTTGTTGAGATTTTTGGGTTAATTTATACAGTTCTTCATTTACAACTCTAGTTGTGCTCTAGATATTTATTTTGATGATTCTAGAATTTTTGTTCACTGGAATGTTATGAAATCTTGGATTAGGGCATCTTACAGCATGTTTTACCTTCTGTATTTTTCTTGGGAGTTTTATCTGATTATTTTTGGTACTTGCTTCTTTAACTTACCATTTGAGATATATAGTCAAAAATATAATTAATGCCTAATTACTATTTGGAAAATTATGAAATTTGGTCAGTGGTTGTTTCAAACCGTGATAGTCACCTTGTAATTTTCTATGGAATTTTAGATGATTAAAATTAGTACCTCCTTCACCAAGCTAGGAAAGTTAGTATTTTACATTAAATTAAATTCAGAGTCCAAAATATTATAGAAAAATCATGGGACTTATTTTCTGATAGTTTTTAGGTCACCATAAAGCTTCTGTAATTTTATTGTGATTTTTGGAGTACATATTTACAGTACCTACTTCATAATATGGTAGAAGTGGCGTAAAATGGTAAATTAAGAAATATAGGCCTAAACACCTCTGAAATTTCTCAAAACTTGGAGTTACTGCTTAAATGTCTCATAGGATTTTTACTGATTTTATGATAATTTATTGTTGGCTAATTAGTGCACTTCATGTTCATACTAGGGCATTTGGAAGCTTAGAATAAATAAATTAAATGCCCGATAAATAGGAAAAATTTGGAAATCTTGAACTTAGCTATATTATGTCACGATAGACCTCCAGTAAATATTATAGGAGATTCGGAAGACAATTTGGAGTACCTCCACTTATGCACCTCATGTATCTTAAGATTGTCTTCATATAGTAAAACCACGGAAACGGAACTAAAGGTCTGTGCGCATAGAGTCGTGTGCGTGAGTTGCACTTGCATGAATCATGGCATAGCATATCACTACACTCATATTTTCATACAACTGGCACCCCAACGTATAAATCGGTATGGGACTTTTTATACGATGGGAGCCTTGCAAAAGACCCCTTAACTTATAAGTTTGTATGGGCATTCATATAAGTTAAGGTTACTTACTTATTTACTTGTTGTTCTCTACCTGCCTTCTTATATAATTGCTACTTACTACATGTTTTACTTTATTACTCACCACCGTAGAATTGCTAGATGTACTTTATTCTAGATAGTTATTTTCACACCATGATAGTTGTTAGATTAGTTCCATTGTCATCTGCTTGAACACTCTCCACCTTTGTAGCTTCCCTTTCCTCCTCTCCGCACAGTGCTTTGGAGCCGTTGGGGGAGGGGTAGGGGATGATAGGGCATAGTCTTTATGACTAATGGTTTTCAAACCACAACATTACAGGAGCTCCGAATGGGAGACAGGGACCAGCAGTCCCGGGACCAGCACCAGCGGAGTACGGTGCGCATGGAGGTGGGTCAGTCTAACACCGGTACACCTGCGACCAGCTCCGTGAGTGATTAGTATATTTATAGCTTCCGCGATGAGTGATTTGTAGTGAGGACTCTGATGTACCGGGCTCAAGCCCGTTTATCAATATTTCATCTGAACTATATCTTTGCAGTACTTTCTATTATTATCTATTGATGGACTGGATTTGCTTTTTTTATTTATGTGAATCTGTGGACATGTTTACATTTATGTATACTCACTTCTCTCTACTTGCGATCGAAAAGGGCCGGCAGAATTGGTGTTTTATAGTGGCGGCCTTCCCGTGAGTCGGTACCACCGCAATGCGGCAGTTCTGGGCTAAGACCCCAGTGTTCGAAAAGGGAAGGAAATTAAAGGGGGTCTTACAAGTGGTATCAGAGCAGATCTCGATCGGAAGAGAAGTAGTCCACAAAACCTTGGGCCACCCCCATGCGAGCTTAGTTTGCGGACAAACTAGCAGCGGAAGCAGTGGTGTGCCAATAAGGGAAATCATATGTGAAAGTCCATCCTACCCTTTCTTATATTCCATTCATACATCCTCTAACAAATGGAATTTTTCCTTGTAGCCTGCGACGAACCCTACACCACAGCAGGGGACACCTCAGGCTCCGAATGTGGTCCCACCTCCGCCGGCTCCAGCTCCGTTCAAGGAGATGGAGATGGGGCAAACACTGACAGCCATTCTGGAGGCCTTCAAAGCTCAGCAAGCCCCGGCCCCACAGCCAAACCCCGGGGCCAATTGGATGACTTTCTTCCGGTGACTTTCCCCTCCATCCTACCAGGGGACAGATTCTGCAGTACGTACTGAGGAATGGTTGGATACCATTTACGAGATACTAGCGGGGATTTGATGCCCTACTGAGGAGGCAGTTGCTTTGGCGGTCTCCTGCCTAGAGTCACATGGAAAGAGGTGGTGGAAATCTCAGCTTGACACCACCTTTGCGGGGATGGATTGCGCTGATATTACTTGGGAGGAGTTCAGAGCAGCGCTCTTGGGACATTTTGTACCTCAGTCAGCGAGGGATGACCTGGAGGATAGGTTCCTGCGGTTGAGGCAGTGGAACAGGACTGTAGGAGAGTATTATCAGGAGTTCACTCACCTGGCCCGCTATGCGGACGCTTATCAGTTGGACAACGTTGGATACGCCCGGAGGTTTTACAAGGGGCTGCAAGACGACATGAGGCAGGTCCTCTTCTTTGTCTCAGAGGGGAGTTTGGCCAGGATTCTGGAGATAGTAAAGAAGAGAGAAGCGGATCAGCTAACAGTGAAGAGCCGGAATAGACCGGCTGATGATATAGTGATTGGAGGTCGTAGATACCGTCCTCGATGCCAGGTTATTGGGGAGAGAAGGAACAGGGAGCAGCCTCGTCAGGAGATTGGGCAGGAGTAGAGGAGTCAGGGGATATTGGCTCCCCAGCCTTTACAGATGCTGGAGATGCCAAGGACAGCGGAGCCGCCACCGGTATGCTTTCAGTGCAATCAGTCGGGGCATATCAAGAGGAACTGCCCTATGAAACGAGCTCCCCCACCAGCACATAAGGGCGCTCCACCTCCCCGACAGTTTGGCGGACGAGGACAGGACCGAGGACGAGGATTTCAGGATCGAGGCCGCAGGCTAGAGAGGGAGCAGGTGTATGCTCTAGACCTGACACAACCCCGAAACCTGGAGCAGGTTATCGCAGGTATGGCAGTACTTTTTAATTTTGTTCATATGAACTAGTATTCTAGACATAACCTAGTTAGAAATTAAGAGAAGACAACTGCAACAAGAATACTAAGACACTTAATTACCCCAGGCATAGTCTTCGTTAGCGACAAGCCCGCTCACACTCTCTTCGACACTGGTGCTTCACACTCATTCGTGTCAGAGGATTTCGTGAAAGGACTGGCAGGTGTGGATCCATTCACTGGGAAAATGATGAGGGTGCGCCTACCCGGTGGATCAGAGATAATGACCTCTGCTCATTGCAATATGGAAGCGAGGATCGGAAGGAAGGCGTTTGAGGCACCAGCAACAATTCTGAAGATGCAAGATTACGATCTGATCTTGGGCATGACTTAGCTTTGCTAGAACCATGCCCAGATTGACTGCGTGGCGAAGAGGATCACCGTGAGGCACGACGACTCCTTCATTGTCATCGAAGGTATTATACTAGCACCCCGTACCTTGTTATCGTCTGTGCAAGCCGTTAAGACCCACCTGCAGGGGGAAGAAGTTTATCAGGTCCTTTTTGAGGCGGTCGTGGCCAAGGACTCCATTTCATATATTCCAGTAGTGCGGGACTTCGCCGACATGTTTTCGGAGAAGCTACCCGGGCAACCCCCGCACCGAGAGAAGGACTTTCAGATTCAGCTCATACCGGGGGCTAAGCCAGTATCCAGAGCTCCCTATCGAATGGCCCCAAAGGAGTTGTTGGAATTTTGAAGCCAGCTTCAGGAGTTACTGAAGGTCGGGTTTGTTCGGCCTTTCTCTTCGCCATGGGGAGCTCCGGTGTTATTCGTTAAGAAGAAGGACAGGACTCTTCGACTGTGCATAGATTACCGGGCCCTGAATACGTTGACGGTCCGGAATACTTATCCCTTACCAAGGATAGACGAGCTATTTGACCAGCTGGAGGGAGCCCATTGGTTCTCAAAGCTGGATCTGAGGTCAGGGTACTACCAGCTTCGCATTCGGGAGGAGGACATCCCGAAGACGGCCTTCAGCAGTAGATATGGGTTGTACGAGTTTACCGTGATGCCGTTCGGGCTCACGATAGCACCCTCCGCATTCATGACCTTGATGAATCGGGTGTTCGAACAGTATCTGGGTGTCTTTGTTATCGTATTCATCGATGACATCCTTATCGATTCAAGTACGGAGGAGGAGCACGCGAAACATCTGGCCTTGACCTTGGAGAAGCTGTGGGAGCATAAGATGTATGTGAAGTACAGCAAGTGCCAGTTCTGGCTAATGGAGGTGGCCTTTCTGGGCCATGTCATCAGTGGAGCAGGTCTGGCAGTGGATCCGGCGAAGGTCCAGGCAGTACGGGATTGGCCACCACTAAAGTCGGCCTCGGATGTTCGAAGTTTCTTGGGACTTGCTGGTTATTACCGGAAGTTCATAAAGGGGTTCTCTCAAATTGCCCTCCCTCTTACGTCACTGACGAAGAAGGAGTCCCCTTTTATTTGGACACCACGATGCGAGTCTGCTTTCAGGGAGCTGAAGGATCGTCTTACCTCGGATCCCATCCTTGCTCTTCCATCAGGGAAGGAAGGATTCCAAGTGTATACAGATGCTTCCTATCAGGGGATGGGTGTCGTTCTGATGTAGAACGGGCACGTAATAGCCTATGCCTCCCGTCAATTGAAGCAGCACGAGCAGAACTATCCAGTGCACGATTTGGAGATGGGGGCAGTGGTTTTTGCTCTTAAGATCTGGCGACACTACCTTTACGGAATTCACTGCGATATCTTCTCTGACCACAAGAATCTGAAGTACGTCGACACCCAGAAGGAGCTAAACATCAGGCAGAGATGCTGGGTGGAGTTTCTGTCGGACTACTAGTATACCATGCACTACCAACTGGGGAAAGCAAACGTGGTCGCAGATGCTCTGAGCCGGAGAGCGAGTACGACAGGAGTAGGCCCGCAGCTGATGGCCTTGGAGTTGGTTAAAGCATTCAAGGATATGCAGATTTCACTGGTATCTGAGGATGACCCGGAGCTATACATGGAGTACCTGGGTTCGATGGTTACTATAGATGATATTCGAGGCCGCATCAGAGATGGGCAGATACTAGATGAGAGAGCTGAGCCGATATTCCGAGCCTTGGAGGAAGGCACGACAGGAGATTACTCCTTGAGTGATGGTCTCCTGTGTTTAATAGGCAGAATCTACATACCGGCAGGAGGCCAGATCCGGGAGGACATCTTGACGGAAGCTCACTGCAGCCGGTATTCGGTACACCCGGGGATCACCAAGATGGTAAAGTATTTGAAGAGGATGATTCACTGGCCGGGTATGAAGAAAGACATTACGTACTTCGTGACACATTGTGAGGCCTGCCAACTCGTGAAGGCAGAATGTAGGAACCCGGCAGGCTTGCTGCAGCCACTTCCGGTGCAGGAATGGAAATTATAAGATATAGCCATGGACTTCATACATGGGCTACCTCGATCCCGTGTGGGGAATGACTCGATCTTGGTGATAGTGGACAGGCTAACAAAGGTGGCCAGATTCATTCTAGTGGCGAAGGACGCATCGGTTAGTGTATTAGTACGAAGGTTCAATGAGCAGTTTGTGCGTTATCATGGGGTGCCCAAGACTATCGTTTCGGATCGGGATGGGCGGTTTACATCCAGGTAATGGAGGTAAGTTCAGGCCCATCTGGGTTCTCGGTTGACATTCAGCACAGCTTTTCACCCTCAGACTGACGGGAAGACAGAGCGCACCAACCGTACACAGGAAGATCTTTTGTGCCTGTTTATTTTGGACCGCGGCGAGCCTTGGGAGAGATTGCTGCCACTGGTCGAGTTTTCGTACAACAACGCCCATCAATCAAGCATAGGCATGGCTCCATACGAGGCATTGTATGAAAGGAGGTGCAGGACCCCACTATCATGGGTTAAGGATGAGGATCCGCATGCAAACTGAACAGGAGACATCCTGAATAGCATGAACCTGCTCCTTCTTCTTAGCTGCCGCCTTCTTGAAACACCTCTCAACAGGATGGCCTGACCGGCCACAAAAACTGCACACCACCCTGCTCCTCTTTCCCGGAACAGCATCGGGTACCAGGGGTTTCTTCTCCTCTACCAACTTCCTCTTATCCTTCCTCAACTGCTGGCCTCTGCTCTTCGCCGTCTCAATGGCCTCAACCTTAAGAGCAGCCTCTACAACTCCAGCATAAGTCACTGACCCATAAGCACTGGCCAATTGCTGCACCTCACTCCTCAAACCACCGAGGAATCGCTTAACTCGATCAGCCTCAACGCTGACCAATCCAGGGGCAAAACGGCTCAACTTACTAAACTCTATCTCATACTCACCCACCGTGAGCTGCCTTTGCTTCAGATAGAGGAAATCATTCTTGAGGCGGTCACGCTCGACCGAGGGTAAGAACTTCCTCAATAGCATCTCCTTGAACACTTCCCAAGAGCATCCGGCTACAAGGCTCTCCTTCTCTCTCAGCCACCAACTCTTAGCCAAACCTTTAAGCTGATAGGCGGCTATCATCACCCTCTGATCATCTGAAATCCCTGAGTACGAGAACATCTCCTCCATGGAGATCAGCCAGTCGTCTATCACCATGAAATCTGCCTTCCCATCATAAGTGGGAGGGCTCAGCCTCTGAAACTACGAGATGAAGGCCATCTCTGCTAGCACCACCACTGGAGGCCTCAAGGGTGCAGGAGGAGGAGGAACAGCTAACCCCCCTGCAGGAACTTGCGCACCCTGAGCCTGCCCTGCCACAACTGCCACCAAAGACTGAATCTGGGCTTGCACCTCCTCCAACTGCCTCCCCATAGCTTCGCTACTCTGACGCAGACCCTCGATCACCGCATCGTTCTGAGCTCCAGAAGATTCACCCTCAGACAGGGGAGTCGATCGGGTCGCAGGACGCCTAGCCATCCTAAAAATCAATACAACGCAAATCAGAACCAAATCCCATGACTAGAACCGACTACCAGTACAGACAATACATATGTAGATATAGACTTAAAGCTGCTAACTTGCTCTGAGAGTTTATCTTCTTCACAATAATTAGATGATATGCCCTAACCTAGGATGGTTAACATGCGTCATGATGCCACGTCAAGCAGGGGATAACTGCTGACGCTCAGGCAAATCCAACTACAATCTTTATGCAAGGAAATCATGTGCTTAATGAATAGAAAATCAGTTATGTTTAGAGTCCGTATCCCTCGGCTCAGTGGATCATCTAGTCCACAAAAGAAAACTATATTTAAACGCTGCGGAAAATACTTTAATTAGGCTTTACACCCTAAAGAGCGCATAAGGGTCCCAAGAGAACCACTCATGCTATGCAAGACACTACACTTAGTTTATATAATATATATAAGAAAACGGTTTTCGTACGTGATTTGGAAAGTAGTGATTAAGTTTACAAAACATGCTGATCATGAGCTTCATTTATAATAGTAATTATAGTTTAAAAATAACTAGCAACCTAGCATAAAACCTTCTCAAAGCAAGTAGACTATCTCCAGAAAATAAATGGTAGCAGCAATAGTATATATCTAGTACAAGGTAAAAAACTACTAGTGGGCGCCAACAACCTGACACGAACCCACCAGCACACATATATGTCTGTAAGAAAGTACTGAAAACAACCTCACAAACAAGGTAAACAGAACTCCAAAGGTCCGGAAGTCCACCAACAACACCACCTCCAACTAGCCACCAAACTGGCTACAGCTCAGAACCTGGGGTATTCCAAGAGAAAACAGAATACCTCAGCAAGCAAAAATCAAGGTAAAACTGCATGAAAGAGTCAACCAAAAGGACAAAATAACAGAAAACATGCAGTAGAAAGAGTCACAACTGTCCAAAACAGGACAACAAGAAATGCACAACGTGCAAAGAAACAGCAACGACCCAGCCCAGGAACAACATCCTGCAGGGCCTACTAGACTACCAAGAGCCAGAATGCTGCAACACTACCAAAGAAGAAACTTCTAACACCCTAAACTGCGGGAAGTGATAGTAGCAAAAACAACAACGAGGAACCGGATCGAAGGCAAACGCAGTCCCCCAATCCACCATGTCCAAGTCAAAAGCTCGAGGGTCAACACGTGAAAACACAAGGGACCTTCCACCCGACATGCCCAGCCCGTACCTGGAGCAAGAAATCCATGGGTGGCCTTGGCTATATCACACAACTCCACCCCCATAAAGAGCTACAACCACCACTACTATTCACGACCCACGATTCGGCCTTTAGGAAAAATAAAGAAAATGGCCGACAAGGAAAACCCAGAAATACAACTGGAAAAAATCCACTCGGAAACGAAATACAAGGTAAAGGAAGAGTGTTGAAATAAACCAACACGACTAGGCGTTGAGTGAAACCCACTCAGTGCCTACCTAAACTTTGGCCTTGAGTGAGCTAGCCTCACTCGCCGCCAAAATTAAGTTACTACCCACAAACCCACTAAAGAAAACGGAGCTCGACGGTAGTCGAACGACCAAGGCAGAAGATCCAGAACTCAAGTAGTTGCCTTCCACTTGAGTATCTAAACTCCCGCACTCGAAACCATCTAAATTTGCCTAGCAAAAGGAAATATACAAATCGCACGATCAGTGACGCACGATCAGTGGTCGTGCGCACTCATCGGCTGATGATCGTGCGAAACGAACCTGGAAACCTGACAGAAAACCTAGCAACTGCGCACGATCAGTGTCGCACGATCAGTGGTCGTGCGCACTGATGTCAGCGCTCGTGCGATTGCCCGAGACAGAACTTTAGAAACTGAAGTTTATACGCGCACGAACAGAGGCACACGACCAGTGGTCGTGCGCCCTAAAGGTTAATGACCGTGCGCGGTCAACCTGCACCGTTTGGAACTTCCCGAATGACACCGGAACGCGCACACGACTCATGCCACTGCAGTAGCAGTAGACAACCATCAACGCCGCACGCTACTACCATTCAAACTATGTCTAACCATTCGAATAATGCCTTAACGAAGGAAAATTGGCAACCACACCCCCCTCCTAACTCTCCCTCTCGGCTACGCCCGAACAAGAGCATCAATCAAAATTAAAGGAAAACAACGGCTTCACGCTGACAATTTGGATTCCAAACATCACAACATAGGGGGGGTTTCAGTAGGAAGAACTAAGCCCTATAGTTAGCAAGAAAACGAGAACAACAAGGCCTCTAACCTGGGCTAACCGGGATTTCAATTTCAGCAAATAAAATCAAAGAAAACACTTGGCAAGGGCAAGAATACCACTTGCCTCAAATCTCAGCGAAGCTTTGGACTGCTTTCCTCCTCTTCGCACGGATCAAAATGGCCGCAACACCTAGAACAAAGATTTGGCCATTAATGGCGGAAAACTTCCAAAACCGAAAATTCCAATCCTTCCAAAACTCCACGAAAATCGAATTTCTTACCGCAGGAATGAAGGTCTCGACGAGAGCAATCCGAATCCACTCTCGGAATCGAATTCCGTCCACAAACGCTCCGGGAATCGGCGTCCGAAGGCAAGGTAGGCTGTTACTCCGTTTCCTCGTACAGGACCGGCGGTTTCTATCGTGAGGAAGATGATGGCTTTCATTCTAATACTATATATATATATATATATAATTATATAATTATATTATTAATTACAAAATTACATAAAGCACCAAATCAACGCGAAAACCGATTCACCTCGGAATTCGACGAAATTCGCACCGTAGCTAAATACCCACGCTACGAACACAACGGCGAAGTCGAAATTAACTTTCGACGAACAGAACTCGAGTTATACCCAAACAAAGCCAAACACAAACATCCCCCCGAGAGGCCACACCGGGTCACCAAAACGACTCGGTTTGCTAGGGAGATCTTGCCAACAGGCTACCAAATAGGGCACTCAGTTCTAAGGAGCTAAACCGTACTCCACACATGGCACAAGCCACGGAAACGCGTCATCGTAATGCCAAACGAGAATAAAAATAATCGCTGAAAAGACGGGGCGTTACAGTCACTCCCCCTAAAAGAAAGTTTCGTCCCGAAACTTTACGCACAACCCTCCTACAAAAGTAGGAAAAAGTAACAAACAGAAGTTACAAAGGGAAACATACCGATCAAATCAGAGAAACAGGTGAGGGTACGCCCTCCTCAAGGCCGACTCTAGCTCCCAAGTCGCGCTCTCCAAATCCTGATTTTTCCATAGAATTTTCACCATCGGTATGGACTTCTTTCGCAGCACACGCTCCTGAGAATCCAAAATACGAACTGGCACCTCAACGAAAGAGAGGTTGGGCTCTAACTGGGGCACAACATCCAAGAGTTGCCCACTGCTGCGCACACACTTCCGCAATTGGCTAACGTGAAAAACATTATGAACACCAGGGAAGTTCGCTGGCAAATCCAATCTATATGCAGACACACCAATCCGCTCCAAGACCTCAAACGGGCCCACATACCTTGGGTCCAATTTCCGATTTTTACCAAATCTCTTCACACCAACCATTGGAGAAACCTTGAGGTATACATGATCCCCTACTAAAAACACCAAGGCAGACCTACGCCGATTGGCGTTCTTTTCATACCTCTCCTGGGCTAAACGAAGCTTCTCCCGAATAAGCTTCACGGCGACTTCCATCTCTTCCAGAGCATCAGGACCCAACAAAGGCTTCTCACCAGCCTCAGCCCAAAACAACGGAGTCCTACAGCGCCTCCCATACAAGGCTTCGAACGGAGCCATCTGCAAGCTTTCCTGATAACTGTTATTGTAAGCAAATTCCATGAGTCGCAGACGCTCATCCCACGCTCCACCGTGGTCTAAAATATAGCACCGGATCATATCCTCAACAATCTGATTGACCCGCTCCGTCTGCCCATTGGTCTGAGGGTGGTACGCAGTAGAATACCTCAGATCCGTACCCAAACCCTCCTGCAAACTCTGCCAAAAACGAGAAGTAAACCGGGAGTCTCGATCAGAAATGATGCTAACCGGCACACCGTGGAGTCGGATGACTTCATTCAAGTACAACTCCGCTATCTTCTTCATCGGGTAATCAAACTTATAAGGCACGAAGTGAGCACACTTCGTCAATCTATTCACTATAACCCAAACAGAATCAAATCCTCTCGGGGATTTTGGCAAACCCGTAATGAAGTCCATAGATATACTCTCCCACTTCCAAGTCGGGATATCTAGCGGAGTCAACTTACCACCGGGCCTTCCATGATCGGCCTTCACACGCTTGCAAGTGTGACACTCAGCAACATATCGGGCTATATCTCCTTTCATACCACACCACCAAGCAATTTGCTTTAAGTCACGGTACATCTTCGTAGATCCTGGATGGTAGGCAACGCTGGAACCATGAGCCTCACTGCAAATCATACTCTTAATGTCCCCAACAACGGGAACGCAAAACCTGCCGCGGTACTTCAAAGTACCCGCATCATCAATAGAAAAATCTGGCAACTCTCCCTTCTCTGTCCTGGTAAAAAGGTGCAACAGATCCGGATCGTCCTTCTGATGCAGTCTAGTCAAAGAAATCCAGGACGGCTCTTCCACTGATAAGCTACTCTGCAAACTACAGCATCCCACTGAAATATCCATAAGGAGGAACTCCTCAACTAATCGATCGGCGGAGAGGTTAAAGATCTTTCCCGTCTTTCGGCTCAGGGCGTCGGCCACCACATTGGCCTTGCCCGGATGATACTGGATTTCCACATCATAATCCGCCACATACTCAAGCCACCGCCGCTGACGCAGATTCAACTCCTTCTGCAAGAACACGTACTTCAGGCTCTTATGGTCAGTAAAAATCTTGCACTGAGCCCCATAAAGTAAGTGCCTCCACAACTTCAACGCATAGATAACCGCTGCAAACTCAAGGTCATGCGTAGGATAATTCCGCTCATGAGTTTTCAACTGCCTTGACCCATAAGCAATTACTTTTCCATCCTGCATTAATACGCATCCCAGACCTATATGCGAAGCATCCACATACACATCATAATCCATGCCCTCAGTAGGAAGGGTCAGAACGGGAGCAGTACACAATCTCCTCTTTAACTCCTGAAAAGCTTCTTCGCACTTCTCGCTCCAAACAAAAGCCACATTCTTCTGAGTCAGCTTGGTCAACGGTGCGGCTAGAGAAGAGAAACCCTCCACGAATCTCCTGTAATAGCCAGCCAACCCTAAGAAACTTCTGATCTCCTTAGGAGTATTCGGCCTACTCCAATCCGTCACTGCTGCAATCTTTTCTGGGTCAACCGAGATCCCATCCTTGTTCACCACGTGGCCTAGAAAAGAAACCTGAGGCAACCAAAATTCGCACTTGCTCAACTTGGCAAATAACTTGTGGCTCCTCAACTCTGATAGGACCAAATGCAAATGCTGCTCGTGCTCCTCAGCACTGCGAGAATAAACCAACACGTCATCAATGAAGACCACAACGAACTTGTCTAAGAAATCCTTGAACACCCTGTTCATCATATCCATGAAGGCTGATGGTGCGTTGGTCAGACCAAACGACATCACAAAAAACTCAAAGTGCCAATGCCTCGACCTAAACGCAGTCCGTGGAATATCTGCCTCACGGATCCTGAGCTGATGATAGCCCGAACGAAGATCGATCTTGGAGAACACCGTGCTACCACGCAACTGGTCAAATAAATCATCGATCCTCGGCAGAGGGTACCTGTTCTTGATAGTGACCTTGTTCAACTCTCTATAGTCGATGCAAAGCCGCATCGACCCATCTTTCTTCTTTACGAACAAAACAGGAGCACCCCAAGGTGACGAACTCTGCCTGATAAAACCTTTAGCCAACAACTCATCTAACTGAATTCGCAACTCCTCTAACTCACGAGGGGCCATCCGGTACGGCGCCTTGGCAATAGGACGCGTACCCGGCTCCAAATCAATAACAAACTCCACATCCCGCTCAGGAGGGATACCAGGAAGATCATCAGGAAAAACATCGGCGAAACCACGAACAATAGGAATCTCCTCCAAGCGTGGCACGCTATCAACGGTTCCAACCACCGAGACTAAACAAACACAACAATCAGAAAGAAACAATCTCTGAACACATACCGCAGAGAGAATAGGAGAATCCTGACACGGATCAGCATACACGCTGCCGGGCTGACCGTCGTCCATGATGAAGTCCAAGCGCTTTCCTTTGCACTGAATGACCGCATCATACCGAGAGAGCCAGTCCATGCCCAAAATGACATCGAAGTCCTCTAGATCAATCATCTTCAGATCCGCCTTCGCAAGAAAATCCTCCAACAAAACCGGGCAATCGAAAATACCCAAATCTGACAACACAGATTCACTAGAGGGAAACTTGACACGGAAGGAATCCCGAACACGATCTAGAGACAACCGATGACGCTCCACAAAGGCTCTAGCCACGAACGAGTGGGTAGCGCCGGAGTCAAACAGAACACGCGCCCAGCGGTTCTTCACCTTAAATTTCCCTATAGGAACGCACAAAGCTAAGGAACTAGCACAACAGTACCGCAAATAATCTAGCAACTAAACTACCAGGCTAGAAAGAAAACAACAAACTACTAACCTGAGATCACCTGGGCCGAAGTCTGAGCCTCCTCGGAAGAAATCACGTTCAGCTTCCCTTTTCCCTTGTCCACACGCTGAGGTGGAGGTAATGCCTGCAATGGAACTGCAGGAAGAGCTGACTGGACCTGAGGACACCTCGACTTAACGTGACCCTTCTGCCCACACTGATAGCAGACTCTATTCCTGGACCAACACTGGGCTGCATCATGCCCGGATCGCTTGCAAACTGAACAGGAGACATCTCTCCCAGGAGCACCCTAAATAGCATGAACCTGCTCCTTCTTCTGAGCTGCCGCCTTCTTGAAACACCTCTCAACAGGATGGCCTGACCGGCCACAAAAACTGCACACCACCCTGCTCCTCTTTCCCGGAACAGCATCGGGTACCAGGGGTTTCTTCTCCTCTACCAACTTCCTCTTATCCTTCCTCAACTGCTGGCCTCTGCTCTTCGCCGTCTCAATGGCCTCAACCTTAAGAGCAGCCTCTACAACTCCAGCATAAGTCACTGACCCATAAGCACTGGCCAATTGCTGCACCTCACTCCTCAAACCACCGAGGAATCGCTTAACTCGATCAGCCTCAACGCTGACCAATCCAGGGGCAAAACGGCTCAACTTACTAAACTCTATCTCATACTCACCCACCGTGAGCTGCCTTTGCTTCAGATAGAGGAAATCATTCTTGAGGCGGTCACGCTCGACCGAGGGTAAGAACTTCCTCAACAGCATCTCCTTGAACACTTCCCAAGAGCATCCGGCTACAAGGCTCTCCTTCTCTCTCAGCCACCAACTCTTAGCCAAACCTTTAAGCTGATAGGCGGCTATCATCACCCTCTGATCATCTGAAATCCCTGAGTACGAGAACATCTCCTCCATGGAGATCAGCCAGTCGTCTATCACCATGAAATCTGCCTTCCCATCATAAGTGGGAGGGCTCAGCCTCTGAAACTACGAGATGAAGGCCATCTCTGCTGGCACCACCACTAGAGGCCTCAAGGGTGCAGGAGGAGGAGGAACAGCTAACCCCCCTGCAGGAACTTGCGCACCCTGAGCCTGCCCTGCCACAACTGCCACCAAAGACTGAATCTGGGCTTGCACCTCCTCCAACTGCCTCCCCATAGCTTCGCTACTCTGACGCAGACCCTCGATCACCGCATCGTTCTGAGCTCCAGAAGATTCACCCTCAGACAGGGGAGTCGATCGGGTCGCAGGACGCCTAGCCATCCTAAAAATCAATACAACGCAAATCAGAACCAAATCCCATGACTAGAACCGACTACCAGTACAGACAATACATATGTAGATATAGACTTAAAGCTGCTAACTTGCTCTGAGAGTTTATCTTCTTCACAATAATTAGATGATATGCCCTAACCTAGGATGGTTAACACGCGTCATGATGCCACGTCAAGCAGGGGATAACTGCTGACGCTCAGGCAAATCCAACTACAATCTTTATGCAAGGAAATCATGTGCTTAATGAATAGAAAATCAGTTATGTTTAGAGTCCGTATCCCTCGGCTCAGTGGATCATCTAGTCCACAAAAGAAAACTATATTTAAACGCTGCGGAAAATACTTTAATTAGGCTTTACACCCTAAAGAGCGCATAAGGGTCCCAAGAGAACCACTCATGCTATGCAAGACACTACACTTAGTTTATATAATATATATAAGAAAACGGTTTTCGTACGTGATTTGGAAAGTAGTGATTAAGTTTACAAAACATGCTGATCATGAGCTTCATTTATAATAGTAATTATAGTTTAAAAATAACTAGCAACCTAGCATAAAACCTTCTCAAAGCAAGTAGACTATCTCCAGAAAATAAATGGTAGCAGCAATAGTATATATCTAGTACAAGGTAAAAAACTACTAGTGGGCGCCAACAACCTGACACGAACCCACCAGCACACATATATGTCTGTAAGAAAGTACTGAAAACAACCTCACAAACAAGGTAAACAGAACTCCAAAGGTCCGGAAGTCCACCAACAACACCACCTCCAACTAGCCACCAAACTGGCTACAGCTCAGAACCTGGGGTATTCCAAGAGAAAATAGAATACCTCAGCAAGCAAAAATCAAGGTAAAACTGCATGAAAGAGTCAACCAAAAGGACAAAATAACAGAAAACATGCAGTAGAAAGAGTCACAACTGTCCAAAACAGGACAACAAGAAATGCACAACGTGCAAAGAAACAGCAACGACCCAGCCCAGGAACAACATCCTGCAGGGCCTACTAGACTACCAAGAGCCAGAATGCTGCAACACTACCAAAGAAGAAACTTCTAACACCCTAAACTGCGGGAAGTGATAGTAGCAAAAACAACAACGAGGAACCGGATCGAAGGCAAACGCAGTCCCCCAATCCACCATGTCCAAGTCAAAAGCTCGAGGGTCAACACGTGAAAACACAAGGGACCTTCCACCCGACATGCCCAGCCCGTACCTGGAGCAAGAAATCCATGGGTGGCCTTGGCTATATCACACAACTCCACCCCCATAAAGAGCTACAACCACCACTACTATTCACGACCCACGATTCGGCCTTTAGGAAAAATAAAGAAAATGGCCGACAAGGAAAACCCAGAAATACAACTGGAAAAAATCCACTCGGAAACGAAATACAAGGTAAAGGAAGAGTGTTGAAATAAACCAACACGACTAGGCGTTGAGTGAAACCCACTCAGTGCCTACCTAAACTTTGGCCTTGAGTGAGCTAGCCTCACTCGCCGCCAAAATTAAGTTACTACCCACAAACCCACTAAAGAAAACGGAGCTCGACGGCAGTCGAACGACCAAGGCAGAAGATCCAGAACTCAAGTAGTTGCCTTCCACTTGAGTATCTAAACTCCCGCACTCGAAACCATCTAAATTCGCCTAGCAAAAGGAAATATACAAATCGCACGATCAGTGACGCACGATCAGTGGTCGTGCGCACTCATCGGCTGATGATCGTGCGAAACGAACCTGGAAACCTGACAGAAAACCTAGCAACTGCGCACGATCAGTGTCGCACGATCAGTGGTCGTGCGCACTGATGTCAGCGCTCGTGCGATTGCCCGAGACAGAACTTTAGAAACTGAAGTTTATACGCGCACGAACAGAGGCACACGACCAGTGGTCGTGCGCCCTAAAGGTTAATGACCGTGCGCGGTCAACCTGCACCGTTTGGAACTTCCCGAACGACACCGGAACGCGCACACGACTCACGCCACTGCAGTAGCAGTAGACAACCATCAACGCCGCACGCTACTACCATTCAAACTATGTCTAACCATTCGAATAATGCCTTAACAAAGGAAAATTGGCAACCACACCCCCCTCCTAACTCTCCCTCTCGGCTACGCCCGAACCAGAGCATCAATCAAAATTAAAGGAAAACAACGGCTTCACGCCGACAATTTGGATTCCAAACATCACAACATAGGGGGGGTTTCAGTAGGAAGAACTAAGCCCTATAGTTAGCAAGAAAACGAGAACAACAAGGCCTCTAACCTGGGCTAACCGGGATTTCAATTTCAGCAAATAAAATCAAAGAAAACACTTGGCAAGGGCAAGAATACCACTTGCCTCAAATCTCAGCGAAGCTTTGGACTGCTTTCCTCCTCTTCGCACGGATCAAAATGGCCGCAACACCTAGAACAAAGATTTGGCCATTAATGGCGGAAAACTTCCAAAACCGAAAATTCCAATCCTTCCAAAACTCCACGAAAATCGAATTTCTTACCGCAGGAATGAAGGTCTCGACGAGAGCAATCCGAATCCACTCTCGGAATCGAATTCCGTCCACAAACGCTCCGGGAATCGGCGTCCGAAGGCAAGGTAGGCGGTTACTCCGTTTCCTCGTACAGGACCGGCGGTTTCTATCGTGAGGAAGATGATGGCTTTCATTCTAATACTATATATATATATATATAATTATATAATTATATTATTAATTACAAAATTACATAAAGCACCAAATCAATGCGAAAACCGATTCACCTCGGAATTCGACGAAATTCGCACCGTAGCTAAATACCCACGCTACGAATACAACGGCGAAGTCGAAATTAACTTTCGACGAACAGAACTCGAGTTATACCCAAACAAAGCCAAACACAAACATCCCCCCGAGAGGCCACACCGGGTCACCAAAACGACTCGGTTTGCTAGGGAGATCTTGCCAACAGGCTACCAAACAGGGCACTCAGTTCTAAGGAGCTAAACCGTACTCCACACATGGCACAAGCCACGGAAACGCGTCATCGTAACGCCAAACGAGAATAAAAATAATCGCTGAAAAGACGGGGCGTTATAACGGCCGATGCACGAAGTTTCGCGGGTACGCGGGCAGAAGAAGCTCAGTCCGAGATATATGGGGCCATATAGGATCCTGGAGCGGATTGGCCCCTTAGCCTATAGACTGGAGCTACCGCCAGAGTTTGCAGGATTGCATGATGTCTTCCACGTCTCCTCACATCGAAGGGCTCTGCTACGCCCTGAGAAGCAGATTTCCTCGGCAGATGGCCCGGTGGCCTCGGATCGGTCAGTCAACTTGGAGCCTATCAGGATCGATGACACGGCAGTGTGGGTCTTATGATGGAAGAATGTTCCGTTAGTCAAGGTTCTATGGAATAATCATGGGCAGGAGGAGTATACATGGGAGCCACAGGACTTGATGCGGCAAAAATACCCGGAACTTTTCGGTCAGGTATACCTCACAACCCCTCTGGACAATCAATTTGCTTTCCTATATTAAACCAATAGGACTGAAATTTCAAGAATAGGGGCTAATCTTTTGTTTATTGGGGTATATACCTAGATAATTGGATGAATTGGTCTTAGAATTAAAACCGCACATAGCAAACGTAATGTAGAAATGTAAATCTTTCAACTCTCATGGGATATTACAAGCCTTTTTGCTCCCGATTGGAGTCCCGTAGGCTTAACCTTGATTTCGTGGACGAAATCTTTGTTTTATTTATTGGGATTTGTAACATCCCATTTGCAGCTAGACCCCTGGGAGTGGTTTTGTCTTAACAGAACCCTAGGAAGCCCGGGAATTAAAGTTTGTCGACCAAGATTTTGAGTCAAGGGGTGGTCACGCCCGTGACCGACCCGTCACGCCCGTGACCTAGGGCGTGACCCCCTTCGACGATCGTCGACCTCAGGAAGATGATCGTCGAGCTCAGAATTTTAATATAGGCCAGACACGCCCGTGACCGACCCGTCACGCCCGTGACCTTGGAATAGCGTTGAGTGAGCTAAGCTCACTCAACGCCATGGTCTGGAATTGCGTTGAGTGAGCTAAGCTCACTCAACGCCATGGTCTGGATGGCATTGAGTGAGCTTAGCTCACTCAAAGCCATAAGCAGGATGGCATTGAGTGCGTTGAGTGCACTCAACGCCATAAGTTGAATGGCGTTGAGTGCACTGACTGCACTCAACGCCATCTGGTGTCGGCAGGTTGGCGTTGAGTGAGCTGAGCTCACTCAACGCTGTAGACTGGACGGCGTTGAGTGAGCTTAGCTCACTCAACGCTGTAATCTGTCAGGCGGGATGGCGTTGAGTGCGTTGAGTGCACTCAACGCCATGAGTTGAACGGCGTTGAGTGCACTGACCGCACTCAAGGCCATTTATGTCGTCTGGATGGCGTTGAGTGAGCAGAGCTCACTCAATGCCATAATATGAACGGCATTGAGTGAGCTAAGCTCACTCAACGCCATATTTTAAAAGGCCATAACCCGGATGGCGTTGAGTGAGCTGAGCTCACTCAACTCCATAATCCGTATGGCGTTGAGTGAGCTGAGCTCACGATATGCCATAATCTGGGATGGCGTTGAGTGAGCAGAGCTCACTCAATGTCGTAGCTTGGATGGCGTTGAGTGAGCTGAGCTCACTCAACGCCGTAGCTTTGATGGAGTTGAGTGAGCTGAGCTCACTCAATGCCATTATACTTAGAATTTTCTTGCATTTTTTATTTCTAGCTGGGTGCTGGTTCAGCTGAACCGGGCCGGCCTGGGGGTGGTCCGTTTTCTCCAATAAGACCTGATAAGTCTTATTTAATTTAAGTTGACCGGTCAGGCTGTGCCACGTGGACCATTAGCTTTGCAAAAAGGACGGTTGCGGCCATGGCTGAAAGCTTGCTGTCACGGCCATCAATGGCATTTGATGCCATGGCCTTCCCTCTTCCCATTGAAACGGCTGGATTAACCTCCTCTCAGGGAGAGGAGGAGTTTCCAACCCTCCTCCAGCTATTACAAAGTAGTTTCAGCCCCCCCCCCCCCCACCACCACCACCATGGCCGAGCCAAGCTATAATGGGCCATTAATGGCCACCAGCTTTTGGTCGTTCCCCCTTCCTAGCCAAGCCTTTTAATACCCTCAGAGGCCCAAGAGGAAGTTTTCCCGGCCTCTACCTGAAGTTTTCAAGCCTCCCCTCGCTGTTGAATAATTTCCGGCGACGCCACCACCGCGCAAATGGCATCACGACGATCGGCTCGACTCCAAACCACGAACATGGTCCTCCCCTCCCTCTTCTTCTGCGGATAGATCTTAGGATTCAATAGGATTGATAATCGGGCTCAACTGAGCCCGATTGGAGCTTTCATTTTCATGGATTTTCCATGAAATCCGCGTGCTCGGGCTCGCCGGAAAAAGCCTCTCCGGCGGCTGCGCCGCCGCCCGGCGATGGCCGCCAACTCAACGGAGGTGGTGGTGGTGGCCGGCCAGGGAGGAGGCTGGACGGCCGGCTGTGGGAGGGAGAAGTGTTCCCAGGTGCGTGCTATCTGGACTGTCGGCTGGAGGTTGAAGACAACCTCCCATCCGACGGATCAACCTTTAAGATCTGTGCTGTTAAATTAAGTTCTTGCTTTTATGTGAATTTCTATACTAGAATATCAGTCACTTTAGAAAATTTAGGAAAAGTACTTAGAGGCTCCTATAGAAAAAGTTGTCAACACCAATATTGTATCTCTATGAGTCTAGGAAATTTTAAAATTTGTTTCAAGCATTTTGGACCACTGGATAGACCTCAGAACTCATTTTGGTGAGGTCTACCCATAGGGCTGTCCTGACCTTAGAAAAATTTCCCACTCCAATCCAGTTATCAAAATGACTTGAAATTTGGGGTGTGGCCTAATCTTACCTATACCTAGGACATATCCAAAAATGAGAATTTTTGGAGAAAGTTTTTCTATAGTTTTTAGAAAAATTTAATAATCCTAGAATAAATTAATTAGATAGCTAAATGACTTCCAAACCCTCCCAGATTTTGGTGAGTGGTCCTTGGGATTATCATAAGGTTCTGGTAAAAATTTCATCTCATTTGGAGATGTTTTGATTAGGTTTTTACCCAACCCTAGGTTGATCCTTATAGGATTATTTAGGATCAAACACCCCCTGGGTAATTTGAGTGGCCAGATCACCTCAACAGAGGATGGTATTTTGATCACTGACCTTTTAGGGCATGACACACCCTCCAAGGGAGTTTGGGGTGGTTTGGTGTAGGGTAGCCCTAGAACCCTAGGGTAGATCCCTTAATGGAGATTTGTAGGGTTGTGAAGGTCATTGGGTCAAATGACCTTGGACTGACTTTAAATTTGGTGGAGAGCACCATAGGGCCATTATAGTTCTCTGGACAAAATTTTAGGGTATTTGGAGACCTCTAGCCCACCTAACACCCTAACCCTAGTTTAGGTCACCAACTTTAATTTGAACTATTATGTTGTCAAATGAACTAAAAATCAAATAAAATTTGGGCAGGGTGATTTTCTGGTCTAAATGGCCATAATATAATTTTGTTGATAATTTTGGGTTAATTTATACAGTGCTTCATTTACAACTCTAGTTGTGCCCTAGATATTCATTTTGATGATTATGGAATTTCTGTTCACAAGAATGTTATGAAATCTTGGATTATGGCATCTTACAGCATGTTGTACCTTTTGTATTTTTCTTGGGAGTTTATCTGATTATTTTCGGTACTTTCTTCTTTAACTTACCATTTGAGATATGTAGTCAAAAATAAAATTAATGACCAATTACTATTTGGAAAATTATGAAATTTTGTAAGTGGTTGTTTCAAACCATTATAGACACCCTGTAATTTTCTCTAGAATTTTAGATGATTAAAAATAGTACCTCCTTCACCAAGCTAGGAAAGTTAGTATTTTACATTAAATTAAATTCAGAGTCCAAAATATTAGAGAAAAATCATGGGACTTATTTTCCGATAGTTTTTAGGTCACCGTAAAGCTTCTGTAATTTTCTTGTGATTTTTGGAGTACATATTTACAATACTTGCTTCATAATATGGTAGAAGTGGCCTAAAATGGTAAATTAGGAAATATAGGCCTAAACACCTCTGAAATTTCTCAAAACTTGGAGTTACTGCTTAAATGTCTCATAGGATTTTTACTGATTTTATGATAATTTATTGTTGGCTCATTAGTGCACTTCATATTCATACTAGAAAAATTTGGAAATCTTGGACTTAGCTATATTATGTCACGATAGACCTCCAGAAAATATTATAGGAGATTCGGAAGACAATTTGGACTACCTCCCCTTATGCACCTCATGTATCTTAGGATGGTCTGCATATAGTAAAACCACGGAAACGGAACTAAAGGTCTGTGCGCATAGAGTCGTGTGCATGAGTTGCATGAATCATGGCATAGCATATCACTACACTCATATTTGCATACAACCGACACCCCAACGTATAAATCGGTATGGGACTTTTTATACGATGGGAGCCTTTCAGAAGACCCCTTAACTTATAAGTTTGTTTGGGCATTCATATAAGTTAAGGTTACTTACTTATTTACTTGTTGTTCTCTACCTGCCTTCTTATATAATTGCTACTTACTACATGTTTTACTTTATTACTCACAACCGTAGAATTGCTAGATGTACTTTATTCTAGATAGTTGTTTTCACACCATGATAGTTGTTAGATTAGTTCCATTGTCATCTGCTTGAACACTCTCCACCATTGTAGCTTCCCTTTCCTCCACTCCGCTCGGTGCTTAGGAGCCGTGGGGGGAGGGGTAGGGGATGATAGGGCTTAGTCTTTATGACTAATGGTTTTCGAACCACAATATTACAGGAGCTTCGGATGGGAGACAGGGACCAGCAGTCCAGGGACCAGCACCAGCGGAGTACGGTGCGCATGGAGGTGGGTCAGTCTAGCACCAGTGCACCTATGACCAGCTCCATGAGTGATTAGTATATTTATAGTTTCCGCGATGAGTGATTTGTAGTGAGGTCTCTGATGTACCGGGCTCGAGCCCGTTTATCTATATTTCATCTGAACTGCATCTTTGCAGTACTTTCTATTATTATCTTTTGATGGGCTGGATGTGCTTTTTTTATTTATGTGAATCTGTGGACATGTTTACATTTATGTATACTCACTTCTCTCTACTTGCGATCGAAAAGGGCCGGCAGAATTGGCGTTTTGTAGTGGCGGCCTTCCCATGAGTCGGTGCCACCGCAAAGCGGCAGTTCTGGGCTAAGACCCCGGTGTTCGAAAAGGGAATGAAAAAAAGGGGGTCTTACATCCTGCTCCTACTCTCACCGTTGGTCGGGGTAGTTCTTACTTTGTAACTTTTATTGATGATTTCTCTAGATGTACCTGGGTGTATCTATTAAAAGATCGCTCTGAACTCTTATCTGTATGGCAATCCTTTTATAATATGATTAAAACTCGGTTTGTTATTTCTATTAAAGTACTATGCTCTGATAATGCTAAAGAATATCTCAGTCATGAGTTTTCATCTTTTTGTATGCAACATGGTCTTATTCATCAGACCAGCTGTGTTTACACCTCCCAGCAAAATGGGGTGACGGAGCGTAAAAACCGTCATCTCCTCGATATCGCTCGCACTCTCATGATGCAGATGCAGGTGCCTCGCTCCTACTGGGGCTATGCTATTCTCCTCGCCTGCATCTCATCAATCGCATTCCCTCTTCGGTTCTCCACGGCAAAACCCCCTTCTCCATTCTTTAACCGGGCAAGGAACCTTTTCCTCTTCCTCTCCATATCTTTAGGTGTACGGCTTTTGTGCATGCTCCATCTGCTACCCGTGACAAGCTTTCCCCCCGTTCCACAAAATGTGTCTTTTTGGGGTACTCGACCACTCAAAAAGGCTATTGTTGCTTTGACCCCGTTCTGCGCAAACAGTTTTTTTCTGCGGACGTCCCCTTCTTCGAAAATGCATCCTACTTCTCCTCTTACTCCCCTCTTCTTCCTGCTGTCTCTGACTCTCAACCATCTCTCTGTGTTCCTTCCATGTATATCGATGTCTCCCCTCCTATATCATCTCCTCCTCTGTCTCCTCCTCTCTCCATTATACCCCCTCCATCTTCTCCGCAGTCGTCTCTCTCTAGTCCCGGGCCAACCTTCTCCACCACGGACACTCCGGTCCCTAAGGCACGAGACGACCTGGATCTTCCCATTGCTCTTCGCAAAGGGGTGCGGGCCTGTACACAACACCCGTTTGCGGTTGTTGTTTCCTATGATCGGCTTACTCCTTCTCGCAGGTGCTTTGCTTTGGCTATCTCGGCTATTACCACTCCCCGCACTTACTAGGAGGCTCTTGTTATTCCTCATTGGAAATCTGCCATGGATGAGGTAATGGTCACTCTTACTGAAATGGGTACCTGGACCCTTATTCCTCCACCGGTAGGTACTGATATGGTTGGCTGTCGTTGGGTGTTTGTTGTGAAGTTTCGCCCAGACGGCACTGTGGATCGTTACAAAGCCCGACTGGTGGCCAAAGGCTTTACTCAGACTTATGGAGTCTACTATTTTGATACTTTCTCCCCAGTTGCTCGCCTCAGCACCATCCGGGTTCTTCTCTCTGTGGCCATCAACAGGGATTGGGCTATTTCCCAGCTTGATGTCAAGAATGCCTTTCTCTATAGGGATCTTTAGGAGGACGTCTATATGGAGCAACCTCCTGGTTATATTGCTTAGGGGGAGACACGAGTATGTCGGTTGAAGAAGGCCATCTACGGCCTAAAACAGAGCCCTCGGGCATGGTTCGACAAGTTTAGTGGCATTGTGGCTGCAATTGGCTTTACAAGAAGTTCGGCCGATCACTCGTTGTTTATTCGCAAAACCGCATCGGGCCTTGTGGTTTTGGCAGTGCATGTGGATGATATTCTTCTTACCGGCGATGACCAGGCTGGGGTGGACTTGACAAAGAAACACCTCCGTCAACACCTAGTCACAAAGGATATGTGCTCCCCGAAATATTTCTTGGGGATAGAAATCTCTTGGAAACCTGACTCGTTGGTTCTTTCCCAACAGAAGTATGATCTTGATCTTCTACAAGAGGCAGGATTGACCGGTGCCAAACCGGCCCGGTATCCCATGGCTACTGGAGAGGATAAAACATGGACAGATGACTCACCTCTAATATCCGATGCAACGAGGTATAGACTTCTGGTGGGAAAACTCATTTATCTCACGGTGACCAGACCTGATATCGCCTATGTTGTAGGCAAAGTCAGTCAGTTCATGCAATCTCCCAGGGAATGTCATCTTCAATCTACCTTGAAGATACTAGAGTATGTCAAAGCAGCACCGGGAAAAGGGCTACTCTTTCAGAAGCATAGTAAACTGAGAGTTGAAGCCTACTCAGACTCAAGCTATGCGGATGATAAAGGTGACTGTAAATCTACATCAGGTTTTTGCACATTTGTTTGAGGTAATCTTGTGAGCTGGAAGAGCAATAAGTGGTCTGTTGTCTCAAGGTCCAGTGCAGAATCCAAACACCGGAGTATGGCGTCAACCACGTGTGAGTTAAAATGGTTGCGGGCTCTCATGCCTTACCTAGGAGAGGTCTATGACTATCCTCTACCTATGTTCTGTGACAACAAGGCTGCTATATACATATCCAAAAATCTGGCCTTCCATGAGAGAACGAAACATATAGAAGTCGACTGCCATTTCATCCAAGAAGAGGTCTTGATGAGACAGATTTGCACTCCGTTCGTCACCTCCGACAAAGAGTTGGCAGATATCTTCACCAAGTCGGTTTCTACTTCCTTCTTCCACATTTGTGACAACCTGGGCATGATTGATATCTATGCTCCATGTAACACCCCAAATTTTGGAAGAGGAACCGATGGCGTTATTTTTTGGCCAAAGTGGGTTTTGGGTAGGCTGACATGGCCTGTGACACGGGCGTGTCACAGGGCGTGTCATGCTCGGGTTCGACGTTTTTTTGTCAACGATCGTGAGTGAGAACACGGGCTTTGACACGGGCGTGTCAGGTGCGACACGGGCGTGTCACCTGAGACACGGGCGTGTCTCAGGGCGTGTCGAGCACTCAACGATTTTGTGGTGTTGAGGGGGGGGCACGGGCCGTGACACGGGCGTGTTCGAAGACGTGTCAAGTTACGTGTCCTTCTCGGGTAGTTTGGAGGAGTTTGGTACACGGGCTTGACACAGCTAGTGACACGGCCGTGTCGGGTCTGACACGGGCGTGTCAAAGGCCATGTTCCAGGCCGTGTCCTAGTTGGGAATTTTGGGATGACGGCGAATGGTTGACACGGCCCTGCACACGGCCGTGTTGCAGCCCGTGTTCGGCCCAGATTTTTTATTTTGGGTTCCGATCGTGGCCGTTCATTCTTTTCTTGGTAAGATCCAATGGTGGGGAGCCTCTCTGGGCGGTTTAAGGCCGGGAATAGGGTTCCAAACCCTCATTCCCAACTTTCTTTTATCTCTCTAAGTTTTAGAGAGAAGGGAGAGCAAGGAGGCCAAGTTCTGGCTGCCGGCGAAGCTTCGGAGGTCCGTTTCGCGAGCGGAGTTCAGATCTGCGAAGGTGGGAGCGTTGCGGTGGTTTTCAACCGAGCAAATCTTCTCCATAGCTAGGAAGAGGGGACGGAAGGTAACGAAACTTCTCCTCTCAGTTTTTAGGATTTAGGATGCATGAATAGCATCCCCTTCTATTCGTGTTTTGAGCACCGGATCTCTCAAATGAGAGGGATTCGTGTAGCCTAGGTTCAAGAGGAACCTCCGGGTTGAGTATGTTCATCCCGGCATGCTTGCATTAGCGATCCGCTCCGTTAGCGGATTAGGCATTGTGGGTGAAGCCGTGGTCGCGACCGTTAGTTTGACCTGGTGATGTTGCATAACGAGATTTGAGGATTCGGTAGAAATCCGTTGCGGCAAGACGTCGTTGTGTGTATGCGTTTTCCCCCTTTTATTTGAGTGAGTACTCGTAGTCAGAACCAGATAAGGTTAGCTCCGCTTTGTGCGGTAGATGGTTTCCTTGGAGCACGGAAAAGATACGCTACGAATGGTGATTGGGGTGGGGGGAAACCTTGGTTTGTGCTATGCAAAGGCGCGGCTATGTCTCCGTGGTCGGCTGGCTGTCCCGTGACGTGCAAGTCATGTGGGGAAAGTGTCCCGGAGAGACTAGCCCCTTGTGTGAGACTGACGAGAATGCCGATCAGAGGGCAAGCCCGGGCATTGTAGCCATGAGCGGGTGGGGTCCAGCAAGGCTTCTTAGAATCGGTTAGTGTGAGATGGAACCCTGACGTGCGAAGTCAGAATGTGCGGGCAAGC
The DNA here is from genome assembly GCA_039513925.1 of Platanthera zijinensis. Taxonomy (NCBI): domain Eukaryota; kingdom Viridiplantae; phylum Streptophyta; class Magnoliopsida; order Asparagales; family Orchidaceae; genus Platanthera; species Platanthera zijinensis. The sequence goes on from CM077092.1 coordinate 116,468,103, forward strand.
CCGGGGTTTATGACCCTTGTGCGGGTGGGGCCTTTGCAAGGTTCCGTGTGACGGTGTGTGTGCCGTTAGGGACATGGTGGTTCCCTTTTGTTTGCGGCTTTAAGCCAATGGGGAAACGGAAGTACCAAGTGTTTGATGTTGTGCTAGATGCATACGAGCTAGGGTGCCTTGGGTGAAACCCGGGTTGCATTCATGTTGCATAGTAGGCCCCTTTCACCTTGTACAAAACATAGAAAACATGTATGTTGTATGAGACATCCAAGCCTGTTTTACCGCTTTAATATATATGCTCTTTTGGTATCGAAGTGCTAACTTGCAGGTGGAGTGGTACCCCGGGGTTCGTTAGGGACGGCCGGGAGGAGATGTGTTTGTTACACAGTAGAGGTCAGCCTTTGCTGACTCACGTTCTTTCAAATCCTTACAGGGCAAGGATCGCATGCAGGAGCTAGCGCGCCGGGCGAAAATCCCTAAGCCTCATGAAGTGTTGTTGTGCTTGGATTTTCCTTTTGTGTTTGCTACTCTTGTTATGTTTATGTCCGGCTTGCATGCCGAGGTAGCCTAGGAGTGCTTGGCACATTTTTATTTGGACTATTATTGTGTAAAGCCTTAAGGCCACTTGATACTCTACTGCTAGTGGATAACTTCTGTCTGTTAGCGTTCTGTTTCCGCTTTGTTTGTCTGGAGTTTTGAGATTGGGTAGTTTTCATATCATCTTTTAATACTAAAGCTGCGACGTCCGTATGTTGTGGGGCCCCGGCCGGACCCATATTATATGGTCAATACAGGGGAGGTGTTACAATTTGGTATCAGAGGGAGGTTGAGCATTCCAATGAGAAGTTTCGCAGTCGAAAGTATAAGTCGAGTCGCGTATAAGAAGTTATCCACATAGGAGTATCGCGGGACCATGAGTGTCCTTGTGTTCGAGTCTTGCGATTAGAGACTGATTTGCGTTTTCTTGCTTGTGTTTAGAGTGCAAGCAACGAGGCTGGGACCTCGAGGCCAAGAGAAGAGCTCTCGGCAAGTAGTGCGGCTACGCAAGGTCCGCTAGGGATGGGGGTCACACCGGCTGACTTCTGTCGTATGCTTGCAGAAGCGATGGTGGCGGCCCAAGCTGCAGCGACAGCACAGGTAGCAGCTCCCGTTCCTCAAGTAGCAACTCCTGCTACCCCGGACACGGCAGCGACCGTGCCGGTTGAGGAAGCCAGGCGGGTAGAGCCGCAGGCCGAGAGAGTAGTTGTCGAGTATGGGGACCGGAAAATGAAGTACTTTCTGAGTTTCCACCCTCCAACCTTCAAGGGAATCAGCACGCCCATAGATGCAGAGGATTGGTGGGCTAGAATTCAGGAGCTTCTGAGGGCGGCAAAGGCGCCAGATGAGAAAAAGGCAGAGTTCGCAGCCTTTATGTTGGAGGGAGATGCCAAGTTATGGTGGGTGAGCCATAGTGGCAGGCAGTTTCTAGGACGCATACCGTCCATCGAGGAGTTTGGGAATGCCTTTCTGAAGAAGTACATTCCCGCATCAACAAGGTTAGCCCTCCAGAGGCAGTTTCTTCATTTGGTGCAGCGAGACAAGTCAGTGGATGAATATGTTCAGGAATTTACTCGCTTGGGTCGTTATGCGGGAACAACCATGGCAGACGATGAAGAGAGGGACAATCTCTTCTATCATGGATTGAGGGAGAATCTAAGACAACCCCTCATATCGATGAAACGTGCGGGTTTCAACGAATTGGTGGAGGTGGCCTGAATTTTGGAGAGTGACATGGAGCGATCCCAGCATCGCAAGGGTTTCACACCCAAGCAGGGGGAAGAGAAGAAGCCTGCTCAGTCCCATGGAAAGGCCGAAGGGAGCCGATGGAAGAAGAAGCCTTCCCCATATAAGTCGGGCGAGAAAAGTAATTGGACGTCCGGAGGGTCACGCTCTAAGGGACCGCAGACGTGTTACAGTTGTGGCAAGCCAGGCTACATAGCAAGATTTTATACCCAAGGGGGCGCTGAGCAAGAGCCAAGGCAGGAGCAGACCGTGCGCTCCGGCCCTAGTGCAGCAGAGAAGGGGAAGATGGCAGAGTCGAGTGCTTCTCGGTTTCAACCAGTGCAGCCAAGGGCCTACAACCTTGGGCAGTAGGAAGCAATCCGCCAAACCGATGTGGTGACAGGTATGAGAGTTCAACCTGCACCTTAGATTTCCTTCTTTCAAGCCTTTTTATGTTTGTTGCATGTGTGTAGGCTTTGTAGTGGTATCTGGGTACCCCGCTAGGGTACTTTTTGATACGGGAGCATCGCACTCCTTCCTTGCGGAAAGTTTCATCCGGAGGATTGGAGTTGAGTCCTTCTCAACGGAATCAGAGTTGAAAGTGCGCATGCCCAATGGGTCGTCTATGACAACCAGGGCTAAAGGGCGGATTTGTCGGAGCCTTGAGGGAGTCGACTTCATGTTGGTAGCGGCGATCTTGCCGTTATCTGAGTTCGATGTGATTTTGGGGATGGACTGGCTAGCGGAGCAGCGTGCCAGTATCGACTGTTTGTCCAAGGTGGTAACCCTGAGGGGCGTGGGGCAAGCGAAAGTCAAGTTTGAGGGCCTGCATGGGGTGGCATGTTCCCTAGTTTCGGCACTTCAACTAGTGCGAGCTGTTAACCAGGGAGGTGTAGCTCTAGTAGCGTTATTAGAGGTTAGCCTTTCCAGGCTGTCTCTTGGAGAAGTGCCCGTGGTGGCGGAGTTTGGAGATGTATTTCCTGAGGAGCTACCGGGAGCACCTCATCGGCGGGAGATTGATTTCTCCATCGAGTTAGTGCCCGAGGCTAGACCGGTGTCACGTCCACCCTTTAGGATGGCACCAAAGGAGTTGGCCGAGCTCAAGGTTCAGTTGCAGGAGCTTTTGGAGCAAGGATATATCAGACCCAGCTCTTCACCGTGGAGTGCGCCGGTGTTATTCGTAAAGAAGAAGGACGGTAGTATGCGTTTGTGCATAGACTACCGAGAGTTGAACAAATTGACTATCAAGAATAAGTATCTGATTCCTCGGATAGATGACCTTTTCGACCAATTGGTGGGGTCGATGGTGTACTCAAAATTGGACTTAAAGTCAGGATATTATCAGTTGCGGATTCGTGACGAAGACATACCCAAGACAGCATTTGGTACGAGGTATGGTCATTTTGAGTTCTCGGTGATGCCGTTCGGGTTACCGAACGCGCCGTCCGTGTTCATGGACATGATGAACCGAGTGTTTCGCGAATACTTGGACTGGTTCGTAGTCGTCTTTATCGATGACATTTTGGTGTATTCCAAGTTGGAAGCGGAGCACGAGTCGCACTTGAGGACGGTGTTGCAAGTATTGAGAGAGAACCAGCTTTATGTGAAGTTCTCCAAGTGCGAGTTCTGGTTGGAGAAGGTGGCGTTTTTAGGCCATGTGATTAGTGGGGATGGGGTAGCGGTAGATCCAACGAATGTAGAAGCCATCAGAGAGTTGCCAGTTTTGAGGACCATGGCGGAAGTCTGGAGTTTTCTTGGACTAGCCGAGTACTACCGAAGGTTTGTGGAAAACTTTTCGCGGATAGCTCTACCCCTCACTTCACTAACTCGCAAGGATCAGAAGTTTGTATGGACTCAAGAGTGCAATCAGGCGTTTGAAACCCTGAAGGAGAGGCTAATGATGGCGCCGATCCTAAGTCTACCAAAGGGGACCGAAGGATTCCAGATTTTCAGCGACGCATCCGGATGCGGTTTAGGGTGCGTGTTGGTACAACATGGTAGTGTGATAGCTTTTGGGTCGAGGCAGCTGAAGCCTCATGAGAGAAATTACCCCATCCATGATTTGGAGTTGGCGGCGGTAATTTTTGCTTTGAAGTTGTGGAGGCACTACGTTTATGGTGCAAAGGTGGAGATCTTCACGGACCACAAGAGTCTGAAGTACCTCCTAGATCAGAAGGACCTAAATATGCGGCAGCGTAGGTGGGTCGAGTTCCTTGGGGACTACAAGGTGGCGATTCAGTATACGCCGGGGAAAGCCAATGTGGTGGCGGATGCTCTGAGCAGGAAATACTCGGGGCAAGGAAATTGGATTGAAGCTCACGATGAGCGGTTAAGGCGGGACTGGGAGTCCCTGGGTTTGGAATGTGTAGCAAGAGGCGAGTCTAGCGTGGCTCAGCTAAACTGGATTGAGATGCAGAGTGACTTATGCGATCGTATTCGGGAAGCGAACCGTGTGGATGCGGAGTTCCAACCTTTCGTGGAGGAAGCTCTAAAGGGCGAGGGTAGCGCCTGGGAGATGGTTGATGGGATTCTGAGGAAGGGCGGAAGAATTTGTGTACCGCAGTTCGGCAAGCTCCGCGAGGAGTTGATGTTTGAGGCCCACTTCACTAAGTACTCCATTCACCCGGGCAGTACAAAGATGTACTTGGATTTGAAGAAGTCCTATTGGTGGCCTGGGATGAAGCGGGACGTAGCTTTGTCTGTGAGTCGGTGCCAAACTTGTGCCTTGGTAAAGGCCGAGTGTCAGAAGCCGGGAGGGTTCTTGAAGCCTCTTCCAACCCCGAATGGAAATTTGAGGACATCTCCATGGATTTTGTGCATGGGTTGCCTAGATTGCAGCAGGGTAATGATGCCATTTGGGTGATTGTGGGCCGCTTGACCAAAGTGGCACATTTCATCCCAAACCGGAAGGAGGACGGTGTGGAAAAGTTGGTGGAGTTGTATGTCCGCAACATTGTACGACTTCATGGGATTCTGAAGAGTATAATCAGCGAACGGGATGGATGTTTCACGTCTAAGGATTGGCGGTTGGTGCAGAAGAGCTTGGGCACAAAACTCAAGTTCAATACGGCCTTTCATCCTCAAACCGATGGGCAAACCGAGAGAACGAACCGCACTATGGAGGATATGCTAAGGATGTGTACTCTTGACTTCGGCAAGAAGTGGGAGGATCACCTCTTCATGGTGGAGTTCGCTTATAACAATAGTTACCAAGCTAGTATCAAGATGGCGCCATACGAAGCTTTGTATGGGAGGCAGTGTCGAACACTGATGTCTTGGACAGAGGTAGGAGACACCAAACTTTTGGGAAAATAGGTGGTAGCCGACGCTAGTGAGCTCGTGCGAACCATACAAGAGCGCATGAAGGTAGCTCAAGATCGGCAAGCTAAGTATTTCAACGCTCTCCACAGGCATGTGGAGTTCGCGGTGGGCGACTGGGTTTATCTTAAGATCAAGCCATTCAAAGGCGTTTCACGGATTCGCCGACTCAAGAAGCTGAGTCCGAGATTTTTGGGACCATTCAAGGTCGTCGAGCGAGTGGGAGAGGCAGCATACCAGTTAGCGTTGTCCACAGAGCTAAGTGGATTACACGACGTATTTCACGTCTCCGTCTTGAGGAAAGCTTTGTTAGAAGCCAGCATGGTGATTGAGCCGACGGCAGTGCCGGTAGATGAAGACTTGAGGGCGCGAGTTCGTCCAATTGGGATAGAAGATTAAGAGGTTCGGCAATTGCGGAACAAGGAGGTTAGACTCGTATAGGTCCGTTGGGACAACTGTGGCCGCGAGGAGCTCTCATGGGAGCGAGCAGGCCATGCTGGAGGAGTACCCCGAGCTTTTCTCCTCAGGTACTGTTTAGTTTTGTTTACTTTCCATGTTTTAAATTTCGGGACGAAATTCTTGTAAGGGGGGAGAGTTATAACACCCCAAATTTTGGAAGAGGAACCGATGGCGTTATTTTTTGGCCAAAGTGGGTTCTGGGTAGGCTGACACGGCCTGTGACACAGGCGTGTCACAGGTGCGTGTCGTGCTCGGGTTCGACGTTTTTCTGTCAACGATCGTATTGGGAATTATCTTCACAATACCCCAGATTTGTGGGAAGTCAGACCTGAAACTAAGATGAATTAAGCTGTATTTGATGTTGTGTTTAAGTTGTGCATGCAGGACTCTATTGCCAAGTGTAAACCAATGTCAGTCTATAGTGGGCCATCAAACACAGGACCATACAATGTAATTCCTCATTGTGTGATCCAAGGTGTTGACTCATGTATAGCCTCTCTATTGGGGTACACTTCGTTTCCATGCACTTGGACTACTGGACTCTTGAGTATTGAAGACTTTCTCAGAAGAAATTTTTTCAAGTCCACATACTCGAGTAGTATCTTCTATATACTTGAGGAAGTGACTTAGTACTCGAGTAGATTGGATTACATACTCGAGTAGTTCTCAAGTTACTCGAGTAAGTGTTCTGATCGTACTCGAGTTGATCTGGACTTCTCATCTTAGAAAGTTTCTAAGTCCATATACTCGAGTAAATCCATTCATATACTCGAGTACCTCTTTTCCTTACTCGAGTAGGTGTTTGTGTACTCAAGTAGAGCCTTAGTCATACTCAAGTAGTCTCTTAGTTATACTCGAGTAGGGCTAACTTTTCAGTCTAAATATTTCTAAGTCCACATACTTGAGTAACTTCGCTCATATACTCGAGTAAGTGTCTTAGCACTCGAGTAGATCCTTCTTATACTCGAGTAGACTGGCTTAGCACTCGAGTAGATTTTTCTTATACTCGAGTAGTTTGGATTAGTACTCGAGTAGATGTTTCTACTTACTCGAGTAATCTGTCTAGAGTAACTCGGGTAGTTCTTCCAAGGCACTCGAGTAGTCATTTCTATTACTCGAGTACATGTTTCTCTTATCTACTCGAGTAGCAGACCTTTATACTCGAGTATCTTATCTAACCCGAGTATGTCGGCTCAGAATTCCAGAAATCGTTAAGTCCAGAATTGACGAAGATTTGAAATTAACCTTTTTCTGATTGGTCCACGTGTCAATCTTAATTACGATTATGACCATTGGAGATAGCCTATAAATAGGTCTTTTCAGATTTGACTAAAGATACGCGTTTACAGAGATTATCTTTTAAGAAAGAGAAAATCCCGAAAACCCTAATTTTCTCATCCGCCGCCATTACCGTTTTCGGAAGAAGCTCTGGATCGTCTTCTCTCAGCTGCAACTATCAATCTCTGATTCTCTAGCGATCCAGACTCAAGAAGAATCATCCGATCTCTCTGTGCTTCATCGTATCTTATTTACTTTCTTGATCGTGGTGATTCCAGATCTCAGGATCGTGGATCTCAGTCAAGTCTTCTTCAACTGTTTCTGTTCAAACCGAAAAGCTCTCAAGAAGAAGATTATGTCAAAGATCCAGATCTGTGATATTCTTGTTTGTAAACTTTATTCAAACAAATTTCATTGTAGGAGATCTTTCTCCGAGTGGTAGGAAGTTTTATCTTCCGAGTGTAGATCCGTTTGGGATCGAGTTTTGTAGGAACGTGGTTCCGAGGTGTAGGATTGTTTTTGCAATCCGAGATAGTGGAGTAGCCGAGTCTAGTGATTTGCTAGATCGGTGAGAAAAGTGGACGTACCCAAGATTGGGGAACCACTATAAATCTCTAGTCGTTTGTGTGATTGCTTGATTACGGATCTGTGCTGTGTTATATTTTTTTATTCCGCATTTGACACGAAATTCACCTATTCACCCCCCTCTAGGTGATTTAGGTTGACAACTTAGCGCTCTCAATTGGTATCAGAGGGAGGTTGATCGTTAAAAGGTTAACACCTTGATCTAATCCTCATCAAGTTGTCTCCGGAGAAGTATCAAGCATGAGTAAGACCAAGGATTTTGCTAAGCTCCCTATCTGCACCAAGAACAATTTTCCTATGTGGAAGGAAAGAGTTAAGTTCTTCATGGAAGCAGTAGACCCTCGGATCTTCATGATTGTGGAAGAAGGTCCGCATATTCCTATGACTGCATCAACAATAGACCCAACCAAAAAGGTCCCAAAGAAGTTGATGGACTTGGATAAGGACGAGATTGCACTTGTCTCCCTGGACAAGAAAGCTAAAAATATTATCGCAAGTGCAGTCGATGACTCAATGCTGCAAAATCTAATTCACTGCCAATCAACTAAAGAGATGTGGCAGTCCCTAGTTACTTTAATGGAAGGTACTAAAGAAGTGAGGGATGATCGGAGATCCCTCTTAAATCAGAAGTAAGAAGCCTTCCGATAAGGTCACAAGGAACCCATAGCTGACACATTTGAAAACTTCTTTAAGATAGTCAATGGACTAAGAGTGTATGGACGAGTCTTTACTAATGGGGAGCTGAATGATAAGTTTCTGAGATCTCTCACCAAAGAATGGGACAATAAAGTCTGTGCCATCCGAGAGTTTGGCAGACTACCAGAGACAGATCCACAGAATCTATTTGGCAAGATGATGTCCTATGAACTGCAAATCAACTCCAGAAAAGCCGAAGAAGAGATAAGTCGCTTCTCCTCAAAAGAGAAGTCGGTTGCTTTAAAGGCTGACAGTTCAAGGAAGGGCAAAGCTGCCTTCGCCAGCACCTCCTCAAGAAGTAAGTGAAGAAGAAGGCTCCGAGCAAAGCACCTCAAGCTCAGAACTATCTGAAGGAGAGTTCTCTTTGCTTTCGCGGCAGTTCAAGAAATTCTTGAATAAGAAGAAGCAATTGAGAGGCAAAGATGCCTCATACAGAAGATCACGACATAACGGTGATCAGCGAAAGAATGGCTCGAGCAGCCATGACAGGTATAACTCCAAACAGAACAAACAAATTTCAACTGACATCGTTTATTATTGTTGTAATAAGCCAGGTCACGTCATCGCGGACTGCCCTCACAAGAAGAAAGAGGGTGGCAGAAGAGGGGAAAAGAAATCTTCATACCACAAGAAGAGGACAGAGAAGAGCTTATTAGCCAAGAAGAGCAAAACTCTCAGCGACTCCGACTCATCTGAGTCGAGTGAAGAAGAGGAAGCTTACTTCGGGCTCATGGCTCACTCTGATGATGAATAAGTCCCCCAGTTCACTGGGGAGGTAAAATCTCACACTCCTCTCTCTGAATCTGATGATGATAATGAGCAAGAGGGCTATTCCTCTGAAGATGAATCTGAACTCATGGGACAGTATAAGGAGTTACTCACGGCTTATGAAAATTGTCACAGAGTCGTGAAAACTCAAGCCAAAGAAATAAAATCTCTACAGGCTAGTGAGAGCAGCTTGAGGGAAGAAGTCACCAAGACTAATTCTCTTCAAGAGAACTTCAATGTTTCTATGGAAGAATACAATCAAGCTCTCAAGCACCTCGACCTTAAAGATGAAATCATCAAAGAATTGGAACAACAACTCGAGGCTGAGAAGAAACTTGCTGAGAGTTTCTCCAAGCCTAAGACAGTTCTTCCACTCGTTGCTGAGTTCTTAGCTAAGGCCAAGGGTGCTGGTATAGGCCACATTGGTGCTTCTAGTAAATCTTCTAGGAGAAACAAGGCCAAGAGAAAGAATAAGGCTGCCTAGAAGGCTCTAGCTGAAGAAAAGAGGAAAGCTCCCTTGGAACCGGTATTGTTCAAGAAAGTTATCTTTCCTACGAACGAACTTGACTATGAGTCCACCTATGGACACTTCTCTAGGCCGATCCCCGAGAAGCCTAAGTCAAGATACCAAGGTTGGACTCGTCCTCAAACTTTGGCGAGAGTGTCTTTAAGGCACCTTATGAAGAGATTCAACTTCAGAACTATGGACCATATGCTCATGGTCATAACATCAAGAAGACACCAAAAGTAAAACCTATTGTGGAAAAGCCTATGAAGGAGAAGACTTCATGTAGCTGCCACCATCATGAAGCTTCCTCCTCCAAGAGTGAAGTTCCTGCTAGACCATCACTTCAGAAAATCAAGCAGGAATACACCAGGCAAAGATACAACAGGTTCGACTGTTGGTGTTGTGGCAGAATTGGTCATTTTGCCATCGATTGTTGGTTCAATCCTAGAAATGCTACAAACCCTCAAGTTAGCAATGTGAGAATGACCACTCATGAGGCTAATGCTCGTAGCGGGAGTATTCTAACTCGAGACAAAGGGCCCAAACTTGTTTGGGTTCCTAAGGCTAAGTGATTGTAATTGCAGGTATGTCCAAAGACCACCAAAATGCCAATCTGGTACTTGGACAGTGGATGTTCTCGGCACATGACCGGAACAAGGAGTCTACTCCAGAACTTCACCTCAGTCTGCAACGGACCAAAGGTCATTTTTGGAGGGTCAGATCGAGGAATAACTAAAGGCTACGGTATGATTTCTAACGGTAGCGTATCCTTTACGGATGTAGCCAATGTTGAAGGGTTGGAACACAATCTCATTAGCATAAGCCAACTGTGTGATAAAGGATACGTAGTTGAATTCTATGCCGACAAGTGTTTGATAAAATTGGTTGACAACATGGAAACGATTCTATCAGGCACTAGAAGCAGAAATATTTTCTATTTAAATTTCATTTGTATTGACTCCTCTACACCAGTATGTCTTTTAGCAAAAAGTAGTGCATCTCTCGTTGACCAATGGCACAAGAGACTAGCACATATTAATTTCAAAACTATTAATAAACTATTCTCCCAAAACTTAGTACGTGATGCCCCTAATGTCAAGTTCATTACGGACAGTCTTTGTCATGCCTGTATCAAAGGCAAGCAAATAAGGAGTTCATTTAAAAGCATAATAGGCAAGGATTCCAATAGAAGCTTACAACTTCTCCATATGGACTTGTTTGGTTCCACTGCAAGTTAGAAGTTTGGGAGGTAAGGAATATACGTTGGTTATTGTGGATGATTACTCGTGCTTTGCGTGGGTGTTCTTTCTGAAACACAAGTCAGATACCTTCAATACTGTCACTAGTTTTGTTAGGCAAATCCAGAATGAATACAACTGTTCCGTAGTTCAAAATCAGAAGTGACAATGGAACAAAATTCAAGTCTGGAGCTATGACAGAATTCTGTGAAAGTCAAGGTATATCTTTCATGAGTTTTCCTCTCCTCGCACTCCACAGCAAAATGGAGTAGCTGAGAGAAGGAACAGAACACTCATAGAGGCTTGCCGGACCATGTTGAGTGATGCCTCACTTCCAGAGTACTTTTGGGCTGAAGCCGTCAACACCGCTTGTCACGTGCAAAATCGAGCTCTCATCAACAAGAACCATGATAAGACTCCTTACGAACTTTTAAAAGACAGGAAACCAACCATCTCATATTTTAGAATCTTTGGTTGTAAGTGCTTCGTACTTAACAACGGCAAGTATCACACTACCAAGTTTAGCGAGAAAAGCTTTGAAGGTATTTTTGTAGGTTACAGTAGTCATAGTAAGGCTTATAGAGTATTTAATAGAAAAACTCTGGTGGTAGAAGAATCAATACACATTGTATTTGATGAGATGAGTTTGCTGCAATGCAACTCTTCTAGTGTGCTCATTGAAGATGCAGGTACCAAGATGAAGGAACTTAGCTTGGATGAGCCTACTCAAGATAAAGATGAGACGTTCATCAAGATCACCTCTACAACCCCTATTGGAGAGGTAGATGATCAAGATGAAGAACACATCCCAGCTGAAGATGCAACACCAGTGGCTGAAGAGATCCCAGATGCAAGGACTCTAGAGTTCAGACACTTGAAGGATCATCCCTTAGATCAAATCATAGGAGATCCTCAGGATGCTGTCAGAACCCGGAGAGGTACAACTAACAAGAATTTATTCTTGAGCTTTCTATCACAGGTTGAACCTAAGAAGTTCGAGGAAGCAAACTCGGATGCATCCTGGATACTAGCCATGGAAGAAGAGTTGAATCAGTTCAAACGTTGCAAAGTTTGGACACTTGTTCTTAGACCCAAGAGTAAGAATGTCATCGGGACAAAATGGGTCTACCGGAATAAGATGGACGAATATGGAACAATTATAAATAATAAAGCAAGACTTGTCGCCAAGGGCTATCGTCAAGAAGAAGGAATCGACTTTGACCAAACATACGCTCCAGTGGCAAGACTGGAGGCGATCAGGTTATTTCTTGCCTACGCTGCACTTAAGGGCCTTACCGTCTATCAGATGGACGTCAAGTCCGCCTTCCTGAATGGTGACATAAAGGAAGACGTGTATGTAGAGCAACCGCCAGGTTTTGTTGACTCAACTTTTCCTAATTATGTTTATTTACTACAAAAAGCTTTATATGGTCTTAAACAAGCTCCTCGAGCTTGGTATGAGACGATGTCTACCTTTCTTCTTGAGAGCAAGTTCACAAGAGGAAAGATAGACAAGACATTATTTCTTAGGGAAATTAAAGGCAAGATTTTGCTAGTGCAAATCTATGTCGATGACATTATTTTTGGCTCTACAGACAACAACCTCTGCAAGAAGTTTTCTAAACTTATGCAAGGGAAGTTTGAAATGAGCAGTATGGGAGAGCTGAAGTATTTCTTAGGGCTTCAAGTGAAATAATCTGAGGATGGAATTTTCATCTCACAGACCAAATTCACCAAAGAGCTACTTAAGAAATTCGGAATGGAGAATGCAACATCTATGAGGACTCCAATGGCCTCAGCTATGTCTCTGGACAAGGATGAGAAAGGGAAACCTTTTGATGAAACCAAGTACAGAAGCATAATTGGGTCCTTGCTCTACCTTACCGCATGTAGACCAGACATAATGTTTTCAACATGTGTATGTGCTAGATTTCAGGTGAACTCTAAGGAATCTCACTACATTGCTGCAAAGCGAATCTTGAGATACCTCAAAGGCACACCAAATCTTGGCTTATGGTACCCAAGAAGTAATGACAGTGAACTAATTGGATTTTCAGATGCAGATTTTGCAGGAAGTAAAGACGACAGGAAAAACACTTCTGGGACTTGCCAATTCCTGGGAAGGAGACTTATTTCCTGGAGCAGTAAGAAGCAGAACTGTGTGGCAATTTCAACGGTTGAGTCAGAGTACATCTCTGCAGGGAGCTGTTGTGCACAGCTTCTATGGATCAAGAATCAATTTGAAGACTATAACATGAAGTTCCAGAACATCCCTCTGCTTTGCGACTCTTCCAGTGCAATAGCAATCGCCAACAACCCAGTCTCCCACAGCCGGACAAAGCACATAGAGCTTCGATATCACTTCATCCGGGAGCATGTGGAGAATGGAGACATAGATCTACAATACGTCTCCACAGATAGGCAAGTTGCAGATATATTCACGAAGCCGCTAGATGAGACCAAGTTCTCATTCTTCAAAACTGAACTTGGGATGCTCAACAAAGAAGATTAGTGGTCTCTATCAAAGTCTCAGAGTTAAAAGTTGGTGGAGGTAAAGATCAGTGCTTCGAGAGAAATATTTTGTCAATGTGACTTACTCGAGTAAGTGTACTCACATACTCGAGTACTTGGAAACAATCACGAGTAGTTACACGACTACACTCAAAGTATCTACTCGTGTAGGTAAAAAATTCACTCGAGTACATATTCTTCATACTCGAGTACTTAGTAACTCACTCGAGTACTTCATGATCTACTTGGTCTTCGACTTACTCGTGTAGGTTACAACAGATTACTCGTGTATGCCGATATATACTCGAGTACCTGGAAATTCCAGAACTTTGAAAATCTCATTTTTCTCTTTTCGCACACATCGATTTTTGCCGCCCCCCATAAGGTATGTTTTATTTTAAAACCCAATCTTAAACCTAATTAGGGTTATGTATATAAATAGAATGGTCCCGTAATCCATTTCCACGAAACCTTTCTCGAGTACTCGTTGGCGCTTCGCCTTCCAGAACCGCAGAGCGTTGTCTTCTCCAGAATTCGTTACTCCAGAACTCGATGGCTCCTCCATCCAAGATCGGAATCGGATCCGAATTGGTTATAGATGGAATCGCCGATCTCTCCGATGACTTTCGAAACCTTCTCATTCTCCTTGACACAGCCGGGCTGTCATTCCTATTACAGACGCCGTGTAAGATCCTATTTTCTGCAGTGGAAGAGTTCTACAAAAATCTCAAGGTCAAGAGAAATGGCAAGGTACTCAAAACCAAGGTCAGTGGGATAAAAATCCGTCTGGACAAAACTTCCTTAGCTACTCTGTTAAAGTTGCCAGTGGTGGATGAGGAAGATGATCTGACTCCTGAAGATTCCGACAGAACCAGCCTCTTCTGTGGAACAAGCCCTAAAGCATATTCGTTCCGACATGCAGATTTCAATTTAGAGGGCAAATTTCTTGTGGATGTCATGTCCAAAGTAATTCTATGCAAAACCTATTCCCTCCGAGATATTTCCCAATATCTCTTTGACGTTATGCAAGCCATAGTCTGCCGGAAGAAATTCCAGTTTGGAATGATGATACTGGACAAGATCGGAGAAAGTGTGAAACAACCAAGCTATGCTAGGATTATCTCACTCCTCCTCCATGAGATTAAGCCAACAGTGTTTGATTTCTCCAAAGGAACTCCCCTCCATCACATGAAGAAGGTATCCATCTCCTCCATTCAAAGATATGAAATCCAACTCAAGAACACTGCCCAAGCCTCCAAAGTCATTGTGGATGAAGATGTCCCCAACCCACAGAATGTTGTTGATGACAGGACTCCATCTCCTCCTCTACATCAAGCTACTGACACACAGGGTGCAGTAGTTGAGGGGGAGCCTGCCTCATCTAGCTCCCAGATTCTGATTATAAAACTTCCCTCTCAGACAGTCAGAGATCCTTCTCCTCCTCCTCCTCCAGAAGATATTCCAATAGATGTACAAATTCCAGCAGATAATCAAGTTTCCCCAAAGATTCAAGTTCAACAAGACCTTTTGTCCACAGCTGCAGAGATTTATAAACTTATTGAAGAACTAAGGTCAGACATTCCCCTACCTCCAGCAGACCCAGTTGTTGGAACTCCTGAGGTTCAGGTACAAGTTGAACAGATCCCTCTCAAGGAACCCTCTCCATCCTCAAATCAGTCTCCCATTGAAGAAGCAGAACAACATGATAGTATCATCCTGTCCGATGAAGAGGAGTTATCCCCAGAACCTGTTGAGCCTCCTCTAAGGACATTAGCCTTCACTCTCCCCTCCTTCACAGAACCCCTGGATTCAGTAGAAATCACTCCCACCAAGAGAACTGCTAGCTTAGTGGTTGTGAAAGAAATCCCTCCTTGGGCTCCCTCAGTCTCTCAGCTCCCTCAGGTCTCTACTTCTCCCAGTGCTCCATCTTCTGCTTCCCTCAGCTCCTCTGACATCATCAGTAAGATTGAGAAGATGCTCCAAGAACAGAGAAATTACTTTGATGAGTCTCGGAAATCAGTTAACAACAAGGTCTCTGCTCTTGAAACTGAGATGAGCAGAGGCTTTGCAGAAATTCAAGCCAACACTGATGAACTTAAACAACTCTTCAAAATAGGTGGAAAAGCGATAGATCACACAATCACCAGCATGGGTGAAGTCAGAAATCAAGCTGAAACAGTGGCACATAACCAGATTCTGCTAGACCAAAGAGCTGAAGCCAATGTGTTGAAAGTTTGTGACGAAGTAGGCACATTCAGAGATGAAGCTATTGAAAAGCTATCTGTAGAAATCAGCAAGGGGGAGAAAATAGTGAAAGAACAAGTTGAGAAAATTTCTGCTGAAATCTCTACCAAATCTAAAGAGACCCTGGATGGATTAGTTAACACCATGAAAGCAGATATTCTAGCCCAGCTACAGTCTGTCAAATTCTACATTTATGACACTGTAGTTTGGGTACATAATCAGAATTTTCCAGAATTCCAGCTCGACCCCTCCATCATTCCTAAAAGCTTAGATCCTCTTGAGGAACATCCTCCATCTGATGCCCAGGTTCATGCAACCATTCCAGAGGTAGTGCCAGCCTTCTCTCCCAGACCTGCTGGAGAGATGTCTGAGCCTCCTCTTTCATATTCTGATGTGTGGAAAGAGGATTTCCCTGCCAGCTCTCAGGGGAACTTTGATCGAGGTACTTCCTCCTCTAGAAGACCTGCTTATCAAGGTGGCCCCAGCAAGAAAAGAAAATATGGTGACGGCGCTTCTGCTAGCCGTTCTGCACCTAAGAGAGAGCAAGCTCAAGCTTCAGAGGGCAGATCAGAGTCAGTACATTCAGAAGTTTGGAGTCCAACCTCCAAATCTTTAATCTTTGACACTCTAAAGTTGGTAACTGATTTTGGGGAAAATAAAGACAAATTCTACAGCTACTCAGAATGGAAAGCCTATGATGTATCTCAAATGAAGATTAGATTACATGACAGACAATGGTGATTTAACAATCCAGCAGCTCCTCCAAGTCCAAAGACTTATTTTCCTAAACCCTTCTGTTATTTGGAAAGGCAAGAGCTGAAGAAAGCTAAACATAACAGAGAGAATTACCCCTGAAAGTGTTTTGTGGAACTGGAAAATCTTTCTATTTAATATATCTAATTCTGATTATGGTTCCATTATTTGCTATTATTCTCTATTTTAGTCATTTTCTATTGCTTGTTGTTATAGATGATCATTTCTTTTCTAGAAATTCATCTTAGTGCAAAGGGTGTTAACTTCTACAAATAGGGGGAGATTGTTGGGAATTGTCTTCACAATACCCCAGATTTGTGGGAAGTCAGACCTGAAACTAAGATGAATTAAGATGTATTTGATGTTGTGTTTAAGTTGTGCATGCAGGACTCCATTGCCAAGTGTAAACCAATGTCAGTCTATAGTGGGTCATCAAACACAGGACCATACAATGTAATTCCTCATTGTGTGATCCAAGGTGTTGACTCATGTATAGCCTCTCTATTGGGGTACACTTTGTTTCCATGCACTTGGACTACTGGACTTTGGAGTATTGAAGACTTTCTCAGAAGAAATTTTTTTCTAAGTCCACATACTCGAGTAGTATCTTCTATATACTCGAGTAAGTGACTTAGTACTCGAGTAGATTGGATTACATACTCGAGTAGTTCTCAAGTTACTCAAGTAAGTGTTCTGATCGTACTCGAGTTGATCTGGACTTCTCATCTCAGAAAGTTTCTAAGTCCATATACTCGAGTAAATCCATTCATGTACTCGAGTACCACTTTTCCTTACTCGAGTAGGTGTTTGTGTACTCGAGTAGAGCCTTAGTCATACTCGAGTAGTCTCTTAGTTATACTCGAGTAGGGCTAACTGTTCAGTCTAAATATTTCTAAGTCCATATACTTGAGTAACTTCGCTCATATACTCGAGTAAGTGGTTTAGCACTCGAGTAGATCCTTCTTATACTCGAGTAGACTGGCTTAGCACTCGAGTAGATTTTTCTTATACTCGAGTAGTTTGGATTAGTACTCGAGTAGATGTTTCTACTTACTCGAGTAATCTGTCTAGAGTAACTCGGGTAGTTCTTCCAAGGCACTCGAGTAGTCATTTCTATTACTCGAGTACATGTTTCTCTTATCTACTCGAGTAGCAGACCTTTATACTCGAGTATCTTATCTAACCCGAGTATGTCGGCTCAGAATTCCAGAAATCGTTAAGTCTCGAATTGACGGAGATTTGAAATTAACCTTTTTCTGATTGGTCCATGTGTCAATCTTAATTACGATTATGACCATTGGAGATAGCCTATAAATAGGTCTTTTCAGATTTGACTAAAGATACGCGTTTACAGAGATTATCTTTTAAGAAAGAGAAAATCCCGAAAACCCTAATTTTCTCATCCGCCGCAATTACCGTTTTCGGAAGAAGCTCTGCATCGTCTTCTCTCAGCCGCAGCTATCGATCTCTGATTCTTTAGCAATCCAGACTCAAGAAGAATCATCTGATCTCTCTGTGCTTCATCGTCTCTGGTTTACTTTCTTGATCGTGGTGATTCCAGATCTCAGAATCGTGGATCTCAATCAAGTCTTCTTCAACTGTTTCTGTTCAAACCGAAAAGCTCTCAAGAAGAAGATTACGTCAAAGATCCAGATCTGTGATATTCTTGTTTGTAAACTTTATTCAAACAAATTTCATTGTAGGAGATCTTTCTCCGAGTGGTAGGAAGTTTTATCTTCCGAGTGTAGATCCATTTGGGATCGAGTTTTGTAGGAACGTGGTTCCGAGGTGTAGGATTGTTTTTGCAATCCGAGATAGTGAAGTAGCCGAGTCTAGTGATTTGCTAGATCGGTGAGAAAAGTGGACGTACCCAAGATTGGGGAACCACTATAAATCTCCTGTCGTTTGTGTGATTGCTTGATTACGGATCTGTGCTGTGTTATATTTTTTTATTCCGCATTTGACATGAAATTCACCTATTCACCCCCCTCTAGGTGATTTAGGTTGACAACTTAGCGCTCTCAGATCGTGAGTGAGAACACGGGCTTTGACACGGGCGTGTCAAGTACGACACGGGCGTGTCACCTGAGACACGGGCGTGTCTCAGGGCGTGTCGAGCACTCAATTATTTTGTGGCGTTGAGGGGGGGCACGGGCCGTGACACGGGACTTGACACGGGCGTGTCAGCCGTGACACGGGCGTGTTCGAAGACGTGTCAAGGGACGTGCCCTTCTCGGGTGGTTTGAAGGAGTTTGGTACACGGGCTTGACACGGCTAGTGACACGGCCGTGTCGGGTCTGACACGGGCGTGTCAAAAGCCGTGTTCTAGGCCGTGTCCTGGTTGGGAATTTTGGGCTGACGGTGAATGGTTGACACGGCCCTGCACACGGCCGTGTTGCAGCCCATGTTCAGCCCAGATTTTTTAATTTGGGTTCCGATCGTGGCCGTTCATTCTTTTCTTGGGAATATCCAACGGTGGGGAGCCTCCCTGGGCGGCTTAACGCTGGGAATAGGGTTCCAAACCCTCATTCCCCACTTTCTTTTATCTCTCTAAGTTCTAGAGACAAGGGAGAGCAAGGAGGCCAAGTTCCGGCCGCCGGCGAAGCTTCGGAGGTCCGTTTCGCGAGCGGAGTTCAGATCCATGAAGGTGGGAGCGTTGCTGTGGTTTTCAACCGAGCAAATCTTCTCCATGGCTAGGAAGAGGGGACGGAAGGTAACGACACTTCTCCTCTCGGTTTTTAGGATTTAGGATGCATGAATAACACCCCTTCCTTTCGTGTTTTGAGCATCGGATCTCTCAAATGAGAGGGATTTGTGTAGCCTAGATTCAAGAGGAACCTCTGGGTTGAGTATGTTCATCCCGGCATGCTTGCATTAGAGATCCGCTCCGTTAGTGGATTAGGCATCGTGGGTGAAGCCGTGGTCGCGACCGTTAGTCCGACCCGGTGATGTTGCATAGCGAGATTTGTGGATTCGGTAGAAATCTGTTGCGGCAAGACGCTGTTGTGTGTATGCGTTTTCCCCCTTTTATTTGAGTGAGTACTCGTAGTTGGAACCGGACAAGGTTAGCTCCGCTTTGTATGGTAGATGGTTTCCTTGGAGCACGGGAAAGATACGGTACGAATGGTGACTGGGGTGGGGGGAAACCTTGGTTTGTGTTGTGCAAAGGCGCGGCTATGTCTCCGTGGTCGGCTGGCTGTCCCATGACGCGCAAGTCATGTGGGAAAAGTGTCCCGGCGAGACTAGCCCGTTGTGTGAGACTGACGAGAATGCCGAGCAGAGGGCAAGCCCGGGCATTGTAGCCATGAGCGGGTGGGGTCCAGCAAGGCTTCTTAGAATCGGTCAGTGTGAGATTGAACCCTGACGTGCTAAGTCAGAATGTGCGGGCAAGCCCGGGGTTTATGACCCTTGTGCGGGTGGGGCCTTTGCAAGGTTCCGTGTGACGGCGTGTGTGCCGTTAGGGACATGGTGGTTCCCTTTTGTTTGCGGCTTTAAGCCAATGGGGAAACGAAAGTACCCAGTGTTTGATGTTGTGCTAGATGCATACGAGCTAGGGTGCCTTGGGTGAAACCCGGGTTGCATTCATGTTGCATAGTAGGCCCATTTCACCTTGTACAAAACATAGAAAACATGTATGCTGTATGAGACATCCAAGCCTATTTTACCGCTTTAATATATATGCTCTTTTGGTATACGAAGTGCTAACTTGCAGGTGGAGTGGTACCCCGGGGTCCATTAGGGACGGCCGGGAGGAGATGTGTCTGTTACATAGTAGAGGTCAGCCTTTGCTGACCCACGTTACTTCAAATCCTTACAGGGCAAGGATCGTATGCAGGAGCTAGCGCGCCGGGCGAAAAGCCCTAAGCCTCATGAAGTGTTGCTGTGCTTGGATTTTCCTTTTGTGTTTGCTACTCTTATTATGTTTATGTCCGGCTTGCATGCCGAGGTAGCCTAGGAGTGCTTGGAACATTTTTATTTGGACTATTATTGTGTAAGGCCTTAAGGTCGTTTGGTACTCTACTGCTAGTGGATAACTTCTATCTATTAGCGTCTATTTTTTCTGTGTTTGTCTGGAGTTTTGAGATTCGGTAGTTTTCATATCATCTTTTAATACTAAAGCTGTGACGTCCGTATGTTGTGGGGCCCCGGCCGGACCCATATTATATGGTCATTATAGGGGAGGTGTTACACTCCAGCTTGAGGGGGAGTGCTGAAGTATGAGACCGAGCGGTCTAGCAGTTTGAGCCTGGCAGGCTATAGACCGCGCGTTCATGCGGTTACTCTCCAGCGGGTTTATTTCCAGGATGTTGCGGTTTGTTGTCCGGCGGTCTGGCGGCTTGTCTCTGGTAGCTTGGAGACCGGGCAGTCTAGCGGTCTCCAACAGCATCTCGCTCTCTTTCTCTGGTATTGCCGAGCGATTAGCCCATTATCTAACCGCGCGGCTTGTTCGGTCTGTGTGTTTCTAACCTCACAGTCTCTGTACATTTTTTAGTCCCACATTGTTAGTTTGTACTCTCTCCCATCTCTTCCATTCTATAAAAGGGAGGTCATACCTTTGTAAATGATATCTTTTTGGATAATAAAACTTTCATTATTCAAAGTTCCGTCTTGTTTTCTAGTCATTTTTCGCTACTTTCACAATCACGTCATGATGGTGATCGACACAAGAAAGGCTCTAGTAGCCAAGATAAGTATCGTACTAAATAGAACAAACATATTTCTGCTGACATCGTTTGTTATTGTTGCAATAAGCCAGGTCACGTTATTGCTGATTGCCCTCACAAGAAGAAGGAGGGTGGAAAAAGAGAGGAGAAGAAATCTTCTTACCACAAGAAGAGAATTGAAAGAAGCCTAGTAGCCAAAAAGGGCAAGACTCTCAGCAACTCTGACTCATCGGAGTAAGGTGAAGAAGAGGAAGCCTACTTTGGGCTAATGGCACAAACTGATGAAGAAGAAGAATCCTAGTTCACTAGGAAGGTAAACTCTCATACTCCTCTTTCTGAATCATATGTTTCTGATCATGATCATGAGGATAGCTCTTCTAACGATGAGTCTGAACTCATGGCCCAATATAAGGAGTTAATCAAGGATTACGACAAATGTCGAAAAGTTTTGAAAACTCAGGCCAAAGAGATTAAATCTCTCAAGGCTGAAGAGAGCACTCTAAGAGAGGAAGTTGTCAGGATGGACTCACTTAGAGAAGACTTAGATGTTGTTGTTGAAGAGTATAATAAGGCTCTCGAGCACATAGATCTGAAGGAGAAGATCGTCAAAGAATTGGAAGAATAACTTGAAGCGAAAAAGAAACTTGTTGAAAGTTCCTCCAAGCCCAAGACTGTCCTTCCTTTGGTTGCTGAATTCTCAACTCAAGCCAAAGGTGCTGGCTTAGGCCATGTTGCTCCTCCTAGTAAATCCTCTAGGAGAAATAAGGCTCGAAGAAAGAATAAGGCTGCCAAGAAGGCTCTGGCCAAGGAAAAGGGGAAAGCTCCTCAAGATCAAACGTTATTCAAAAAGGTTATCTTTCCAACCAATGAGTTTGATCTTGATTCGTCCTACGGTCACTTTGCTAGGCCTACTTATGTAGAGCCCAAGTCTCGTTACCAAGGATGGACCTGTCCCCGGGACTTTGGTGAGAGTGTCTTCAAGCCACCTTATGAAGAGATCACTCTTCAGAGCTATGGCCCTTATAATCATGGTCATAACATCAAGAAAGCACCAAAAGTAAAGCCCATTGAGGAAAAGCCTCTTGAGGAGAAGAAGCCATGTAAATGTCATCACCATAAAGCTTCTACCTCCAAGACTGCTGCCCCTGCTAGACCACACTCTCAAGAGGTCAAGCAGGAGAATTCTAGGCAAAGATACAATAGGTTTGACTATTAGTGTTATGGCAAAATTGGTCACTTTGCCATTGATTGTTGGTTTAACTCATGAAATTATGTAACTCCTCAGGTTAACAATGTGAGAAAGACCACTCATAATGTTAATACACGTAGGGGGAGTATGCTAACTAGAGACCAAGGACCCAAACGAGTTTTGGTTCCTAAGGCAAACTGATTTGTGATTGCAGGTATGTCCAAAGACCACCAAAACTCCTATCTAGTATTTGGACAGTGGATGCTCTCGGCACATGACCAGGACAAGAAGCCTTCTCCAGAATTACTCACCAGTCATGAACAGGACAAAGGTCATCTTTGGAGGTTCTGATAGAGGAATTACTAAAGGTTACGGTATGATTACCAATGGTAGTGTATCCTTCTCAGATGTGGCTTATGTTGAAGGATTGGAACACAATCTTATAAGCATAAGCCAGCTTCTGCGATATAGGATACATAGTGGAATTTCATGCAGATAAGTGTTTGATAAAATCGTTTGATAACTTAGAAATGATTTTATCAGGCACTCGTTGTAGGAATATCTTTTGTTTGAATTTTATTTGCATAGACTCTTCTACACCGATATGTCTTTTGGCAAAAGATAGTGCATCTCTTGGTGACCAATGGCACAAAAGACTAGCACATATTAATTTCAAAACTATTAATATATTATTTTCTCTTAATTTATACATTGGTTATTGTTGATGATTACTCGCGCTTTGCATTGGTGTTCTTTCTAAAACACAAGTCAGATACTTTTGACATCTTTACAAATTTTGTCAGGCAGATCCAGAATGAATACAATTGTTCCATAGTCAAAATCAGAAATGACAATAGACCTGAGTTCAAGTCTGGGGCCATGATAGAATTTTGTGAAAGCCTGGGTATCTTTAATGAGTTTTCCTCTCCTCATACTCCTCAATAGAATGGAGTAGCTAAGAGGAGGAGTAGAACACTTATAGAGGCATGCAGAACCATGTTGAGTGATACCTCACTACCAGAATATTTCTGGGCTAAAGCCGTCAACACTGCATGCCACGTGTAAAATCAAGCACTCATAAACAAGAACCATAATAAGACACCTTACGAACTACTAAGGGGCAGAAAGCCGACTATTTCATATTTTAGAATCTTTGGTTGTAAGTGCTTCGTCCTTAACAATGGCAAGTATCACACTACAAAATTTAGTGAAAAGAGCTTTGAAGGTATTTTCGTAGGGTATAGTAGCCATAGTAAGGCATATAGGATATTTAATAAGAAAACCCTGGTTGTAGAAGAATCTATTCATGTTGTATTTTATGAGACGAGCTTGCTGCAAGGTAGCTCTTCTAGTGTGTTTGTTGAAGATGCAGGTTCAAAGATGAAAGAACTTAACTTGGGTGAAATGACTGAAGAAAAATGTGAAAAGTTCATCAAGATCACCACTCCTACCCCGATTGGAGAGGTTGATGATCAAGATGAATAAATCATCCAAGTTGATGAAGTCACTCCTTTGGTTGAAGACACTCGAGATGCAAGGACTCTCAGGCTCAAACATCTGAAGGATCACCCAATGGACCAAATCATATGAGATCCCCGGGATGGTGTCAGGACTCGTAGAGGTACAGCTAATGAGAATTTATATTTGAGTTTTCTCTCACAGGTTGAACCGAAGAAGTTTCAGGAAGCAAACTCAAACGCATCATGGATAATGGCTATGGAAGAAGAGCTGAATCAGTTCAAGTGTTGTCAAGTTTGGAAGCTTGTTCCAAGACCCAAAGGCAAGAATGTTATCAGAACAAAGTGGGTCTACAGGAATAAGATGGACGAGGATGGGACAATCATAATGAACAAGGTCAGACTCGTCTCCAAAGGATACAGACAAGAAGAAGGAATCGACTTCGACCAGACATATGCTCAAGTGACAAGACTGGAGGCAATCAGGTTGTTCCTAGCATATGCTGCACTTAAGGGCTTCACTGTTTATCAGATGGACGTGAAGTCTGCCTTCTTTAATGGTGACATAAAGGAAGAGGTGTATGTGGAACAACCTCTAGGTTTCATTGATTCTAACTTTCCTGAGTATGTTTATCTGTTATCTAAAGCTTTGTATGGTTTGAAAGTGAAGTACCCAAATACACATTCATTCCATATAGAGAGAGAAAGAGGAAAAACATTTTTTATTTTCATAATTTAAGCTATTACAAACTATTACAAAGCAAAAGTAAAAGCTAAAACAAACATATGAAGGGAGAGAGAGAAAGTCTCCTTACATGAAGATGAAAGTGCACCAAGGGCACCCATGGCACACTCAGCGAGCTGGCGTAATTCTTGAAGGTCGGGGAGTGACACGTGGCGGTCACGGGCATGACAGCCATGGTCACAGGCGTGACAAAGGGCGTGTCGAGCATTGGTCAACGAGCTTCGAGCGCTGACAGACGATCTGGAAGCTTCTGTAAGTGACACGTGGCGGTCACGGGCGTGACGGGGGGCATGACTTGGACGGTTGGCAGCTCGATGTCGGCAGCATTGACAGTTGACGAAGCGTTGAGTGTAGACATCGAACACGGGCGTGACGAGTCTTGGACACAGGCGTGACATGATGGCGTTGAGTGTTGAATAGTAAAATCGTTGAGTGTCGACTGGCTGATGGCGTTGAGTGTGTAAGATCCTGTCTCCTCATCCCGAGGCTAACCCGGATCTTATGCCCAGAACCGCCGCCTTACGGTGACACTAACGTACGGGTTAGTCGTCACCGCAAGACGCCGATTCTGCCGGCTAGTACGATCATAACCTGTCGGCCAATATGAGAATAAAATCATAATATCAGAGTAAACGCAGAAAAATTCCACAGCCACAGCACATATATATATCAAAAGAGAATGAAATATCAGTCCGCAATGAGTACAACAAATATAAGTAAATAGGGCTTATGCCCAGTACATCATGATCACTCTCACTCTCACATACAGCAGCGGAAAAACTAAAACTCTCTCACATCACACCTGTAGACGTGCTCCGGTAGTAGTAGCTGGTATCTGCTCCTCAAGTCCTGCCTCCTCGACGTGCTGGTCCACCTCCTCGAGCTCCTAAAATAGTAAGGTCACCGACCATTAGTCAAAAAGACTAAGTCGTATCCTCAACACCTCCTCCTGCAACTCCTAGGCACCGTGCAGGAGGACGAAGTGGAGGACAAACAAGGGGTGACAAAAGCGGAGCAGGTGACAGGAAACTAGGCAGAATATGTAATCAAGTAAATAATGAAAAGTAACCTACACTTATACGGGTACGCATAAGTAAGGGGTCTTCTGCAGGGCTCCCATTGTATAAAATGTCCCATACCATTTTATACAATGGGGTGTCAGGTGTCAAAGCATATATATATATAAAAGAAAAGTAACCTCAACCTATAAACATGCCCACTCAGGCTTATAGGTTAAGGGATCGTAAAGCAGGTCCTAATGTATAAGCGTCCCATACCACTTATACATTAGGTGACTTAAGTTGTTATGAAGGTTAATGTTATGCAACTATATGGTGGGTATGATATGAACATGCAGTGCAACACACACACACGACTCCGCGATCACAGACCTTTAGTTCCCACTTTTCGAGAGCTAGCATCACTCTCAGGTACTACCGTTGTGGCTACGGCAGCAGCGGAGCGGGCGTCTCCGCCTTCTAGGCGGGTATACACACTACCAGGCCTAGACCTCTCTTGTACGCCTCTGTACACCGCCAGTGCACTCTAGAGTCTCTGCGTACCACTTTGCTGACGACCCATCAGTCTTGTTGGGTCGGGTGCGCGTTATTAGGAAAAGCCCTCCAGACTCCAGTATAAACATCCTACTGGTCCTTCTAACCCTCGCACCCGCCTGGTCCACCGTACTGCCGTCAGTGTGACGATCGGCCAATACCGCATGGCCCGCCACTAGTATATGCACATGCAAGTATAGTGTATTGAGCCTCTAGCTCGATGGACTATCCAGTCCCCAAATCTCTCCAACCCGTCACGGGTGAGTATGTGCTACAAAAACTCCAACCCTGCCTGGGTGAGTGTATATAAACCAATCCCTTTCTCCAACTCTGCACGGGTGAGCAAGTAGTCAAAAGAATCCAAGTCCCTCCAACCCGGCATGAGTGAGCACATGTCCAGTTCACTTAACCTATTAGACTACTCTTGTCTACAGATTATCATACTTAGAGTCTTAAGGTTAATCCCAGGACTGCCCAAGGTATTCCCGGTGAAGGGCTCTCAGGGGCACTAGGAGCTACGATGGGCTGAAACCCAAAGTTCCCTTTCTCAAGGATATTTACTTTAGTTGTTGCCTACCCCGAATCCCTTATTCTCTATCCTGTTACATAGAGTGACCTAGTGACTTAAGGTATGGATTAAGGAGTGACGGTCTTCCGTCAACTCTTCCTAGGCAAGTCTAATGTTGCACTGTTACTCTCGCCTCTAGAATGCAACTGCCATCCAGGGTTATACTTCCGAACTTAGACTCTAACTCAGTTGTTGATTCATCCTCTGGTGGCCTATAGTCCAGCCTACTTTTACTAAGCGCACCCCATGACCTAACACCACCCTGAGATCGAACTTCTAAATTCTTGGTACAACTGACCCCAAATATTTATCCTAGGGTGGTATGGGCTAATGAAATGAGTGTGTTGATTTTCATAATTTTCCTAGGTCATTAAGGCCTTTACTTAACTCTTTTAAATTATTCCCTAGGTCATTTTACACAAGAAGTATTATCAATTAAAATCTTCTGACCTAAGGGAATTTTCCTGAGTTGCATATGAATAAAATATTACTGTCTACAACATTTCATAATTTCCCCTTTTATATTTCTATTTTTCCCATAATTAATACAAATTCTACCTATTTATCACTTTCCAAATGAAGTATAAGAAATATATACAACAAAATTCCAGGAAAATTACTGAGCATTTATATTACTATTTTATGAATAATGGCAGAGTTTCATTAATTTCTACAGTGTAATGGTCTATCAAAATCCATTCCTAATTATTTACCAAAAATGTCATTATGCTAATTAATAATTAACAGTGTACCCAAAAATTCTGATATAAATCTACAAGACTAATATAACAATTATGCAACTCTAGGATTATTTTCACAATTTTCCAACAAGTATTTATACCAATTCATAAACATTTACAAAAAGGGTAAAATGGTCATTTCCATGAATTTTGCTCTAACAGTTGTCAAACAGGGATATGAAATTTTCTTAAGTCAATTAAAAGCCTCATTTTTTCCTTGACTGATTTTGGGGATCTTTCATTGATCAAAACCTATTCCTACAATTTATTTTCCAAAAAGGCTTTTATTTTGGAAATACCAAATAATAGGATTTTTAATCCCAAAAATTCTATAATAAATTCTAGGGGTGAACTTTACTCTAATTAATCTCTGGGATAAATTTCACAATTTTTGGATGACTCAGCTAGGCTAAATACACAAAATATCCTTTCTTGCTAAATGCACCCCAAGGTTATAATCAGCCAACACATGCACAAGGGTTAACCCAACATGCAGGGGTCCAATTGCTCTGAAATTTCTACCAGACACCAATAATGCCCCTAAGGACATGCCACCAAAATTTGGGGCCATTTGGGTGCATATAATTACAGTTATACCCTTAATTTACTTTTTGATATAATGGTAAAAACTATAGGAAAAAATTTTCCAAAAATTCCAAATCTTTGGCAGGGCCTAGACATGCCCTAAATACACACATGACCAAAATTTCAGGTCATGATGACACATGGTTTGGCTTGGGCATTAATTTTAATTTCTGCCCTAGTCTAGGAGCAGTCCTAGCAAAACAGCCCTACAGTACAATCTACTGGACCAAAACTTGAATTTAGGGTGGCAAATTAAAGTTAACACATTTACCTACAATTTTCATTCAGGGCTCAACCTAGGTACAGGTCTCTAGGTACCCTAAAATTGACATGCAAAAATTAGTGTTACATTGTGACAATATTTCATACTATTCATGAAATAATAATACAGAATTATAATAAAAAAATATGCACTAATCTTAAGGCCTATCGGACGGCCCTGGCTCATCTTCCCCATGCATGCATGGATGGCCAACCCGTGCAGGCGGGTTTTGCGGGGCCATTTCCGGCCATCGCCGGCGGCGGGACCTCCGGCCAAGTCATTCCCCGGCCTCACGGTGGTCGGGGCTTGAGCTGGCCGACGGCTGGGCGGCGGAGAGCGGCGGACGGCGGCGGCGCAACCAAGCCGAAACTCCAGAAAAACGCCATTTTTACAGGATTTTTCAAGCTTTTGAATCCTACTGTCGAGCTCGTTTGAGCTCGACGTCTAGCCTAGAAGATCTAGGATACTAGCACAGTAAGAGAGGAAGGGATACGGACATGTGGTGGCGGCTGAGGCTGAGGGTGGCGGCGGTTTCCCATAGCATGCAAACTCCGGCGAACTCCTCCTCAGTTGGCCATGGCAGCTGTTGTTCCTCGTTCTCTCTCTCTCTCTCTCTCTCTCTGGGGTAGGGATGAATGGAATGAGGGTGTGGGTCGGTTTGGGGGCTGAGTTAAGAGGGGAGGGCGATTTCACCTATGTGGGGCGATTTCACCAAGGGAGAGCTCGGGTTGGGGGGTTGAGCTGGCTGGCTGCTTGGGAGATGGGCCCCACTGCACTTGCTGGGTCAGTTAACCCCTAATGGGTCGGGTTCTAAGGTGGAGCTGGGTTGGTGAGAGGAGAGAAGGGGGAAGTTGGCTCACATACATGGAATGGGCTAGATAGGCTCGGGTTTGGGCTTGGGCTTGACCCAAGGCTGCATGGTGGGTCCCCTCTCCTCCTAATACCCCTACATGGTCAGCCAACCCATTATGGGTTGGTGGGATGAGCCCAAGTGGCCCAAAATAACTCCTTAACATTTTCTCTCTCCTATTCCTCCTCTTTTCTCTCTCCTAGGTAATTTCCCAAAATTACTATTGCATGCCCCTATTTTTCTCTTCCCTAGGGGGTATAGGGTCACTTTAGACCCACCTAATGAGTTTGGGTTGATTTGGGTGGACCCAACCCAGAGAATTGGGTTAGGGCACCATTTTCACTATTTAGGTCAAAGGTGTTGACTTGACTCATCATGGGTCAACTGGTTGACCCCATGGCCTACCTTAGGGTCCACTTAGATTGTATTTAGGGTTAGGGCATCATGGTGGGGTCATGGTGTGGCTAGGGTTCCTGTTTAGGCTAGTTTGACCTAATTTGACTTTGGCCCCATGGTGGGCCCCACATGGCTACAACCCACTATCTAGGGTCAAACCTAGCTTATTACCCTAACACCCACCCCATGCCTAACCCAATCTAAGTTAAGGGGTCTGGAAGTAACATTGGGATGTTACAGAGTGCCTGTCACAGGCGTGTCGGGCATGGTCACGGGTGTGACATGTCAAATTTTGACTTTTCTTGAAATTTTTCAGAAAATAAAAAAAAAAGGTAAGTTAGAATTATTGTTTTACAAAAAGAAGCATATTTATTAAACAAAGCAAACAAAAAAGGTAAAAATAATGTAAAACGACTTAATAAAAATACTATAAAAGTAGGAATATTTACAACTCATCAAATACCCTCATACTTAAGCTTTTGTTATTCTAGAGCAAAAGTTTAAGGTGAATTTATAAGGAATAATAAAGAACTCTAAGTTGTGCTACCGCTTGAATAGATTATCAGAGAGATTTGAATAAATATACGGGGTATAAGAGTTAAGTCCTAAAATTATGTAGATGATTTAAACAGGGCAAAAGTTTTGGGCAAAAGACTTCTTGATGTAATCAAATAGAAAGCAATATTTGTATTGGTTAGATTAACAGAAAATAGTTTGGAATTAGATGAACTTAGCTTATAGGAGTTTTACCGGAAATAGTGCAATTTATGAATTGTGCTCTCAAAAAGATTTTTGAATTAATTCTAGAGTCATGAAATTGGATAAGGTGGTTGTTGTTGGTTTATGAAGATGCTTGGATTTTGAGGCGAGGTAATATTTTCTCGAACCTCCAATTTTTTTGGATTTGGATTTGGATGTTATAGGAAAACGAAATCTTGTTTTCCTTAACATGAAATTTTTTTTCTTCTTCATAATAAGAATTAACCCAATGTATATGTGTAGGAGTAATGAATTTTATCCTCTTACTCCGTAACATATAATCTTTTAATTTATTGGGTGCCTATGTTTACGGAACGAAATCTTATTCCCATTGACATAGGCTCTTTTTTTTTGGGGGGGGGGGGGAATTGTATCATACCAAGTAGGTTACGATAAGTAAGGGAGAAAAGAGAACTAGATTTTTAATTGAAAAAAAAAAATTTGAGAGCAACCTTTATAAATGCTACGTTCCAATTTTTTTAAAAAGCTAAAAGCAAGCATAATTGAATTCTATAGTCGTTATTTTCTAACATGGTACACGTGCTCCTATCTATGAAAAATTAGAAGTAGTGCCTAAAGCGAGTCCCCTATTTTTAACAAAGTATAATAAATTTTTTAAAACTTAACCCCGGCTATTTAGATATTTCACTCTATAATTAACAAACGAATAGTGAACAAAGAATTGATCAAATTTGCATGTAAATAAACTCAAAACAAAAGTTTTGGTAGCAAGAAACTTAAGAATGATATATTTGTTTCATAAGTTATATTTTTTTTTGAATTTTTGAAGTTTTTATCTTTTTTTTTGTATTTTTGTATTTATATCTTTAATATATACATACTAAAGAAAAAAAAATAAAAAAATGCGAAAATAATTTTTTTTGGATTTTTAAGTTTTGTGAATTTTTTTTGTATTTTTAAGTTTTGTGAAAAACTTTTTTGTATTTTTAAGAAAATTTTCATTCTATTTACAAAAATTTGGGAAAAAAAGAAAAAAAATATTTATAAGGATGAGAGGGAAAAAGGGAGAGGGAAAAGAGAAAGAATATTTACAAAAAGTACTTATAAAAATTATTTACAAAAAATATTTACAAGAATATTTACAAAAATATAAACTAGGTTGCTGCGAGATGACTCATTATGTGGATGGCTCGATGAGCTGGATCTCGCGGACCGAGTTAAAAATAAATCAAAGTTTCAAAAATGAAACTTCAAAAAAATATTTTTTTTTGTGATTTTAGTGTTTTATATATATTTTTTTTATTTTTGAAGTTTTGTTTTTAAGTTTTTTTTTTAAGTGAAAAAAGAAAGAACTAAATATACGAAAACTCTTCTATACTTAGTTCCAACATTATCCCCAATGTTGTATGCTAAGCATGAGGAACAAGACAGCAGGTATATGTACAAAAAATAAAAAAGAGGGGGGCAGAAAACGTCCCTGATCCGCGCTCGGGGAAGCCCATTAGAAACCCTGCAGTTATTAGAAAAATAGAAACATGATAAATAAAGACGAAAAAAAATAAGCGTGGGGTGCCTCCCAGGAGCGCTTTGTTTATAGTCGCGTAGCTTGACTATAGTGGCGGGTTTATAAGTCGAGGAGGGATATGGTTTCGCTATACTCGATCACATGGTCGCCCGCTATGTAAGTCTTTAACCGATGACCGTTTACTTTAAACGAGCCTTTTTCTGGGTGGGAGACGTGAAAGTCCACCTAGTGCCAACTACCTTCACCTATGGGGGGGAATAGGTGTCTTGCAGCAATTTTAGCGGAATTAAAATTCTACATGCACAAGTAAATAAAACAACACAGCACAAACAGACACAAGCAGTTATAGTGGTTCCCCGATTTGGGTACGTCCACTTTCCCCCTTCGACCTATCTCCCAACATGGGATGACTCGGTCACTTCACCAACCAGATTGAAATCAAATCCTCTCACTAACGGAAGGAACCCTTCCAAACGAAGGAGTCACCACTCCTCCACCACGGGTTGCACCCAACCCTGACAACGAGGAACCTACGTTCCTTTACAATAACAAAAATAGAAAGTATAAAATATACAAACTACTAATGGAGTGCTAGGTGTCCCTCTTCGTTCGATGACACGTTCTTGACGAAGACGAAGAGTCCACTGTACAACCCCGTGTCCGCCGAAGGGGCCCAAGCAGGCCAGCGGATCGAGCCCCCCTCTCGCCTCTCCTAGGCGGGCCGGGCCCCAGCCGCCTCTCTCAGGCGGGCCAGCCCCCCTCTCGCCTCTCCTAGGCGGGCCGGGCCCCAGCCGCCTCTCTCAGGCGGGCGAGCCCCCCTCTCGCCTCTCCTAGGCGGGCCGGGCCCCAGCCGCCTCTCTCAGGCGGGCCAGCCCCCCTCTCGCCTCTCCTAGGCGGGCCGGGCCCCAGCCACCTCTCTCAGGCGGGCGAGCCCCCCTCTCGCCTCTCCTAGGCGGGCCGGGCCCCAGCCGCCTCTCTCAGGCGGGCCAGCCCCCCTCTCGCCTCTCCTAGGCGGGTCGGGCCCCAACCGCCTCTCTCAGGCGGATCGGCTACTGCCCACCTCCCCCAAAATGACAGGAGGTGACCTGGCAAGAGGTGCGTATAACCAGCCAGAACAGCGGGGTTTGGCTGTTGGCAGGCCAATCCGAGGGGCTCTTTAGTAAATCCAGACCACCAGAGGCGGGTTATTCGCAGACCATCCGAGATAATCTATAAATAGGACCCAAGGGGTACTTCAGAGGGCACGCTTTCGGTTCTCAAGTCTTATAGCGCTCTCTGAGGTACCTTAGCCCGGCAACTGGTGAAGGAGGGGAAGCGCTCTAAGATCTTCCGGGTGTGTGGTGGGACCTCCGAGCCGGGCCCTTGGTCCTGTCCATTGTTCTTCTCCCCCTCATTGTTTCTCTTGCAGGAGCGAAGTAAGTGCGAGACCACCCCTTCCCCAAGGGTCGAACTCCACAGAGGCCGGTTTCCGGTTTCAACATTTTGGTGCGGTGAGCGTGTAACGTGGTCAGCAAGGAAAACCTTCAGCAGGCTCGATGACTGGAGAAGAAGGACAAGGATCAGGCAGGGGCAGCTCGCCACCCCCTCCCCCACCCCCAGCGGCGAGCGTGTTGGCGAAACTTAGGGAGGAGATCCTCGGGCTCGTCAGGACCGCCCTCGGCATGCGAGCGGAGAGCGCGACACCGGTAGTTCCAGTAGTCGCCGCTCCCGCACTCGGCGACGACGCGCCGCTCAGACGACCTGGGAAGGAACCCGCCGAGAGAGGCGAGCGCGAGTTCCAGGGGCGAGTTTTGTTCCCCGGATCGGCCGCAGAATACCATTTTGGCGAGACGGCGGGGAGAGAGTTCCCCCCTCGCCCCGTTGAGGGAGGAAGCCCCTTCAGCGAATTCGTCTCCTCCGCCCCAGTTCCAGAGGGGTTTCGTGAGCCGGAGATGACCTACTACTCCGGGAAGGGAGACCCCATCCACCACATCCAGTGGTTTGAGGACATGGTCTCTATTCGACAGATGTCCGACGGCTTCAAGTGCCGACTCTTCGCCATCACCCTCCGAGAGAAGGCGAGAGAATGGTTCCACCAGCTCCCGACCGGGTCCATCTACTGCTTCGAGGACCTGCGTCGAGGGTTCATGTTGAGATTCACCACTTCCAAGAAGAGGAAGAAGGAGGTGGAGTCCTTGTTCCGTGTCAATCAGAGGGTGGGAGAGACCCTGGGGAGTTACCTGGATAGATTCCAAGAGAAGTTGTCCCAAGTGCAGGAGATGCCGGGGCACACCATGATGGTGGCCTTCACCCTGGGTCTCCAATCCGGGTTCTTTGCAATGGAACTCAAGAGGTCCCCCCAGTATCTTTTGAGGCACTCCTGGAGAGGGCAGCTAGGGAGGCCGATATGGAGGCGGCGCATCCGGAGTATGCCCGAAGGTTGGCCAGGTGGGCCGTGGAGGAAGAGAGGCCAAGGGGTGGCCGAGGGCAGGAAGAGAGAAGGGCTGAGCCCCGGAAGAGGGAACAGCCGCCGCCGCAGCAGCATCAGCAGCAGCCTAGGCAGGGACGACACGAGCCGAACTTCCGGCTGGGGTGGAGACCCGAGTGGCAGGAGCCCGGGGCAAGGAGAGGGTTCCGTGGAGGGGACTACCGTCAAGGAGGACAGGGCCAGTTTTACCCTCCAGGCGGGATGCAGGGCCAGAGGCCGGCCCTTCCCGACCCGGAGCAGGCTATGGCCATAGTACTGGGGGAGAGGAGAAGAGCGATACGGAGAAGGAGAAGGGAGGTGAGGGTGGAGTTGCCTTACTGCGACTTCCATCAGGAGGAGGGGCACGCCACAGCCACGTGTCCGGAGTTCCTCGAGATGAGGGGCAACCGGGAGCAACAACAACCACAACAGCGTCCGGAAGTGCGGATTGGGGAGATCCGGCCTCGGGCGGAGGAGGGTCGGTGCAAAGACCGGGTAGATGTGGGCTCCCGAGGAAGGATCGGAGCGATCCACGGGGGGGCTGGGGTCGAGGCTTCCCGCAAGTCGAGCCTCCACACTATGTACCGCAGGAGCGTTGGCTCCACGTCCCAGTCCCCGCCCCCGGATGAGAAAATCACTTTTTCCAGGGAGGATATGCCGGGTCACGAGGACCCCTTCTGCGATGCGCTGGTCATCCAGACAGCCATCGAGGACTTCACCGTCCCCCGGATCCTCGTCGACAACGGGAGCTCGGTCAACGTCATCTTCAAGAAGGCGTTCGACGTAATGAAGGTGGAGGCCCGAAGGGTGTTGGCCTCGGACGGACCTCTGTTTGGCTTCTCAGGGGAGAGGAAGGAGGTTGAGGGAGGAGTGGGACTCCATTTCGTCCTGGGGGGGCAGTCCCGCAACTGCAAGTTCGTCATCGTGGACGCCCCCAGCAGCTACAGCGCCATCTTCGGGAGGCCTCTCATCAGCGCCTTCCGCTGCGTCCCCTCATCCTTCCACCAATGCCTAAAATTTAACGTCGAGGGGGTCCAGGTCCGGGTCCGCGGAGATCCCAAGGAAGCGAGAGAGTGCTATGTCACGGCGGTGAACTCCATCTCTTGGCTGGAGGGAGCCGAGGAGATGGGGCGGAGGCTGAAGGAGGTGGAGTCGGAAGCCGGCGGGGACGAGATGGAGGTGGAGTGGAGCCGCGCCCAGGAGAAGGTCGCGGAAAAGATTCAAAAGCCGGCCGAGGCGATGGCCGTGGTAGAAGCTGAGGAGGCGGTCCTCGCCTTCGATGAGGGGGAAGTTGAGGAGTGGGAGGCGCAGTCCCGTCTGGAGGCGGCAGAGGAGGTGGCGGAGATGGAGGTTCTAACCACCGGAGGCAGGGTGGAGAAGATCCGCATCAGCGGAGGATTGACCCCGGAGGCTCAAGGCAGGATGCTGGAGTGCGTCCAGAAGAACGTGGACATCTTCGCATGGAGTGCTGCGGAGATGCCCGGGATCGATTCCAACATCGCCTGCCACCGCCTCAACCTAGACCCGAAGGCTCCCCCCATCCGACAAAAGAAGAGGCCCGTCGCGGACAAGCTCGCCGAGCCCATCAGGGAGGAGGTAGCAAAGCTCCTCAAGGCCGGCTTTGTATCCGAAATCCAATACCCCGGCTGGGTCTCCAATGTTGTAATGGTTAAAAAAGGAGACGGCCGGTGGAGGATGTGTATCGATTTTTCTCTTCTTAATAAATCATGTCCTAAAGATTGTTACCCCTTGCCTCGGATTGACGCGCTAGTTGACTCAGCCGTCGGTTTCCCTTTGATGAGTTTTCTGGATGCCTTTTCAGGTTATCACCAAATCAGGATGCACCCTCCCGACGTCAAAGACGTATCATTCATCACAGGAGATGGGTGCTATTGTTATAAAATGATGCCCTTCGGGCTGAAAAATGCAGGGGCGACCTACCAGAGAATGATGGACAGGGTCTTTCAAGGGCAAAAGGGAAGGAACCTGGAAGTATATGTAGACGATCTCATGGTCAAGAGTCCGGACCTCGATTCCCACCTCCGGGACCTAGAAGAGACCTTTGCCACTCTCCGCGGGTGCAAGATGAGGCTGAACCCCCTCAAATGCACCTTCGGGTCAGGCAGAGGAAAATTCCTGGGTCATCTCCTCACCCCTGCCGGCGTAGAGCCCAACCCCGATAAGGTGAGGGCAATCCTAGGGTTGGAGTCTCCGCGGAATGCGAAGGAAGTGCAGCGATTGACTGGGAGGCCGGCAGGACTAAGCAGGTTCCTCTCCCGAGCCGGGGAGAAGTGCTCTCCGTTCTTTAAAAGCTTGAGAGGAGGCCAGAAATTTGAGTGGACCTCGGAGTGCGAGGAGGCATTCCAGGCCCTAAAGAAGCAGTTGACTCAGGCCCCCCTGCTCCAAGGGCCAAAGGAGGGGGAGGACTTGTTCCTGTACTTAGGGGCTGGAGCCGAGGCCCTGAGCTCCGTTTTAGTTTGGGAAGAAGGGAAAAGACAACTCCCGGTTTACTATGTAAGTCGGGTCTTGAGGAAGGCCGAGCTTCGGTACCCCATCCTAGAGAAGCTGGCCTTCGCTCTCATCATCTCGGCCCGGAGGCTCCGGCCCTATTTCCAGGCACACTCGATCCGAGTGGTGACTGACCACCCTCTCCGCAACATCTTCGAGGGGGTGGAGCATTCCGGCAGGTTGGCCAAGTGGTCGGTGGAGCTGAGCGAGTTCGACATCTCCTTCGTACCTCACCTCTCGATCAAGGCCCAAGCCATGGCCGATTTCCTGGCTGACTATGTGGTCGAGGTGGCGGAGGAGGAACTCACTCGCCCGGTCCCCTGGAAGGTCATGGTGGATGGTGCGTCGGGAAGACACTCCCTGGGGGCTGGGGTCATCTTGGAAAGCCCCCAGGGGGCGAGGATCGAGCAAACCGTGGTGGTGCATTTTCCCATCACCAACAATCAGGCTGAATATAAAGCCGTGATTGCGGGTCTACGCCTAGCCAGGGAACTGGGGGTGCATGATGTGGAGGTCCTCACTGACTCCCTGGTGGTGGCCTCCCAGATCAACGGGGAATTCGAGGCGAGGGAACCCACCCTGCAGCGTTACTTGGCGAAGGTAAAGGGAGTCATCGGCACCTTCCAGACTTTCTCCATCCGGCACGTGCCTCAGGAGGATAACGAGCAGGTGGATCAGCTGGCAAAGCATGGACCCCGGGCGGGGGGTACCATCACAGACCTCTTTCGCCCATCCATCGAGGAGGGCACTACTAGAAAAATGGCTTTTAGCCACG
The DNA here is from genome assembly GCA_039513925.1 of Platanthera zijinensis. Classification (NCBI taxonomy): domain Eukaryota; kingdom Viridiplantae; phylum Streptophyta; class Magnoliopsida; order Asparagales; family Orchidaceae; genus Platanthera; species Platanthera zijinensis. Next base: position 116,505,196 of record CM077092.1, read on the forward strand.
GTTTTTTTTGTCACGGGGGAAAAATCGTGGCTAATAGTGAGTATTAGCCACGGTTTTTATTCCGTGGCTAAAAGTCTAGTATTAGCCACGGTTGACTAATCCGTGGCTAATACTGGACTTTTAGCCACGATTTGCCTGAACCGTGGCTAAAAGTCTAATATTAGCCACGGTTTGCCTGAACCGTGGCAAAAGGTCGTGGCTACAATTAGTCCCACACCGTCAAAACAAAATGAAATTTTGGGTTTATAAGGAATTTATTTCAATTAGTATTTGAAATAAATATGGCGGCGGCGGCCGGGCGGCGGCGGCGGCCGGGCGGCGGCGGCGGCCAGGCGGCGGCGGCGGCGGCGACGACGGCGGCGACGGCGGCGGGCCTGAATTTTTTATATTATGAGTGGCCCTTTAACCACGACAATTAAACCGTGGCTAAAAGTCCAGTATTGACTTTTAGCCACGACAATCAAACCGTGGCTAAAAGTCCAATATTAGCTACGGTTTTGGACTTTTAGCCACGGTTTGAACTTTTAGCCACGCTCGCATTGCCCACGCCCATTTTCCGTGAGTAGACCGTGGCTAAAAGTCTTTAGCCACGGTTTTGGACTTTTAGCCACGGCAATCTGCCGTGGCTAAAAGTCAGTTTTCTAGTAGTGGGGGGAGCTGATGGAGGTGGAACAGCACCCCTCCTGGATGGACCCATTCGTCACTTTCCTGACCATCGGGGAGTATCCCAAGGGGATGGACGGAAAGAAACTCAAGTACAAATCGGCATACTACCTCATGCGAGATGGCCAGTTATACCGAAAAACTCTCTCAGGGATGCTGGCGCGTTGTGTGGGTGAGAGGGAGGTCCCGAAGATTTTAGAAGAGGTCCACTCCGGGGAGTGTGGGAGTCACTCCGGAAGTCGAACCTTAGAAGGCCGGATCGTCAGGCAGGGATACTTCTGGCCGACTCTGGGTCTCGACGCGGCAAAATTCACAAAAGAATGTCATAAGTGCCAGCTATTCGCTCCCCTCCAGCTGTAACCAGCCCAGCGCCTCAGGAGTATCACCGCTCCCTGGCCATTTGCCATCTGGGGAATGGACTTGGTCGGGCCCTTTCCCCAAGCCAGCGGCCAGAGGAGGTTCCTGCTCGTGATGATTGATTACTTCTCCAAGTGGCTAGAAGTTAAGGCGCTGGCCAAGGTGACCTCCCAGGTCGTCAGAAACTTTGTATGGGGGGAGATCATCTGTCGCCACGGGTTGCCCCAGGCCATTGTCACAGACAATGGCCCTCAATTTGCCAGTGCCGAGTTCACCAGCTTCTGCGAGCAGCTCGGGATCGATCTCAGGTTTGCCTCAGTTCATCACCCCCGAAGCAATGGGCAAGTGGAAGCGGCAAACAAGATTATCGTGAACCTCCTCAAGAAAAAGGTGGAGAACTTGAGAGGAAGCTGGGTGGAGCAACTCCCCTCGGTTCTCTGGGCCCTCCGAACCACACCCAACACAGCGACAGGGGAGACGCCTTTCAAACTCTCCCACGGGTGCGAGGCAGTGCTTCCGGTGGAGTTTGAAGTCCGGACACCTCGGGTAGTCGGGGCCGGAGAGCACAAAGAGGAATGGAGAGCCAATAATGAAGAAGAGCTGCGGCTCTCTCTCGACATGGTCGAGGAACTGCAGGACCTTTCAGCCGTGAGGCAGGAGGAGATAAAGAGAAGAATGGCCAAGTATTTCGACAAGCACGTCAAAGTCAAGCAGTTTGCCGAAGGAGACTTGGTCTTGAGAAAGGTGGACGCGGCAGGGAGATCAGCCGCAGTGGGAAAGCTCCACCCCAATTGGGAGGGACCATTCATCGTACAGGAGGCATTGAAGTCGGGGGGTATCGCCTCCAGAATGTGGAGGGCGAGACCCTAAGTCTCACTTGGAGTGGAGACGACTTGAAGCGTTTTTTTCCCTGAAATTATGTAAACCGTGTTCAATCTCTAATGGAATTCCTTGCGATAAACTTGTTTCCCCCCCCCCGATGAGAGATGAATGTCATTGCCTCAGACCCCGAGCAGATCCCGCTGCCAGGCCCTCACCAAGCTGGCAGGGCTGGATGTCACTCGGAGGAGTCTGCCTCAGACCCCGAGCAGATCCCGCTGCCAGGCCCTCACCAAGCTGGCAGGGCTGGATGTCACTCGGAGGAGTCGGCCTCAGACCCCGAGCAGATCCCGCTGCCAGGCTCTCACCAAGCTGGCAGGGCTGGATGTCACTCGGAGGAGTCTGCCTCAGACCCCGAGTAGATCCCGCTGTCGGGCTCTCGCCAAGCTGGCAGGGCTGGATGTCACTCGGAGGAGTCTGCCTCAGACCCCGAGCAGATCCCGCTGCCTGGCTCTCACCAAGCTGGCAGGGCTGGATGTCACTCGGAGGAGTCTACCTCAGACCCCGAGCAGATCCCGCTGCCAGGCTCTCACCAAGCTGGCAGGGCTGGATGTCACTCGGAGGAGTCGGCCTCAGACCCCGAGCAGATCCCGCTGCCAGGCTCTCTCCAAGCTGGCAGGGCTGGATGTCACTCGGAGGAGTCGGCCTCAGACCCCGAGCAGATCCCGCTGCCAGGCTCTCACCAAGCTGGCAGGGCTGGATGTCACTCGGAGGAGTCTGCCTCAGACCCCGAGCAGATCCCGCTGCCAGGCTCTCACCAAGCTAGCAGGGCTGGATGTCACTCGGAGGAGTCTGCCTCAGACCCCGAGCAGATCCCGCTGCCAGGCTCTCTCCAAGCTGGCAGGGCTGGATGTCACTCGGAGGAGTCTGCCTCAGACCCCGAGCAGATCCCGCTGCCAGGCTCTCACCAAGCTGGCAGAGCTGGATGTCACTCGGAGGAGTCGGCCTCAGACCCCGAGCAGATCCCGCTGCCAGGCTCTCTCCAAGCTGGCAGGGCTGGATGTCACTCGGAGGAGTCTGCCTCAGACCCCGAGCAGATCCCACTGCTAGGCCCTCACCAAGCTGGCAGGGCTGGATGTCACTCGGAGGAGTCGGCCTCAGACCCCGAATAGATCCCGCTGCCAGGCTCTCACCAAGCTGGCAGGGCTGGATGTCACTCGGAGGAGTCTACCTCAGACCCCGAGCAGATCCCGCTGCCAGGCTCTCACCAAGCTGGCAGGGCTGGATGTCACTCGGAGGGGTCTGCCCCAGACCCTGGGCAGGATCGGGCCGGCGGCTTCTCACCGAGCAACCAGGGATTGGATACCATCCCCAAGAAATGCCCGGGCGATTCGGCGAGCCAAGAAGGTTGGTCCCGACGCATAAAGGGACGAGCCTTAAGCGCAACGCGCGAGGGAAGGGGTTAGGCTCTCGCGGCGCAAAAGATTGAGCGAGCGGACCGGCCAAGATGCCCAGGCAAGACGGCGAGCCAAGAAGGCCGGCCCCGGCGCATAAAGGGGCGAGCCCTAATCATGGCGTGCGAGTGGAGAGATTAGACTCACGTCGCCAGAGATCAGGTGAGCTTGCCGGTCAAGATGACCCTATGAGGCCGCAACGCCGACCCCAACCTACCACCCGGCGGGTCACAGGGTGAATTAGAGGAAAAGGCTCGGAAGCGCCAAGACCCCCCCGAGAGGTCGGCCCACGCGAAGTCTTTACGCACGGAAGACGGGTCCAGTCCACTCGCGTCGCGGAAGGTGCGACTCGCCACTCGCGTCGCGCCAGCTTTAGTGTCTCTCGAACCTAGATCCGCGTCCCGAACCTCGAACGGGCGGGCGGCCTCACTCGCTCGCTCGCAGCAACGAAAATCAAAGAATCAACAAACAACGCACGGTAGCGATTGCGAGGCGGGAAATAATTGATAATCGAGACAGTAAATGCAGTGAATATATTCTTTTACAAATTTTTAACTGCGGCCCGCGGAGCAGTCGCATAAAAATAAACAAAATACATGTCCAAAGAAGGGGGGGAAGATAAAAACCTCAAGGCGGCGAGCCCTTCATATGCGGTGGTACTCGCCGGACTTAGGTACTGGGAGGAACAGCTCCGGTACCACGTCGGTCACCCGCAAGCCAGAACACTCGTCCTTGAGTAGCCTGGCCCGCTGCAGCGTCTTGAAGAGGTACGTCACCGCGTCGGCCCCGTTCTGTTGCATCAGAACCGCCAGGTCGTACTCGCTGTGATGAACGAGTTGACAGCCGCTCGAAGATGCCGGCGGGACGGCAGCAGCCTCGAGCGCACCCACCCGCGCCTGCAGGGTCTGGTTCTCCAGCTGGAGGGTGGCGATCTCGGTACCAAGTCGGCTGGCGGTCGCCGCATCTTGCAAAAAAATATATTAGGACGAGACGCGGGATAGAGGCGGGAGCGAGTCAGATGGCTTACCACGCCCCCCTGATATTGCGCGAGGGCGGCGTCAGCCGCTTCGAGCCGCTTTCGCAGGTCGTCAGCTTCCTCCTGGGCGAGCTTGCGGGCCTCCTCCTTCTCGTCGATCAACCTGTTGAGCGAAGGGACATCCCTGTCCAGCCGGAGGCATCGCCGGCCGACCATGTGGGCCAAGGCGAGGCTTTGAAATTGCGCCTGCGCGCTCTCATAAATGAGCACCCGCGTGGCCTCCTCGCCGTAAGTAGAGGCATCCTCCCGCCCGTACACGCCGAAGGAGAGATTGAAGGCGTCCCTGGAGGCGGTGTCCTGCTCCGCCCAACTAGGCAGCAGCGAGGACACCGAGACGCGGTTGGCCTCCTTATCCCACTGAAGCAACGGGGCACCGGATCTGTCCGTGGGCCCCTCGCCATAGCCAAAGTTGGGATGCCCTCGGGGAACCGGCTTCTCGGCGGGCCGAGTCTCTGCGAGCGGCTGCGATGACCCTGCCGCCCCGCTGGCGGGATCGGCGGTCGAGGGAGCCGTAGGGGCGGGGGCAGAGGATGGTCGATCCACGGGGGCCTTGCCCTTATCGCCGACTGAGAGTGCCTGACCGCCCGCTTTATTCGGCTTCTTAGAAAGAGGAGGGCCCTGAGTCAGTTCACCTCCGGATCGCTTCTGGCCAGCGGGAGCCGAGAGCTCGCGGTGAGCTAAGGCTGCCGCTTCGGCACGGCCAAGCTCGCTCAAAGCGGACCGCGCACTCTCGTAAGGCGGGCGGAGAGGGACGTCGCGCTCACCTGCAGAAACAGGAGTTAGAAAAATCCGAGGTATGATTAAAGCAGAGGCGAGCGAGCCGCTTACCTTCACCGGGCGGGACAGGGACGAGGTCATCCAGATTCCGACGGAGGAAGGCGACCTCGAAGTTCTTCCCGGCGAAGAACTCATATAGTTTCGCCTCATGGCCCCCCAGGCTAGGGGGCCGATAGCTCGCCTCGCCGAGTTGCACCGGCGAGAAAGGAATGTTGCCGAAGTCGCCCTTGACGAAGACGAACTTCTTGAGCCAGTTGTGGCTCTTGTTAACCGTCTCCCGCACCTTGGCATGCATGCTCGCGAAGCACGTGGTCCCGTCCTTGTTCGCGCGGAAGGAGAACAGCTTGCGGAAGACCGCAAGGCTGAACTCAATCCTCTCCTCGCGAAGGTAGCAGGCGAACCCGACGATGACGGCGATCGAGTTCGGGGTCAACTGCCCTGGGACAACCCCATAATATTTGAAGACCTGGCGGACTTCCGGCCAGAGGGGTAGCCGGAGCCCCGCCTCGAAGTGGGCCGTCGGGAGAGCCAGCTCATCTCCCGAGAGCTCGTTGATCCGCTCTTCCTTCCCGGGCCGCCTCGCCACGAAACCCGGTGGGATGAAGTGGCCGACGGTGTCCAAGAACTCCTTCTCCAAGATAACAGCGGGAGGGAAGCTGTGGTCGGCGAAGATCCAGGCACACTTGCCCCTCCCGTCCGCTTCGCCGCTGCCGCCCGTCATCTCGCGGAACTGGTAAGCGAGCCGAGCGAGAGGAAAGAGAAAAGAGAGAGCTCTCGCGAGGGAAAGCTGGAAGGGTTCTTGAATGCGGTAGGTGAAATAATAAATAAGGACCTTTTTATAGGGCCGGGAAAAGAGCGGGAAAAATCGGAAAAGGCGGGAAAGCGAACTGACAGCAGAGCCAGCCCCGACGCTTCGATTCCCGAGCCCCGCCCGGGTCCGCGTCGAATCGCCGGTCGGCCGCGAGAGTCTCCCGGCGGCGAGCCATCCCTCCTCCCGCACAGAGCAGATTTTGAGAGGAATGCCCAGTCGAGGGGCGACGAGCGAACCGCTCGCCTCTCCTAGGCGGGCCGACCCTCGCTCGCCTCTCCTAGGCGGGCCGGCCCTCGCTCGCCTCTCCTAGGTGGGTCGACCCTCGGTCGCCTCTCCTAGGCGGGCCGGCCCTCGCTCGCCTCCCCTAGGCGGGCCGGCCCTCGCTCGCCTCTTCTAGGCGGGCCGACCCTTACCCGCCTCAACTAGGCAGGCTCTCCAAGGTTGAAGCGGAGAACCCAGCAAAAAATAATAATAAATAATAATGAAAATAACAGCATGCGCCCTGGAACGGGCGAGAAGAACCCTGAATTATTACAAGCAATTGTTCTTAGATAATATCCGCCTCCGATAAACTGGGATGGATCGCATCGAGACGACTCAGACCCCGCGAGCAACTGCGGGCACGGGCGGGCGAGGCAGGTGGCTTAGTACTCAATCCATTTCCACCTACCCCGCCTCTGCGAGCCGGTTCGAGGCGGCACGCGAGAGTCATGATACTCTCGAACCGCCGCCAGCTCCCGCTTGGTCTGATCGGCCTGTTTTGAAATGTTTGTCAGCCGCTCCTCTGCTCGCATAATGTGCGCGCCCGGAGATGCCGGCTCATCATCCTCAGCCGAGCCCCTTGCCCCCTCCAAAGCAGCGAGTCGCTCCTCCGCCCTGACTCTATCTCTCTCCATCCCCACGAAGGCCTCTTTGAGCAGCATTGTGTGTTTCTGAAACATTCGCGCCACCTGAGCCTTCATCTTCTCGCTATCATGCGGGTTGCCCAAGAAGTCCGCAATGTCTTCCGGCTCTACGGGAGGCGAGTACCCCTCGCTCATCTCGACATCAGAAGAAACGACGCGATATCCTGCAGTAGCAAGGTCAGAAACAGACGAGCGGCGAGCGGGTTAGTTTCAGGGGGGTTACCCGGCGTCTGCACGTCTCCCGCGTCGTCAGCTGGCCGAGAAGAACCCGGCCGACCTTGGAATGATTTCCCTCCCGGGGCGACGAGCGGCTTCACCAGACCCTGGACTCTCAGCGGGGGAGGAGTCGCAGGAAGGCTGCGTGCGGGAGAAAGAGGACTAACGCCCAGGTCGATCATCTCCACGGAGAGATCCGCGAGGTTCCCGGATCCCCCTTCCAATGCGTCTTCAGGGGGCGTCTCCTGCAAAGGGAAAAGTCAGAGGAAAGCACAGGTCGAAGGGCGAAACCACGTACCCAGTTTCAACCTCGGAGCCGCCGGAGCCCTGGTCATCACTCGGCGTGGAACGGCGGACAACCTTTCCCTTTACCGGCTTAAACTGTGGGCCGGATGATCTGGGCGCCAACCACCGGGCGGCCGCGAGGGCCTCCTCCCGACTCTCCTCCCTAGCGGCTGCCAACCGAGCACGTATCTCCTCAGACGCAGGCATCTCCTGGCCTCAAACCACGCAGGAAGCAAGAGGAGAGGGCCAGTCATCGAAGGCCTGGTGGCTTATTTATAGCTAAAAGGTGGGTCCCACCAAAAGATTCCCTCCAGCTCAGCAAGACTCATCGCCGGACACGAGGGTTGGACGTTTCTTTCCGAGCTTCTGCAAAGCGCGCAAAGATCGGGGATTGTGTACAACCCCGTGTCCGCCGAAGGGGCCCAAGTAGGCCAGCGGATCGAGCCCCCCACTCGCCTCTCCTAGGCGGGCCGGGCCCCAGCCGCCTCTCTCAGGCGGGCCAGCCCCCCTCTCGCCTCTCCTAGGCGGGCCGGGCCCCAGCCGCCTCTCTCAGGCGGGCGAGCCCCCCTCTCGCCTCTCCTAGGCGGGCCGGGCCCCAGCCGCCTCTCTCAGGCGGGCCAGCCCCCCTCTCGCCTCTCCTAGGCGGGCCGGGCCCCAGCCGCCTCTCTCAGGCGGGCGAGCCCCCCTCTCGCCTCTCCTAGGCGGGCCGGGCCCCAGCCGCCTCTCCCAAGCGGGGCAGCCCCCCTCTCGCCTCTCCTAGGCGGGCCGGGCCCCAACCGCCTCTCCCAGGCGGATCAGCTACTGCCCACCTCCCCCAAAATGACAGGAGGTGACCTGGCAAGAGGTGCGTATAACCAGCCAAAACAGCGGGGTTTGGCTGTTAGCAGGCCAATCCGAGGGGCTCTTTAGTAAATCCAGACCACCAGAGGCGGGTTATTCACAGACCATCCGAGATAATCTATAAATAGGACCCAAGGGGTACTTCAGAGGGCACGCTTTCGGTTCTCAAGTCTTATAGCGCTCTCTGAGGTACCTTAGCCCGGCAACTGGTGAAGGAGGGGAAGCGCTCTAAGATCTTCCGGGTGTGTGGTGGGACCTCCGAGCCGGGCCCTTGGTACTGTCCTTTGTTCTTCTCCCCCTCATTGTTTCTCTTGCAGGAGCGAAGTAAGTGCGAGACCACCCCTTCCCCAAGGGTCGAACTCCACAGAGGCCGGTTTCCGGTTTCAACATCCACGACCTTAGCTCTCACTTAGAATGAATATCCACGAAACCGGCGGCGGCAAGAAGAGCGGCGGCTTGGCGTTCGGGATCGGCGGCGGCAAGAAGTGCGGCGGCTGAGCTTTAGAGATCCAACCTTCGTAGCTATGCTGGCAAGGTCTACCAACGGTCTTCCTTGGATCAATCGTCTCGATCGATTCGGAAAGGGAAGGTAATCCCGATCTACAAACCAAGAGACAAAGGATCACAAGAAGGACACGTGAAACGCGTTACTTGGCAAAGCTTCTGTCGCTGGAAGATCAGGAGGTATCCACGATCAACGGCGGCGACTAACTTCCCGAGCGGCGATGGCGGCGGCAGACGAGAAATCCGCGATCTAGGTCATGTCGGCAGCTCGGTTTTCTTTCTTGTGTATTCGTTTTGGTTCACCACCCATTACGTTCAAAATAGGAGTGTATTCATACAGTAAAATACTCCTTTATGACCGTTGTGGGCCCCACCAGAAGAAACCCTAAATCCGGTTCAAAACAGCGCCTGAATATTTGGTTTGGTCCAGCGAGCAGAAGAAATTCGCCTAAGGCAAATTCAGCGAGAATCATTGGTGATTCTCGACGAATCGGCGAGAATCACTTATGATTCTCAAAGAATCGGCGAGAATGCAAAGTCATTATCGACGATTCGACGAGAATCAACTAGAGATTCTCGACGATTCTGCCTTAAGCATAAATCAAGATAGCGATGAGACAGCCGGCAGCAATCGGCAAGAATCAGCGAGTGATTCTCGACGATTCGGCGAGAATCACTAGTGATTCTCGTCGAATCGGCGAGAATCACTTAGTGATTCTCGACGATTTCTACTTAGGTGATTTTCGTCTTTCTTCCCGCGAGTTGCTTTGACCCATCCTTGCTCCTTGTCTGCTCTTGATCTTTCTCAGCCCTGTACTTGAAAGTAAGTACACTCCAATAGAGAGAGTACACATAGGCCAACACACTGATCTGCTCAACGAGGGATTACGTTGTGCAGACCCGTGTATATTGACCCACTGCACCCTGACATTGGTGTGTACTTAGAGTGGAATAACTGCAAGCACAACTTGAAATATATCATCAAATACATTGTGTATTCATCTTAGCTAGATAGGAGGCTTCCTTAAATCCAGGTAATTGTGGAGACAATACCCAATAATCTCCCCCTATTTGAAGAAGTCAAAATCCTACTAGCTAAGATGAATTTCACCAATCCAGATAATACATACAGCAAATCAAGAGAAGAACAATAAATGCAAACAGAACAATACTAGTGCTAATCATGAAATCACATATATATAGAGATATCCACAATAATTGTTCATATGATAACAAGATAAGAACGATAAACAAAAAGGAATACATCAGCAAAAATTCTAAGTCTCTTTCTCCTTAGCTATTTCATCGTTTAGTTGTTGCGCCAAGTGTTTCCTGCTTTGTCTTTCGAAGTATTCCTTTTGCTTGGGGTAGTATCTGGGGGGAGGAGCTTTATTCTCCACAGTGCTGGACCTGAAGAAGATGTTCCTTTTAGCTTCAAAGGTCTTGTGCAGCTCCCACTCGTACTGACTATAGACGTCGTTCTGTTTTATCTCCCCCCTCTGTTTTAGTATAAATGTATCCAAAATGATATGCCTTGATACCGGACTCCACCTTTCGTTCCTCACCTCATCCTCCTTCAATCTGATTTTCTTTTCCGTTTGCGTTTCCTTGGATGTTCCTTCATGAATTTTTCTCTTGCCTTTAGCTTTTGTTAAGGCTTCTTGGTCAAACCAGGCACTGCGCTCAGCTCTTGCAGCAGCCCTAGCAGCCTTCTTAGATTCATCCTCACTCAATGGAACTTCTTCAACCCTTTCTTCTTCCTCATCAGCAGCAGCAGTCTCTTCCGGAGGGGCAACCGGAACGTGAATGCCTGAGGCCTGTTGAACTAACCAGTGGGCCGTTTCAAAAACATACCTATTCGATTGATCGAAGTTGTCAAATATTATCTGTTAGATTGATCGAAGTTTAGTTGTCAATTAGTATCTGTTAGATTTAAAGACATACCTATTAGTTTGATCGAAGTTGTCGAGTATTACTTGTTGAAGCCCTGCCATCTTAGCTTTATAATCTACCTCCCCCTTTTTGGCTTCCACAGTAATTGAGTTTGCGTAAGCGTGCAGGGACTCATCAATGTGCTTTACTATCTTTGAAAATTCATTCAGTAGGGTCTTTTGATTAGCGTTCAGAGTCACCATGTTGGCATCAAATTTTTGGATGCTATTAGCCACAACATGTGCATTCTGATTAACCACTGCCAGGTCATCCGTGCTCTTTTTAAGTCCTTGCATAAGAAGAGAGACAGCTGTGCCGGCTGCTGTGTACTTTTCCTCGAACTTCTTTTCCATTACATCCAGCTTGTGATTAATTTCCACTATGTTCTTTAGCATCAGATCCTTAGATTTCTTAATTCTTTTTAGCACTTTGTCTTGTGCTTTCTCAAAAGTAACTTTGAGTTCATCCATAATTCCTTGAACAATGTTCACAGTATGATTAGCTAGATTAGCTTGCAGTGGATGACCCTAAGGCAATCCTTGGTCTGGCTCTTCAGCAGATTCACTAGGCAAGCTGGACACTTGCACGGTTTCTACAAAGGGAAAGTTGGCAATCTTGGTAGATTTCTTAGGAATGCTTACCAATTGTTGCTGAGAGGACTCCCCCTCCACAGTTGCACTGGTTTTCTCAGGAACTACCTCAGGAGCTTGTTTTTCAGATTGAACTGCAGTATCATCCTGAGGCTCCATTACTTCCTGCCTCTCATTTCCTTCTTCCTCATCCTCATCATCCATGTTCTCATTCTAAACTACAGCATCATCCACATCCTGTTCATCATCCTCCAGTTCAGCACCTCCATCTCCCATATCATTATTGTCCAGGGCCGCCTCATCTTTCTCCACATCCTCACTTTCTTCTTCCAGGTTCTCAACTACATCCCTTGCTATCAGAGAGATGTCAGATCTAACATCAGCAGGAGCGGGTAGAGACTCCCCCTCAGTTCCTGTAGTCAGCATATCAGGAACTTCACCGGGTACAGCCACGGAGTCTGCTGGAGTCCTATTGTCCTCATTCCCATGGGACTCAGCTGGGGAATCATCTCGTTCTTCACCTACGGCAGCGTGCCCGATCCTTCTCTCCCATCTATCAAAGACACTGGAGTCCATTTTCTTCAGATAGTGGAGGGGAACTCCTTTACTCATATCAAACTTGTCTCCATCCAGTTGGTTAAGATAAAGACTAATAATCCATCCAAAACTGGGGGTTCGCAGAGTATCCTTTATTCTCTCAAACAGCATGGCCCCCCAGTTGAATCTCTTTCGACAGACGATGACCCGAGATATGATCGTGGGAGCCTAGTTTACAGATCAGGACTTTCCCGATGATGTCTGACAGAAGCTTCCCTTCCTCATTCATTTCCTTCCTCTTGATAGATTTGATTCCTCTTGGTAGTCCACAGAACAGAAGGGTCCTGGCTCGATCCTGTTCTTCCAGATAATCCTCTTGATCAGAACTGGAGAGCTGCAAGTATTGTGTCAGTTTCCCTGCAGACATTTTGATCCTTGCACCGGCAATCTTACACTTGATTACAGTATCTTCACGCCGAAGTTTTGCAGTTGCAAAGAATTCCATCACCTCCTTATCCAGTATTTTGCATGGGTGCTCCAGGATGAATGTGAGTCCAGCCTCTTCAAGCATAAGAATGATGTTCCTTAACTCATCTAAGGCATGAGAAAAGCCGGTTCGAACCAGTTCGCATCCAGTGACCAGGCCGGCGGTGGTTCTTGGAGCCATTTTAAACCTAAGGAGGAAATACCCAAGTCTAAACCTTATCAGTAACTCTAGTAGGAAGCTACACTATAGACAAGCCACTGCAAGGAGGAAGAAACGTTACCCTAACGTAGAATGGTTTATCGGGATGACGGTGATGGGATCGGCGGGATCGATGAGAACGCCTGGACGAGCTAGGGAAAGAGTCTAGATTCGAGTCGTCACCAGGATTCGAAGCCGAGACCGTCAGGATGCATGGGATTTCGGGAAGTCGACGGGATGCAGGGGATTGAAGCCACTCTGAAGCTGCTCTGAGACCAGTCGATGGAACACTGCGAAGGAGGGAAGAGAATCGAAGGGATACGATGGGTCGGCGGGATTTACGCGATATACGGTATTACGAACCGGGCGGGTTAGACGGGATTCTGACTAGGTTTTCTAATAGATTCCTTCGACTATTGCAGTGGGATTTAGACGGAGCAATGATTTAGGAGAGTTCGGCGGGATTTTCTAAACACCTCCGAGAGGCATATTAATTTTGTTATACTTGAGTCAATGACCGAGGTATATAAGCATTTGCCTCCAAGTCATTTCTTGATTAAGTAACCTCGATCGATTTGAACACAATATAAGCCCTATACTTAATTCCAGAGTACTTCTAGGTGAGAGATAGTAATCTTTTGTTCCACCTATTGGCATACATTCCTTAATTTCAAATGGGCTGACTTATGACTATTTAGATCCCTTTTCACATCTATAAATGTGTGACTATAAAGAATTCTTCAGATAGTACTTTAAGGTCATTTTACAGATTCAATATGTCCTCAGGTGTAAAAACATATATGTGTATATAGACACATAACCACTTACTTTTTAGAGAAGGAATTCACAAATTTGTGTGGATATATAAGTATATATATATATATGTAAATATCAATATAATATGACTCAAATATTGAAACTGAACGCAAGTACCTGGGATCATAAGATTTATCATTCAGATCTTCAGTTTAAGACACACCAGGTGTTCAATTTTAGTATGCCATTGTAGATAGCACTGCTCTTATTCCAAGTACTTGTTCCATGTCATTCTTGGAACATCTCCTGTCTAGTTCCCATCATGTTTACAGGAACCTAGACTGCCCTGCAAAAGAGAATTACCTTGCCTTAGGAACCCAATATGTATTGGGTCCTAGATTCTTGTCAATGTAAAATCTGGAATGCCTTCCTACAGGAATCCTGTTAGGAAGGCTAACTCTGCTCAAAGGAAGTGGATATGCCCTTGCCCTTGGCACAGAGGGATTGTGCCAACAATCTACGGCAAAGTGACCCACCTTGCCACAGCACCAACATTCGTGAATTTTGTATCGCCGATTTAGACCTGATCTGTTGACTGAGGTAGTCAGGAGCTTTGGGCAAAATGGGATAAAGCCGGTTCTGCTCACAAAATTACCTTTTTCACCGTGACACGTGGGAGGGTGGAAAGAATGCATGTGTTGAGTGTCATGAGGCCTGGGAGGTGGTTCCTTCCTTTCAGTCAGCACACTTCCAGAGGCCCCATGGGTACTTACCACATGTTTCCTGACCCCCCTTTCCTGTGTCCTAGGATGGAAAGTACTGCAGTGAGAGATGGTTCCTGCATATTCATGATGAGTTGGGGCTGAGGCTGAGAATACAAAGGGTTCAGAATGAGCCTTGGGTATTCTTTCATGGGTAGCCATGACAGCTCTGGCACTGTGGGTATTTCCACCTGAGGGCTGATCATTCTTGCTGTGACCAACATTGTTTCTGTGGTCATACCTGAAGGCATGATGAGTGCCCTTCCTACTCGGGGTGGGGGGTCTGAACAAAGTTTCCCCATTTCTCCATGAATTAATAATTTGGGAGATCCACCCATTTTCTTCTTTTCTCTTGATAGCATCTATCGTGGAAAAGTTAGAAACTATTCTCTTCTCGGTCTCTAGACGACATTCTAGATCCGAGATCTTTAAGTCCTTTACCTTGATGGATTCCAATTGGATATTCATCAAGGTCTTCAGCTGAGCAATCTCCTTAGCTTGCTCCTCAACAAGTAAGTTGCTCTTCTGAAGAGCACACTGAAGGGATTCAAGATTTTCAATCTTCTGATTGAAGCTATCCATATCCCTTGAATCACTAGAGGGACAATCCTCTGAACTATTCCTGTCTTCAGGAACTGCAAGAGGAGAGGGGCATGATGAAGAAGTTACCTGCTCCTGGCTTTGCTGTTCAGGGTTACCGTCAAGATTGGCAGAGACTGTTGAGTCAGCTTCATCAGAACTACTTTCCTCAACTTCTTCTTCAGTCTCTGACAAGGACACAGGAGCCCTGATACTGACAGATTGATCATGCCCTTCATCTTAAAAAATGAGGACCCCCACATAGGCTTCATCCTCTTGCTGACCACTGATCCCTTCTTTCTCTGATCCCTCCATGAGGTCTGAGATGGTTTGCCACATGGACTTGGTCGTCCAACACTGTTCCAATTTAGAGCGAGATGATCCAGACCAGACATTAGTGATGATCTGACGAATCACCTTGTCCAGGTTGAACAGTGAGAGCTCTGTCTCCGACATCTCTTTGGGACACTTGGGGATTTGGAGATCTTTCCCCGAGCCGGAAGCCTTCATGGGAGTGAAGGGACCCTCTTCCAGAATGAGTGATGCTCGAGGGTCGATGGCCTCCAAATGAAATAGTACTCTCATCTTCCATATAGGATAGTACTCCTTTGTATATGAGGGGAGTCTTAGAGGAGGGACATCATAATCCAACTCCATGCTTGAGTCTGATCTTCTTGTTGACACTAGAGGCAGGAACTTACTCGAGGTGTTAACCCCTTTGATGAGTAACCTCCCTCTGATACCACTTGTAAGTCCACCTAGTGCCAACTACCTTCACCCATGGGGGGGGGAATAGGTGTCTTGCAGCGATTTTAGCGGAATTAAAATTCTACCTACACAAGTAAATAAAACAACACAGCACAAACAGACACAAGCAGTTATAGTGGTTCCCCGATTTGGGTACGTCCACTTTCCCCCTTCGACCTATCTCCCAACAAGGGACGACTCGGTCACTTCACCATCCGGATTGAAATCCAATCCTCTCACTAACGGAAGGAACCCTTCTAAACAAAGGAGTTACCACTCCTCCACCACGGGTTGCACCCAACCCTGACAACGAGGAACCTACGTTCCTTTACAACAACAAAAAAAATGGAATGTATATAATATACAAACTACTTATGGAGTGCTAGGTGTCCCTCTTCGTTCGATGACGCGTTCTTGACGAAGACGAAGAGTCCACGACCTTAGCTCTCACTTAGAATGAATCTCCACGAAACCGGCGATGGCAAGAAGAGCGGCGGCTTGGCGTTCGGGATCGGCGGCTGCAAGAAGTGCGGCGGCTGAGCTTTAGAGATCCAACCTTCGTAGCTATGCTGGCAAGGTCTACCAACGGTCTTCCTTGGATCAATCGTCTCGATCGATTCGAAAAGGGAAGGTATTCCAGATCTACAAACCAAGAGACAAAGGATCTCAAGAAGGATACGTGAGACGCGTTGCTTGGCAAAGCTTCTGTCACCGGAAGATCAGGAGGTATCCACGATCAACGGCGGCGACTAACTTCCCGAGCGGTAATGGCGGCGGCGGAAGAGAAATCCGCGATCTAGGTCACGTCGGCGGCTCGGTTTTCTTTCTTGTGTATTCGTTTTGGTTCACCACCCATTACGTTCAAAATAGGAGTGTATTTATACAGTAGAATACTCCTTTATGACCATTGTGGGCCCCACCAGAAGAAACCCTAAATCCGGTTCAAAACAGCGCCTGAATATTTGGTCAGGTCCAGCGAGCAGAAGAAATTCGCCTAAGGCAAATTCGGCGAGAATCATTGGTGATTCTCGATGAATCGGCAAGAATCACTTATGATTCTCGACGAATCGGCGAGAATTCAAAGTCATTCTCGACGATTCGGCGAGAATCAACTAGAGATTCTCGACGATTCTACCTTAAGCATAAATCAAGACGGCGTTGAGACAGCCGGCAGCAATCGGTAAGAATCAGCGAGTGATTCTCGACGATTCGGCGAGAATCACTAGTGATTCTCGTCGAATCGGCGAGAATCACTTAGTGATTCTCGACGAATCGGCGAGAATCACTTAGTGATTCTCGACGATTTCTACTTAGACGATTTTCATCTTTCTTCCCGCGAGTTGCTTTGACCCATCCTTGCTCCTTGTCTGCTCTTGATCCTTCTCAGCCCTGTACTTGAAAGTAAGTACACTCCAGTAGAGAGAGTACACGTAGGCCAACACACTGATCTGCTCAATGAGGGATTACATTGTGCAGACCCGTGTATATTGACTCATTGCACCCCTGACATTGGTGTGTACTTAGCGTGGAATAACTGCAAGCACAACTTGAAATATATCATCAAATACATTGTGGATTCATCTTAGCTAGACAGGAGGCTTCCTCAAATCCAGGTAATTGTGGAGACAATACCCAACAAGACGAGTACGGTCCCATATGGAAAAACTTCTTCAACTAAGAAGGGACTGGACCAACGGGATTTGAGTTTGCCAGGAAAAAGTTTAAGACAAGAATTATAGAGAAGGGCTAGATCACCCGGATAAAAAAATTTGGGGGTTTTAATTTTTCGATCGTGATATAACTTAGAATGCTCCTTATAGAATTTATTGCTCTCGTAAGCGTTCGCACATCATTCATCATGCTCGTTTAGTTGCAGTTTTCTATTCTGAGCGGCTAAGTTAGAGTCGAGGTTTAAAAGTTTTAATGCCCAAAGTGCGCGGTGCTCCAGTTCTACGGGTAAATGGCACGCTTTGCCATAGACTAATCGAAACGGAGTACAACCGGTAGCGGTTTTGTAAGCCGTACGATAAGCCCATAACGCGTCGTCGAGCTTAACGGACCAATCTTTCCTATTAAGTGAAATGGTTTTTTCTAATATGCGTTTTATTTCTCGATTTACTACCTCAACTTGGCCACTTGTTTGCGGGTGGTAGGGGGTGGCAAGTTTGTGCATGACCCCGTATTTAGTTAACGTCTTAGCCATTAGAGCGTTACAGAAATGCGTTCCCCTATCACTAACAATAGCGTGAGGCGTGCCGAAGCGAGAAAATAATTTTTTTAGAAATGTAACGACGACTCGCGCATCATTGGTGGGGAGAGCTTGCGCTTCCGCCCACCTTGATACATAGTCGACCGCCACTAAAATATACATATTTTTATAAGGAGGTAGGGGGCCAACAAAATCTATGCACCACAAATCGAAGACTTCGCACTCTAAAAACATATTTTGGGGCATCTCGTCTCGACGTGAGATGTTACCCGACCGCTGACAGCTATCGCATGCGCGCACAAAATTGTGCGCGTCTTTGAAGAGAGTGGGCCAAAAGTAGCCTGCCTCTAGCGCCTTCCTAGCGGTCCGGTTGGCTTGATAGTGCTCCCCGGCTGGACCCTCGTGGCAGTGCCTCAATATTTGCGTGCACTCCACACCCGCGACACATCTTCGAACCGCTTGGTCCGCACAGATACGGAAAAGTAATGGGTCCTCCCAAAAGAAATTTTTCAAGTCGGAAAAGAATTTCTTCTTTTGATGACTTGAATATTCTTTTGGAATTACCCGTGCGACTAAGTTGTTCGCAAAATCTGCGAACCAAGGCGAAGATGATGAAGACGAACGAAGGGCAAGAAAGCGTTCCTTGGGGAATCTGTCATTTATTTCAGATTCGACGAGCGCTTCCGCACCCGAATTTTCTAAACGGGAGAGATGGTCTGCCGCTAGATTCTCCGCACCCTTCTTGTCTCAGATCTCCAAGTCAAATTCTTGAAGGAGGAGAATCCATCTAAGAAGGCGGGGCTTTGCATTGGTTTTGGCTAGTAAATACTTAAGGGCGGAGTGATCGGTAAAAACGATAACTTTAGAAAGCGTTAAATACGAGCGAAACTTATCGAAGGCGAAAACGACGACTAAGAGTTCCTTTTCCATCATCGTGTAATTCACTTGTGCGAAAGTGAGCGTCTTGCTAGCATAGTAAATAGGATGAAAATGTTTTTCTATGCGCTGGCCAAGAACGGCACCTAAGGCAATATCACTCGCGTCGCACATGATTTCGAACGGAATGGACCAATTAGGGGCCACTAGAATGGGAGAATTGATAAGTTTTTGTTTTACAAAATTGAAGGCAGACTCGCAATCGCTACTAAAGACAAAAGGTGATTCCTTTTCCAAGAGGTGAGTAAGCAGCTTTGTTATTTTTGAAAAATCTTGAATGAAGCGCCTATAAAAGCCCACGTGGCCTAAGAAACTCCTAATAGATTTTATGTTAGTCGGCTGAGGAAGTTTTTCTATGATTTCTACTTTGGCCTTATCGACCTCTATCCCCTTAATCGAAATCTGATGGCCGAGGACCAAACCTCCTCGAACCATAAAGTTGCACTTCTCCCAATTTAAAACAAGATGCATGTCCTCGCATCGCTGGAGGACACGATCGAGATTACGAAGACAATCCGGGAATGAGCATCCGAATACAGAAAAGTCATCCATAAATACTTCCATAATATCTTCTACTAGATCGCAGAAAATTGCAAGCATACATCTTTGGAATGTAGCTGGCGCATTGCAGAGGCAAAATGGCATTCTTCGATAGGCGAAGGTGCCAAAGGGGCAAGTAAAAGTCGTTTTCTCTTGGTCTTCGGGGGAAATGGGGATTTGGAAAAACACTGATAAACCGTCGAGAAAACAATAAAATGGATGACCGGAAAGACGCTCGAGAATCTGGTCAAGGAACGGTAGTGGGAAATGGTCCTTGCGGGTGGCATCATTAAGTTTGCGATAATCGATGCACACACGCCAACCCGTAATAGTACAAGTTGGGACGAGCTCGTTGTGCTCATTTGCCACTACGGTCAGACAGCCCTTCTTGGGCACGACATGAATGGGACTAACCCATGCACTATAAGAAATGGGATAAATAATCCCCGCATCTAATAATTTAATTATCCCAGCTTTCACGACGTCTTTCATGTTTGGGTTAAGATGTCGCTGCGGCTGAATGGTTTTGCTGCAATTATCGTTTAAGAAAATTTTATGAGTGCAGAAGGAAGGGTTAATCCCCTTAAGGTCAGAAATTTGCCACGCAATTGCGTGGCGATGTTTAAGCAAAACCACCAATAAATCGGAGGTCTCCGAATCGCTTAAATGCGAAGAAATGATTACCGGGAGTGTATCATTTTTCCCCAAAAAGGCGTATTTGAGGGATTCGGTAATGGTTTGAGATCTAGGGTGGGCGGTTCTTCTAGCGAGGTTTTAGTGCTAATGTCTTTTGAACCAATTGGTTCAAAATGAAAATCCGTAGACGCATCCTCATCGCAATAAAAATTTTCGAGTGAAAAAAAATCTTCGTTTAAGAACTCGGACTCGAAAACAGGAGAAGAACAATCTCCATAAAAAGAATCTAAAGAGTAGCAGAAATCGTCGCTCGGCGACAAGTCTTCCATTGAGGGGTTAATAGAAAAAGTAACTTGGTCGTCTCCTACCTGAAGGAGAAGATGACTGTTACTTACATCGATTAGCGCACGTGAGGTTACGAGGAAAGGGCGACCGAGTATTATTGGTACCTCGGCGTCTTCCTTGATGTCTAAGATGACGAAGTCCACCGGGAAGGTGAACTTGTCTACTCGGACAAGGACATCCTCAACTAACCCGATGGGGAACCTAACCGAGCGATCCGCTAGTTGGATGCGCATATTGGTAGGAGTAGGAGTGCCCAAACCTAAACGTAGGAAAAGCGAGAAAGGCATCAAATTAATGCTCGCGCCTAAGTCTGCCAAAGCGTATTTTACTAATACATCACCAAAAAAGTACGGGATGGAAAACCATCCCGGGTCGTTTTGTTTCGCGGGCAACTTATTAGTAAGAGCCGTCGAGCAGACAGCGTTAAGAGAAATATGCGAAATATTTTCAAGTTTTCGTTTGTTAGAAAGAAGATCTTTTAAAAATTTTGCATACTTAGGCATTTGCGAGATGGCCTCGCAAAAAGGAACATTAATATGAATTTGTTTAAGTAATAAAATAAATTTTTCATATTGCGCGTTCACTCGCTCATTATCTAACTTATGCGGGTAGGGCAACGCCTTGTTTAAAATAGTTTTGTCGTTAAAAATCGATAAGGGTTGCGTAATCGAAGAAGAGGGAAGAGGGGTCGGAGGTGAAATATGTACCTGAGGATCGATCCGTTTTGGATCGACCACCTCCTTACCGCTACGGAGGGTTATAGCGTTGGCATTCTCCCTTGGATTGGGCTCCATATTCCCTGGCAGTGCCCCCAGAGCGCGTTCCGACATAAGTCGCGCCAGCTGTCCAACCTGAATTTCTAAATTTTTTAGCGATCCGGTGATGTTCCGGATATTGGCATAACGATTAAAATTTTCCTCCACCCGGGACGGCTTCATAGGAGGGGGAGGAGGAAATGTGGGCGCAAAAGGAGGGGGAGGAGGGCGTTGCGCGTTATTCGGCTTACTCCATGAGAAATTCGGGTGGTTCCTCCAACCCGGATTATAGTGGCTACTATAAGTGTTGTTTTGAAAGGAGGGACGTACCGGATTTCCCATGTAGTCAACGAACTTGTCGACCATGCAGACGTTAGAGGGGGGAAGAAAACAAGGCGGAGTGGAGGAGCCAACAGACATCTCCCCCACCTGCTTAGTTAGCCTTTCGACTTGAAGGGCTAGCTGAGCAGTGGCATCCACTTCATAAAGGCCCTCCTGCTTATGGCGCGCCCGCGGGATATTCCATTGATAGGCATTCATAGCCATTTCCTCGAAAAGAGCCTGGGCGGCCTCGGGGGTCTTATTATTCAGAGTGCCCCGGCAGCCGCGTCAATCATTTGACGCGTCTGGCTATTCAGTCCATTATAAAAAATTTGTACCTACAGCCACGTTGGCAGCGCGTGGTGCAGGCACCGGCGGACAAATTCCTTAAAACGCTCCCAAGTCTCATAAAGAGACTCGGAGTCGATTTGCACAAAGGAGGATATGTCCGCCCGCAATCTTGCAGTTTTTGCGGGCGGAAAATATTTAGTAAGGAATTTCTCTGCCAACTCCGCCCAGGTCTTGATGGATCCCCTCGGGAGGGAGACCAGCCACTCCTTGGCCTTGGACTTAAGGGAGAAGAGAAAAAGGAGCAAACGAATGGCGTCATCAGTGACGCCATTAATCTTAAAAGTATCGCAAATCTCTAAAAAATTAGACAAGTGGTTATTCGGGTCCTCATCCGGCTGTCCGTCGAACTGCACGGCATTTTGGATCATTTGTATAACACTTGACTTAATTTTAAAATTATTGTTCGCCACAGCAGGCTGAACATTACTCGACCCTGTATCATCCAAGTTGGGTCGAGCGTAGTAAGACATCGTACGCTCGGCCGCTTGGGAAATATTTGGGTCGGCCATGGAAGAGAAAGAGGGTTCTCCGGTGGATTATGTGGGGTCTAAAAAGGGAATTCGACGTAGAGATCGGATACGCGCAAGAGAGCGGTCGATCTCAGGGTCGAATTCTAGATTTTCAAAACTCGAAGGTTGTCCACGGGTCATACACCCTAAAAAAACAACGAAGGGGGAAGGATTTTTTTTTGTTATAAAAAAAAATTGAAAATAAAGTAAAATTAATAGAGTCCCGGATTCGATATAACAACCGTTTTCCCCAGCAAAGGCGCCAAAAACTTGATGGACGCAAAACAGTGACCGACTGTGGGTTGTTCGAAATGGACAGATTCCGCGAGCCAAGTTAGAAGATCGAGTTTTCTAACGAGAGGAGGCAAGTGCACCTATCGCGTAGTACTCGGTATTTGGGAGAATACCGAGGTCGTATTGTTCTCGGGGGCGCGTTGATTATATCTACTCTTCTAGGAAGACTATTATCTTACTCCCAGTAAGGTGGGATTTTTAGTTTAATTAAAATGGAATGAAAGAGAGCTGAATTTTACTAAGTTAGTTCGATGACGGGTTAACGCTCGGCATCGAATCGGATTAAGACTAAAATAATTCTTAACAATTATCGAACTTTGTTTTTAAATTAATAAAAGGCACTTGGCCGTGGAGGTTCCATAAATATGAGCGCACTTATCTCTAGGAATATTGCTCACCTGAACATTAAGACTATTCGACCGATCGTTAGACCGACGAAGGATTCCTCTTAATGCCCGCTTTACGCTAAGAACCCCGCTATTGGGTGGGGAACCCAATTCGGTAGAACTACGCTTGTCCTCTTTCGAGGGTATGTACGCAATTCTATTTACCCAAGGGGGATCGGTCCATACGTGCAGCCTCTCGGCGTTGCGTATGGATAACGGAAATAGAGCCCACACATCGATTATGTGGTCCTATGCGTCGTTAACCCGGGGAAAACCTAAAGTCCTTAAATTAAAATAAAAATAGAGTTCTTTAATTATTTCAAATGATTTTATTTGTCCCAATGCTCTTCGATGCCGAAGGCTAATAGAGATTAGCCACTCATCGGTATGGGGATGGCTTTATGATTTTTAGTGAAGCGTGAGTTGAAATTAAGTACTAAACAATTATAAGAGAAAACACAAAAAAACAGGACATTTAGATAAATTGAAGGCTAATTGATGCAGGCACTCACGCACACTTCAAAACCATAAAGAAATTAAATAAAGCAAGTCCTACTCAAATGAGTAGGCGGGAAATAAATGCAAGTACAAGTCCTACTCAAAACTGAGTAGGCGGTAAATTAAAGCAATGCGTCATTTAACTCTTAACAAGTAGGCGGAAATAAATGCATAAATAAAAAGAAACTAAGTTACAAAAAATGATATTTACAAGTCCCACTCAAAATGAGTGGGCGGTAAATTAAAGCAGAGCGTCGTTTAACTCTTAACGAGTAGGCGGAAAAAAAATGCACACACACACACTCTACATAATTGAATAAAGCATAAAAGAAAGCATGAAAAATTAGAACCTACACTCACACACTCTACATAAATGAATAAAACAATAAAAGAAAGCACTAAAGATTATTCTCATACACTCACACACTCTACCTAAATGAATAAAGCAATGAAAGAAAGCACAAAAGATTATTCTCATACACTCACACACACATAGAAATAACACAAAATGAAAGTTACCTAAAAATTAAAACTACAACTATTCTACCCTTAGAACTTGCCAAAAACAATTAAAAAGATGAAATCAAAATTGTTTGAAGAAAAAGTTTTTGAAAACAAAGTTGAAATCAAAGTTGTTGAAAAATTAAAACGTTTACATTTTCATCCATAGGATTTCGTAGAAGTGATTAAAAAGTGAAAAGAAAAATTAAAGGAACAAAACAGGTTTTACAATCCTACAGCAAAGCTAAGTAAAAAAAATATAAACACTTTAAAACCATTTTTACAACTTCATAGGAATGAAAGTATAAGCCTTTAGAAAGTTTTCAATACAACTTTAATTCTTTAAAAAGAAGACTTAAACTAAATTTTGCCATTATAACGGCTCATTTTTTGATAAAAGCCTAAAATAAAACCTAACATTACAACATATTGCATGAAAAATTAAGACAAGTTACACTCATACACACACACACACACTTTTCATAAAGATGATCAAAGATAAACATAAGTATAAAAAGGATGAAGGAAAGTGAAGCACCCAAATACACATTCATTCCATGTAGAGAGAGAAAGAGGAAAAACATTTTTTATTTTCATAATGTAAGCTATTATAAACTATTACAAAGCAAAAGGAAAATCTAAAACAAACATATGAAGGGAGAGAGAGAAAGTCTCCTTACATGAAGATGAAAGTGCACCAAGGGAAGCCCACAAAAGACACTAAATTTGGCTCAAAAAAGTGAACCCTTGGCCCTCACAGAATTTTTTTATTTATAGACAAAAAGTTTGTGTTCGACATGCCCTGGTCACGGGCGTGATAGGGGGCGTGTTGGTCAGTTGCATTTTTGACTTGGCAAACTCAGCGAGCTGGCGTAATTCTGGAAGGTCGGGGAGTGACACGTGGCGGTCATGGGCATGAAAGCCATGGTCACGGGCGTGACAGAGGGCATGTCGAGCATTGGTCGACGAGCTTCGAGCGCTGATCGATGATCTGGAAGCTTCTGTAAGTGACACGTGGCGGTCACGGGCGTGACGGGGGCGTGACTTGGACGGTTGGCAGCTCGATGTCGGCAGCGTTGACAGTTGACGAAGTGTTGAGTGTCGAAATCGAACACGGGCGTGACGAGTCTTGGACACGGGCGTGACATGATGGCGTTGAGTGTTGAATAGTAAAATCGTTGAGTGTCGACTGGCTGATGGCATTGAGTGCCTGTCACAGGCGTGTCAGGCATGGTCACGGGCATGACAGGTCAAATTTTGACTTTTCCTGAAATTTTTAAGGAAACAAAAAAAAAGATAAGTTAGAATTATTTTGTTTACAAAAAGAAGCATATTTATTAAACAAAGCAAACAAAAAAGGTAAAAATAAAGTAAAACGACTTAATAAAAATAATATAAAATTAGGAATATTTACAACTCATCAATCGAGTTGTAGGAACGTTGTTCCGAGTAGTAGGATTATTTTCAATCCGAGATTAGTGGAGTAGTCGAGTATAATGCATTGCTATGTCGATGAGTGAAAAGTGGACGTACCAAAGGTTGGGTAACCACTATAATTCTTGGTGTCGTCTGTGATTGCTTGGTTATTTTTTTATGCATAGCTCGCTTAATTTTTATTCCGCAAAAAGACGCACAACTCACCTATTCACCCCCATCTAGGTGATTTAGGTAAGCAACTAAAACATTTTTCACAGCAATACCTATCTGTAAGCATCAAGCATCTGTTAGGTAAGAACACCTTTAATCTATCTGTCGTCATACGAGAAAGCACTCCGATCTGCGATACGAAGTCCTCAGATAGAAACGAATGAGAAGCACATATATCGAACAGTGCTCTCGTTGGATAATCCTGAATAAGAACAAAGCATATACTTATCATGTTATACACAAGCAATTCACAAGGTATAAAGTATATAAAACATGAAAACTATATACTACTCGTACTTGTGACAACATCAGCCAGTTTGGTGGCCTCCTATTGGCCAAGATTGTACACCCTTGGCTGAGCTAGAGAATATTGGGATGCAGTGGACTCCACTGTCTTTCCCTTTTCAGCATATGATACTCCTGCCTTCTTATCAACCTTTGGAGGACCACTCCTACACTCGCGGGCAAAATTTCCTGGCTTGCCACAAGTATAATATGTGAGCGGGCCTCGCCCTGATGTCGCTCCAGAAGTACCAGTAGAAGGAGCCTGTCCCGAATAATTGGACTTTTTATTCCATTTCTTATAGTACGGTTTTGAAGAAGTCGGCACTTTGAACTCGGGCTTGGTCAAAGTCAAGTCCCTCTTGCCTTGTACCCTCTTCATGTCCTTCTCTAACGAACGAGTCGTATTAACCAACACTATAAACCCTTGGTTCATCGGAACCAAGATCAATAACCTCAGCTCATCCCACGGTCCTTCGTAGAACCTATTGGTCTTACGCTCTTCGTCAACAAAAGTAGACCCCGCATATCGCCCCAACCTGGTAAACTCATGCAGGTAGTCATCCACACTACCCTCGCCCTGAGTCAACCGTTGAAACTAATTTTCCATGTCAATCCGCTGCGATGACGGCAGATGCTTTGCCAAGAACAATCTCTAAAACTCCTCCATCAAGATTTCCAATAGTTATATGCCCGCGAAGTGGTGTAACTCTAACTCATCCCACCAAAGTCAAGCCTCTCCTTCAAATAGGAAAGTGGCCAAGGTGACATTCTGTCCCTCCTCTATATTTATTGTCGTTAATATCCTCTTTACTCGAGAAAGCCAGTCCTCTGCTATCGTTCAGTTGTCGTTCAGTTGCTCGCTTATCAACCAAAGCCTCAGCAGGCACTAGCCTAGCAACCATAGGCTCGGCTACACCAACCAGAACTGGCACCATCGCAGGTCGTACATGCCCAGTCGATTGTGCACTCATCATTGCAAACACTGCCTCAGCAACTAAGCGCATTGTTTTCACAGAAGGTGGAGGTGTCGGAACATTATTTAGTGTCGCACTCTTAACAGAACGTTAGGTCCAGACTACCCCGCACAACTTCTAGTCGCCAATACGTGTAAACATACACAATTTAGCGACTACCAAAAAGGCAAACAACGACTATTAGGAACACGCAGGTTCCTCAAGCATGTGTATTTTCATTACTAAGTGGACATTCTTGAGTTAATTTTGTTATAAGGTTAAGCACATACACGTACTCGCCACCCCTCAAAAGTATTCGACCACGAATTCGAAGAAGGAAGACCAAGACAAGCTGATACCAAAATTATAACACCTCCATCTATCACATGAAATATAGAAGAGGGTCCGGTCGGGGCCCCACGCCATATTCCACAGACAGTCGGCGGAGTTACATGTTACTACCAAACGACCAAATGAATCCTAACTCAGAGCATTCTAGCGGAAGCTTCAAGGGTTAAAGTTGAACTAAATACATATATATATATATCAGGAATGTTTACAAAAAAATACAAAAGTTAAAACAGCCTTAAGGCCTTACAACTGTTTCCTATTTAAAAAAGTATTTTCATAAATCGGCATGCAGGCCGGCCACACATGAAAACAATAAAATCTCTTCGCTTGGCCTTCGAGGGTCGGCAAAGCAATAAGGGCAGCAACTCACTATTTCCCGCTCGGCTCTTCAGCACCTGCACAGGGACAATCCACCATAAGGGCAGCAAGCGAAGAAACAGTCAGCTTTCGGCTGACAAATTTATAACGACCCTACCCTATACCCAGGGTAGCGGTATTCCTTCCCTGCAGGAATAGCATTAACATATAGATATATCACAAGAAGGCGCACTCAAGTACCATTCAATATATCACAAACAAGTGTCTCAGCGGCCAAATGTTCCGTGCACTCAGGGCATATTCTCGGTGAACAAGATTTCTAGGGTCCCACCACCGTTCAGAGGTCCAAGACTTGACGGTCAACTTTGAGCATTACTAGCATTTCTGGCGTGCAGGCCTAAGACTCTCATTATGCGCTCCAACGATGCCAATTACTTTAGGCATTCGAGTCAGACGGACATAATACAGGTACAGTTCAGCCACAGCTTGTTGCTCAAATCGTCATGCCAATGTCGACGGTCACATACATCATGGAGAATGACAAGATGCGGGTCAGCCTCCCCTTTCCCGTTCGGCTCACTGGCCTTTAAGAGCTCAAAGCTCACACTAGCCACACAGTCTCCAAGAGACTGGATTTGTACATAAAATGCTATCTGGAAGCTATCGCCAGCAATAGTCACTATCGCCTGGCGTTAGTGACAAAACTCTCTTCTGTCTCCAGACTCAGCCACAACTGGAACATCAGTCCAAAAAACCTTGCAGCATCCTATAGTGTAAGACCCCCTTTTTTTTAAAAAAAAAACCCGGGGTCTTAGGCCCAGAATCGCCGCTTTGCGGTGACACCTTCACATCCTGAAGGGTCATCACCACAAGGCGCCGATTCTGCCGGCCAGTTCGATCACAGAAAGGTAGCACAATAATAGAGGTAAGAGCAATGCAGTCCACAATAATACATCACATATATAGAATAAAATCTCCACGAAGGGAGTGTCCACAGAAAACATCAGAGTACTATAAATGCGGGCTTATGCCCGATACATCATGTCCTCACTACAACATCACTCATGCGGAAGCGAAAACAGAAACTACTCAGGGTCGAGACTCACGGTCCCGGCTGTATGAACTCCGGAGCTACACTGCCCCATCTCCAGGCGCACCGATCTCTGGGGCTGTTCCTCCATGCTGGGCTCCACGATCCCCTAAATGATGCGGTTCGAAAACCGTTAGTCATAAAGACTAAGCCCTATCATCCCCTACCCCTTCCCCCATGGCTCCTAGGTACCGAGCGGGGAGGAAGAAAGGGAAGGTCATGAAGGTAGAGATTAATCAAGAAACAAATGGCAGCGGAACTAATCTAGTAAGTTGTATTTGGTGAGCAGTTAATATGAATGTTATAATAGGTCTAGCAGTAAGAAAAGCAAATGTATGAATTTAACCTTCACTTATGCGAGAACACATAAGCAAAAAGGGATCTTTTGCAAGGCTCCCATCGTATAGAGTGTCCCATACCACTTATACGTTGGGGTGTCGGTTATCAAACAGCAATGATTGTTATATATTGAAATTAACCTTTGATTTATAAACTTGCCCACACAAGCCAATAGACCAAGGGGTCGTTTTGCAGGTCCTAATGTATAAGCATCCCATACAACTTATACTTTAGGTGTCAGGGTTAAATGAATCGATTATGCTATGACATGCTAGTGGGTATGATGAAACATGCAAGTGCAACTCACACACCCGACTCTGTGCACACAGACCTTTAGTTCCCCCTTTCGGAGCTGTTACCTCCCAGGATACCTCCGTAGTGGCGGACGGAAGCGGTGGGTTGGGCCTCGCCCACCTCAAAACCAGTAAAAGCACCACTGGTCTGACCTATCGTACGCCTCAACGCTTGGTGCACTAAGCGGACGGCTGCGTACTCTTGCCGGCTGGCGCACCGGACTTCTGTTGGCGAAGTGATAATCACCCCGCCGAGTCAACGATATCGGTGTCGGTGCAATCGAACTTCCCGATATCGAAAAACCCACCACCTTTACTTTTCCTATCTTATGCACATGCAAGTTTATTCGTAAACACACAAAACCGAGCCGAAGCTCCCCGGACCAAAACGTCCGTCTCCAAACCAACCGAGCCGAAGCTCCCCGGACCATCCCGTCCGTCTCTTAACCAACCGAGCCGAAGCTCCCCGGACCATCCCGTCCGTCTCTTAACCAACCGAGCCGAAGCTCTCATCAATCTTCCTGTGCCAACAGTGTTTGTAAAAAGTGCAGCCCTAGTTACTAAGTTACTCTTGTCGGTTTGTTATTACATTTTACGATAGCCCAGGACTGCCCCCGGTATTCCCCGTGAAGGGCTCTCAAGGGGCACTAGGAACCAAGACGGCGGCATTACGGCGCGAAGTTCCCTTTCGCAAGGCACTTATTGTTATTGGTTGATCACCCTTACCTTTTTCCCTTCTCACATTACGATAGACTATCCTAGAGTGATTTTTAAACCTTCCACTCTTCGGGGAAGACGATCTTTCGTCGAACCCGAGCACCTCTTAACTCTAGCTATCACCACTTCTCACTACTCTTATACTACCCTATCGTGATTTCCTCCACAATTGTCCACCCAGACAAAGTGTTTAACTCCAATGACTTCCTCAGATCTTGTCCTATTGCATTTCACAAATTTGTTATATGCAGGCCGATCTAGACTACATGTCGAACCGGTTATGCAATGATCCAATACTCGTCCAAATGCCCTAAATTATTTACTGGAGACTTACCATGACATAAATGACCTAATTCCAGAAAATGGAAATTTTCATAATTTATTTGGCATTTAATTAAATTCCTCGAAAATCCCAAGGGCTACCGATTTGAACATGAACTACCCTAAGAAATCATGCAAGATGTCCAGCAAATTTATGATAAATAGTAGGTTATCTTAATAGGTTAAATCCTAAGTATCATAATTTTTCTCTCATCAAAAGGGCATGAAAACTATTTTAGAAATAATCTCTAATTTCTGTTGTTTATGAATCATGTACTAAAAAAATATTCTTCCAAAAATTATAAATAATTTATGACATGCAGATAAAGGCCTAAAATTAGCACTAGCCAAGTTTCATAATTTTCCAGCAAGTATTTTATCCATAATTAATTTCTAAACAATTAAACCCCTTTCTAATATCTGTGAATAAAGTACTAGATTTACTCAACATAAAATTCTATAAAAATTCAGGGATCAATGTCCTACCAATCAAGATCTAAATCCAGAATTTTAACTGATTATAATTAATTTAAAACCTCCAAATATTTGAAACAACAAATCGGGCAAATAATCCTTTAACACATGAAGT
Organism: Platanthera zijinensis; assembly: GCA_039513925.1. Classification (NCBI taxonomy): domain Eukaryota; kingdom Viridiplantae; phylum Streptophyta; class Magnoliopsida; order Asparagales; family Orchidaceae; genus Platanthera; species Platanthera zijinensis. The sequence goes on from CM077092.1 coordinate 116,535,634, forward strand.
ATAATACTTATTAATCATAAAATTTCAGGAAAATTACCATAAGTCTAAAACATCCTAAGACTCCCTCCTCCCGAGTTTCATAAATTTTGGATTAGATTTAGTGCTTAAAATAACTAAATTACATGTTTATCCTAAACCAAAGTCTCAACCTCCGAGGTACCTAATTACCTCCAATTCCTTCACTATTTCAACCAGAGGGTTTTCAGCATATCATCCCACTCTCCTCCAAATTTCAGGGGCATACAAGAGTTTTTGCTCCTATGTCCTTCACAAACCTCAAAACCCTTTATTTAGGGTTTGAGCTTGGATCCTAGGGTAAATCAACCCTAAACCTCACCATTTTCCTCCAAGCAGGTTATAACACCCTTCTAAGTCAGAGATCAGAAAATCAGCCTCTGTTGAGGTGATTTGACCTTTCCAAACTCTTAGTGCACTTTTTACTAAAAGGTGTCTCACTAATGCCTAGTTAAGGGTAGAAGATTTCCTACCCAAAACTCCTCCAAATTAGTTGGAATTTTGTACAGACCTAGGTTTTATAGCCAGGGACCACTCACCAAAATTTGGGAGGGTTTGGAGGTCATTTGACCACTTAAATAAATTCCTCTAAGTTTATTAAATTGAAACAAAAACTTTAGGCAAAGTATCCCCAAAAATTCTCATCCTTAGTCTGCCTTTAGGTATTGTTAAGGCTAATCCCCTGCCCAAATTTCAGGTCATTTGGACAAGGGACGAAGAGTGGGCATCCGTTTTAATTTCTGCCCAACTCTAGGTACAGCCCCCACTAAAACGGGTGCTGCGGCCGAACCGCTTACCCAAATGAGTTGAAACCAATTTTAGATTAATCTAGACTCGAAGGGCTACGACTTTTGTGTCTGGTCACTTTTCCTAAAATGGCCTCTAAGTGCCTCGTTTTGCAGTATTAAAATATGGCCATCCAAGTATAATTTCCATACAAAATTATTTACATAATTTATATATTAAAAACAGTTTTTACTGTTCATCTTCTACAGAACCCGAAAACCAGACCCAGAAACTCATATTTCCTGTAGCTCTTTCGCGCTCCGTCACCGGTGGTCCGGTCACTTCCCTGGCCAGCCACCACCACCACCGCCTCCGTTGAGGCGATGGCTATCGGTCGGCGGTGGTTTGGCCGCCGGAGGTGGCGGTTTCCGGCGAACTCAAGAATACACTTTTCATGGTTTTCCATGAAAACGAGAGTTGGGTCCGGCTCCGTTGAGCGCGAACTTCCTTTCTAAGAATCCTAAGATCTACCCATGAAAGAGAAGAAGCAGAGGAGGACCTTGTTCGCGGTTTGGAGGCGAGAAGAACGACGGGGTGCCATGGCGCAGTGGTGGCATAGCCGAACTTCTCCTACAGCAAGAACAAAGATCTGATCCGTTTAATTGAGCGTGTAAACTTCTCCTCTTGCCCCAAGTGGGCTTTTATAAGTCAGAAAGTGGGGAGGTGAAAGGGTAAAGCCGTAATGGCCATGAAGGCTCCTCTTAATAGCCTTTCGGTTACAGTGAAGGGATAAGAAACGGTGGAAGATGAACAGGTGTGTCCAGTTGGCGGTTTCCTATTGGACCAACACTTCCTCCTTTATTATATAATTATAGAAGGAAAAACGGCCCGTAATTACTCCTGGTGTAACTTCCCACACCAGCATTTATTTCCACGCGTGTTAGAATAATTTCGGGCTTGAACCGTCGTTTCGGCCAATGTCACGGGCGTGACACATAGGTCATGGGCGTGACAGGACCGGGTGACAATTTTTGGGGTCGACGATCGTCGAACTGAGATCGACGGTCGTCGAAGGGTGGTCACGCCCTAGGTCACGGGCGTGACACCTAGGTCCTGGGCGTGACAGGCCCGAATGGCAATTTCTTGGTTGACGATCGTCGAACTGAGATCGACGGTCGTCGAAGGCTGGTCACGCCCTAGGTCACGGGCGTGACACTTAGGTCACGGGCGTGACAGGCTCGAGTTCAATTTCGACGATCGTTTTACGGGGATCGACGATCGTCGAAGGAGTCACGCCCCTGGTCACGGGCGTGACACTCTGGTCACAGGCGTGACATGTCCGGGCTGCAAGGTCGTCGATCGCCTCACGGAGATCGACGATCGTCGAAGGAGTCACGCCCTTGGTCACGGGCGTGACATGCCCAGGCTGCACGTTCGACGATCGCCTCACGGAGATCGACGATCGTCGAAGGAGTCACGCCCAAGGTCACGGGTGTGACAGGTCGGTCACGGGCATGATAGGTCGGTCACGGGCGTGACCAACCCGTGACCCGAAGTCTCGGTCGATTTATTTCAATTTTTGTGCTTCTAGGGTTCTCTCACAACCAACCGACTCCTAGGGGTCTAGCCGGAAATGGGATGTTACATATAGTGCTAGAAAACTGTGCTTTCATAGCAATCATAGCTCACCAAGAGCTATCGCCAGCGATACTCACTATCGCCCGGCGATATCCAACAGTTATACAAACTATGGTATTTTCTGGGTATTTTCCTGGAGCACACCTCCAGTACTTCCTGCTACTCTCACTTCACAGGTACAACCCACAGACTATATAAACTACCCATTTATACTCGGAGTCTTCTCTTGCATGCAAAATAAAACATCACCAATCCAGACTAACATGTCCGGATGGGCTTCACACAGCATGCATATTTCGTACTGTGATTTCCGGATCTATATTCAAAACCAACCCTGGGATACTACGTATCGACCCATCGGAATTCCCTCGATACTCCACTTTTATTGGGGGATTCCATGTTTTTTTGCAAAAAGGAGGACTTCACTTGTCCAAGAAGGAAGATCGTTACCCTTGTAGTTCGTTTCAGAGCCATGAACGAGCTTTCTATCCGAATGGAAAGGAGCACCTCACTTTCCCCTTCACGGATCTTGCCTCGGTTCTTGATTACGACTCCTGGATCTCCTTCACCATGCCTTGCTAAGCTCAGCTTTAGCCTTCTTCTTCCTTTTTCAAGAGAGTAATGAAAAGGAGGAGAGAGAGTGAGAGAATAGGAATGACTTCTTCTTTCTCCAATCCTCTACTTAAGTGACCTTGGGGTTTACCCCAGCCACATGATCCTCTCTTTAATAGGAATGAATGGATATGATTTCGGCGGACAAGTCAAATAAAATGATATCGTCTGGCGATATCTTTAGCAACCGCTTTGACCCCAATCAATCACCGTTCTTCGGCCACCATCCGGCCATCCGACACGTGTCTAACCATATGTGACAGTATCACCCAACGATACCCACTATTGCCACTTTGATATCTCGCCTAATGCTTCGTCGAGTGCGTTGAGAGCGTCGAGTGCATCGAGTGTGTTGAGAGCGTCGAGTGTTATAGTTATCGCTAGTGATACTCACTATCGCCGCGCGATAGTACTCGTCAAGTTTACTCAACACTTTGTTTAAAGCACTGAGTGTGTAGAGTCTACTAAACGCTTCGTTGAAGGCGTTGAGTGCGTCGAGTACTATCGCTAGTGATACCCACCATCGCCAGGCGATAGCCACCCGAGAGCTCTATTTTCCCATTTTTGGGGCATTACACCGCTGCTCAAATCGCCATGCCAACGCCGGCAATCACAGCCATCATGGCGAATATCAAGACACGGGTCAGCCTCCCCTTGCCCGTTCGGCCCTCTGGCCTTTTTGTCGGGCACTCTAGGCTCTCAGCATCAATTTCCGCTCACATGTCCCCAGGACCTGAGCCTATAATGATCAACATGTCTCTCATGGCCATTAGTTGGGCTCTCTAGGCTCACAACTTCTCATGCTACGCACCTTGTCTCACAGACATAGGCTTCGCAAAAACATTCAGTCTGGCTTGCATGGCCACCTTAGCGTGGCTCATAAGGATCTCATCTTCAAATAATGGCCCCGGGTCTCCCAGAGACAGGCCTCATAGCTCACTGGAATCTATCATCGGCGATAGCACTACCGTCGCACAGTAGGGACAGAAGTCGCTTTTTCCCCATTTTTGGGTGTTTTCTTGTAGATTATCTCCAGTACTATCACTGCAGCATCCTGCACACCCCCAGACCCCGGATTCTACATGTTTATCCACACATTTTATCCATGGAGTCTTCTCTAGCACGCAAATCAATTCATCACCAATCCAGACAACCTGTCCAGATGGGCTTCATACAGCATGCATATTCCGTACTTTGATTTCGGATCTAAATGCAAGTTTTATCAGAGATCACAATGATCTACCCATTGGAAACCACCTTTTTCGTCACCTTTTTGTGAGGGGTTCCATGCATGTATGCAAATTAAGGATTTCACTTGTTTAAGTAGAAAGTTGTTACCCTTATTGATCACTTAGGAGCCATGTTCTTGTTCTTTGATCCGGATGGAACTGATTGTCACAACTTCCTCTTAGCGGATCTAGATTCGACTTATAATTCCGATCACAAGCACACCATGGATCGCTTCTCCTCTTAGCCTCCTGGACATTCTTCCTCCTCTTCCCTCAAGAACTTCAAGAACCAAGAGAGAAAGTGTGAGAGAGAAAAATGAGAATGAAATCTCAAATCCAGCCCTTAACAGTAAGCTACCACCGCGCGGTATCTGCTACCGCCGTGCGGAATCAAAGGCGGTCGCCGGTTGGCCCAATGGACATCGCTCTGTCGCCCAAAGAAGCCTCCACCTTACTGCCATGTGGCAAGCTACCGCCATTATTAACTCACTACCGCCAAGTGGTACCTTCCCGAGGCATCACTCAATTTAATTAGCTATCGTCGCGCGTTAGCTCACTACCGTTGTATGGTAGTCACTCAACAATTCATAGAAAGCGTTGAGTGCGTCGAGTGATATTGCCACACGATAGCTTACTATCGCCGCGCGATAGGCCTTTCAACGATTCGTCGAAAGCGTTGAGTGCGTTGAGTGCGTCGAGTGGTATCTCCATGTGATAACTTTCTACCGCCATGCGGTAGATACTCGAGACGTTAGTCTATTTAATGCAATAGCTAACATCGTCGTTAACACTACCGTCGTGCGTTAACTTCCAATCCTTCCTTTTCCAGGATTTTTGGGCCATGACACTGAGTTTCATCAATAGTAGTCTTCTTTGGAGTTGACACGATATTGATTGCATCAGAGACAGCCAAGTGATCCTTACTGACTGACTTCCCCTTAGTTAAGTTTTTGCTAGAGGATCCTGAGAATGGGCCATTGCCTTATCCTTAAGTGTGGGGGTTGGAGCACCAAACATAAATGGTCCATGATGGGCCATTTGGATTTCCTCATGGGGAACCTTTAGTGCACTCAAATACATACCCTTTCTCCTTCCATTATAAGATATCCTTGTATTCTTACAAGAAGATTTCTCATTATTTCAGTGACCATACATGTTGTCCTGGTCAACCTTTTGGAAGGGAGGATTACCTTGTGAAAGGTGGTCTGAGGCACCACAAGAGCTTTGCCTTTCCCATTGGAATGGGCAACTCCAGAGTTCAACTTAAACCCCAAACCTCTCTTATCCTTTTGAGAGGTAAAGGAGTCAATTAGTGGCAGTACTATTTTAGGCTCTGAGAATTCAGCCACAATCTTCTTCTCCTTGAGAAGCTTCTCTTCAAGATCCAAGATGAACTTGTTCTTGTGGTTAATGGTCCCAATTTGGATAGTTGAGATTGTCTTCAGTTAACTAACTTACCTCCTCATCTGAGCAAGCAAGGGTGCTTACTCAGACTGCAGGGAAGCAGCTTGCTGTAGAGAGACAATCTCCTCAGCTTGTTTCTTAACAAGTCTCTTGCTCTTCTTTAGAGCATCCAGAATTGCACCATAACTGACAATTAATTTATTGACATCTCCTTCAGAATCTGATCCCTCATCCCCACTAGAGGAAGTGGATGCATCATAGTCTGAGACAGACTCATAAATAGAAGGAGAGCTAGGGATAGAATGTACCTCATCAGGAATAGCATTATCCTAATTTTCTTTTGATAGAGCCATGAGACTGAATTCCTCATCCTCTTCACAATCACTGTCAACTAAGGACAGTGGAGCCCTTATGCCTGATGGGGCAGCTGGATGATCAGCCTCCTCTTCAATGGACATGTTGGGTATTGTATCCACAATAACTCTGATTTGAAGAAGGTTCCCCTAAGCTAAGATGAATTGAGATTATATTTGATGATGTGTGTTTAGTTATGTGCTTGTAGGATTATATTTCTAAGTACACACCAATGTCAGGTTATGGTAGGTTAGTAAACACAGGACTATACAATGTAATCCTTAATTATGTAGGTCAATGTGTTGACTCATGTGTAATCTCTCTATTGGGGTGTACTTCTATTCTAAGTGCATTAGAAGAATCAATGAAGGACAAGGATTGGGAATCAAAAGAACAAGAATTTTACCCAAGTAAAATTCGTCGAGTATCGTAAGGGATATTCGTTGAATTCATCGAGTATGCTCTTAGATACTTGTAGAATTTGTCATGTATACATACTGTCACTCGTCGAATTCATCGTATTTACTTATGGTAAAATCTCTGAGAGTTGGAATTCTATTAAGTAAAAATCGTCGAGTATCATCAAGTATACTCGTCAAATTCATCGAGTGTATCTTCTGATACCCGCCGAATTCATCGAATATACATGTCGACACACGTTGAATTCGTCAAGATTCATTGGGTATACCTTTGAGTTTCCGAATTTACTTCTCTAGATTTTTCTAAGTCATATTCGGCGAATATCACTCAGCTTATGCGTCGAGTGCATCAGTCGATACTCGTCGAATTCATCGAGTGAGCTAGCTGATATTCGTCGAATTCATCGAGTATGACTTATGCTAGGCGTCAAGTGATAAGTTCATTCGGGATGAATTTATCCAAGTGTTTTCCGTCGAGATTCATTATTGTTCGACGAGTATACTCGGCTATACTCGACGATACTTGATGAATTATACTTAGGGTTATTTTCTTCTATTTTTCAAAATCTGGCTTCGCTTGTCCAGATCGCCATGTACAGTAACCCGCTACCTTCCCAGTATGGTATATCTTTTCTAGCCATTGCAAAGGAAGATTCTTATATATATTAAGGGTTGATTTTCCATTAACCTTAATCGTGCTTAAAAATCAAAATGAGAAAAATTTACGTTTCCGTCGGCTCCCGTATGTTTCTATCAAATTCCGCTCGGCCGACGACTGTGATGTATGATTCGATCTTCTCTAACATAATTGACTGAATCTTTGTTCTCCAAAGTTTCTGATTCTCTCAGATCTAGTCGATCCGTTATTTCAGATAAAAGTCTTCAAATATTTCGGGTTCACTTGTTCTTTAAGTCATTCAAGATCTACTTTTTTGAAGAACGAAGAATCGAAGTCATTAGATCTAAACAAGATTATTTGTAATCTTTGTTTTTGTGTAAATCTTTCTTTACTCTTGTAGGAGTTTTTCCCTCTGAGTAATAGATCCGTATTTGGATCAATTTGTAGATCTGTGTTTGAATCGAGTGGTAAGAGAGATTGTTCTCCGAGTGGTAGGAGGGTTGTCTCCGAGTTGTAGGAGTTGAGGCTCCAAGGTGTAAGATTTATTTAAATCTGAGAAAGGTGAAGTAGCCGAATCTAGCCCTTCGTGGTAGATATGCGAGGCGGGATAGTGAATGTACCCAACTCGGGGAACTACTATAGATCTCTGTGTTCTGTGTGCTTTAATATTTAGGTTATTTTTATTCTGCGAAAAGACACAGACCTCACCTACTAACTCCCCCCCCCCCTCTAGGTGATTTAGGTTGACAATAGATACTTTCAGGACATGAGACCAATGTAGGCCTCCTCTTCATCTGATTCTGAAGATTCAGAATCACTATCTGATAGGCTTATTTTCTTATTTGCCAAGAATCTATTTCAATCTTCTTGTCCCTGTGATGCTTTTTGCCTTTAGAAATATTCTGCTCCTTCCTCTTAACAGGACAGTCAACAAAGACATGTCCACTCATATTGCAACAGTAATAAACAACATTATTCTTAATATATTTTTTCTGTTTTGAGTCATACCTTTCCCTAGAGGGGTCATCTCTGGACTTGTCCTTGCTGGAGTGGGGCTTCTTTGAGGTGGATCTAAGAAGAGCCTTTGTTCTTCCATTGTCTCCACCTGCTCAGCAGCATCTTGAACTGTTTGGAGAACAGAGTTAGTTCTACATTAGATAGCTCGCTTCTAGAGGAACTGGGATCAAAGCTTTCTGACTATGCTTCTTTCCTTGGTAAAGAGGGAGTCTTTTCCCTGCTTCTTCTTGTGGCTTTAGCTCTGAAGGCCATAGTTTTCCCTTTGTTGAGAGATCTAGCAGTATCCTCTTCAGCCTTCTTGGAGTTCAACTGCATCTCATAGGAATGCAGCTTCCCAAATAGATTCTGGGGCAATGTGTTTGCCAAGTAAACTTCTTTGATAGCACAGATCTTGATGTCTCATTCCTTGTTTAGGGATCTCAAGAACTTGTCATTCAGCTCATAATTAGTGAACTGTCTTCCATAAGTGATCAGACTATTCACTATCATGAAGAACTTATCATTGTATTCAACTATGGAATCCTTCTTCCCTTTCTTGAATGCCTCATATTATTTATTCAGGAGGGATTTCTTGTCATCCCTCACCTCCTCTGTTCCTTCCATGTAGATAATGAGAGAGTCCCACATTTCCTTGGGTATCTTGCAGTGGACAAGGTTTTGGAAGGTGGAGTCATCTATAGTACTAACAATGATGTATTGTGCCCTCTTGTCCATGGTTGCTAGGAAGAACTCATCCTTGGTCATCTCATAGCACTTCTTAGGAGTTTAAAAATTGGCATCCAAGACAGAGATCTCCATGGGAATTAAGGGTCCCTCTTGGACTGTGATGAAAATCCTTAGGTCTGAGGCTTCCATGAATAGCATGTCCCTCTCTTTCTAAATCCCAAAATTTTACTTTCTACAGATAGGGAGCGTCATTGAGCTCAACTCCTTATGGTTCTCTCCTGAACCCAAAGGGATAATCTTTAGCTACTCTTGAAGATCTGTTCAGACTGTTATGTCCTTTTTTTGAACAACCTCCCTCTAATATCACTTGAAAGTCTTTGTTTCAAGAGTATCTATACACCTAGGGGTGAATAGGTTTCTTAGTCTATAAGACTATCTTTTTGTTTTGGTGTGTTGAGTGTTAAGTTATTTTAGTTAGCTTTCAAGAAAGGGACACATCACACCAGTATTTATAGTGGTTCCCCAAGGTATGGGTACATCCACTGTCCCTCCCACCTTTCTAATAGTGTATTAGACAAGGCAATCTTCTCCAATATCAGCTGAAAGAGCTTACAACACAGATCCCTCGGGATCTCTCAGAATTCCTCCAAGTCCTTCCTCAGGCCACAGCCCTACAACTCAGAGTAAATATTACTCCTACAGCTCAATGATCCACAGATCACCTACCTCAGACTTAATCAGAAGCCCTACACCTTAGGATAGGAAGATAACCCTACACTCAGAGAGAATAATATTCATACAGCTCAGATCAAGAATGATCCTACCTTAGATAATATATCTCCTACCTCAGACACACAGGCCCTACCTCAGATCCACCACAGGATCCTACCACTCAGCCTTTATATTTCAAGCTTACAGCTAAGAACAAGACTGATCCTATATAATGAGTAAGGTTATTATTATTTATTGTGTAACACCCCAAGTTTCCTAAAGTAGGAAATGGCTTCTGAGAGATACCGCCCCACGGTAGGGTTAACGTCGGCGGTAGCAAAGTTGTTTTATTTGGAATACCTCTCGGAGAGGTATCGCGTGATGGTAGCGAAACTGCGTGGCGGTAGCATTAGGCATCGAGAGCATCGAGAGCCCCGTATTGATATGACACATCATCTACCACGCGGCGGTAGGTTGTTATCGCACGGCGGTAGCAGAGCAGTTATGACGTAGACATGTGTTAGCGTGTGTTTGGTGGTTTTGAACCTTGGCTTGCTAGAAAAGCTAACGCGTCGTCTACTGTACGATAGTAGGTTGTTATCGCGCGGAAGTAGCAGGGTTGTAACGGCATGGCCACGTATCGGCCTATGATTGGAAATTATGGGTTGTGACCGCATGAATCAAGCCGACGTTTGAAGGAACTGTGCAGCGGTAGCTAGCTACTACGCGGCGACAGCTTGGTTTAAAGCCTAGGAGGTGGAATTTTCACTTCATTTCTTTTGAGGCTTTATTTTGAGCAGCTGGAGCGGGGAGGATGAGAGTTAGACGATGGAGTTCTTGCCATTGTTGGAGATTCGGAGCTCTAATCTGCGAGACGAGTTCAGATCTACGGAGGCAAAGCCGTAGAAATCACTTCCATTCAGCTAGAATCTCTCTCATGGCATCAAAACAAACTTTAAGGGTAACGATCCTCTTCATTGGACATGTGAAGTCCTTTTTTTGGCATGTGAGAGTGGACGCTCCATGCCTAAGAGATATGGTGAAAACCTATACGGCCAAGGAGTGGGCCCAACAATCGTCTTCACCTCCATGCATAAGATCGTGCCCCTAGGCCCTGCGAAGCATCGCGGATACTAATATAAATGTTAGGTCTCCCGTTTCATTGTTGCTAGTTTGAGGTGCTTGTCCATGTCAAGTGTTGCTTCCAAATTGTTTTAGAGTTTTGGGATCACCTTCCCATAAATGGTGCCAAACTATTGCGGGTCTTCCAACTTTTTCCACGGTCCGTAGAATTGGACTGTCTTAGTTGGAGTCGAGTCGGGCACGCAATCAGTTAAAGAAAACCACAACAATGGACAAGAGATGTTTTGATGTGGAAAACCTGGAAAGGGTGAAAAACCAATTGGTTGGTATTATGTCGAGCCAAAATCCACAAGCTTCTTGGAGTTTTATAAAGACTGGTTTGATATGGGAGGGTAATAGGCTGCTACTCAGTTACAAGTATGATAAATGAGGAAAAATAACTAAGTCTTTGGAGTCTTGATGGAAGTGCTCTAGCCTTGAGGCGACACTGAGCTAATGGAACCTTGGTGGGAGCGTTACGACTGGAAAATATTCTAAGTCCACGGAGCTTCTGAAGGTTGCGCTCTCGTTGACGCGGAGCCTATATTAGAGCGCTCTCATAGAGGCGGTTTACGACACTTGAAGCGTGAGGGAATCGAAGCGTAAGGAGAAGTCTGGAGGTAGCACTATCGATGATATGGAGTCTAAATGTGAGCGGTATTGTGGAGGCGGTTGACGTCACTTGAGGCGTGAGGGAATCGTAGTGTAAGGAGAAGAACTGAGTGAATTCCTGAGCGGAGAATCGACTTAAATCCATGATCATGCCGGAAAACCTCATAGTTCTCTCTTGCCTCTGGAGTTGCTTGGCTTGAAATGAAGGCATGGAAGCCTATTTATAATTTTATGGAGGGGCACGTCAGTAATTGCGCGGGGGGAGTTATTTATGCTGGCGAATGACATTGCTCAATTTTGATCACATGGATCACCACTTTCATCGAAATGACAGTAGTGCCCCTTCCCCCCGGGCAGTTCGGGCGGTGGCGGGGGTCGGCGGCGGGGGTTGCTGCCGGCGCGCGCGACATAGTTGTTTTCCTCGCTGGTCGTGCATGCCCGGGCGTGGGCCTGGCACATTCGCTTAGCCTTCACGGGCGCTTACAGTTCTCTGCGTGCCACTGGACCTGTTGAACTAACTTTTACTCTCACCGTCTTGAATCGAAAATTTCATGGGGTCCCTATCAATTAGGATGCAAAATTTAGAGTGGAAACTGCCAAAAACCTATTTCTTTGTATGTGCCAAAATTCTATTTCTTTATATATAACAATGTTTTGAGAATCGGGTCGGAGATCGAACCGGTGATATCAAAAGTTCAATGTTCGACCGGTTGGACCAGTTGGACCGGTCGGACCGGGGTTGAACCGCGATATTGTATTATATATATTTATACTATTATTTTAGTAAACTTTAAATGAGTACAAATATAAAACATATTATCAAATCATTAGAGCAAAGTAGCAAACGTTATATATTTATGTCATTATCAAAAGTCAAAATATATTACATATCATAAAACACAACATTAGATAATAATATTTTATGACATTGTCACATAAAAATTATAAAATGATTTTCTCAAATTAGTAATGTTCTATTAATATATAATTACTTACTACAAATTCAAATCATATTATAATAAGTCAAACTCAAATTCTCCACCAAATTCATTGCCAACACCATCTAAATCTGCAATACGCTCATCTCCAAAATTCTCCAAGTCTGTGTGCTCAATAAATGGTTCAGTAATACCAATTTGTTTATCATCTGCAAATTCAATTTATATAATTAAATTATGAAACAACTTATATTTAACCATACAATTATACATAAATATTGGCATGTATGTATACACTTACTTTTATTTAGTAATGTAGTTTTAAGGTTTTGTTCTGCAAATATTGGGATAACGTCTTCATTATAAATTTCATTTTCTAGATCATAAAATTAGATCTCTTGCACTGGTTCCTCCTCTACCACCCAAATGTCCATCAAATCAATACATGTGTAATCTAAAGGATTGTAACTCCTTTTCGTACAAGTAAACCTAAAACAAATATAAAATGATAGAATATAGAAGTGTAAAATGTTACTAAAAATACAAAATATAAAACTATTAGAATATAAAACTTAAAAAATATTAAATGAAAGTCATACTGATTTCTCATATTAAGATTATAGTGGACATATACAAGATCATTTAAACTTTGATGCTCCAAATGTTTTTTTTCTTTTGATGTGAGTTTTTTTCAAAAATAGACAACTCTCTAATTAGATCACACAAACAAACAACTGAGGTCTTAGTCAACAGGTAGTTCACTGATTTAATAAGCTCTGTTGGTGGAATGTTGAATTGCATCCAAATGACTCCAAATGATATGCATGTTGCTAGAAACAACAAAGTGGATAAGTTTTAGGATCTCATCAAATATACATATCAATATATCATCCTTGCGAGGAAGAAGAATCAACGAACAAACAACTCACTTGTATATTAAAACACAGACAGAAGTCACAGAATCGTGTCCTTATAAGGAAGAAGAATCAACGAACATGTGCAGTAAGGGCGGTGAGCGGTCGAGCGGCTGGAGTTTATCGAGATTCGCGGCAGTGCGACACCCTAAAGACTGTAGCGAGGAAGAAGAAGCATGCGTCTTTCGATGGTTTGCAGTTTGAGAAAAAAGTAAAAATTAAAAAGTTATAAACTGAAAAGTTAAAACCCTAAATTATTAAGTATTAAGCCTCTCCCAAAACTGATGCCATTTAATAGAAATAAGAGGGGCCAAAACTAGCCCTTCGATTATAGGGAACCATGGTCGGTTCCCGGTTTCCCGGTCGAACAGTCTGGTTCCCCCGGTTCCCAGGCAGGCTAGTTAATTGGTGGGCAGAACACTTGACCGGACCAGTCGAGACTGGTCGGGGGTCCGATCGATTCGACCAGCCTGTCCGGTTTTCTAAGGGTTAGTATATAGCATAGATTTTTAGATTATATAAAATACGTGAGGTTAAACATCAAGCTTTTGAAAATCTGATCAACTGGTCGGACCGCGGATCGGGCCCCTGGCCAGTCCGGTCACGGTATGAGGACCGCCCCATCCACAGATTGCCCAAAAACTGGGGAACCGGATGGGTTAACAAGAAAACCAGAAGCTGCGGCTGGTTCCCGTAACCGGGCGGGTCAACTAAATATTCAGACCTACACAAATTTTTAAAAAATTTGCTTTAAGTGGGATTCGATCCTAAGCCACCTAGGTTGAGGCGGAATACCCCATCCATTGTGTTAGCTTGACTCTATTGTATACTTTCAAAATATTATTTATATATCATATTTCAATTCATATTATTTAGTATAATATCATATTAAATTTAAAAACATTATTATAACATCTAATAACATGTTAACGATTTAAAAATATTATAATTTGTATTTAAGACTTAAATTAATACACATGTATAATTAATATTTAAAAGTTGTATAGTTTACTCAAAATAAAAACATTAGATTTAAGATTTTAAAATATTATAACATGTATTTAATATTTAGATATTTTGTATATTATAATTGAATGTGTTTTATTTTTTATGTGTGATGATAAAAAATATTAATAATACTAAAAAATATTTTATTTAATTAGGTTATTACGGTTCAAATCCGATCGAACCGGTATGAGAGGCTCGATCTCGAACCTTTCATTGTTCCGGTTCAATCTTGGATGCGGTTCTCAAAACCTTAGTGAGCATCGTCGAGCGTGCCAAACATTCTATTTTGTTTTTTAATATCTAATAATTATCTAGCAAAAACTGTATTTAAAAATTAAAACCGATGACAACATTTCGGTGCAGTTTCAATTTCGAGCTGGCGAAACCGGTGCCACTGTGGTGGGTCGCGGTTTTTGCCGACACGACTGCACTATGGCCCCCTACTGTCAGGAAAAATTTTCCCTGCGTTAAATGAAGGGAAATTTCATGCGTTTTCAAATACCCAGGCCGACCACTTTTTTTGAATTTGTGGCAGTTTCACTTCTCTCCCGACTTCGGCAGGAACGAGTCCCTCCGCCTGCACCAGAAACCAAAACCTAAGTGGCGTTCCGCATCGTTAACCGCCCTACCGGTGCTGTTCCTTCCTCCCCACCGGCATTCCTCACATCTCCTCCCTACCGGTACTGCTCCTTCCTCCCCACCGGCATATCTCAGATCTCCGCCCTATTGGTGCTTCTCCTTCCTCTCCACCGTCGGTCGTCGCCGCAGACTTTATTGCCAAAGGTATATTTCATTTTCATTTCGTTTTCTCCTTATAGTCGATTTTCTTCTAGATTTTTGTAGTTTTTTTTCTTCCTTATTTCACAGTCTTTACAGTCGGAATGATTCACATTTTTTATCTAGCCACTTGTTTGTGCTATTTTTACAGTCATAATGATTCACATAACGGCTCCAGCCATATTTTTGTGATGTTTTTACAGTCGGAGTTATTCATAGTTTTTAACCAGCCACACTTCTATTTTACAATCGCAGTTCTTCACCGTTTTTATCCAGTTACATTTCTGTGTTGTTTTTACAGCCGAATATCTTCACAGTTTTTATCAAGCCACATTTTTTTCTATTTTACAGTCGGTTTGTACTTCATTTATTAACCAGTTATGTTTTTGTCGATTTTTATAGTTGGATTTCATCGCAGGTCCTATTAATATCCAGGGCACTTATATTTTGTTTTATCTATCACAAGTAAGGGAGATTTATTTAAGGTTTGATATATCGATTCTTTTTTATCTAATTAGGTTATTTGCCACGTGTATTGTCTCCTACACCCAGTGCCAGGTAGCCCATACTTGAATTATAGATGCATTGTATCCACTTTTATTACAAATGTCCAACCTCTACTTGGTGTCCTATCTGAGGAATCAAGGAATATTCTAAATGAGGCCAGAGTTCTTCCACTATTTAGTATTCCCAAGATTCC